>CM024648.1:59191584-60391584 GCA_014182695.1 Eucalyptus albens | reverse complement strand
ACTTTTGACGTCCATTTGGAATAACCTGAAATTTTTGTAACAAGCAAACGCAAGTAATAGTCGAATAGCTTCTAACCTTGCAACGGGTGCGTAAGTCTCGTCATAGTCTATTCCTTCTTCTTGCGTGTATCCCTTGGCCACGAGTCTTGCTTTATTGCGTACGACTTTTCCTTCTTCGTTCATCTTGTTCCCGAATACCCATTTTGCTCCAATAACGGTTTTACCTTTCGGTTTAGATGTCAATTCCCGGACATCATTAATATTGAACTGTCTCGAGCTCCTCTTGCATAGCTTCGATCCAGCTTTCATCGATAAAGCTTCTTCTATGCTTTTTGGTTCAATTTCGGAGATGAGAGCAACGGCACTAGATTCTTCACGCCTTTTTGATCTGGTGCGGATTCCTTCATTGATTTCGCCAATAATGAGATCTTTGGGATGACTGGATTTGTGTTTCCGATTCTTGGTTGATTTGCTTGGTTGATGATCTCTTTCTTTATTTGAATCTTCGAGGCTTCTTGATGATGGACTTCCAGTCCGAGATGCTTCTTGAGTTGAAGACTTTGGAAGGTCTAGCGTGAGTTCGATTCTTCATATTGAGTCTGGCTGGATTCATCTTGCGCCGAGTCTTGGAATTTGACATTCATTGATTCTTCCACGACTGGCTTTTCTTGTTATAGACTCGTAGGCTTTGCTTGATGTAGAATATCCAAGGAAGATGCCTTCATCGATCTTTCTTCAAACTTACCAACTCGATCATTTGCATTTTTCAAAATAAAACATTTGCAACCAAATACATGAAAGTATGAAACAATAGGCTTCTTACCTTTGAACAATTCATAAGGGGTTTTCTCAAGAATAGGTCTTAGAAAGACTCTATTTATAATATAGCATGCGGTTGAAACAGCTTCAGCCCAAAACCGTGAAGAAATTTTGCTTTCAATTAGAAGAGTTCTAGCCATTTCTTGAAGAGATCTATTCTTTCTTTCCACAACTCCATTTTGCTGAGGAGTGTATGGAGAGGAGAATACATGTTTAAAACCAGATTCATCACACAATTTTGTGAAATCTTGATTTTCAAATTCACCTCCATGATCTGTTCTTATATTTGAAATAGCACATCCTTTTTCATTTTGAACCTTTTTAGCAAATTTCTCAAAGTATGAAAAGGTTTCGACTTATTTGCAAGAAAATATACCCAGTAAATCGAGAGAAATCGTCTACTATTACTAGACAATACTTCTTACCTCCAATGCTCTGGGTTCTTGTTGGTCCGAAGAGATCCATATGAAGCAACTGCAGTACATGATTAGTAGATACATGATTTGATTGCTTAAATGAATTTCTTACCTGCTTTCCCGAATGCATGGAGTGCATAAGTCGACTTATGGTAGGGCAATTTAGGTAGACCTCGAACAAGCTGCTTAGAAGAGATTTTGGCTAATTGCTTCTTGTTGATATGGCCAAGTTTTCTGTGCCATAGAACTGCTTCATCTTGAATTGAGATTAAGCATTGTTCTTCATTTGGCTTTACATCAAGGAGATAGATGTTTCCATGCCTTTGACCCATGAAAGACTCGAGTCGAATCTTTGCTAATTCCAGAACATATGCCTTCTTGAAAGGAGATCTTGTAACCGTATCACACAAGTGGCTAATGCTTTGAGTAGATTATAGTTGAGTCCTTTCACTAGAGAGACATTGCTTATTGTGAGATTTCCAATTTTTACAGTCCCGAATCCCACAATACTTCCTTTGCTATTTCCTCCGAAAGAAACTTTTCCACCATTTACTTGAATAAGCTTAATGAAACAATTTGAGTCTCCCGTCATGTGTCTTGAGCATCCGCTGTCAAGATACCACTTTATCTTCTTTTTGACAGAGACCCGCATTCAAAAGAGAGTCTCAAGCTTTCTTTGGTACCCAGACTTTCTTGGGTCCTTTGGTGTTAGTAGGATGAGCATTATTAGGCCATACTCTCTTAACAGCTTCCAAACCATAGGACATTCTTTTTCAAAATGATCCTTCTTGTTACACTTAGAACACCTTAAAGCATTTCGACCTACGGACTTTACAAACACTCTTTTGAAATGATTTTTGTAAGCCTCTTTTGATGGTCTTTTCTTAATTCTTTCTTTTACTTTTGGAAAATCAATCAAGGGAATTGTTTCCATTGTCATACCTAGACCAGACTTATTAAAGTAAGGTCTTTGGACTGAAAGCACTTTTTCAAGCTTTTCGGATCCTATCGAAAACTTCTTTGAAATATTTGATAAGTCTGTTTTTAAGAAAACATTTTCTTTCAAAAGATCATCTTCTTTTTCTTTAAGAGCAGAAACACTTAGGTCTAGACTTTTAACTTTTTCTTCTAAAATAATTTCCTTTTGTTTCGAGATGAGTTTTCCTTTTAAGTTCGGAAATTCTTTTGAGAGAAGTCTTGAGACGAAACACGCTCATCAATATATTTAGAGACTTTGACAGGAATTTTAAAATTACTTACCTCAAATTCACTTTCGAGTCGATCCGAGAATCTGAGTCCAGTCCGAATGTGCCATCAAACATATGTTGGCGTATTCATTATCACTCTCTTCACATTCTCGTATCACTCCAGGTTTCAGCTTTGAGAGCCTTTCGAAACTTCTCAGCTTTTCCTCTTTTCTTTTCGAAGAGGACAGTTGGATTCGATGTGTCCCTTCTTTTTACATTCGAAGCAAACTACATCTTTGTTTGGTTCCTCATCATCAACGGACTTGGTCTGCTGTCTCTGAAAACTTTGTTTCCTTGGGATGAACCTTCTGCCTTTTCTATTCAGTTTTCTGAATCTTCTTATCATGAGAGCAAGCTCCTCATCATCCATATCATCTTCGAATCTGCATCATCGAATCGTCATTTGATTTTAATGCAATAGATTTCTTACCTCTTGGATCTTCTTCTTCATTAATTCGTTCCACTTCGTAAGACCGAAGAGTTCCAATCAGCTCATCTACGAGATAATGGCATGATTCTTTGCGTCTCTCTTATTGAAGTCTTTATATGATTCCAATCCTTGGATAGTCCACGCAGAAGCTTGTTCACCTTCATGGGATCAGAAATTTTTTTGTCCTTGGTTCTCAAGACCATTGACAATATCTGTAAAACGACTAAACATGTCAGTTATAGATTCTCCTGGTTTCATTTTGAAGGCTTCATATTGACCAAGGAGAATGTTAATTCTGGTCTCCTTCACTCGTTCGTCCCTTCATAGGTGATGTGTAATCTATCCCATACTTCTTTTGCTGTAACACAAGAAGATATTCTATTATATTCAGTTGGAGATAAAGCACAATATAAAGAGTAAATTGCTTTTGCATCGAGTGCTTGTCTCTTGTTTATCTCTTCTTGAGACATTCCGCTGGTTTCAATAGTGTCTTTCCCTCTTTCGAGATTGATGCAACAGGCCGGAGTAGTTCCTCTTTCCACAACGTCCCATTCCGTAGGGATCCTTTGATCGTAGGAAAGCTTTCATCTTATTCTTCCAGATGTTGTAATCCTTTCCATCGAAGTAGGGAGGTCTGGTATTGCTTTGCCCCTCCATCGCCCCCGGTGCTAGCATACTAGCCATGGATCTTTTACTCAAGTAAAACACTTCAAACAAAGTAAGAACACGGGCTCGATACCAATTGATATAACTAGTATGAGTACCTAGAGGGGGGTGAATAGGTATAAAAAAAAATTTCTCGAAGCTTGCACGATATTTAAACAGTTTAATGATTCAATCGCAAGAGTTAAATATCAATCGAGAGACTGAGTAAGGGAAAGAGAGAATTGAACACTCGCCTTTATAGTGGTTCGGCTTGATTCAAGCCTACGTCCACTCTTTTCGCACCGACAGCCGATTGGCTGGATTCCACTATGATCAAGGAGATGTTACGGTGTTGATCTTCCTTGATTTCTAGGTGTAGATGATCTACCACACTCACTCAAGGCGTCACCAAGTATATACTCTCTCTGTTTACAATTTCGCTCGAACAGTCTCAAATAACAATCAAGGATCTTCGGACTGGAATTTTTCTATCAATCACACACTCAAAACAACTAGAACGTCTTCTTTTTATACTCCTTCATGCCATCATAGCCGTTGGCACTTACCAAAGGAATTCCTCCAATCTACCCGTTGGACGGAATCAATCAAGAAGATCATCCGAGCTATTTAAGGAATCGATGATAGCCCATCAATCTGTTCGCCCATACAATCGGGATCTCGGTTTCCATGAATAGAACATTCCAAGATTATTTTGTCGACCAACGGATCTTCAATCGATCTTAGATAAGAATTAAAGAATCCGAAATGATTATCCAACCAAAGAATCTATTCCGAGAATAGGATCGAACCCTCAACCATAAACCTCGGCTTTGGATTTCCTTCGTCACTTTGGATTAGAAAGACTCATCGGTGAGAATAGACTTAAGTCTTGAGTCTTGAGTCTTAAGTCTTGAGTCTTGAGTCTTGAGTCTTGAGTCTTGGGTCTTGAGTCTCGAGAGAACAAAGTCTTCGGACTTTAAACCGACGGTCTCCGAACCTCCGGACTTAGACCGAAAGAAACGTTTTGTCGAACTTCAAAATATTCTGGAAAGATTTCTCCAACACTTTTCCCAAGAAAAATGACCACTTTCTCGACGACGAACAAGAAGTAGAAATAGTATCGGGAGGAGAGTGCTTTTTAGGGTTTTGAAGATTGGGCGAAGAGAAACTGTATATATAAAACTCGTTTTTGAAAAGGGAAGTCCAATCGGTACAAGGAAGGTGTACGAACACTTCTTTTCAAAATCAATAACTGCCAAAATTAATCCCCTTTAAAAAAAAGTTTTCGAATTTCACACGGATTATAACCGAATGAAAGATCGTACATTTTCAAATTTTAGATAAAATAACTAAATGAGAATTCGTACCTTTTAGATAAAATAGCAACTTACGCCTTTAGCCATGAATGTTTGAGTCTCATGATTTAAAGTCTGAGAGATCAGAGTCTCGAGTTGGTGAGTCTCTAGACTTTAACTTCTTCAAGCTTCAAAATGTTGAGTCTTGCACGGATAAAGTCGAATTGATTTTTCTCCAAAGGCTTTGTGAATATATCCGCCGCTTGACTCTTTGAATCAACAAATTGAATCAAGATTTCTCCATTTTGAATATGATCTCTAATGAAGTGATGTCGAATCTCAATATGCTTTGCTCTTGAATGAAGAATTGGATTTTTGGTGAGATTGATCGCGCCGGTGTTGTCACATCTGATTTCGTGCATGAGTCTTCAATGCCAAAGTCTTGTAGCCGTTGTTTTATCCATAGTATTTGCGAACAGCAGCTTCCAAGAGCTACATACTCGCTTCGTCGTTGAGAGAGCTACGTGCTTTGCTTCCTTGAAAACCAAGACACCGTCCCGTTTCCAAGCAGGTTGACAAGTTCCGGAAGTGCTCTTCCTATCGACTCTGCAACCGGCCAGATCTGCATCTGAGTATCCTAGAAGTTTAAAGTCTCCCCTTTTTGGATACCAAAGACCAATGCTTTGAAGATGAAGCAACGTATTTGATAATACGTTTCACGGCAATGAGATGTGATTCTCTAGGATCTGATTGAAACCTAGCACAGATGCAAACACTCAACAAAATGTCAGGTCTAGAAGCGGTAAGATAAAGAAGTGAACCGATCATGCTCCCCGTACAGCTTTTGATCTACTTTCTTCCCTTCTTCATCCTTGTCTATCTTCGAGAACATGACATTGGTATGTCGGTCTTTTTGCACTTCTCCAATCCAAACCTTTTGACAAGATCATTCGCCTATTTTTCTTGATGAATAAAAGTTCCTTCCTTCATTTGTTTCACTTGGAGTCCAAGAAAGAATGTTAATTCTCCCATCATACTCATTTCAAACTCATCTTAGTCTGTCGTACCAAGCTCGAGGTGCTTGCTTTAGACCATACAGAGCATTTTTCAGTCTGAAGACTGAGTCTGGCTTCTTTGGGTCTTCAAATCCAGGTGGTTGTTCCACATAAACTTCCTCTTGGATAAATCCATTTAGGAAAGCACTTTTGACGTCCATTTGGAATAACCTGAAATTTTTGTAACAAGCAAACGCAAGTAATAGACGAATAGCTTCTAACCTTGCTACGGGAGCGTAAGTCTCATCATAGTCTATTCCTTCTTCTTGCGTGTATCCCTTGGCCACGAGTCTTGCTTTATTCCGTACGACTTTTCCTTTTTCGTTCATCTTGTTTCTGAACACCCATTTGGCTCCAATAACAGTTTTACCTTTTGGTTTAGATGTCAATTCCCAGACATCGTTAATATTGAACTGCCTGAGCTCTTCTTGCATAGCTTCAATCCAGCTTTCATCAGATAAAGCTTCTTCTATGCTTTTTGGTTCAATTTCGTAGATGAGAGCCACAAAAGATTAGACTCTTCACGTCTTTTGGATCTGGTACGAATTCCTTCATTAATTTCGCCTATAATGAGATCTTTAGGATGACCGGACTTGTGCTTCCGATTCTTGGTTGATTTTTCTGGATGATGATCTCTTTCTTTATTTGAATCTTCATGAACATCTTGACGCCGGTCGATACTTTTTGAGTTGAAGGCCTTGGAAAGTCTGGGCATGTTCGAGACTCTTCATATTGAGTCTCGACTGGGTTCATCTTGCGTAGAGTCTTGAAATTTGACATTCATTGACTCCTCCACCGTCCGGCTTTTCTTGTTATAGACTCTGTAGGCTTTGCTTGATGTAGAATATCCAAGAAAGATGCCTTCATCTGATCTTTCTTCAAACTTACCAACTCGATCTTTTGCATTTTTCAATATAAAGCATTTGCAACCAAATACATGAAAGTAAGAAACAATAGGCTTCTTACCTTTGAATAATTCGTAAGGGGTTTTCTCAAGAATGGGTCTTAGGAAGACTCTATTAATGATATAGCATGCTGTTGAAACAAATTTTCACTTCAAAAAACGTGAAGAAATTTTGCTTTCAATTAAAAGAGTTCTAGCCATTTCTTGAAGAGATCTATTCTTTCTTTCCACAACTCCATTTTGCTTTGAGGAGTGTATGGAGAGGAGAATACGTGCTTAAAACCAGATTCATCACACAATTTTGTGAAATCTTGATTTTCAAATTCACTTCCATAATCTGTTTTTATACTAGAGATAACACATCCTTTTTCATTTTGAACCTTTTTAGCAAATGTTTCAAAATACGAAAAGGTTTCTAATTTACTTGCAAGGAAATATACCCAAGTAAAACGGGAGTAATCATCCACAATTACTAGGCAATATTTCTTACCTCCAATACTCTGTGTTCTAGTTGGTCCGAAGAGATCCATATGCAGCAACTGTAGTGCATGGATCGGACTTTTGATATGGTAATTTGGGTAGACCTCGAACAAGCTGCTTTGATGAGATTTTGGCTAATTGCTTCATATTGACATGGCCAAGCTTTCTGTGCCATAAGCTTGCTTCATCTTGGATTGAGATCAGACATTGAGATTCATTTAATTTCATGTCTAAGAGATAGATGTTCCCATGTCTTCGACCCATGAAAGACTGAGTAGAGTCTTTACTAGTTCCATAGCAAATTCCTTCTTGAAAGGAGATCTTGAAACCAGTATCACACAGTTGGCTAATGCTGAGAAGGTTATAGTTGAGTCCTTCTACTAGAGAAACATTGCTTATTGTGAGATTTCCTATTTTCACAGTTCCAAATCCCACAATGCTTCCTTTGCCGTTTCCTCCAAATGAAACATTTCCGCCGTTTACTTGAACTAGCTTTACAAAGCACTTTGAGTCTCCTTTCATATGTCTTGAACATCCGCTTTGTCAAGATACCATTTTATCTTTTTCTTGACGGAGACCTGCATTTAAAAGAGAGTCTCAAGTTTTCTTTGGTACCCAAATTTTCTTGGGTCCTTTGATGTTAGTAGGATAAGCATTATTAGGCCATACTTTCTTAACAGGCTTCCAAACCATAGGACATTCTTTTTCAAAGTGATCCTTATTGTTACACTTTGAACACCTTAAAGCATTTCGACCAACAGACTTTACAAAAACTTTCTTGAAATGATTTTTGTAAGCTTCTCTCGACGGTCTTTTCTTTATTCTTTCTTTAACTTTAGGAAAATCAATCAAGGGAATTGTTTCCGCTGTCATGCCTAGACCAGACTTATTGAAGTAAGGTCTTTGAACAGATAGAACTTTTTCAAGCTTTTCAGATCCTATTGAGAACTTCTTTGAAATATTTGATAAGTCCGTTTTTAAGAAAACATTTTCTTTCAAAAGATCATCTTCTTTTTCTTTAAGAGCAGAAACATTTAGGTCTAGACTTTTAACTCTTTCTTCTAAAATGACTTCTTTTTTTTTAGAACTGAGTTTTCCTTTTGAGTTCGGAAATCCTTTTGAGAGAAGTCTTAAGACCGAAACACGAGTTCATCAATATATTTAGAGACTTTGACAGGGATTTTAAAATCACTTACCTCAAATTCACTGCTGCAGTCGATCCGAATCTGAATACGAGTCCGAATGTGCCATCAAGCATATGTTGGCATATTCATTATCACTCTCTTCACATTCTCAGTATCACTCCAGTGTTTCGGCTTTGAGAGCCTTTCGAAACTTCTCAGCTTTTCCTCTTTTCTTTTTCGAAGAGGACGGTTGGGTCTCGATGTGTCCCTTCTTCTTACATTCGAAGCGGACTACATCTTTGTTTTGTTCCTCATCATCAACGTACTTGGTCTCGCTTTGTCTCGGAAACTTTGTTTCTTTGAGTTGAACCTTCGCCTTTTCTATTCAGTTTTCTGAATCTTCTTATCATGAGGGCGAGCTCCTCATCGTCCATATCATCTTCAGAATCTGCATCATCAGAATCATCATTTGATTTTAATGCAATAGATTTCTTACCTCTTGGATCTTCGTCCTCATTAATTCGTTCCACTTCATAAGACTGAAGAGTTCCAATTAGCTCGTCGACAGATAGAGGCATAATTCTTTGTGTCTCTCTTATTGAAGTCTTTATATGATTCCAATCCTTGGAGAGTCCACGCAGAAGCTTGTTCACCTTCATGGGATCAGAAATTTTTTGTCCTTGGTTCTCAAGACCATTGACAATATCTCGTAAAACGACTAAACATGTCGGTTATAGATTCTCCTGGTTTCATTTTGAAGGCTTCATATTGACCAAGGAGAATGTTAATTCTGGTCTCCTTCACTCGGTCTGTCCCTTCATAAGTGATATGTAACCTGTCCCAGACTTCTTTTCTTTGTAACACAAGAAGATATTCATTATATTCAGTTGGTGACAAAGCACAATATAAAGAATAAATTGCTTTTGCATCGAGTGCTTGTCTCTTGTTTATTTCTTCTTGAGACATTCCGCTGGCTTCGACAATTTCTTTCCCTCTTTCAGATACTGATGCAGCAGTAAGAGTGATTCCTCTTTCCACAACGTCCCATTCCGTAGGATCCTTGGATCGTAGGAAGGCTTTCATCTTGTTCTTCCGGATGTTGTAATCCTTCCCATCAAAGTAGGGTGGTCTTGTATTGCTTTGCCCTTCCATCAGCCCCGGTGCTAGCATACCAGCCATGGATCTTTTACTCAAGTAAAACACTTCAAACAAAGTAAGAACACGGGCTCGATACCAATTGATGTAGCTAGTATGAGTACCTAGAGGGGGTGAATAGGTATACAAAGATTTTTCTTGATAATTTCTGTATACTTGCGCAATACTTAGACAGTTCAAGGATTAGCGAAAGATAACAATCAATGTAAGACTGAGTAAGGAAAGAGAGAATTAAACACGCGGTTTATAGTGGTTCGGCTTGATCCAAGCCTACGTCCACTCTTCTGCACTGACAGCTAATTTGGCTGGATTCCACTATGAACAAAGAGATGTTACAGTGTTGTTCTTCCTTGATCTCTCGATGTAGATGATCTACTACACTCGCTCAAGGTATCACCAAGTATAAACACTCTCTGTGTATACAATTTCGCTCGAACTGTATCGACTAACAATCAAGGTTCTTCGGACTGGAATTTTTCTATCACTCACACACTTAAAACAACTAGAACGTCTTCCTTTTATACTCCTTTATGCCATCATAGCCGTTGGCACTTACCAAAGGAATTCCTCCAATCTACCCGTTGGACGGAATCAATCACGAAGATCATCCGAGCTATTTAAGGAATCGATGATAGCCCATCAATCTGTTCGCCCATACAATCGGGATCTTGGTTTCCAAGAATAGAACATTCCAAGAATATTTCGTCGACCATCGGATCTTCAATCGATCTTAGATAAGAATCAAAGAATCCGAAATATTTATCCAACCAAAGAATCTTTTCCGGAGGATAGGATCGAATCCTCAACCATATACTTCGGCTTTAGATTTCCTTCGTCACACGGATTAGAAAGACTGTCGGTGAGAATAGACTTAAGTCTTGAGTCTTGAGTCTTAAGTCTTGAGTCTTGAGTCTTGAGTCTTGAGTCTTGAGTCTTGAGTCTCGAGAATACAAAGTCTTCAGACTTTAATCTGACGGTCTCCGAACATCCAGACTTAGACTGATAGAAACGTTTTGTCAGCTTCAAAATATTCTGGAAGGATTTCTCCAACATGGTGAACCCTGGACATAAACAATAACACAAATTATTACATAGAGAATGGCTGCCGGCCAAATATTGTTCATCACAAGCCCACCAATATGGAAGAGTCCTCCCCACCATATACCAATACTCTCCGATGTCTTTGGGAAGCTCCCATGCGGGATTCCCATAGGAAATTGCAAAAATTGCTAATCAAATGTATCTGTCTCATTCTCAACCTAACTCTGATGTATTTCATTTCAATAATTTTGCTAATTAAATGTATCCGTCTTGTTCTCAACCTAACTCTGATGTATTTCTTTTCAATAATTTTGCTTATTAAATGAATCCATCTCATTCTCAACCTAACTCTGATGTATTTCTTTTCAATAATTTTGCTTATTAAATGTATCCATCTCATTCTCAACCTAACTCTGATGTATTTCTTTTCAATAATTTTGCTTATTAAATGTATCCATCTCATTCTCAACCTAACTCTCACATGTTTCATTTTAATATTTTATCTTCTACGGATGGCATTTTATCATAAAATGAGTCATGAAATAGTTTTTTAAACGTGTACCTGATGCAGATATTTTTTTACCGGTTTTGATAGTTTAAGTAATCTTTTGGTTAAGAATGGTATGAGGGAGCAGGTGTACGTTTACATCATTTTGTCAAGACGTGAATACTTATATTTTCTTCGCATGCTCTAAATTTGGTTGCATTCATCATGTGCAGTTACCTGCTAGATTTGAAAATTTCCGTCTCTCTTTTATTTATTTATTTATTTTAATTTTTTTAAAATGAAATGCTTAGAGGGGCTAAACATTTGCGCTCAGTTATTTTATAGATTATGTGAAAGGAAGATCCCAGCCCATTGGTGAAAACAAGTAGGGTTGTTCAACATGAGTGCTTTAGCTTTTCTGTAGAAGCAAATAACCCTATCTGGAGTGACTATTTATGTTTTTGGCCCCGTAAATAGAACGAACATATAAGTTTCTGACAGGATATTATCCATAAATTCTTAAATATGACTTTGAATCAAAATTAAATATATTCTAATATGCCTTGAAGCCTCAACGACTTTGCAAAATTCAAAGAAATAAAGAATATGCTAGGAGTGGATTTGAGACGACACGGACTTTCAGTGAAATTTTATTGAACTAAAACAAATGACCTACATTCGTGGAGGTCATGTTTGCTCAACGACTAGAGTTGAATATAAATTGCTAATGGAGATGAGTAGAGTGCAGAGAAAAAAGTAAAAAGCTTACAAAGCACGACTGGAAAACTTTAACAGACAAAGATTAGCACTGAAAATGGTAAACCTAATCTAATTCGAAATTAAAATTCAAACTTAGGCAAAATCTAAAATAAATTGATCCATTATATACGATCTTCTCATCTTCATATTCTTCAAAGTCAAATCCAATGTGCCGTTGTGATTTTTCCAATGTCTTGATGATTCCCCTCTTTTCCTGGACCCTTTTTGTGTCTTTCAATGGCCATTCTGTTATGAGTTTTGGTTATTCTTAGCATGAATCTATAACTGTTTTGACTTGCGCTCTACTCTAGGGTGATTTGTCACTACTTCTGATCCCTTATTGATGGATTATCTTTGATTCAATCTTCAACTTCGGTGCATAAATTGAGTCAAGCTATCATCGCCTATCTCATGCTGTCCATTGGAAACTCATGAGCAATGAGCTAATCATTCATCCCGTCGATGGCCCTTGTGATTCAACTGTATTGCCATGACCTTCATGATATGATCTTAGCAGACATTCCATTGATAAGGCTTTGTGGATTAAGTGTATTGTCATGACCTGGTTTTGACAATTAGTTTCTTCACGTTTAGGTCCAAATGTTTTACCTGTGTAAATTTTAACAATTCGGTTGGACTTAGATTTATGATCTAAAGATTGCCAAATTTTTTTCATGTTGAGACATTTTGCAAGTGTCATAATACCGTTGAAAAGCTCTTGTCTCGTAGTTGGTTCAGTTTAGATATTTGGGTTTTGATTTTACCAATGTCTTCCTACAAAAGGGGGCTATGTTCGTTGGAGACGAAAGAGGGGTGTTGGGCGAGAGATGCCTTTTTGGATACCTTACGGTAAACCTCAGTGCTCAAGAAGTTTCAGGGTGAGATGAGCTAATTCAAGGAAATTATACTAGAAAAGAACATTCAGGATGGGTTTGTTATCTATCTTTGTATTTATATATAAAAATGGGTAAAATTCGTATGAGGCTCACTCATGTGGCATATTTATGTGCAAGTTTTTATGTAGTAATTTGCTTTTGATAGTCAATGCAGCAAACCTCTAAGCTAGTAGATATCTAATCTTAGCAAATATCTAATTCACCGTCTCTGATTTATATGCATATTGTGATAATAAATTGCTATCTTTTTAGAAGAAATTATATCTATATATCTATATATTTATGTATATTACATATATATGTATATATACATATGTATATGTAATATACATATATATGTATATTTATATATATGATCATCCAAGTACTTCTTTGATGCCTGCGATGTCCAGGTATCCTTCAAAATTAATACTTATGATCATCCAAGTACTCTTTTGATGCCTGCGAATGACCAGGTATCCTTCAAAGTTAGTACTTGCGATCATCCAAGTACTCCTTCGATGCCTGCAAATCCAGGTATCATCTAGGTTAGTACTTGCAAATGTCCAGGTATTCTTCCAATGCTTGCAAATGACCAGGTATCCTTCGAAGTTTAGTACTTGTGAATATCCAGGTATTCTTTCAATAAACAGATGCCCTAAGAAAGGTCAGCACATCCCCCAAGAAAGGTCGAGTAATTAACCGGTGTCCTTGACAAAGAGCAGACACCCAACAAACATATGCCCTAAGAAAGGTCAGCGTATCCCCCAAGAAGGTCGGGTAATCAACTAGTATCCTTGACAAAGAGCAAGCATCTAACAAACAGATGCCCTGAGAAAGGTCAGTACATCCCCCGAAAAAAGTCGAGTAATCAACCAATATTCTTGACAAAGATCAAGCACCCAATAAACAGATACCCTGAGAAAGGTTGGCGCATCCCTCGAGAAAGATCGGGTAAACAACTTATTGCTCTAATAGGTGACCGAAGAAAAGTTCGGGACCTAGAAAGGTAATTCCTTGTCAAGGCGACCGAAAAAAGGTTTAGGTCCTATACAAACAACTTATTGTTCTAACAAGTGGCTGAAGAATGGTTTAGGTATTGGAAAAGCAATTTCATGAATGGACCTAGGCTTAGAACTAGGGAAGATGATGTCAGTTTTCTACAAGTATGCCTTCCCAATGTGGGCGAACCTCTCCCGTTCAAGCCTTTTAGAGATAGCCTTTTAGCCAAAAAACCATCCTGACCTTTAGTTTAGAACCTAGAGACACTCAGAGATGCTAGGATGGTAAAGTTTCTAATTATACGAGCTACATTTATCAAAGGATCCTACCAGGTTGAGAAGAAGAAGGAGTTTAGAAAGCCATGCAGAGTTTCACACAAAACACTCACTTTACTTCAAGGGACTTTGCCCAACCCATTATATCATCTTTGCCTTTTATAGACATTAGGAGGTCACACACAAACAAGAACCATGCTTAGGGGTCCAAAAACAAATAGAGGCCCTGGAAACTTCCGGTAGGGAATTATTTTTGGTGATATAAACAGTGACAATAAACAATGATTTCCCTAGCCTACTAATATAGTAATGCTATAGTGACTTGCTATAATGATATGCTATAATCAGCGGTCTCATCTGTCACGAGCATCGTAGTCATAGTCTGAGTCATTAGAACCATGCATTGTCAAAAGATGTTCTTCATATTTTTGCTCAAGTCTTGCTTATGGATCTGGTGAGAGAATTTGGTTTGATGAGGATGCTTCCTCTTGATTCCTGAAAGTGCCCGTAGTGTTGCCATGAATGCTTGGCTGAGGCCAATTGGATGATTAAGCGTAGTAGGATTTGTCCATGCCTAGAGATATGGACAAGGGTCCTTGATCATAGAGGTCTTGGGAAAAATGACCTCCCCATTAAGCATAGGAGTCTTGAAAGGATTGTGCAAGGTCATTTATGTCTGTCATTTCATGCTCTTGTGATGATGTAGCTTGTTTGAATTCTTCGAGTGCTTCATTGGCTTTTGGTGTAAGGCTATAATGATCCCATACAATTGGTACATTATAGTTCCATACATCTCCGGGAATGGTTTTATTTTCCTAGCACAAGACTCTTTGAAGTTCTCGGTATTAATGTTCACAACAACCAACAGGTCCTAAAAAATATTTATAATCCAAGCTTCTATAAGGTGCGACTAAGGCTTATAGGATGTGGTTCCTATAATTTGTGGAGCATTGGAGACGCTGCCTTTGTCATGTGTTCAATCATAAAGAGGGTCTGGAAGATAGAATGACTTTCTTCCTTTTCCTTGCCAAATTTGATGGAAACAATTACATCTTTCTTTCTAACAAATTCGGAGTCCAAAGAGTAGAAGGGCTTGTTCAATATTTCCAGAGTAACGGAAATCCCGTCCTTACTATTGTGCAAATTCTCCCAATGAAGTAGACCCAACTGCAAGACCCCGATGGAAGCACAAGAAGTCAAAAGATACTATATACCAACGGTACTTGAACGGAGATCCTTCCATTGATACTCTTGGCGAGTATGATAAATTCCAATTTATGATTTCTTACGCACCAACTCCACTATTAGAGTTCACTACTTCACCCCCTGTTTCACCAACTCCACCACCATCATCTCCTCCAATTATATCCATAGAAGCAAACATTGGGATTTGAAATGAAACGACAAATATCATCAAATCAAGTATATTAAGTAGATCAAGCCAATTGTGTGTGCACGTGTGTATCGTATGTGTTTATCAAATTTTTTAAACATGAGACACATCTTCATTCCCGGGTATATATATATGAAACATAAAGTATTGCTCACCTGGTGCAATGGTCCACAAGATATTTATGGGAATACATTTCCATATCAAGCCAATAGATCAAGTAGATCAATTATGAGAATATTTTATTGCTTTCATCTAATCTTTTTTTTTTTTCCTTGCTCACTACCAATACTCTTCTTTGCTCTCTTGGCATATTTTTCACTTTCATCATTACATATCAATCCATTACTTTAGATCCTCCAAATTAAGAAATTCAACAAAATCAATAAACTTTCATCATCTTTATGTATATTCAGTAGATGTGGTTCCTATAATTTAATACCAGTCATTTCCCCATTTCATAAGCCAATTCTAAAATGGGCAAAGAAGCATTCCTACCCACTCGAGACTCCAAAAGAAACACTATCCAGTTCTTCCATCGCCACGTTCCAAGAGGCAGATTTTCCTCCTCTTGTTCGAGAAGGTTCGAAACTTTCATTCCCTACTCCCGAAGAATTCATTGATCCACAAGGTAAATATCAACGTGCTCCTAAGATACCTGTCCCCATCGATGTGAATGAACATGCAAGACAGAAAAGGACTCATGTTGCTAAACTGTCCTAAATTAGCAATCGGAGACTCTGTTAGCACATAACAATGCGTTCAAAGCAATCGACTCCAATATTGTGAATGTGCAACAAGATCTTTGAAGATATGATGAAACTACCGAAAAGATGCTTATGGATTTTCATAAAAGGCTTCATGCCTTAGAATCCGGACAACATCTAGGGTTTCATCATCTCGAAAGCCCCAAGGCGAAAATAGAAAAGCTCAAAAGACAAATCCAACTCATTAAAGAAGGAAGATTCAATCCTTTCAACCCATTTCTGACCACCATGCAGACTGAGCATTCCCCTCCACCATCTCATAATACGTCTATCTTTGCTACTCTCACAGAAACTCCTATGAGGCAAGATAAGACAGATGTGGTAGAAATGCGAAATCACCTCAAGGAATTGGACCGAATAAGGAAAGAAAAGGGAAAAGAGAAGACGCCTGGAGAATCTTCGCTTATCATAAAGGAAAAGCCAAACCAAATGACGTTATCAAATCCGTTAGAATATTTCCTAAGAGATATGGGCAATAAGGAAGAATAGCCTGATCCAAATCTAGGCAATCAGGAAAAACAACCTGATCCTGCCACTTTGAAAGACCAAATCTTATTTTCATCAAAATTAGCTTTTCCGAACATCTTTGATACTGAATCAAACTCGGTATCATTTTCATCCTCTTCATCCTTCTCAATCCCTACCATTGATTCATTTCCTATTGTACCAATAACTTCATCAATATTCATGGCTGATCCTCCAAACTAGGATATGGAATCCAACCCTTCTGAACCAAAAGTGGTTCAACCAAGCAATCCTTCTCAGAATATGTCCATCACCTCCAAACGGTTTTTTACTGTTGACGACATTCCATATTCTAAATAGCCAAAAAGATTTGAGGAATTTCATACTTGGTTAAATGTCCAAGCTCTTACAAATCAGGATAAGTATGTCACAAGGTTTACAGGAAGCCTCAAATATTGAGAAGGCATACCTACAGAAAACTGACTCCGTCTTCTCTAGTTCTAAGCCTAGGTCCATTTGGGCAGAGTCCCTTGAAGTAAAATGAGTGTTTTGTGTGAAATTTTCCATGGCTTTCTAAACTCCTTCTTCTTCTCTAGCCTCGTAGGATCCTCTGAGAAATATAACTCGGATAGTTAGAAATGTTATCATCCTGGCATCTTCGAGTATCTCTAGGCTCTAAACTAAATGTCACAGTGGTTTTTTGCTAAAAAGTTATCATTGAAGGGCTTAAACGGGAGGTTTGCCTACATTGAGAAGGCATACCTGTAGAAAACTGACTCCGTCCTCCTTAGTTCTAGGCGACTAAAGAAAGATTTGAGTCCTGGAAAAGCAATTTCCAATCAAGGCACCAAAAAAAGGTTCGAGTCTTGGAAATGCAACTTCCTTACGTCACCAGGTAAGATGATACATTGGTACTTGCCAAACTCGGGATTCATGCCCTATCTCACTCATTCCCGGTAAGTAACTACAGGTATCTTTTTATCCATCTTAATATGTATAATGTTATATTTCTCTTTTTGCATAGGACACGTGGTCCCAAATAAGATATAATCTACTACATATGCATGGATAAATGCAACCTCTCTAGAGTTCACCTTCAAAAAGGGATAGCTATTGACATATAAATTTTGACTAAATATTTCAAATTAATTTGCATAGAAAATTACGAATCAATTTGACCCTAACAAAAATATTTTTTTTGCGTCAATTGGGTCCTAGTTTTTACTTGCATCCATTAATCTTTATTTTTATTTTTTACTTATTTTTCACCTTTTTCTGGATAATTTACTTAATAATAATAATAATAATAATAATAATAATAATAATAATAATAATAATAATTAAAAGGGGGAGACACTAGGGCTGGGCTTTCACGCCCAACCTGCTGGAGGTGGGTCTTCATGCTCAACCATTTTTCCTCTTTTCTCCCCCTCTCACGAGCCCGAGGCCCACTCATTTTCTTCTTCTTCTTGGCCTGGCCCCCCTCCTTCTTGTCTTCTTCCTCTGCCTCTACAACCCACGCATAGGATGCTTACGGCTGAGTGGAGAAGTAGGCCAATAACGGAGAGGATGTTTCTCAGGTGCCATCAATGCTCGCCTTCAATGCTGAGTACACCTTAATGAAGAAGAAGGGATGGGACACTGGTTTGGCCGAGGGAATCCGGTTAGCAAGCCGAGGACCGGTAGCCAATGCTCCTTCATCTACCGAACCCTCCTCGCCTATAAATGGTCTGGTTGCAACCTCCGTCGGCGGTGAGCGAGCGAGCGTAGAGAACTTCCTTGGAGAGACTTTCAGGGGAGGCTCGAAGAGTAAGCGAAAGAGAGTGGGGCAACAAGCTCAAATGACCTCCCTTGAGAGACATTAGGGGAGGCTGGTGGCTAGCAAACCTGAGAGAGAGGGGCTTCGCACTTGAGAGATCGCAAGTGAGGGAAGAAGAAACCCAGAGCTGTGGTTTGTGAGTTGAAGGGGGACAAACTCCGCCAACGGCCGTGCCTACTTCGTGACCAGCAACCCACCATTCGCCTCCTTCCTTGGTGAGCTAGGGTTTGTTTTGTGTTTTTTGCATCTCAGGTAGTCGGGCCAAAAATTGCAACCGTTAGCCTCATGCAAGTTTCAACCCGAACCATCCATTGTCTGGCTACCCTGGTCTCTGCCTGTTGTTTGCACCTGAGTCCTGCCGTAGTCTCGACCTTGGAGCTGTCCAATTTCTCTCCCTTAGCTAGTGTCCCTCAAGTGTTCAGTGAAATGTCTGAAAGAATCCATGCTTGGACCCTTGAGTTTCGTGCCCACGGTAGTGATGGGCGTTGGGGTCAGCAACGGTGGTAGGCCAGGCGAAGGCCAACTTATTGGCTTAGGGTTGGTTGAGGGGATGCCGATGGAGGCTCGAGCCCAGAGCAAGGCAAGCGGCGCCGCCGTCTTTCTAGCCGCACCGTGGAGTGTCGAGGGTGCTGCGGGGAGAGTGAGACGCAAGACAGAACCAGGTCACAACTAGGTAGTTAGGTCAGGTGTGGGTCGTCGTTCGGGTAAGGTTTGGTCAGAACCGGGTTGCTAACTGGGTCAAGCGCACGGGTTTTAGTCGGGTAGGGTTTTGGACAATTCAAGCCGGATGCGCTTGGGCCGGGTGCAGGTTAGTTCAAGCTTGGGCCGAGCTTTTTTTTTTTTTTTTTTTTTTAATTATAAGTGAGTTTCGGGCTGGGCCCATGTTTTAGGCCCATTCAGGGCTAGTTGCTGGCGACCTGGGTTGGACTCAACCCTAAATCCGACCCAAGTTGTTTATATCATATTCTAATAAAAAATAATATTTTAATAAAAATAAAAAATAATAAAAAAAATTTATCTTTCAGAAATTAAAAAAATCCAAAAATATTCTACGTTTTCCCAAAAAAAAAAATTCAAGAAAGGTCGAAAATGATTTATATTTTCAAAAAAATATTAAAAATCCAAAAAATGCTTTTTATGTTAAGGAAAAAAAGACTTTACCAAAAAAAAAGAAGACCAAAAATATGTTTTTCCTTCACAAATGCATGAAAAATCCCTTTAACATCCAAAAACCTTAGAGTTTAAACAAAGATTAGGTACGGAAGGTTTTAGTGATTAACTAGTAAATCAAGTCCCCGATCATGTTTTGCAGTTTGCATAGGAGTGAAATATTTCTTCCAATATTTAACTTGGGTTTCAAATCAATCTGCTCCAAATCGATTAGTAGTGACTCATATTTAAAATTAACTTATTGGTTAAAAACTTGGATCATAAGTTGTGAATTGATGAACTTGGGAGAGCCCGAACTAAGCCTAATAGACTTAGTGAGCCATTAGACTCAGCAGGCACTCCCATAATCAAGTGCCGAAAAGTAGGTTGCATTAGTGGTGAAAAAGGCTTGAGACAGGGACTGGTGGTTAACAATACTTTTCTAGAATTCTTGCTAGATCAGTTGGAGGGAAGAGGTTATCTTCGCATCGTTGCGCCCTAAAGTAAAAAGCTCACTGGCATTGTTCTTATGAATGAAATCCAGATATCTAGTGATAGTAGTGTTTCTACTTTGAATGAGACCATGTCTATCTTTCAACAATCAAAGAGTCATTAAATTAACCTCGTCCCAACCTGGTGGACCGAAAATGATCCGACTCTATCTCTCTCCCTCCAAAAATCACCTTGGACGTTCATAAAAATTACTGGGGTGCCATTACATGAAAGTCAAAATGTTTTTGGACGCTATGGTCTCTATAGCAAAGCTCGAAGATGAAACCTGTCTCTCTCATGTCCCTTCCATGCAGATGCCTTGTCTCTATCTCTTCCATATTTTTTCATGCGAGACACCTGGCAAGTGTCAAAATCCATGTGAGGATACTACCCAACTTTCCCCTTGATGATGTTTGCCTCTATGCCTATCTGTTCTTTTCATGCGAGACACCTAGCAAGTGTCAAAATCCATGTTAGGATCCGATTAAACTTTCCTCTTGATAATCTTTCTCCCTATCTCTTCCATATCTTTTCATGCAAGGCGCCAAGCAAGTGTCCAAATCCACGTCAGGATACCACGCAACTTTCCTAGATGATGTAAGCAATGACGCAACACGAACCTACGGAGACGAAGTAAGTGTCACATCCTTGTGGGGAGGAACTTTGGCAGCATCCTTGATTTCAATGACATCTTTGAGTCGCCCAATCCGAGGCCAAAAAGGTGTTGCACGAAAGACGTCCTTGCATGGCACGTGTACAATTAGAGAAGATAAGGTTTCGATAATTTCCATACATGATTGCCCTTACTCAAACATGTCTTTGACTCACAATGCACGTGAAAAACGTTCTATCTTTATTTTTTTTAATTATGAGCTAATTTCATTACTTAACTTCCACATCTAAATTTGCATCCTCCTCTTTTTTTCTTGTTAATTAAAAGATAACATAAATTCCATATTCAGTCATTGGACTCTAATTGGTGAGGGCAAACCCTGTTATTGATTGGCGAGGCTGACCTCACCTAGCCCTTACCTCTAGCTGACGACAGCTGGCCAATAGAAGAAGGAAGGAAGAAGGAGGGAAAAAAAGAAAATGAATAATTAATTAAATAATTTGTAAAATATTATTATTAAAAAATTATCAATGTCAACATCAGTCAGACAGTCGACATCGGCTAATGCTCGGTTTGTGTCCATTTCGGAACCGATCGGCCAAAATTAATTGGATGAACTAAATTAAGACAAATGTAAAAGCGCTTAAGATTGAATTAGTAAAAAAAAAAAGAGTTATAATTGAATTGGTATAATTTTAATAAGTTTAAGGCTTTTTTTGATAGTTTTCTCCCACGGTCTTTGATACGGTCGAAAGGCCTTGAGCACTCTAATTTTGCCGTGCTGGTTTGACGCAATGACCAGTTCATAATCAAATTGCAGACAACACGCATTGATCATATGGCTAGTATTAAAACACTTGAATCGGATGGCATTAAGATTAAACAAAAGAAAAGAGACAATAAAGGAGTGGACCTCTGTCCAAATCTAATAAGAGAAGTAAATAAACAATTACCAACTATCGATGACCGCATAATTGTGATGAGAAGTTATAATCCAAGATATTTCTTACCTGAAAACGAGTTCAGTGGATCATATGCATCACAATGGTTTGATTTTGTGAGATCCATTCACAAAACGATTATAATTTTTTGTGATTCACCAAATATAAAGGATCTGATTTCAGATGATAAATTTCTTATTACATGATCTATAAATTACATGGATGAAGACTACTTGAACTATTAGTTATGTGGGTTCTATTGAAAAACCCATGTAATTAACTGTTTCATGTATTTTTGCAAGGTTATGGTCGCCAGAAATGCAATGGTTTCACTGACTTATTAAAGTCCAATTGAGGATGATTGATGGCTAATTAAATCGTTACATGTCTTTGAGTCAAAAGTAAACGAATTCAAGGACTTTGTAAAATTTGAAATACTTAATGACACAAAAATAATATATTGGAGACAACAAGGAATTTGCATGAAATTTTATTGAACTACAGCAGCTGGCTTACAATCTTGCTGAGCATGTTTGCTTGACGATTGAAGGGGAACATAAACTGCTAGTGGAGATGATTGGAGTGCGTAGAGAAAGTAAAAAGCTGACAAAACACAATTGGAAAAGCCATTATATAAAACTTGCTTGTTTACATCGATAATGTACAGAATATAAGCCTGTTGAAATAATATTTGTACCAAATAAATTGTCAATATAAAACTCTTTTTACAGAGTCTTAAAATAAAAACATTAACCTGTTTATGGGATAAGTCTACATGCTAAAAACAAAAATTATATATGTTCGTACAATTAAACTTATTTTTTTAAAGAAAATTTTACACCGCCAGTACACAGAATATAAAAACCATTAGAATATGCCGTTTGCAAAGAAGGAGATGATGGAAGGAAACAAAAAGGGATAATTATGTGAACTTACACTTGTATCTTTTTTTTTTTTTTTATTAAATTTTCCAAAGTTGCACTATTGTAAATTAAAGGAATTTCCATAAAAAATTTTAGGTCATAAATTTGGATATTTTTTTATATCCACAGGTCGATGTATAAAAAGGGAAGATCCAAGAGATCAGAAAATAACTTTGAATTGACCCACGTAAAAATACTTCTCCGTTTCAGAGTTTTTTTTATGCTTGCGAGACGGTGGTCTTCGATCCCTAGGACCATCCCTAGCCTTAGAGGTTCTTAATGGGTTAGGACTCAACTCTTGATTATTGCAGTCATTGGCTTCAGAATCCTAATGACCAGCCACATTACTAGTAATCCGGTGAGACATCGTATTCTCCTTTCGCAGTCACATAAAAACTTGTCGTCCGTAAATTTTTGCCAAAAACTCAATGAATTTAATTAGTAATTAAAGTCCAATGGAGCGATGGCCAGTTAAATCATTAAATATGACATTGAATAAAAAGAATGAATTTAATATGCCTGCAAACCTCAAAAACTTAACAAAATTCAAATTGCTAATTAATACGCATATAGTAGATTGGAAAAAAAATTAAGAATTGCATGGAATTTTATTGAATTAGAAAATATAGCTTACATTCTCGGAGGCCATGTTTGCACTATGACCAAACTTGAACCTAAACTGCTAATAAAGATGAATGAAGTGGTAGAGAAATTAAAAAGCATACAAAACACGACCGGGAAGCTTTTATAAATCAGGATGAGCACCTAAAATTAGAGCACCTGATACAATTCAAAATTCAATTTCAAACTTAGGAAACCATATTCGATCTTTATATCTTTAGAGTCAATCTCATATCTTGTGCACACTCTTACTTGAGGGAAGCAAAAAATTTGATGCTTTATGTGAACACTTAAGATTATCGTTTACGACTAGTTTGGGCAAAGTTAAGGTTTCTTTTAAACTAGCGCTGCGCTTTCTTGACATGTTGATATTTGTCTTTCCCGTTGGCTAAAGAAATCGATAGGACAAGCCATCTAGGTGGAGTGCATTTTAGGACAATGAGACGAGATGTTCTTTTTCTCATGAGTCATGCCGTATCGTAACAGCATCTCATGTATGTCGGAAGGATACCCCATAGACTTGCAATGAGTCCTCGGAGATTAAGAGTAGATCATGCCCTAAATTATCGGTGGTGAATGAATCGACTTATGAATAGAGACTCGGCATCCACCATTCAAACGTGAATTTGTTTCGGAAAAATACTAACGTATTTACTTGGTGGGCCGATTTGGATCAATTAAATATCTCTAGTTTTTTAAAGAATTGAAGCAATCAAGGATGCTCAGTTTGATGTGCGATATCATATCGATACGTCATGTGAAATACGAGCTAGATTCTTTGATGTGGCCGAGACTTCCTTTGAGATTAAACTATTAATTTCAATTTCTGGACAGAATAGACTCCAACGTATGGACTCGGTGGATATTAAGATGAAACAACTTATGGATGGGAATCCACCGATTGCGATGCAATGCCACAGTTTTGACACCGAGCATCCTTGATTGCTTTGAAGAAAATTACTCGACCCACTCCTAGCCACTGGGCACCATAGCATGTCGGGAATAAGGGGGGACATACTGGACATAACCACTCCCTTGGTTGGGGGCCGTGCCGCCCTGGCTGCCAAATTTATAGAATAAAAATCTATTGAAATAGGATTCGCATTACATACGCTATCAAGGTAATTTTTTTTTTTTTAACATAAGCAGTCTCAAAATGGAATAACCTATTTATTGATTAAATTTACTAAGTATTTGCTAAAAATGAATCATTCTATAAAACCACTGAATAAAAGAAATTAAAATATGTCAGTTTGCAAAGCAGGGGATGGTGGTAGAAAAGAAAGAATATTATTATGTGAAATTACACTTGTGGCCCCAAGTAACTAATTGATAAAAAAAAATGTATCTAATCTAGGAATCCAATTGATTTAAAATTATATATATATTCAGCACCTTTGGTTTCCTAGTCTCGATTGCAATATCTTATATGTACATGTTAATGACGATGCTTAATATATGAGTTAATTAATAGTCCCTTCAGTCTTTTGAAAATAGAGAAATTGTCAGAGTTCAATATAGTTGTTCTTTTGTGCCCGCCTTTCTCTACTCCTTTTGCCAAATGTAGGTACGAAAACTAGCTAAGTACTGTTATTATCACAATAACTCAAAGACTACTATAATAGAAAAGCCCAATTAAGAGTGGCTGATGCCCTAAATTATTGGTGGTAGGTGAATCGATTGAAACCTAACTAGTGACTAGGCATCTACCATTCAAACGTGGATTTGTTTGGGAAAAATCATAATGTGTAACTTTTCTTTTGGTCAGCACAACATATTACTTGGAATGCCGATTTTGTGTCATGGACTCAAATAAATATCTATATCTTAATCAAAACAAGTGAGAGTACTCCATTTGACATACGATATTATGTTGGTACGTTAGGAGCTAGACTCTTTGGTTTGGTATGGTTCAGGCGTCCTTGAGATTGAACCATTAATTTCAATTTGACAGACATAGATTCCAATGTACGGACTTGGTGGATTTTAATATGTGAACAACTTTTGGATAGGAACCCAACAATTGTGATGCAATCATGATTTTATAGTGTGGTAGTGGCCAAATGTCTCCCGGGGAAAAAATTTAAAGAGATGAAGAGAATGATTTTCCCCTTGTTTTTGAGACAATAAAAATCAAATGATGATGAATAAAAATATTAGATATATTACATACATCGGCATCATAAAAGTTTTTTACACAAAAATGTCTCAGAATGGTAATGTAAATCTATTTTTTGAGATTAGTTGCATGCAATATATATATATATATATATATATATATATATATATATATATATATTTGTATCATTATTTAAAACTTGCTTGTGCAAAGAAATCTTTACACTGAATTTTACAGAATAAAATTCCGTTGAAATAGGGTTCATGTTACATACGGTGCAAAAGTCTTCTTTACAGAAGCAGTCTCATAATGGAAAACCTGTTTGTGGATTAAATCTACTTTCTAAAAAGAAAAATTGTATGTGTCATTTTATAAACCTGCTTACATACAAAAATTTTACATTGCCAGTGCACTGAATAAAGTCCATTGAAATATGCTGTTTGCAAAGCAGGGAATAATGGAAGAAAATAAAAAAAAAAAAATTATGCAAAATTACGCTCGTATCTTCTTCTTTTTTTCAGTAAATTTTCAAATTTACACTTTTTTTTTTAAATAAAAGGAATTTATATAAAATTTCTGGTGTCATAAAACTTGGAAATTAAGTCATCATTCAGTAAAAAGAGACTGGTGCCTCATCTGCGTTGGAACTCCGGCTCCATCCACATGTCTATGTATAAAAAGAGAAGATCCATGACTACACGAAATAATTTCGGCTTCAAGTCTTCAACCACGTAGAATTACTGCCCTGGTGAGGAACTTTGGCAGCATTATCGACGACACTGACATCTTCGGTCGGTCATTTGGCTTGTGTTATTGTGCTCTTTTGACTTTTATGGGCCATTACTTTTAACTAGTTTCATCGTGCCTATCTGTAAAGTATTATATAAATGCTCGCTATTTTCGGATCATGTAAAAGTTTGGAATATCCTCAATCTACACTATATAAGATTAACTTCTGCCAAGAGTAGAATAAGCGTTGACGAAGAGTCGATTGCCATTTTTTCAATGGTCTTCGAGATATCTTTCCTTTCCTTCCTCCTGCGTGACATGCATACAATTTCTGATGTCATAAAATTCGGAAATGAAGACGTCATTCAGAAAAGAGAATGGTACGTCATCTACAGCTGGAACCTTGGCTCCATTCATAAGTCCATCTATAAAAGGAGAAGATCCATGAGGACTCAAAATAACTTTGACTTCAGCCCCGCAAATAATACACTTTTCTGCTTCAGATTTTTGCAGTGTTCCCGAGAAGTCACCGCAAAGAATCCTCCATTGATATCCCAAGCAGCGGGTTGGCGCTGCCACCACCGCCAGGCATGTTCCTTTCTTTCTTTTGATTTTCTGATTTGATCCCACAAGGCGATGGCAAAATCGGAAAATTTTTGTTTTTTCTGTGTTAATTTCCAAGAGATAAAAGCAATATTATGGACTGTAAATGTATAGAAAATTGTAGTATTTATTTATTTATTTTATTACCTAGTAAGTGCCCGGACAATTTTTTATAAAATCCTTGTCAAAAAAAGGAGAGAGCCTGAAAGAAGAATAACTCGTTTTCATTTCCAAAATTTTTCAATGACAACGTTTGGTAGAACTGAAAAAGACCAAAATAGACATTATTTCGTACTAGGATTGCTTTGAAAAACTACACCAACGGAAAATGATTTCTAAATAATTTCCAAAGTTCAGCTAAATCATCCGAAATAAAAGTAATTCTTTTCGAAAAAGACTTACTTGCAAATTATTTGGCAAATAACACATTTTGTCCCCGTAATTTTGACAAAGTGACTTAATTGTCACCACAGAATTGTACAAGGATGCGAATTGTAATAAAATGGGATATGGACACTACAACTACCCTAACTTTTGTACAGATTTTGGTTGCTGTGTTTTAAAAAATTGAGCCTCTTAATTGAAAATAACCGAAATAACATTATTCTGTACAAGGATTGCTTTGAAAGCCCGCGCCAACAAAAAATGACTTTTAAATAATGTGGAAAGTCCAACCAAATCATCAGAAATTAAAACTATCCTTTTTGAAAAAGAATTGCTTTAAATTATACAGGCAAATAACACTTTATGTCCCTGTCATTTTGACAAGTGACTTAATTGTCACCACAGGCCAGTATAAGGACTGGAACTATAACCAAACGATATAGAGACTAAAGTGAGATTTCCCACCTACAGGGACAGAAATAATAAAATTTCGCCAAACTAAGTATGCAGAAGCAACGTGTGGCAAATTAATTCATTTTTCTCGGGCCCATGGGCATGACAATTCCTTTCTAGTAAACAGTAAACACGCAAAATGTATTACTCAAAGTCAGAATCTTCTAATTTGGTATTGACTTGGCTCCACAAGTTCCCTCATAGTTGTTGATGATGATATAACTGCTTTTTGTCAATCATAGTTTCGTTACTTACAAGCACTTAATGAGAGGAAATTGTCTAATCAATCCTAAATTTATTATATGAATGTCAATATAGTTCTAAACCATTCAATTTTTTCAATTTAGTCCTCAACCTTTGCGTGAAATTTGAATATAGTCATCCTTACCAATTTTCATCGAAAATTGCTAACGTAGTGGTGTACTACATAGGACGGCTGTCAATGATTAGATTGTCATATCAATATTTTTTGGCAAAAATTGACTTGAATGATTAAATTGAAAATTCGCGTAAAGACCTAGGACTAAATTGAAAAAAGAAAAAGAAAAGTTTAAGATTGAATTGGCATTCGTACAATAAGTTTAAGACTAATTGGGTAATTTTCCTTGTTTAATATTCATTTTATTAAAATTAATTACCAGTAGATTTCCTCTTATCAGGGAGTTTTACCCAAACAATCACATCTTAAGGACTAAGGGCAAAACAAATGGGTTTTGAATAGTCAATTACTCGTCATTAAGAAACCGACGTGACTAATCTTTGAAGACATAATCCTCAAACTAGTCAATTGATAAGGCTACTCAGATGGTCGCAGACCAACTATGTTTGAAGCGTACCTGGGAATCACGAATCAATCAAAAGCTAAAGGTTAACGTTATTTTTTATTTTTAAGTTTACTACCTAAGTTTAACAAAAAAAAATAAAAAATCATGAAATGAAGCATACAAAGTAAGATTATTTTTCCGAGGTTATTTATGATCATTTCTCTTTTTGCGACAAAGAGGTTAGTGTAGACATGAGTTCAGAAGGCAGGATAGCAGATACAGCTTCCCAAGATCGGCGGATAGCAACTGAAGGTTTGTGACTTTGAAATTTTAATTTTCGTTTTTCTAAATCTTGTGTTTCAAGCATTTTGAATTTTTTTAAAATAAACATTTTAAATTTCACAGTGTAGAAATGCTGACATTGCAATTCAAATATAATGTTTTCATAATTTTTAAAATCTAAATAATAGCTTGAATTATAATTTAGAAAGGCCAAAAAAGAAAAAAAAAATTACTTCCAAGAGTAAAAGAACAAGCTCATAATTTATGAATGATATTGCAGATAAGATCAATGGCAATGAGAAATAAAAACTCACTAAATAACACATTGTCCAAGATATGAAAGTTAATATCCTGGAAAGTTAATTCATGATACAGTACCTATCTCAAAAAAAAAATTCTCATGATCTCCGTTAAATTTAATGTTAATACATAAAATTCCATGCAATGAATGAGCTTGACACTAGTCATGTTTAGATTATCTAAAGCATACAAAGTGTAACTAATTTTTGTAAGGTTATTTATGTCCTTTTTGGTAATAAAGAGTTTCATGTAGACATGTGTTCAAAAGGCACGACAACTAATAAAGCTTCTCAAGATAGTCGCGGACCACTTGAAGGTTTGTTTGTCACTTGAACTTTTAATTTTTGTTTTTCATAAATCTTATTTTTCATACATTTTAACTTTTTTAATCCCAAACATTTGAAATGTCGCAGCATACAAATGCTTACATTTCAATTCAAATATAATGTTTTCTTAATTTTGAAATATGAACAATAGCTTGAATTAAAATTGAGAAAGCCCAAAAGAAAACACCTTTCACCATCAAAGAGTAAACGAACGTACTAATAGGAAAAGGTATGTCGAGTAAAAAACAGTCCCTTTCTGCTTGCATTTGCGTTTCATTAAGAACTCTGAGCAGGTGCACGAAAGCCTGAGGACTTTCGATATGCAATTTTTGCAGATATGCCTACACCAGAGGTCACTGAATGTTATCGAGCATTGTTTGTAGCTGCACAGAAAGGTGATTGGAAAACTGCTAAGAAATTCCTCAATGAACATTGCGAAGAAATGACAGCCATAATTATGAAAGTAGAAGACGAAACCGTTACTGTGCTCGATGTTGCGATTATGGCCTCACAAGATCAATTGGTCAAGAACCTGATCAAGTGCTTCCCTCCAAAAGATATAGATTTCAATTTCGATATTCCCCTCAAGAATGCTGCCTTGAGAGGAAGAAAAAAAATGGTAAAGGCATTAGTAAACAACGTTCATGCTGAATCTGAAAGCGCATGCCATGCCATCTTCCTTGCTACTACATTTGCTCCTAAGCAAAAGGAGGTTATTTGTTATCTAGCCAAACGTACAAAATGCCCCCCAATAGAGGGTACCATGTTAGGGCTTACTGAGGCCGGCCATGTGGGTAAGAAATTACACTCTCTCATCGCGTTTCCTTCACTTTTTACTTGGATTAACTCTTTGCTGTTGTGTACCCAAAGATATAGCCTTGTATTTAGCTGACCGACACCGAGTCTCAACGTCACGTTGTTGCGACCAAATTTTCGGGTGTGAATCACCTAGGGTTTGGCTAATGGATTGTTAAGCCTAGACTTAACTCGGGCTCTCCCAAGCCCATACCAACTCGCAACTTAGGTTCAAGTTCTTAACATGGAATTGATTTTCAATCAGGAGTCGCCACTAATCTATTTTTGGTGGGTCGATTAGAAACCCAAGTAAAGTAACGGGAGATTCACTTTACTCCTACGAACCAGAGATTTGGGTACGAGGACTTGATTACGTTAGATTTCTCTAACGCCCTTTCGGTACCATTTCTTTTATTTTGAAAAATATTTTTTGCAGGCAACTTGAATTGATTTTAATTCCTTAACATGTGAGGTGACCATGCAGGTGCGCAAACCACCAATTTAACACTCAAGAAAGCAAATGAATAAATTGTAGGACTTACCTCAAAGCAACGAAAGCATCTGCAGTGTTAAATTAAAATCTACATCAACAACCCTAGATATGGTTTCTAATTAACACGCAATTTTTGTTTTGTTTTCACTTAATTAATGATAATCATGCAATGCATGCTACCAATTTAACATGAAGTGATATGGCATGGCAATATGACTAAACTACATGACATGAGTTAGGTAATGCAATAATTAAATATGCGATCTAAATTAACCAAAATGACTTAATCTTAATGACGAGCAATTTCTAATTAAATGAACCTAGAAATAATCACTAAATGACGTGCATTTCATGAACTTAATGCTATATGACATGCACATGATTTTTATTTTCTTAATAAGCATGCGATCTGTCCTAATATGCAATGACGTGCAAAGAATGCCCTAATTCTAATTCTTTTCATTTTTTCATTTATGAAATTCGAAATTAAAACTGCCAAATAATTAACATGCAATTCAAATTTAAAAAAAAAAAAAAAACTGACATCCTAAATGAATGCATTTTTTGGATTTTTATTTTTCAGAAATTCGAAATAGATAAATTTCCTATTCTAAACATGCAAGTTAACCCTAAAACAAGCAAATAAACTAATCTAACTCAGATTTTTTTATTTTCTTTTGCGGAAATAAAATCTATTCAAACAACACGACAGCAAATCAAACAAGATATGATCAATATCCATCTAATAAATTGATGAATCGTATCTCGCGCATGAGATCGGATTGGCCAATTTTTAACAAAATCACGAATCGTATCTCGAGCGTGAGATCAAATTAGTGATTTTTCCGTGCGATTGCGAGTCGTATTTCGAGCGTGAAATCGGACTGTCAATGATGTGCACGTTCTGAAATTAGGGAATAAATCCCTAATTTAAAAAGATTTTCGGGAAACTTTGGATAAGATGCATCATTGGAAGATTTGATTTAAACACAATATCAACGAATTAAGTAAGGAAATTATCAAAATAAATTTGGATAATATTTTTACCTATTTAGTAGATATCGTCCCTGAATTCGGACTCATCAAAAGATGGCACTGGTGATGGCTTATGGTGAGCTCGACACGACGGTTCGATTGGGCATGTCCACGGCTAGAGGGCGCGCGAGAAAACTGCGTTGCTGGAGGAGTTTATCGTGCTTGATGGTCTTGGACCACGGTGAACACTAGAAAACCTTTTATTCCAAAGGACAGCACCTGCATCCACAATATACACTTAAACCTAATCAGACTTTTTATCACTTGTAGTCTCTTTGTTCGCATATGGTTCACGTGCACTCCTCTAGGTATTTTTACCACTTCATTCATGGATCACACCTGCACGCCAAAGGAAATTTCTTATTTCTTTCTTCTATTTTAACAATAACCTCCGGCGGACGTAACGTGCGAGAATTTCTGCCACAGCTACAAGCAATCGGAACTTGTCCTAGCGATTGATCGGGTGAACGCGGAGGACCTCAGTCACCAACGGCATGAAGGAATTGCTGGTTCAAGCGAGACATCGATGTCGATGGTGTCGATGGGGCTCGCCAAGGCAAAGCCGCGGCAAGTTTGCAGTTAGTCGTGACTTGGTGATGCTCGGTGGTTTGACTTTGTCAATAGGACTGAGACGTCGCTGCTCACGTCTCGATGATCAACAAGGAAGCTTCGGGACCGCTTTAGAAACCCTCTTTTACTGGGAACGTTTATGCCCAGAATCCGTGGATTTTATGAGAAGTGGAGGCATGCGTCCTCTCCCTTCGGGTTTGTCGTGTGGACGTCTCTGTTGGGTACTCTGAGAAGACCTGCAAAAGAAGGAAAAAAAAATCAGACTTGACCAAAGACTGATTCACGGCCACTTGAGGATTATCGAGCCACAACAACACCAGCCACGGCAGCAAAGAAGACTGGGCTTGCACGGAGAAGTTGCTGTAGCGATGATGCCGTGTTGATTCAGTAGGAGGAAATTTTGTTGAGTCTAGAATGAAGAACACTGCAGCACGCCGAAGGGACTGCTAGGCTTCATGGCGAGGGATCACGAGTTGCGCGCGGAGGCTGCTGCAAGGTGGCCGCTCGGGTTCTGCAGGTGGAGATCCGGCAGTAGGCGCTGGCGCGGCGATTAGGGCTTCTGGCGGAGCAGCAGGCTCGGATCTGGATCTAGATCTGGCGGAGGCGGGACTATGGGCTGTAGTGTTGGTGGTGCGACGCTGGGTGGGCATTCGGATCTGGCGCGGCAACAGCGCTGGTGTGGCGGTGGTGCAATGCAGGCGGTCGGCGACCGGTGCAGCTGAGCGGTGCAGGCGCGGCTGGTGAGCGGTGGCAGCCGAAGTGCTTCCGATGGTGACTGGTGCGGACGCGGGATCGGCGCGGACAGAGGAAGAAGGCGCTACTTTGCTTTTTTTTTTTTTGTTTGCCTTCTCACGTTCGTACACACGTTCTTCTCCCTGTCTCTTCTCTTCTGTGCACACTTTCAAAACCCTTCTTTGTGTTGACTTTTCAAAGGCACGAAAGAACTTTTTTCTTTTCCTTCTTTGTGTGTTCTTTTTCGACTCAGAACTCAAGAAAAACATCTCCCTACATACGGCCGTGTGCATCGATATGTGTGGCCTCCCTTTTTTTGTTCGTACACAACTCATTTTATATATCGAAAAATTGTATCTCCGTGGTATATTTCATTACCAACTTTGCTCATGCAAAATATTATTGAATATATCATCCCATCACGTGCAATATTTTTTGTTTTTTTAATATTTTATTCGAGAATTTCCTTTTCATAAAACATACATCACTCGGTGTATATTGCCTAAATATATGAAAATCCCAACGAAATATGTGAAAAATTTTGCACTTGCCGTCGGTTAAAAAATGTTCCTAAACTATATGCCATGTGATTTTATTTTTTAGGGATAAAATTAACCCCTAATTTTTTTAATACAATAAATGTCTAAATGGGTCGCCAAAATTTAGGTGTCGGCAATTTCTTCCTCTTTGAAGGTGAGCTCGAAGAGGTTGCCTTCAAAGACAAATTGAGACCTAAATTTTGGTCATGCACATGCAATGAATGATTTTTTGTTGGAAAATGAATTCCATTTTTTAATGCAAATTATATGATGCATGAAAATGTAAATGCAAATGATAGATGAATCTACCTGGAATAACTTACTTTCGAGGATGATAGAGTAATTCGAGGTAGTGGGTGTTACTTGTCCAGGGACCCGTACCATTCTACGGTCGCCTAGAATAGTAACATGACTTTGTGAAGATCTTGCTTTCCCAGGACCCGTACCATTCTACGGTCGCCTAGTATGGCGAGAAAGGAGCTGCTTTCTCGGGACTCGTACCATTCTACGGTCGCCCCCAATACGGCGAAAGGTTTTGTAAGGAACTGCTTTCCCAGGACCCGTACCATTCTACGGTCGCCTAAACGGGGATTCATTTTCCAGGACCTGTACCATTCTACGGTCGCCTGAATAAGAAATAAGTGTTGTCAAGGACCCGTACCATTCTACGGTCGTCTCGACGAAGAAAATTATTTTTCCAAGACCCGTACCATTCTACGGTCGCCTGTTAGAGCAATAAATGTTTTCTAGGACCCGTACCATTCTACGGTTGCCTAGACTAAGGTTTTGCTTGGCTAGGACCCGAACCATTCCTCGGTCGCCTTAATCAGATTGAATCTGGAGGAAAAATCTTTGGGGGACAACTCCATTGAGTGTCAGTGTAAAGGACTCTAGGCTATGAAAGCACGCCCGAGTCAATATAACTGACACTTGACCAAGTCAAGTGTCGATGCACTTGAGAGAGAATACCGCACAATGACAAGTATTTTAGAATATGGTAGAGATATACTTACCTGGTGATATTTCTGATTCTTGGGGATATATGTCGTTTGGAATTTGGATATCCTGTGGAGGTCTTTCACCTCATGGTGGAGGTTTCTCATCTCCTAATATCATGAAACATTCTGAAAGGAACTTGAATTACTTGTCAGATATGATTTAGAGCAAAAACTGATATGCATTCAGCAAAGAGATAGACAATCTGAGCTACTCTAGAATGCACATTTCAAATTTTAGTGAGGATTTCATCAACTCAATCGTGGTTCATACATAATGAACTTTGCATCACTCGAATTTTCACTGGAGAGAATTATCATTCAAGACAATCTTCACTCATGACATGGATTTCCTAAGAATACCAAATGAGGGACCTTCAGTTAGAAAGGACTTTCACTCACTCTCATTTAGAGGCTATTTTATGAGAATCACTCCGTCTCACTATCATCATACCTATAAGGGTCCAAGTATTCTCGCAAGCGGCACGACTTTACCAATCTGAGAGGTCTTTAATAGGGACCGTAATATGGGCTCGGTCAATGACTTAACAAAGGGACTCTTTGAGTCAAGGTTGTTGAAAGAACAACTCTTTAATCATCTCCGTGTTTACAAGTTAAGAACCCTGCAAAATGAGAATGAAATAATCTTGCTCGCACTTCTTCGAGCGATGCTTATAAACATATGAACTCCCATGTTAATTCAAGTACCCTAATCAGAAGAGACTTTGCAATGGACGTAACATGGGCTAGGTTCATGGCTTGTTAGGCTCAAAGATGTGCGGGGTCAAAGTTGATGATCATCTAGGCATTGTCACCAGTTTTCTTTTTCATCATCGGGGATTGTCTTCATGAAATCCCCATTGATTGTAAAAACTCAACTTTTGAGTTCTTTGAGTATTGCTCTATCAGGATTCAATTCTTGCAATTGAGAGTCACCTTATCTTGACTCTCTTTTTTCATCTATGGGCATTGGCCTTGCTTTTACCAGGCACACTGCTTTTTCATGCCCCAATTTCTTATTCATTTTTTTCACTTCTTTTTTTTTTTTATGGGCATTGGACTTACTTTTACTAGGCACATTGCTTTTTTTTTTTTTTTTTTTTCATGCCCCTTAGTTCTATTTTGCATTCAATTCTTACGCACAATGCATGCGTCAAGTAATTACACTTTGAATGACATTCAAACTTTCAAAGGTCTTCATCTGTCTCTTGCCTTGCCCCAGTGTGGGGGATGATCACCAACTGGGTTTAAAAGAAATGAAATTGCAGGCTCAAGTGGGCTATGCAAATGATATAAGTATGTAGGATAGAGAAAGAAATGCTTTTCGTCATCCCAAGGCACTTAAATTACCATATGAATCAATGTAATAGCACGACTTGAAAATTGATGCAAGTGAAAGCAAGAAAATTTCAATCCATTTTCTTCACTTTATGGTGCTGTCTTACCTCCAATTTGCCCCAATGTGGGGTGGTTCTTGACAGGGATAATTTGAAAAAAAAATCTCCACAAGTGCATGGGGCTCAAAGAAGTTAAGCAATGGATCACTTGTTGTGTTTGAGATAGAGAAATACTGCCTCTCATCACTTCGGTCATCGTACCTTTTGCGAGAGAACTCTTTACCTTGCGGATATGGAACTTTTTACACTCATCTCACAAGTGTATAAGTAAGGGACTGTGTATAGGATAAGGCTTGCCTTTCATCATATCGACACGTCTCATTCGGCATTCTTAAGCATTGATGTCACTCCATTAAATTGTCTATCTTGACAAATCTCCATATGAAATTGGTGAGCTAAATCAATATGAAAATTTTCTGTTCAAAAGAGTCCAGCAACTTTAAGCATGAAAAGTGTTTGTGGCTTCAAACAAACACATAATGCTATATGACATGCACATGATTTTTATTTTCTTAATAAGCATGCGATCTGTCCTAATATGCAATGGCGTGCAAAGAATGCCCTAATTCTAATTCTTTTCATTTTTTCATTTATGAAATTCGAAATTAAAACTGCCAAATAATTAACATGCAATTCAAATTTTAAAAAAAAACTAACATCCTAAATGAATGCATTTTTTGGATTTTTATTTTTCAGAAATTCGAAATAGATAAATTTCCTATTCTAAACATGCAAGTTAACCCTAAAACAAGCAAATAAACTAATCTAACTCAGATTTTTTTTTTATTTTCTTTTGCGGAAATAAAATCTATTCAAACAACACGACAGCAAATCAAACAAGATATGATCAATATCCATCTAATAAATTGACGAATCGTATCTCGCGCATGAGATCGGATTGGCCAATTTTAACAAAATCACGAATCGTATCTCGAGCGTGAGATCAAATTAGTGATTTTTCCGTGCGATTGCGAGTCGTATTTCGAGCGTGAAATCGGACTGTCAATGATGTGGACGTTCTGAAATTAGGGAATAAATCCCTAATTTAAAAGATTTTCGGGAAACTTTGGATAAGATGCATCATTGGAAGATTTGATTTAAACACAATATCAACGAATTAAGTAAGGGAATTATCAAAATAAATTTGGATAATATTTTTACCTATTTCGTATATATCGTCCCTGAATTCGGACTCGTCAAAAGATGGCACTGCTGATGGCTTATGGTGAGCTCGACACGACGGTTCGATTGGGCATGTCCACGGCTAGAGGGCACGCGAGAAAACTGCGTTGCTGGAGGAGTTTATCGTGCTTGATGGTCTTGGACCACGATGAACACTAGAAAACCTTTTATTCCAAAGGACAGCACCTGCATCCACAGAATACACTTAAACCTAATCAGACTTTTTTATCACTTGTAGTCTCTTTGTTCGCATATGGTTCACGTGCACTCCTCTAGGTATTTTTACCACTTCATTCATGGATCACACCTGCACGCCAAAGGAAATTTCTTATTTCTTTCTTCTATTTTAACAATAACCTCCGGCGGACGTAACGTGCGAGAATTTCTGCCACAGCTACAAGCAATCGGAACTTGTCCTAGCGATTGATCGGGTGAACGCGGAGGACCTCAGTCACCAACGGCATGAAGGAATTGCTGGTTCAAGCGAGACATCGATGTCGATGGTGTCGATGGGGCTCGCCAAGGCAAAGCCGCGGCAAGTTTGCAGTTAGTCGTGACTTGGTGATGCTCGGTGGTTTGACTTTGTCAATAGGACTGAGACGTCGCTGCTCACGTCTCGATGATCAACAAGGAAGCTTCGGGACCGCTTTAGAAACCCTCTTTTACTGGGAACGTTTATGCCAAGAATCCGTGGATTTTATGAGAAGTGGAGGCATGCGTCTTCTCCCTTCGGGTTTGTCGTGTGGACGTCTCTGTTGGGTACTCTGAGAAGACCTGCAAAAGAAGGAAAAAAAAATCAGACTTGACCAAAGATTGATTCACGGCCACTTGAGGATTATCGAGCCACAACAACACCAGCCACGGCAGCGAAGAAGACTGGGCTTGCACGGAGAAGTTGCTGTAGCGATGATGCGGTGTTGATTCAGTAGGAGGGAATTTTGTTGAGTCTAGAATGAAGAACACTGCAGCACGCCGAAGGGACTGCTAGGCTTCATGGCGAGGGATCATGAGTTGCGCGCGGAGGCTGCTGCAAGGTGGCCGCTCGGATTCTGCAGGTGGAGATCCGGCAGTAGGCGCTGGCGCGGCGATTAGGGCTTCTGGCGGAGCAGCGGGCTCGGATCTGGATCTAGATCTGGCGGAGGCGGGACTATGGGCTGTAGTGTTGGTGGTGCGACGCTGGGTGGGCATCCGGATCTGGCGCGGCAACAGTGCTGGTGTGGCGGCGGTGCAATGCAGGCGGTCGGTGACCGGTGCAGCTGAGCGGTGCAGGCGCGGCTGGTGAGCGGTGGCATCCGAAGTGCTTCCGATGGTGACTGGTGCGGACGCGGGATCGGCGCGGACAGAGGAAGAAGGCGCTACTTTGCCCTTTTTTTTTTGTTTGCCTTCTCACGTTCGTACCCACGTTCTTCTCCCTGTCTCTTCTCTTCTGTGCACACTTTCAAAACCCTTCTTTGTGTTGACTTTTCAAAGGCACGAAAGAACTTTTTTCTTTTCCTTCTTTGTGTGTTCTTTTTCAACCCAGAACTCGAGAAAAACCTCTCCCTACATACGGCCGTGTGCATCGATATGTGTGGCCTCCCATTTTTTGTTCGTACACGACTCATTTTATACACCGAAAAATTGTATCTCCGTGGTATATTTCATTGCCAAGGTTGCTCGTGCAAAATATTATTGAATATATCATCCCACCACGCGCAATATTTTTTGTTTTTTTTTTAAATATTTCATTTGAGAATTTCCTTTTCATGAAAAATACATCACTCGGTGTATATTGCCTAAATATATGAAAATCCCAACGAAATATGTGAAAAATTTTGCACTTGCCGTCGGTTAAAAAATGTTCCTAAACTATATGCCATGTGATTTTATTTTTTAGGGATAAAATTAACCCCTAATTTTTTTAATACAATAAATGTCTAAATGGGTCGCCAAAATTTAGGTGTCAACAGCTGCTCCTCTTTGAAGGTGAGCTCGAAGAGGTTGCCTTCAAAGACAAATTGAGACCTAAATTTTGGTCATGCACATGCAATGAATGATTTTTTGTTGGAAAATGAATTCCATTTTTTTAATGCAAATTATATGATGCATGAAAATGTAAATGCAAATGATAGATGAATCTACCTGGAATAACTTACTTTCGAGGATGATAGAGTAATTCGAGGTAGTGGGTGTTACTTGTCCAGGACCCGTACCATTCTACGGTCGCCTAGAATAGTAACATGACTTTGTGAAGATCTTGCTTTCCCAGGACCCGTACCATTCTACGGTCGCCTAGTATGGCAGAAAGGAGCTGCTTTCTCAGGACTCGTACCATTCTACGGTCGCCCAATACGGCAGAAAGGTTTTGTAAGGAACTGCTTTCCCAGGACCCGTACCATTCTACGGTCGCCTAAACGGGGATTCATTTTCCAGGACCTGTACCATTCTACGGTCGCCTGAATAAGAAATAAGTGTTGTCAAGGACCCGTACCATTCTACGGTCGTCTCGACGAAGAAAATTATTTTTCCAAGACCCGTACCATTCTACGGTTGCCTGTTAGAGCAATAAATGTTTTCTAGGACTCGTACCATTCTACGGTCGCCTAGACTAAGGTTTTGCTTGGCTAGGACCCGAATTATTCTTCGGTCGCCCAACCTTGCGATAGAAATCATCCGACCAGGACCCGAACCATTCTTCGGTCGCCTTAATCAGATTGAATCTGGAGGAAAAATCTTTGGGGACAACTCCATTGAGTGTCAGTGTAAAGGACTTTAGGCTATGAAAGCACGCTAGGTCAATATAACTGGACAGCTTGACCAAGTCAAGTGTCGATGCACTTGAGAGAGAATACCTGCACAATGACAAGTATTTTAGAATATGATAGAGATATACTTACCTGGTGATATTTCTGATTCTTGGGGATATATGTCGTTTGGAATTTGGATATCCTGTGGAGGTCTTTCACCTCATGGTGGAGGTTTCTCATCTCCTAATATCATGAAACATTCGAAAGGAACTTGAATTACTTGTCGATATGATTTAGAGCAAAAACTGATATGCATTCAGCAAAGAGATAGACAATCTGAGCTACTCTAGAATGCACATTTCAAAATTTAGTGAGGTTTTCATCAACTCAATCGTGGTTCATACATAATGACCTTTGCATCACTCGAATTTTCACTGGAGAGAATTATCATTCAAGACAATCTTCACTCATGACATGGATTTCCTAAGAACACCAAATGAGGGACCTTCAGTTAGAAAGGACTTTCACTCACTCTCATTTAGAGGCTATTTTATGAGAATCACTCCGTCTCACTATCATCATACCTATAAGGGTCCAAGTATTCTCGCAAGCGGCACGACTTTACCAATCTGAGAGGTCTTTAATAGGGACCGTAATATGGGCTCGGTCAACGACTTAACAAAGAGACTCTTTGAGTCAAGGTTGTTGAAAGAACAACTCTTTAATCATCTCCGGGTTTACAAGTCAAGAACCCTACAAAATGAGAATGAAATAATCTTGCTCACACTTCTTCGAGCGATGCTTATAAACATATGAACTCCCATGTTAATTCAAGTACCCTAATCAGAAGAGACTTTGCAATGGACGTAACATGGGCTAGGTTCATGGCTTGTTAGGCTCAAAGATGTGTAGGGGTCAAAGTTGATGATCATCTAGGCATTGTCACCAGTTTTCTTTTTCATCATCGGGGATTGTCTTCATGAAATCCCCCATTGATTGTAAAAACTCAACTTTTGAGTTCTTTGAGTATTGCTCTATCAGGATTCAATTCTTGCAATTGAGAGTCACCTTATCTTGACTCTGTTTTTTCATCTATGGGCATTGGTCTTGCTTTTACCAGGCACACTGCTTTTTCATGCCCCAAGTTCTTATTCATTTTTTTCACTTATTTTTTTTTATAGGCATTGGCCTTGCTTTTACCAGGCACATTGCTTTTTTTTCATGCCCCTTAGTTCTATTTTGGATTCAATTCTTACGCACAATGCATGCGTCAAGCAATTACACTTTGAATGACATTCAAACTTTCAAAGGTCTTCATCTGTCTCTTGCCTTGCCCCAGTGTGGGGGATGATCACCAACTGGGTTTAAAAGAAATGAAATTGCAGGCTCAAGTGGGCTATGCAAAGGATATAAGTATGTAGGATAGAGAAAGAAATGCTTTTCGTCATCCTAAGGCACTTAAATTACCATATGAATCAATGTAATAGCACGACTTGAAAATTGATGCAAGTGAAAGCAAGAAAATTTCAATCCATTTTCTTCACTTTATGGTGCTGTCTTACCTCCAATTTGCCCTAGTGTGGGGTGGTTCTTGACAGGGATAATTTGAAAAAAAAATCTCCACAAGTGCATGGGGCTCAAAGAAGTTAAGCAATGGATCACCTGTTGTGTTTGAGATAGAGAAATAGTGCCTCTCATCACTTCGGTCATCGTACCTTTTGCGAGAGAACTCTTTACCTTGCGGATATGGAACTTTTTACACTCATCTCACAAGTGTATAAGTAAGGGACTGTGTATAGGATAAGGCTTGCCTTTCATCATATCGATACGTCTCATTCGGCATTCTTAAGCATTGATGTCACTCCATTAAATTGTCTATGTTGACAAATCTCCATATGAAATTGGTGAGCTAAATCAATATGAAAATTTTCTGTTCAAAAGAGTCCTGCAACTTTAAGCATGAAAAGTGTTTGTGGCTTCAAACAAACAGTTTACCATACTCAAAAATTCTCTTATAAGTATGAAAACATGATTGCAAGCATTCATTCAATGAAATGTCCCACGAAGGGACTGTCTCAGCAATGGGTGTCCTTGGATTGCCTCTATTAAAAGGGAACAAACATACAAATTGATCAATCAGTGATGAAAATTCGATCTTTGATTTGATGAAATCTTGCTTTTGCCCCTGCACAAAACAATGTGCATGAATAGGATACTATGCAACATCAAAGTAAATTCAAATTGCACAACCATTTTGGCTCGGATCGAGATTTTGTTTTAGTCATGTCACTACTAGAATTTGTAGTGCCCCCAATTCGTCATCTGCAAGGAAAAGAACAAAGGTGTCAATTCGAAATTATATTAATGATCGCAATGTATCCATTTCATTCAAGACGGATGATCTTCTTTTGTCTTGTTTCATCATTTTCTCTTGGAAATGAGAAACTTCATTTGGCTTTTGAGAATGACATCTCACACAAATTGTAATGAGATGTGCACACTTTGGAATCTAGATGATCTCCTTTTGACTTGCCCTTGGTTTCTTATTGATGTGCAAGGAAATCGCTCGGGACAAGTAAGAGGATAAGTAGTACTTAATGTCTTCTTTACTCTTGGGAGATGTCATCAAGATCAGCTAGGAAATGATCCATTGCCCCACGCCTATTTTCCTTCGGATGTATGTTCCCAAATCAATGGGCCTGCTATCACTAGAAATTGACGCGTTATTTTCAAACGTCTCTCTGTTATGCTCTGAGACATGAAGTAAATGAGTTAGAAAAACAAACAAGGGTAATCTAATGCATGCTTTTGGAAATGGCTTCAAAAATGATTTTTTTTTCTTTTTGAGGAATATTTTGGACAAGGAAGCATGAAGAAGCCCAGTCCTCAGAATTTCTCCATGGATGATATTTTCTTTTCATTGTTGGATATCGTCACCGAGCTGGTTTGGCATACCCCATCATGTCCTCAAAACAAAACTTGTAATTTTATTGATATTCATCAATCATATTACATTTATTGGAATGAAAAAAGTTATATTCAAGCACTAAAGCAAAACAGGAGAAATTTTAACCAATCTCTAAAAAGCAATAAGAATTCCCACGCAGGGGAAGGTGCAACTAAACATGCCCCTAATTGAATCAGGAAAGCGAACTACTTAGGATCATGAACCATGTGTGCTTAAGTTCTTCACCCTCCTTGATCTTGTGATGCAAATCCTTTAGGTCAGAGATTATTCCTTCTAGATATAACACTAGTCTCTTCATAGTGGCATCAAATTCAGCCACCTCAGGAAAATAGGACGGTTCAAAAGTCCTCTTAGCTCTCTTCTTCGAGTCGTAGTTTCTTATTGAAGATAGAGTACCTATATCATCACGGCCCTTTTGCTTGACGAAACAAGCCGCAGTAGCAGACAATTCATCGACTTGACTTTGGAGGTACGCAATTCGTTTATTTATATTGTCGATGATACGGTCCAGCACTTCGTTTTGATCCGCCATTTTAGCCCTTGGCCGTGTATGGATGGGTGAGCGAGATCGCTCCATAATCACCTAAAGGAAATAAACGGGAACATGTAAGCATGAGATGTAAATGAAGAGTCAATCCATGACAATGATCTAATGGATTTATTTATTTATTTATTTTCATTTTTTTATTCATGAAAAGTCTATGCAAGAAGGGAATTTCCTAAAAAAATGGATATCCTAGTAAAACCAAAATTTCTAGACATGACGTAAAAAGAAATTCTCCAAAGTTTTTTTTTTTTTTTTTTTTAAATGCATCATTCCTTAGCAATTTTTCATTTCATTTCCAATCAATGATTGACCTAAATTGTCATGGACCGACCCAAGAATATGACAAAATAAATTGCATGGTATAGAGAAAGAACACTTACTTCACCAAGGAGAATCAATGGCAGTCACATAGACATACGCATGGTAAGTGGCTCGATTTCTAATCTATAAGGCTTATCAAGGTAGAGCCACAAGGATGATCAGACAAGCCACGAGCTTGTGGACTATGTCGGGTCCTCATGACTCTGGCTTTGTCAAAGAGCCGACCCGGGTCGCGAGCATGCGGACCGAGGTGGGTACTCTTGAAACCATGAAAGAAACTTCGGGATTGAGACGGGCGACTCGTACCACGAGCATGCGGTCGGAGTGGTATCCATCTCAACACCATCCTAAATGATCCTATGCGGCCCAGGTCCGGCGGCAGGTTGTGTGTGCAATAGTGTAGTGCTAGATGCAAGGCATGCATGACAGTTTATATCAAGCAACACTTCGTTCATGAAAATAAACCATACATTCCTACACTTTCCTGCAAAACAAAGGTTAACAAACACTTCCCCTTATACCTCCCATCCTGCAAAAACATTTAACACCTTAAATGTTAGGGACGTACCTGGAATCCTTGCTGCCAAACAAAAATATTTTTTCAAAAGAAAATTGGCCTAAGTCCACTAAGAGTTTTAACTCAAGTCCCCAGCGGAGTCGCCAAGCTGTTGCGACCAAATTTTTGGGTGTGAACCACCTAGGGTTTGGCTAATGGATTGTTAAGCCTAGACTTAACTCGGGCTCTTCCAAGCCCATACCAACTCGCAACTTAGGTTCAAGTTCTTAACATGAAATTGATTTTCAATCAGGAGTCGCCACTAATCTATTTTTGGTGGGTCGATTAGAAACCCAAGTAAAGTAACAGGAGATTCACTTTACTCCTACGAACCAGAGATTTGGGTACGGGGACTTGATTACGTTAGATTTCTCTAACGCCCTTTCGGTACCATTTCTTTTATTTTTGAAAAATATTTTTTGCAGGCAACTTGAATTGATTTTAATTCCTTAACATGTGAGGTGACCATGCAGGTGCGCAAACCACCAATTTAACACTCAATAAAACAAATGAATAAATTGTAGGACTTACCTCAAAGCAACAAAAGCATCTGCAGTGTTAAATTAAAATCCACATCAACAACCCTATATATGGTTTCTAATTAACACGCAATTTTTGTTATGTTTTCACTTAATTAATGATAATCATGCAATGCATGCTACTAATTTAACATGAAGTGATATGGCATGGCAATATGACTAAACTACATGACATGAGTAAGGTAATGCAATAATTAAATATGCGATCTAAATTAACCAAAATGACTTAATCTTAATGACGAGCAATTTCTAATTAAATGAACCTAGAAATAATCACCAAATGACGTGCATTTCATGAACTTAATGCTATATGACATGCACATGATTTTTATTTTCTTAATAAGCATGCGATCTGTCCTAATATGCAATGATGTGCAAAGAATGCCCTAATTCTAATTCTTTTCATTTTTTCATTTATGAAATTCGAAATTAAAACTGCCAAATAATTAACATGCAATTCAAATTTAAAAAAAAAAAACTAACATCCTAAATGAATGCATTTTTGGATTTTTATTTTTCAGAAATTCGAAATAGATAAATTTCCTATTCTAAACATGCAAGTTAACCCTAAAACAAGCAAATAAACTAATCTAATAAATTGACGAATCGTATCTCGCGCATGAGATCGGATTGGCCAATTTTTAACAAAATCACGAATCGTATCTCGAGCGTGAGATCAGATTAGTGATTTTTCCGTGCGATTGCGAGTCGTATTTCGAGCGTGAAATCGGACTGTCAATCATGTGCACGTTGTGAAATTAGGGAATAAATCCCTAATTTAAAAAGATTTTCGGGAAACTTTGGATAAGATGCATCATTGGAAGATTTGATTTAAAAACAATATCAACGAATTAAGTAAGGAAATTATCAAAATAAATTTGGATAATATTTTTACCTATTTCGTAGATATCGTCCCTGAATTTGGACTCGTCAAAAGATGGCACTAGTGATGGCTTATGGTGAGCTCGACACGACGGTTCGATTGGGCATGTCCACGGCTACAGGGCGCGCGAGAAAACTGCGTTGCTGGAGGAGTTTATCGTGCTTGATGGTCTTGGACCACGGTGAACACTAGAAAACCTTTTATTCCAACGGACAGCACTTGCATCCACAGAATACACTTAAACCTAATCAGACTTTTTATCACTTGTAGTCTCTTTGTTCGCATATGGTTCACGTGCACTCCTCTAGGTATTTTTACCACTTCATTCATGGATCACACCTGCACGCCAAAGGAAATTTCTTATTTCTTTCTTCTATTTTAACAATAACCTCCGGCGGACGTAACGTGCGAGAATTTCTGCCACAGCTACAAGCAATCGGAACTTGTCCTAGCGATTGATCGGGTGAACGCGGAGGACCTCAGTCACCAACGGCATGAAGGAATTGCTGGTTCAAGCGAGACATCGATGTCGATGGTGTCGATGGGGCTCGCCAAGGCAAAGCCGCGGCAAGTTTGGAGTTAGTCGTGACTTGGTGATGCTCGGTGGTTTGACTTTGTCAATAGGACTGAGACGTCGCTGCTCACGTCTCGATGATCAACAAGGAAGCTTCGGGACCGCTTTAGAAACCCTCTTTTACTGGGAACGTTTATGCCCAGAATCCGTGGATTTTATGAGAAGTGGAGGCATGCGTCTTCTCCTTCGGGTTTGTCGTGTGGACGTCTCTGTTGGGTACTCTGAGAAGACCTGCAAAAGAAGGAAAAAAAAAATCAGACTTGACCAAAGACTGATTCACGGCCACTTGAGGATTATCGAGCCACAACAACACCAGCCACGGCAGCGAAGAAGACTGGGCTTGCACGGAGAAGTTGCTGTAGCGATGATGCCGTGTTGATTCAGTAGGAGGGAATTTTGTTGAGTCTAGAATGAAGAACACTGCAGCACGCCGAAGGGACTGCTAGGCTTCATGGCGAGGGATCACGAGTTGCGCGCGGAGGCTGCTGCAAGGTGGCCGCTAGGGTTCTGCAGGTGGAGATCCGGCAGTAGGCGCTGGCGCGGCGATTAGGGCTTCTGGCGGAGCAGCAGGCTCGGATCTGGATCTAGATCTGGCGGAGGCGGGACTATGGGCTGTAGTGTTGGTGGTGCGACGCTGGGTGGGCATCCGGATCTGGCGCGGCAACAGAGCTGGTGTGGCGGCGGTGCAACGCAGGCGGTCGGCGACCGGTGCAGCTGAGCGGTGCAGGCGCGGCTGGTGAGCGGTGGCAGCCAAAGTGCTTCCGATGGTGACTGGTGCGGACGTGGGATCGGCGCGGACAGCAGAAGAAGGCGCTACTTTGCTCTTTTTTTTTTTTTGTTTGCCTTCTCACGTTCGTACCCACGTTCTTCTCCTTGTCTCTTCTCTTCTGTGCACACTTTCAAAACCCTTCTTTGTGTTGACTTTTCAAAGGCACGAAAGAACTTTTTTTCTTTTCCTTCTTTGTGTGTTCTTTTTCGACCCAGAACTCGAGAAAAACCTCCCCCTACATACGGCCGTGTGCATCGATATGTGTGGCCTCCCATTTTTTGTTCGTACACGACTCATTTTATACACCGAAAAATTGTATCTCTGTGGTATATTTCATTGCCAACTTTGCTCGTGCAAAATATTATTGAATATATCATCCCACCACGCGCAATATTTTTTGTTTTTTTTTTTTTAATATTTCATTCGAGAATTTCCTTTTCGTCAAAAATACATTACTCGGTGTATATTGCCTAAATATATGAAAATCCCAACGGAATATGTGAAAAATTTTGCACTTGCCGTCGGTTCAAAAATGTTCCTAAACTATATGCCATGTGATTTTATTTTTTAGGGATAAAATTAACCCCTAATTTTTTTTAATACAATAAATGTCTAAATGGTTCTCCAAAATTTAGGTGTCAACACACGTGAAGAAAACAATAGCATTTTGGGATGCTTGGCGAAGATGGAGTCTAACTTTCGTAGTGGAGCTAGACTCAATTTTTGGGAAAAATTCACTGACAAATGTAGGTAATCCTTGCGCATTCTTTTTTAGTCAAATGCACACGATGCAAGCAACTCTCTATCCACGATAGAGCCTCTAATCACTCTATCTATCCTCAGTTATTGGTATCCCTCTATGTCTGGTCGATACACCATTTGACAACTCCAAAGAAACGAAGACGCCTCAAGGTATTTCTATTAATCTGCTTAATGGTTAGACTAACAAGGCAAACAGCATATCATTCAGGGATCCCATCGACAAAAACGCTAAGGGACAAGGAATACATCTATAAGCACAATTTAATATCTAAACCATGATGTATGTCACAAATGTATCATTTGTAAAGTTAGTTGAGAAATTTTAGTTAATGTCAAATTGCCAAGTAGAATTATTGAGAATTGTAGCATTGGATTTCATATCATAAAGGTTGATGATCCTAGTTGTCTAGCATATTTAAGCACTATTAAATTTGGTTATTTTTTTTTGTTCATCATCAATTTCTACTTTGCTGACATGATGCTCGTCTCCTCTTTGTGGTGGTAGCTGAGCGGTTCAAGATATCACTCTCGAAATATGCCACAATGCCAGGTATACGAAGCTGCCATGGTACCTACAGAAGAAAGACCTTATTTCAACCATGGTTAGAGATCCCAAAATTTAAAGCGTAAATTGATATTTTTTCGGCATATCCCTTTGAGATCATAGGTAATATAACGATATGATTTGATAAGATCCAATTCTAAGTCTGAACGGTATATACCTATCGGGGAATTTGTAAAAATAATCAATCGAAATTAGATCTATTGATCTGTTACCGAATCTACCAATTTTTTAATACAAAAAAAAAAAAAACTCTTTTCTCATGACATTGGGTGTTCATCGACAAATCCGTTTTGATTTTCAAGCCATATGTAGTTTGCTTTGTTGATTACTATCTTATATTAGGATGAGGGCATTGGTAATCCTAAAAATTGTCAAGAAAGTGCAATCGAGTCTTAAAACTATCAAAAAGTACAATCAATTTTTAACCACCAAAGCCCAATCGTTTCCTTCCTTCACTATCTGGACAGGGGTGTCCAATAACTCCATATCATCAACAAGTATCAGGGCATTTTCTGCTGATTGCCTCTGTTGTTTTGATTTCTAGGTCTTCAGAATTTTCTTTTTGTTGCTGTCTTCTGGGTGAAAGTTTGCTTTGGGATAATCTAAACACATGACCTGTTTCCCTTTGTCTTTTTTACTTTGGTCTATAACCGCTTTTTCTTGAGTGCATTCAAAGGAATAACAGTCTTGCCTTTTCTTGTTGCAAGTAATAGCAGCCTGTGTCTCCGGTTCACCTCTCACACCCCTTTCCATTTCATTTTCTGTTGCAAGCGTTTCCGGGATAACTTCATCAGCCTCTGAATTCATTTCTAATTTACCATAGAAGGCTGCCCAATAAGGGCTATGGTCACGTACCTCCGCGTTTAACCAAGGTCCGTATTTCTCTACTTTATTTTCTGCCCATTTAGTTTGTTCATACGGGACTTTCTCACAATCAATGGCGTAATGGCCAATTCTTCCACATGAGTAACAATAATGTGGAAGTATTTCATACTTAAATTCCACCCATAGCTTCTTAGTGCCAATGTCCAGTATAGCTCCTGATTTCAAGGGTGAATTCAAATCCAACTCGACTTTCACCTTTCCTGGTTTGTGTGGACCTTTCCCTTTAGCCTCCATCTGTATCTCAACTACACGGCCCATTCTTTCAACCAAGTCAGCAACCACATCCTCTCTGAACCACCCTGGAGGGATCCCTCCTATTTGAACCCAAAAGGCGCAGCAGGAATACTCATAACAGTGCTTTGGTATTTCGGGCTCATATTGCTTTAGAACTAAAAGATTACTTGTGAAAGACCATGGACCTATTCTTAGAATTCTTTCTTTATCCTCTTCAGATCGGAAAACAAAGCAGAATAACCCTAGTTCTTTTTGTAAAAAATCAACTGATTTTGTTTTCCATGCCTTTTTCATCGTGTTAGTAAAGGCTGGGAAATTAACATTAGGTTTAGAGAACAACTTACCAAAGATGGTAAGATTGCATTCCTGCCATTTTGTAGGAGGAATGTCGGTGGAGACTTCAACCACGTCACTTTCTATTTAAAGAGATCCTAGGCTTTTACATAATGCTGCTAATCTTAAGTCATTCTCACGCTCTCCTTCCATTTTTTGTTGTGTAGGGGCTCGCTTTTTGTGATTATAAGCCACTAAGGTACAGAGGTTGGATTAATCAGTTTTACTGGTGCTATATGTGTTAGGGTGTGGCGGTTTGGGATTAGATTGAAGGGGGCTTCGTGGGACTGGTTTGGGAGAACAGAGGGTGACACTGTGATCAATTATGGAGAGACGCATGTAGAGTGCGGAGCAGTGGGTTAAAGGGAATGCCTCTTGGTTGTGGTTTGTTGCTGGTTTGTGGGTTGCCGAAGGGGATAATCGGTGGATTGTGGAGGGAAGGGATGGATGGGTTGCAGAAGGGAAGCTCGGACAAGAGATGGTTAGGGTTAGGGTTTGGGATTTAGCTTACCAGATCTGGTGTGCTCTCAGCACCATTTGGAGTGAGCATCAAAGCCAGAATCATGGTAGTTTCAGAGGTCATCTTGTGCTAGCAGCCATTGAAGGAGCGAAGGAAGTTCTACCCTAAGGAGAGAGAGAAGCTCTTCCAGAGAAGAGAGTCGAAAATTTCTTGAGGGCTGAGGATTTGAGTGTGATTAGGTAAGCCCTGAGGAGGTCAGATTGTATTTGAAACAGCCAGTTGAGGCCAAAATGCAATTTCTAAAAGGTGAAGGATCAATTCAAAAATTTTACAAAATTTGCCAGAGCCATTAAATAATCATTTTTACCATTTTTACACCTTATTAAGCAAGAAATTGAACTCGGGCCAGGTCAAGTTGATCAAATCAAGCCAAAATGACCAAATTGAACAAATTGGGCATTCTCGAGTAAGAAAATGACCAATTTTGAGGGATTTATTTATGCAAAATTGGGCGAAGTAACTTGCAAAGTCTGGTTAAGGTTTAAGTACTACACATGCAAAAAAATTTCTACTACCATGGTAGTTTCTCCACTTCAAACCCTAATCCTGGTTCGACATGCATACCATCTCGCATGATACCTCCCACATGATACCTCCCGGTTTTCTTCACTCCTGTTCTGGATTTCATCTGTCCGATAATGAATTTCGATAGTTCTCCGTGAACTTTATCCTTCTCTTATTCAATTCACCACTGCCCCACTTCCCCTGTTTTAGTTTGTTCTAGGGCAGCTTTCCCAAACGCTGTCATCTTCCTTCTCCTTTCCATTCCTCTCTGAATCAACAGATTCTTCTGTCCGAACCCATTTCTCCTCCAATTGGGTCACGACTCATACCCAATTTTCGATATCCACACGGTACATCTGAGGGTTACAATGGGCTTCCTCAAACTTTCCAACTATTTCAAGGTTCCTCGAGGGACAACTTCTCTGTCGCCAGTGAGTCTGTAGCTTTTTCTTCTCTGAATTTTTACCTCATGGAACCCCATGATCGACAGGATGACTCGCGACTCACCGCTCTGTGCAACAGAATGGGCCACCTTTGGTCTGAACAACAAATTGATGATTGGAATGATGCGCCGCCATTGGAAAAAGTTGAAGAATGTAAACTCATCTTAGTGGGTAAGATCCTATCAAACCCCTCTATTAACTATCAAGCTTTACAGAATACCTTGAAGCGTGCCTAGCGAACCGACAAAGTTGATATTTCCCAACGTGACGTTGGCATTTATGTAGCAAAATTCTAGTATGAAGAAGACAAAAAGAGAGTGTTAGAGGGTGGTCCCTGGCTATTCTCTAGTCACCTAGTTATTTTTAAGCCATGGATAGAGAACACGCCCTTACATTGTTACGATTTCTCTACCCGTGCGATGCAGGTTCAAGTGTTTAGATTATCTTTAGAGTGGTGCTCGAAAGACATGATTGCAAAAGCTGTTAAACATGTGGGATGTGTACTTGAGGTTAAGCTCGACAACTGAGATGGCATTACTCTTAGAGCAGGCCGTGCACGAGTTGAGTTCAATCTAAAGGAACTATTAAAGGTAGGACAGTTAATACGCGTATCACAAAAGGGAATTTGGCTTGATTTTCGTTATGAATGTCTACCACACTTCTGTCAATCATGTGGTAAAATAGGTCACTTTGCTATGTACTGCAAAGATATCCCTTTCACTAAGGCAAAATTAGAAGGCAAAGAGAAAATGGCTTACAGCCAATGGCTAAGGGCTGAAGTAAAAGAACATAGTCCGTACTGGAATACCTTCTATAAGAACCCTAACCAATCTGAGGAAGAAGTAATACCAGAGACCCCACCTTCTTCAACCTACCAACAGCGACCAGCTCTTCCTCCGATCCAGTCCACTGAGGGCCCAACTAAGCAACACTACTAGACAGGAATAATACACGAAGCTCCATCCACTAGTAAAAGCATAAATCCATTCAGAATATGCCTCATTCTACTCCCGCTCTGTCTACAGGACCCCTAAAGCGACCAGTAACTTACATTAACCCTATCATTCAACCATTCCAACACTCACTCAATGAGGACTCTCCCCAATTCACTCCTTTTCCAGGCATGCAGTTTTTAGCTCCTGCACAGATGAATGTATTAGATAGTCAAGTTATGAGCAACTAGCACTAAAAGAAGTTGAAAACTACCAAAATTCTATCCAAAACATAATCAGCCAAGAAAGTTAGAAGATACAATCCCTCTGAATCGAGGATCAATATCATATAATCTCTCGATGAAACACAACTGCTGGACCCCCATCTTACTGGCTGAAGAGGTGGAAAACTGGGCTATGGTGACTGGCCCTCAACAGCCACCACAAGACAAATGAAGATCCTTTGTTGGAATTGTCAAGGCCTGGGCTCTCCCTTGATAGTTCGAGCCCTAAAGGCCCTAGTGGCCAAAGAAAAGCCCGACTTAGTTTTTTTGATGGAGACTAAAAATCAAGGGGTGGCACTAATTAGAATTCAGTAACGACTCAATTTCCGAAATTCTCATGTGCTCAATCCGATTGGCATAGCTAGAGAACTGGCTATGTTTTGGCAGGACAACACTTTAGTACACATGGAGCACACTTCCCAGCACTTTTTTGATATAACGTGCACATAAGCTCAATCTGGGATCTCTATGCGTCTCACTTGTGTCCATGCACTAGCAACTTATCTGCAACGCCAACAACTCTGGTTAGAGCTTCGACAAATAGCTTTTTCTAGTACTCTACCCTAGATCTGCGTTGGTGATTTTAATGAGGTACTTTATCATTGGGAAAAAGTGAGTAGACGGTCGGCTGAACCTTATCGAATGTTTTCTTTCCGAGAATTTCTAAATGATTGCTCACTTATGGACATGGATAGTAAATGATGCGCTTACATGTGGATGAATAATCGCAAGGGTGAAGAACTAGTGAAAGAAAGGTTAGACCGGTTTTTGTGTACTATGAAGTGGCACCTCACCTTCCCTAAAGTAGAGGTTTTTGCACTACCTTCGGTGGGCTTTGACCATAGCCCTCTTTTATTAACGACTGACGCTTCACCGAGCAGACAAAATAAGAAGTTTGTCTTTGAAGCCTACTGGCTACAAGACCCAGAATGTCGTGAGGTTATTGCAAGATCATGGACTTCTACACAGGCCGCTGGTGTTACTTTACCACACAGAATACAAGCGGTTGCAACAGCACTCACAAAATGGAGTCATTCAAAATTTTCCAAGGCCCACACTCAAATTTTAGACCTGCAACACCAACTTCAGACCCATATCAATTCTTCCAATAGCCATAGTGACAAACCAAGGATTACAAATTTGAAGATGGAAATACAGCGTTTATGGTAGCAAAAGGAACAACATTGGGCAATGCGATCAAGGATAAACTAGCTTCGATGGGGCAATAAAAATACCAAATTTTTCCACGCAACAACTCTTCAATGGCGGATTCGTAATAGAATATGAATGCTGAAGGATGACAATCTAGGATGGATTAGGGAAGAAGGCCTTTTGAAAGAATTGACAATGAGTTTCTTCTCAAATCTCTACCGATCCATTGGCCATCGAGATTATGGACCTATTATTGGTAAATGCCCAAGTCCAGTTACAATGGAAATGAACATGATGTCGACAGCCCCAGTGACCAGAGAAGAGGTGCGCAAGGCTACTTTCCAAATGGGGGCCACGAAAGCACCGAGACCCGATGGTATGAATGATTTGTTTTACCAGGAATACTGGCATATCTTACAACATAATATTTATACCACAGTGCAGGATCTCTTCAGAACTAGAATAATGCCTTTAGCCCTAAATAAGACTCTCATTACCCTAGTTCCAAGGGTTGCTCAGCCAGAAAGTCTAGACCAATATCGACCTATCAGCCTTTACAATTACAACTACAAAATTATCTCCAAGGTGATAGCTAATCGCCTTAAACCCTTGCTACCTGATTTAATATCCATTAAGCAGAGTGCCTTTGTCAGCGGTCGTCAAATTCAAGACAACATTCTCATTGTACAAGAGGTGCTTCATCAACTTAAGATCAGGAAATGAAAAAGAAAATTTCAGGCGGTTTTGAAGATGGACATGCAAAAGGCATATCACAGAGTGGAATGGGATTTTTACAAGATTATCTTCTCAAGTTAGGATTCCATACCTCTTGGGTTCAATGGGTAATGCAGTGTATTATAACAACCTCTTTTAGTGTCAAGTTCAATGGCGAACAACTAGATTATTTTCATCCATCTCGGGGACTAAGATAGGGAGATCCACTCTTGCCTTACTTATTCATTTTGTTAGGGAGAGCACCCTACTAGGGTAATTTTTGCCAGAGATGTGGTAGACAACATGGGCCAGGACCTTGTAATAGCCAACTGAGGTGTAATGGATGTGGGCAAATAGGACACTTTAAGAAAGACTGTCCACAAAAGAGGTTGCAACCGAATGTTAGTTCGGTGCGACAAGTACAACAAAGTACTATTGAACCAAATCCACCAAGGAATCCACAGAGGCCACCACCACAAGGAAGGGTGTATGCGGTCACTCAAGAGGAAGTAGGAGCTTCCAAAAGTGTTATCTCAGGTAATATTTTGATAGAAGGATAAGAAGGTATATGTGTTATTTGATATGAGTGACATGCATTCGTTTGTGTCCGAAAAATATAGGTGATTGTGAGGAGTAGGAACAAATCTCTAGATATACCTCTTCGTATTTCTATATCACTGAAAGATATGTTGTTATCCACGTTAGCATGTGAGATGAGTGAGATAACCCTAGGGGAATGAGATCTGGAAATGGACTTAATGGTGATAGTTATGTATGACTTTGGCGTCGTCGTAAGTATGAACTAGCTCTGTAAGCAATGAACTAGGATGAATGATCACCTGAGATAGTACTTACCCATGCGCCAAGGATGAAACCATGAGGCCTAGTATGGGATAGGCCAAAACGGATAATAACTTTGTAAGTTAATCCCTATTGAAACGAAACCCTTCAATAGATGTGTAGTTTAGGTTCAAATCAAGCGAAAGCTGGTGTACCTGTGACGTCCCGATCCGATGAGAACGGGGAGTGGACGCCGAGGTCAAAGGACCTGAACAAGGAGCGGCTCCTGGCAGGCTTCTAGAATGGCAAAAGGGGGCAGGAATGAACCGAACTATGAACTGAACTAGGAGGGCAGTGTTTCTGGGATAAGTCTATTAGAGTGGCACGGCGGAAGCATGGTTAAGCTTGTAGAACTCTTGTTTGTGAAGAGGAAGGACAAGTTGATGCGTTTGTACATTAATTATAGGCAATTGAATCAAGTGACAGTTAAGAATAAGTATCCCTTATCTAGAATTGATGACGTATTCTACCAATTGCAAGGAAGTTTGGTCTTTAAAATGACTTAAGGTCAGGATACCATCAGCTAAGGATTAAGAAAGAAGACATTTCTAAAACCACATCTAGGACTCACTATGGACACTATGAGTTCCTAGTTATGCTATGTGGATTGACAAATGCCTTAGCTGCATTCATGGACTTAATGAATAGGATATTTAAGCCTTATTTGGATCAATTGTGATTGTCTTCATTTGATGATATCCTGATATATTCTAATGGACTTGAAGATCATGCGTAGCATCTAAGCGTGGTGTTGCAAGCAAGGCTTAAGAAGTGGATTATGGAGAGTGAATTATGAATTTGAGGATTAGGTTATGATCATTTGAGCTAAGTAGTGACTTCCTATTAGAGGATCTCATTTGAAAGTCTTGATGCATTACATGGAAGCATTTAGTATGAATAGAATGATCATGGAAGTCATGAGTTTGAGTGATCATATGAGACATGAAATTATTTGAGGTTTATATGTTGGAATAATATTTTTAATCGATGATGGTCAACTTTTAATTTTAGGTGATGATCTCAGTTTGAAAAGGTTTTGTGGAATTAGTGGATATGATCATTTGTGGTTATAGTCTTTCCAAGATGAGATGGTGGAAGTTCAAATTGTGGATTTGATGAATGATTAGTCTAAGTGATGATCCTTTAGGATGAGACATGAGATATATTCGATGGAAACTAGACAAGTTCTTATTTTGATGGATTGTCGATCTTTGAATTGAATGAGTCTTGGTGGACTATCAATATTTGAACCGAATGAATGGTGCTGTATTTTAGGCTTGAATCCATGTCGCAGTAAAGGCATAGTGAATATCTCTGTTGGACTGAACCAGATGAGTTATTAGTGGTGCTGATTTTGATGGTTCTAGGCTTGAATTGGTGGTTACGAAGGTATAGGAATAATTCGGCTAAATGGTGTGTTCGATTGAGTCAAGAAGGTGGAATTCTTTAAATTTGGATCTCATTGATAGTTGCACTTAGGATAGAGCTTGAAATAGATTTTTTCACAAAAGGAATCGAATATGAGACAGAGGAGGTGGATGGAATTATTAAAAGATTTTGATTGTGAACTGTTTTAGAAAATCTCTTGAATTTCATCAAAATTTATGAGTACTATGACACCGTGCCTAAATGTTTTAAGAAATGTTTCCTATTTCAAAGAATTCTGAACTTTTTATAGAAAACGTTCCAACCCATTGGAGTTGGGATTGAGATTGGAATTTTGCCAACGTACCGATTTAAATTTTACTAAGGGTTTTGATAAAGTATTTTATTTCGCGCCGTGATGCAAGTACGACTCAAGGCTTTACATGTGGATCCCGAAAAACATTTGAAATTTAAACATGAACATGGATTTTGTGGATTTGGTATCATGCTTTGATTTTGTGAATTGGTTTCAACGATATGAGATTTACCTATTTTCAAAGACTATTACTATTATATTGCTGTGTCTTTGAAATCCCTATTTCACATCGTAAAGTGGAATTTTCAAGAACTCAAAGGATTTTCCACATGGGTGATTTGAAAACGTTTTGACATGGAAATGACATATGATTTCAAAGTTTGCTAATGTTGTTGAATGCTTTTGAAAACCTCAGATTGTATTGTTTGATTTCATGAAGGAAAATTTTCAAGCGTTCAAAAGAAATTTCAGATGTGGGTATTGTTTAAAACTGTTTTTGGTGTTGAGGTAAATTAAGATATGTTAAGAGCTTGCATCCTTAACTTTAGAGGAAGTATCAACCCGACCCTAGTTGCATACTCGATCATGAAGCCATCAAAATAGATGAGAAAGTGAGGTACATTGAAGAGCCTGTGCAAGTGCTGGATCGAAAGGAACAAATTCCCAGGACCAAGAGAATTCCTTTGGTTAAGATATTATGGTGATATCATGATGTGGAGAAAGCCACATGGGAGAGTGTAAATAAGATGAGAGAAAGGTACTCTCACTTATTTCAAGAGACATAGGAAATGTCTAATTTCGAGGATGAAATTCTCTAAGGAGGCGAGAATTGTGGCATCCCAAAATTCAAGTCATCCTTTAGAGAAATTAAAGCCAATAATTAGGTAATGAAAATTACCTATGGTTTATGTTTTAGCCATTAGTTTCCTTGAGGCTATGTGTTATTGTGCTTGTGATCATAAGTTTTTAAATAAGTATCAAAGGATGAATTTATGAGGATGATTTATTCTTTGGCCATGTGAATTTTAAAAATTTAAACTCTATAAAAGAAATAATTAAAGATAAATAATTGAGAGTGAAATTGTGGGTTTAATTAGGTTGGGCCTTAGGCCCATTGGCCTAAGCTTTTAATGGGCCAGTTGGCCGGCCCAATTGAGGCCCAAGGAGGTGTGGCCGTCGGCCACAAGGGAGGCCCAAGCCCAAAGCCCAAGCCCAAGCCCATGCATGTGTTGTGACAAGTGGCAAAAAGGAGATGGCATGCATTGGCCATTGGTGAGGCAAGCTCATCATTGCAAATGATGAGGAAATGGGGAAATAAAAGGGAAGAAGAGGAGAGAGAATGGCCGGTTAGCCATTCGGCCAAGAGAGAAAGGGAGAGAGAGAGAGTGAACCGTGTGAGAGAGAGGGAGAGGGTGCAGCCGAGAAGGAGAGGAAGGAGTCGTCACCGTCCGTCCGCCGAGTTCGCCGCCGTGTGCCGCTGTTCGTCCGGTCTAGAGGCAAGTTGGAGTCCTTTTTTTGCTCTTGCATGTGTGTGTGTTACATGTATGTCGAATTTTGGGTGATTAGGAGAGGAAAACCGAAGTTTGGATAACTTGTTTTAAGTAAGGTTGCTGTTTTCGTTTGAATCCGCTCGAGTCAGAATGTTGTGAGAGCTTGCATGCATGTTTAGAGTTCGATTTTGGCTTCGATTTCTTCATGAAAGTTGTAGCTAACATCTTAAACTACAACATACAAAAATTTGGTGGAAAATGATGGAGATTTGAAGGGTCAAACTCTCATCTTACGGAGATGTCAGATCTGGAATGTTTTCGCATGAATCCGCTCGAGTCAGAATGTTGTGTGAGCTTGCATGCATGTTTGGAGTCCGATTTTGGCTTCTATTTCTTGATGAAATTTGTATCTAACATCTTAAAATACCACATACTAAAATTTGGTAGAAAATGATGGATATTTAAGGGGCTAAAATCTCATTCTACGGAGACCTCAGATCTGGAACAGTTTCACTGACATCTTGATGGATTTGTGGTTGCATGTTGATTTTAGCTAAGAATCTCTCTTCGATTTCTTGATGAAAGTTGTAGGGGACATCTTAAAATATAACATACTAAAATTTGAAGCAAAATGAACAAGTATAACCTTGTAAATCGACTAGATATTTAAGACGGTAATTCTGGAGATGTATTACAGGACACCCGAGACTTCATGGACCTAAATGACGACTATAATCTGGTTATTTGACTTGGATCTCTTCATAAAACTTGTAGAGAACATCTTGATGTAAAACATATCTAAATTTCAGAGGAAATGAAGAATAAAAGGTAGGTGAAAACTCAGTATTTCGGAGAAGCATGTACCGGACGATTCGGTGTTGGATCCAGAAACTTCGTGTGACTGTAGAAAATAATATAAAAATAATCTGACTTGGAAGTCTTCATAAAAGATGTACATAAATGTCTTTTCTATAACTTGGTAAAATTTCGTAATTTTTGGAGGCCGTATGGTTATTTTAATCGAATTTCTTCGGAGACTGTGCATTCTGATTTTATCCAAAAATTTCATGCTATTTTGTGTGAATTATGAATTTGTGTGGATTTCTCATTGGCCGTGTATTTTGCATGAAATCATTATCCTATTGTATTATTGATTACTTGCCTTAATTTTATGATTTTTGAGATTATATAAATAATTAAATTTAATATTTTTGAAAATGGCACAAGCTGGAATTTAAGTAAATGTAAAAAGGGCATGATAAATGGATTATTTTAATTGGCATAAATTCCATGAATTTTATTTTATAAATAATCGCACCATGTAGTATGTGTGATGAGGTCTTGATGTATGCGTTGAGATGCATATGTGAATTCAATGTTGAACATGATTTTTGGTTGCTATTGCATCATATGCCATACTAAATTAAGACCGAAATTTGAACATGGATAATGAAAAATGAGGAGATTGTTGTGGCAGATGATAATGCCCTGGGAGTGTCAGGATGCCCGGTGGCCTAGTGGCGTAATTCCGGAGGGCAGGGGAAACCACTTTCATGGCGAGCCTCGGAGATTCCCCGGGAGTGTCGGGATGCCCGGTGGTATACGGTACGTAATTCCAGGGGAAGCCTGGTGGTATGTCGATACATAATTCTGGAAGCCTTGTCGGAGGTCTTTGCCCAAGGGGAATGCCTCGCGATGCTAGTTGGGATGCGAGATGCTCGGCCAGGGAGTGTAAATGCCGGAAGCCCTGTCGGAGGTCTTTGCCCGAGGAAAATGCCTCGCGATGCCAGTTGGGATGCGAGATGCCCGGAATGTGGGGGGGGGGGCCGGATGCCCGAGTGTAAAATATGAGATGAAATTGATAATCTGAGGAAGGGTAATGTGGTGATCAAATTGAAAGCTAAAAGTGAAAATTGAACCATGCATGATATGATATGGCATGATGACATGCATGATGATGATGATACATGACTTGATATGATGATGATATATGATATGGCATGATGACATGTCATGATGATGATGAGATGAGCATAATATGATGATGATGCCATGTGTGATATGATGATGTCATGATGATAATGACATGTGTGATAAGATGATGCCATGATGATGATGACATGTGTATGGTATGATGGTGTCATGTATATGATGATGATGATATGTGTATGATAAAATAATGTTATGATGACAATGATATGAGTACGACGTGGTGATACACATGTATGTGTTATGATTGTGGTGACGATGTATGATGATATACGCTTGGCTTCAAGGTAAGTAACGCCTGCAATGCATGTATGACTTGTATGATGCATTGAGTGGTTATTGGATTCTTTTACCTACTATGTGGTTGTACTCACCCCTTTTGGGGACCAACATTTCAGATTAGTAGATGGTTTGAGCGGTTGGATATGACTGCGAGGAGAAGGTAGCAAAGGAGGGAACCTTTGGACGCCAACACTGGTTGATGGACCTTAAGCATACGATTGTGGGAGGAGATGTCGGTCATCTTTTGAAGTATAGCCGAGTATAGAAACATTGGCATTTCGATGTACTGACTAAAGATGTTCATCTGCTTTATGTAAATAAACGTGTTTGGCTTTAACTTATACAAGATATTTAGTCGGTGTGCATCGTTTTCTGAATATAGGGAAGGGAGTTTGTTAGATGTGCTTCCATATATGAATTGCGCAAAAGACCTATCCAAAAAAAAAAAAAAAGAGTGTAAACCCCCTATGTTGTATGGACTCGCTGCAATTGAAATGGTATCAGAGTGACATGTTAATAAGAAAGTGAAAGGTAAGCAAACTGTGGCGACCCTAATCGGATCGGGGGCCGTCGAGGGGTGCCACACCAAGGGAATGATTTACACATATTAGGCTATTCAAATGCTGATTGGGGTGAAGACCTGGATGAGCGTAAATCGACTTATGGATATGTGTTATTGCTCAATGGAGGTGCAATTTCTTGGAATAGCAAGAAACAGACATGCACGGCCTTATTTACGATGAAGGAAAATTTTGTTGCATGCTCTGCCGTAGTGCAAGAAGCATTATGGCTAAAATGTTTCTTAGAAAATTTAGCAACTGTCACTGAGATTCCAAGACCGGTAATAGTTTATTGCGATAGTCAAGCAGCCATTGCATATGTGAAATATCTTAAGTATCATGGAAGGACGAAGCACATTGACATAAAGAATAACTTCATTAGAGATATTATAGTGCAGAAAATAGTGATCCTACAATACATTTCAACCGATATAATGGTTGCTAATCCATTTACGAAGGTTTTTCCTAGAGACATATTCTTAACCTACAGGATGCCACTAGGATTGTGTAGAATATGATATATGTTATTGTAGAGGATCATTAGTTTATGTATTTGTGGACATGTGTATTGTACTTGTTTATCTATTAGTGACTTTGATGTTTTATCAATAAGTTCAAATCAATTATGAGACTAGCACATATACACATATATTATTGAAAAGTATGTCAGCAAGCAACGATTGACTCACTCACACGAGCAATCACCTCAAGTGCTATAGTTAGCACATTGAGATGAGACGTTATATATAAATAAATGCTGAAGAACAAGTTTAGTACATAAAATAATATGTCGCATTGATTGGAGTCAAGATGAGGTCTATGATTTATTTGTAATAAGATCGAACATGATAGTCCCACAATCATTTAGGCCTGAAAGATGTTGGATGCGAGTAATTAATTGAGCGCTATAGAAAACGAGCTGATATAGCACTCGAGCTAAACATAAATATGTGAGGAACACGTGACTATGTTTATGCTAAGATCCGTATAGTGGATATATTTAACAAATGACATACACTCTTATAGAAAGAGAAATCCACTATAACATGTAATTCATACTACATGTGCATTGTTCAACCGACAAGGGAAGGTGAGTAAAATTATCCATATTTACTCATCGTCTGAGCCCTTGAAGTAATTTATAATTTACCTCATTTTGTGCCCTATTTTACTTCTGACTATATTCTCGAAATGGAAGATCAATATTGCTATTTTAGCATGTTACTGGTGGTCATGAATAGATATGGCTTTATGGGATGTGTTTAGGAAAGCAGTTGTTCTGAAATGGAGAGACATAAGTGCAAAGGAAGACTATTTTTTGTTTTTTTATCTATCACATGTATCTACTGGTTGACTAATTATATCGCCTTATGTGGTTGCGGATATAATTGTAAATATATGGTGTTTTGAGAATAATCAAGTATAGCCTTTAAGGGATAGGTATACTTGGATTGCTGTAACAAAATATGTCTAGGGCACCGTGAGACATCGATTGTTTATTTCTTTTTGGAGTTGTAGCCATTATGCCATCCCTAATAGGTGCATAATTTGAGCTTCCAAGTGCAGGTGTACTCACTGATAGCACGGCTTACTTACCAGTATGAATTGTTTTATAAAGTGATGAATGTTGAATGCCTTATATTCTTGATAGAGCACTATCAAGTGCATCATGTCCGAATGAGAGATGTAGTATTTTATTATTACGTCCATGATGGGATGCGATTGGAACGCACCGTTTGGTCTTGATATGCTATAATGGAAAGACGCCCTTTAAAAGGGTATAAAGGGAGTTGTATAAAAGTCTTTTGTAGACAACCATTGGTACAGTTGGAAGAACAAACGCTCACAAATTTCTCTCCTTCTTTTGTTCCCTTTCCATCAAAAAGAGAGAAAACGTTCCATTTCACCTTTATAAGAATAATCAACATTTATGCTGTGGAAATTGGGTGCTTTCTTTGTGATTGCATTCAAACCAACGTGAAGTATTTTTGTTCATGATTCATCCGCAATTCAACGTTCATTCCAGGGTTAATTGTTGTTTGCATATCGGATAAAGGTAAGTCGTCTTCCACCGATTTGAATTCCAACACTAATTATTTATTTTTGGCCCCCTTAATTGAACAAATACAATAATTCTTGTTGGCCCCCTGTGGCTTTACGGATCATTTCATCTCTTTCAAGCCAAACATAGTAAACTTACCTCATTCACCGTAACTATGAGTATTATTGTAATTTTTGCACAGCAAATCAATAATCACTATAACAATGGCTGTTATTTTTTTTTTCTTAGAGCAATATAATCTTAGAAGTCAGAAGTATGCTTGCATATATATAGACCTCAGAGAAGAGTAAGTCTAGATAGCTCTCATCACCATTTTGCTCATCATTAGGATTTTATTCGTTTATAATCTTTCAGCACAGCCCATGCGTTTGCATTATCATAAGCAAATTGTGAACAAAAAACTATTAAACCTAAGTGACTTGATAAGTCTAGTTCCAATTTAATTAAGAATTGAAGTGTACATATATATCTATGTTTATATGGATGTAGATGTATATTGTATCATGTCTATATGAAAGACCAATTGTTCATCGTCTGTTTATAAACGGTTTATAAATGAATGATAAAAGAGTCACTTTTTTCTTGAGCCACCATAAAAGGCTAGAATGGCTAAAAAACAAGAATAAGAAAAAGAGAAGCCTCAAATTAATTGGTTGTTATGATTTTAAGTAGCCATCTTTTACCAAAAGCAAAAGAAAAGTAGCTGGGTAGCATGCACATGTTTTATTATTTTTTAATGAAAATTATTTGATGTTTCCAGTTGTCTCGGACTTGGGCTGCATTGATCAAGTCCATTCATAGGTTAGATTTGAAAATTTTCTTCTCTCTTTTTGTTGACTATTATTTGGTCATCTAAAAGTATTACGGAGTAACTTTCTCTCATATGCACATGGGATGAAAAGTGACCTGGGTTGAAGACCGGGGCTTTGGTGACATCAAATTGAAGTGTGAAAAAATGCATGAAGGTTTTTTTTTTCGTTTTTTTTTTTTTTTTTTTTTTTTTTTTGTAAAGGTAAGTATAATATAGATTTTGCCAATCCAATATACAAAGAGAGGAATCCTTCAAAAGACAAAGGAATCAAGAGAGTGTAGGGGTGCCGAGGCAAACAGCCACTGGTCGGTGAAAAGGTAGGAGGCGAAAACAACGACAAGAAGGGAAGAACACAATGAAACGATTGATTTGTGCAGGAATCTAGAAATGTCAAATTTTAGAGTATTAGTAGATAAGAGATGGCCAAGAGTCAACGCCGGTATCCACACTTTCCAGAAATCTCTTTTGTCTCTTTCCTCTCTTTCGTGACGTGCACAACTTGAGAAGAGCCCTTGTCCCACGGGGCACGAGAAAAACGTTCCATCTTTATTTTATGTTTTTTTGCAAACATGAGCTAATTTCAGTGATTGACTTTCCGTCTAAATCTATATCTTCCCCATTTTCTTTACTTTCTCAAAGACTAAATAAATTCCCTATTCACCTAATTATTTTTTAAAGAAAAAAATCTGATATTGAGCTTTTGAAAATACTCACATTAAGCTAAATGCATATAAAAAATTTAATAACAAATGATGACTATGTTCTCAATTTATGAGATGAGTTCAAAGATGTTCATCTATCTCTTTTACACGAAGGTTACTTAGCGCAATCCACACTCTTGGATAGTTTTTTTAGTTGTCGGTGAAAAGACAAGAAAAAAGAGGTAAAAAGAATGATTTTTGCCATGGTGCTCAGAAAGTACTTGTCTAAGGTGGTGAATAAAAATATTACCGATGTGTACATATTGGAAATTACCTACATCTTCATAGACCTAACCCAGAAATGTTTCAGATTTAAGGCCCACTATCCAAATTGTTGGACTTACGAGTTCGGCCATTTCATGATGGTCTGGAACATATTCAATTAAACCCAAGGGGATTAAATTTTCTTTTTCTTTGGTGAAACGAAGACCATCGTTCAGAAATTAAACCAGTCAAGTCACATCACTCGTAGTCGAAATACTGTCAAGTGCATCCTTACACAAAGTATCTTCAATAACGTTTGGAATACTTGTGAAAATAGTAAACTGCATGTGCTGCTCCTTTCCCAAACTAGCCAGAGCATGCGGTGCATCCGTTTGCTTCTCTGTATATATAATGCTCAATTCACGGTATGCCTGCATTCTTTCCTTGCAAGTTCCTGCACTCACAAGGAGAGGTTCTATGAGAAGATAGTGAGACTGTTTGTTCTCAAGAGCATGAATAACGGCTAAAGCATCTAATTCGTTATGCAAATGAATAGCACTATTCGAAACACTAGGTCTAATTTTGCCTCCTAACGTCCAAATCTCAGCAATAAAAGCATTCGTTCTTCCTGTGTTTCGAGGAAAACTGGCTATCCAGCTCCCCTGTGGTTTCTCGAAAGAACTCTTGTTCCTGCTTCTCTGTTCTCTACAGACATGAATTGCTCTGTCGGAGTTAAGCTTAATTTCCCATTATTCAGGTTTCCTCCATTCCATTCCCTGCCTTGATGAAAAGAAGAGTTATTTTCCTCTTCCTAAAGGCATGGGCAAATGTAGAATGAAGAAGCAGACGCATGCAGACAAGTCATATAAAGACGAAAAGGAAGTTGCCTTCGTGTTATGTGAGTACGCTAGAATAGAACAAAAACAGAGTGCTCGTGTGAATGTGTCTGGGGTTGATGGAGAGGGATGCAAAGGAAGTTATCTTCGAAGAAAACTGCAAGCATTCGTTTCAGCGCGATTAAACTCCTGGCTAGCACAGACAACACAAGCATCGCATGGAGACATTGTTGTTGGGCAAACACTTATTAAGCAGGTTCCTACTGGCCGGAATATATCTGATTATGATCTGCAATTGTTCTTGTGCAAACATAAAGCTAATACCTTCATCCGAGGAGAAGCCAACTAGCATATATTAATTGTTCCATAACACACCAATTATCCAAGGGAAAAGTACCAAAAAACTCTTAAATCTATTATATTTATAACCAATTTAGTTCTCAATTTTTAATTATATCAATTGAGTCATAAACCTTTTAACATTTGTTAATGTAGTCCAAAATTACTCACATGGATGTTGTGCTATGCAAACCAATGTTAACATGGAATTTTTTTCTAAATTTTCTAATATTTTCGTGGACCTTTAGAATATTTTCATTCATTCATTTTTGTAAGATAAATAAATTATTATTTTTGCTTTGCGGAATGAATGATTTGTAAATCATTTTATATAAAATAATCGATTGTATCGCTTACGAAAATGAATAGTTCATGAAAATATTTAGATATAAATTCTTGTCAATATTGAAATTATTTTTATTAACTAATTATTTCAGCTGATACAAACGATTATTTTTTGAAAAATATTATCCAAACTATTTATTTTTTGCCAAAAAAAAAAAAAAAAAAAACATAAAAAGAATTTGAATAATCATCTCATCATACTGGGCCGTTATAACTCTGAATCCTTCAGTCAGAAGCACGGCACTAGAGGTTCCGATGATGTAGTCAACCTCAATAATGAAAGAAACGCACTAAACTAGAACAGAAAAAAATGAAAGAGAAGATCTGGACAGCAAGTACTTAGCATCAAAGAACAACAGCACATCAATGACCCAATTACATGATTATGCATACCAGAACATACGAACAGCTAGCACGCACAGAATAGACATATTCTGTAACTCACCACATCGGTACGAACACAACACAGTAACCACGTCAACAACTCAACATATTCGAAATGGGCATACAGCTGATGAACCAATCAGTCACAGCGCACCCAAATGAATGTGCATACAATGACTAGAGCAGCAACTCAATGCTCTCGCAGCATGCACTTGGTATTCAAGATGGTAGCGTTCGCTCAATAAACTTGCGATTTCAACACGTACAGAGAGCTAACCAGCAACATTTTTTCATAATATGTTTCCAATTCGGCACATTAAACACAGAACGACATATAGTGAAGTATAAGAAGTAAACATGCATGGATCAATTCATTTTCGTTTAAGGGGCCCTCGGTCAAGTTCTGGAGCAGTCAGTATCAGATTCATCTTGCGTACACACTGCATATGCATCTAATCCGAGAATTCCAAGAAAAAAATCCTAAAACGTATAGCTACTAAATTCTGAAATGAAAGGAAACGAAACAAAGGTAAAGTTTATATGACGAAAATAATGAATCGACTAACCAAAGGAAAGCTCTAAGTCAGAATCTGAATCAAAAAATGCACTGGTCTAGTTCAGGAATTTTATCAAACGGCCAAAGGATCTAGATGCAAAAATAAGAGAGGGGTCATATCTAAATTTATCGCTAAGGCTCGAACGCGACCGGATTTCATGCTGGTGTAATCGAGCACTCGGCCCCTACCTTCAGTAGAAACAGAGCATGCGAATTAGGGGAGAACAGAGCATTTACTGTGGCTGCGAAGCTGGTGGTGTTGGGGAAGTAGCCCTGCGAAGGCAATCAGTGACAGAGAGAGAGGTGAGGATTCATAGAGGACAGCAAGAGAGAATCACAAATAAACATAAGAATTCCTTCCCTGTACTCTCCGTTCTATTCTCTGGGGTTTAAATGCGAAAAGACTACGGTGGTCGGCTGTAGGAGACGAGCAGCGGCTGCCGGTGGATTGGAGGGGGCCGAGTATGAAGAGGGAATCGCAACCTAGAAGCTCCTAGAAATTGACGATACGAGACAGAATTTGCTGAGCACCGTGTACGTGCGTTCTCTCTGCTTTATTCTACCCCGCCGAATGCGTATATGTTAGAAATACATATATGTGGACGCGAGGCTGCCGTGAGATGCGCCGAAATTTCATTTAGTATTTTTTATTATTTTCACATATTTCTTATTTTTACAAAAATGCATGCTCGATTTGTTGACGAAAATTTAGGTCGCAACGGGAGAGAGAGGGGGAGAGATAAGTTTTATTTGTGTTTTTATCAAATAGATAAGACTTTCATTTGTGGTTTTATCAAAATGGATGAAATTTTTTTGCGCAAAATTAATGAGAAAAACCCACCACATACATACTAACACGGAGGAGAAATTCCGGGAGAATTATCCAAAAAGTCCTAAACCTATTGCAGTTTTGCTAATTGAGTTCTAAACATTTTTATTTCTTGTCGATTCAGTCCATCTAGCCATTTTGGCCGGAAAATGCTAACGTGGATTGCCGGCGCGACGTGGACAATTTTAAATAATTTTTTTATTTTTATTTTTTGAATTATTTTATTATTTTATTATTTATTATTTTCCTTTTTTTTTTTTTCTTTTTGGCTTTTTCCGGTGGTTGGCCACCGACCACCGGCCGGCTGGCCTCGCCCGCCACGGGCGAGCCGGGTGAGGGGGACCCCGCCTAGGGGCCCCGCCCCGGCAAGAGCCGACCTCGCCGGATCGGCAGGGGAGCCCTCGCCGGGGTCACCCTCGCCTAGGCAAGGGCGACCCCGGCGAGGGCTCCCTCGCCAGATTTGGCGAGCTCAACTCTCGCCGGGGCCGGGCGCCCTCACCGGGGTCGCCCTCCCCCGCCCGAGCCTCGCCTATGGCGGGTGAAGGCCCGCCGGCTATCGCTGTGGCCGGTGGCCAGCCACCGGAAAAAGTCAAAAGGAAGAAAAAAAGAAAATAAAAAAGAAAATAAAATTCAAAAAATATTTTGAAATATTAAAATATTATTTAAAATTGTCCACGTCAGCACCGGCAATCCTACGTGGCACCGGTGGCGTCCATGTTAGCATTTTTTGGCCGAAATTGGCCGGATGGACTAAATCGGCAAGAAGTGAAAATGTTTAGGACTCAATTGGCAAAGTTAAAAGGTTTATGACTCAATTGGCAAAACTGCAATAGGTTTAGGACTTTTTGGATAATTCTCCCAAGAAATTCCTTTAATTAGAGATAGAGAAGCATCATGAGTGACAAGTGATGTATCCTATGTACTTATCGGTTAATTGGTGATGTAGTGCTTAATTATAGTTAAGTAAACTTCTAAAATAAAACTTATGAACATTCTTTGCCACCTTTAAAATAAGTTGTGAAAATGCCCAGGAGCTATATTGTCCCCATCACATACAAATTGGTTGCAACCATTAATTTCAATATGGCCCCTAGCAGGGTAATCCTGACGCACACGCACCCAGGCGCCTTGGAGGTCCTCCTTGTCCTCCAAGGGTCGATCTGTGCCGAGTTCATATTGTCATCAGCGAACACTGTCTACTTGAAGAACCTCAACAAAGGGGATAGCGTGACTTTCCTTGGCCTATTGCACTTCCAATTGAATGTCGGTAAAAGTCCAGCACTTGTGATAGTTAGCTTCAACAGTTCGAGCCCTAGGCTTCAAATCTTGGACTTTGCTCTGTTCGCTAATAATTTTCCTTCTGAGTTGGTGGAGGCCACCACTTTCCTTGATGATGCTCAGGTCAAGAAGCTCAAGGGCGTTCTTGATGGCACTGGCAAAGCAGCTAATTTCATTTCGTTGAGAATTCATCCATTATCAATCACCACCTTTTCAAGCCTCTTTAAAAAAATGAAAGGAAATAATAATTCGGCTTATATGCTCGTTGTCAATGGCTTTCCATGGATTTTTCTTGTTAGGTTGTATTTGGTTTGCTAGTGTGTTGAAGTGAGTTGTTGGAGTGGAGATTTGATTATTAGTGCTTTCTGACTTGTTGTTCTATTCGGACTATGGAGCAAAACGCCTCCCTTTCTTCATCAAATTTTGAGTAGATGAATAAAAGTATGTTGCTTTGTCAATTCCTTGAGAGCTAATGTTCATTTGGAAAAATATGCTTAATAAATCAAGTGATGTAGTAATACCATCCACCCATGATAGATGAGATTACAGTAGAATTTGGATCCTATCTACAGAGGGATAAACTAACATTCGGTGTTGCATTCATATAATGACAGCTCAGCTCACGTCATGCCAATCAAAGCATTATTTAGTAATGGCACGTCATGCCAACACTTTCAATATGTTCATTTAGAATTGTCCAACGCCAAGTGGACCAATTCATTGATGTAGACTTTTCTACACATGACTTAATTGTGGACGTAGATTCTGTTTTAGACCCTAGCTTTGGATTTGTTTCATTTTTTCTAAATACACTAGAATCTTGTCTTGATCATTTGTAGAATAAGCCAATAATGTATGCGTCTGGATCATGTGAACCTAGCTCATGCTACTGTTAGATTAGTGGGTTCTACATGGGCCCACTTCATCCAATGGTACATGTGAGATGAGCTCACATGCACCGAGGGCATCTAAGAATTTTTTTTTCTTCTACAGTACTCGTTTTGCCTTAAAAGTGTTGAGGCGTGGCATTTTTATTTTTATTTTATTTTTGTCGATCCTACTCTACCTTACTCTAACTCTCACTCTCATACTTTTGTACTATCTCTTTGCAGAGCGTGGGAGTCGAAACTCACACTTGAAACTAAATTGTTCCCACTCCAACCCCCCTCCCAAGAAGGTGAGGATTCAAACCCCCCACCTTCCCCTTCCATGTTAGAAAGGTGGCCACTGAGGCAAACCCTAGTGGTTGAAGTGTGGCATTTGATTAGTTATTTAACCATTACTACATAAAATTTCGGAACAATTATCTTTTAAATCCATTTTTGGATTCCTACAACTCTAATGCCACCAGAAAGCTCGACTCACTATTGTTAGGTGTGAGTATTGTTTGATTTAGATCATTAGGTATTTATTTGATCATGTGTTTTCCTTGAAAAGGTGGCTATGTGATTTGAGACCAACAAGGGTGTCGGCCAAATGATATCTTGTTGGAAAAGCTTACAATGAACTTAGGTGGTCATGAAGTTCTGGGGTGAGATGAGGTAATTCAAGGAAATGATGCTAGCACTTCAATCTCTATCTATCTGTCAATGGATATAAAAGTGGGTCAAACTCGCACGATGATGACTCACGTGGCGCACACTTGCGTGAGCTCGATGCACTGATTTGCTTTTGACGTCGCTTAGTGAACGTATAATTTGAACCGATGTCTAATTCTAGCAAATATCTAAATTTTAATTTTTATGATGAATTATTACTGATTTAGAAGAAATATTGAAATAAGTTATTTATGGGAAATTATCAAGTCAGTCCTAAACTTATTATGCCAATTTAAACCTAAACTTTCCGATTTTATTAATTGTATTATGCCAATTCAAACCTAAACTTTCCAATTTTATCAATTGAATTGCTTGACACTAGAATTTCACTGATAAAAATTAATTCACAAAATTAGGGATTATGACTCGAGATATGTTATGCCCAACCCATTTAAGCTTCAAAATCAATAATCCCCTAAGTTTCATCCAACAAAATAAACTTTCCGATTTTATCAATTGAATTGCTTGACACTAGAATTTCATCAATAAAAATTAATTCACAAAATTAGGGATTATGACATAGGTATGTTATGCCCAACCCATTTAAGCTTCAAAAACAATTATCGCCTGAGCTTCATCCAACATAATAGACTTTGAGCACTCTCCCTTAGAGATTCGGAGATCATCCATCATACGCACAAAGGCCGGATGAAGCGGATGGAGGAGTCTTATCTCGGGCTTGAGTTTGGCTGGACCAGGCTCTATTAAGAGCCCAGTTCGAATTAATTCTTACTAGGCCCAAATTTCACTTGAAAGAAAAGCCGGCCCACAACCTTGCAAGCCCATGCACACCCAGACCCAGCCAGCTCGGACAAACGAAACCCTACTTGAATACGACCCGCACCAGACCCCGTCTGTAGCTTATTCCATGTCGTGTCTGACATGTGTCAGAGCATATCAGACACGTCGACATGCTCGGACACAGTCAGACACGCGGTCAACGCGTGTCGGAAAAAGGTAAACTTTTCTCAACAAGCGTGTCGATGTGTGTCCGGAAGACTGATGGAGGGTGGAGGCGAGGGAGGGCAAGGGAGCAGAGGCCGCGAGCAACGGCGAGAGATGGCTAGAGAAAGAGCCGAACAGAGAGAAAGAAGAGATAGAAAGCAAGCTCCCGCCGGCGAGACGAAGCCATGAACGGACCACCGCGATGGTGAGAGACGGCCATAGAGAGCAGCGAGGGTTGCTACCATTGCAATGGATTGGCGACAAGGAGGAGGAAGAGAAGGATCAAGAGGAAGAGGAGAGGAAGAGGGTCGTGCGGAGAGGAAGGTGGTCGTGCAGCGAGGAGGAGGAGAAAGATCAAGAGGAAGAGGAGAGGAAGGGCCGAAGGGGTCGTGTGGCGAGCGGTAGAAGGAGGAAAAGGAGGGTAACCGGGGTTTCTCAAATTAGGGTAACTTTACCAGCTCAAACGCCCTCACTCCCCGTAAAAATTAGGGGTGTGCAAAATACCCGGGATCTGCCCGGATCGCCCGGAACCGGACCAGAACCGCCCGGAACCAGTGGGTCTTGAGGGAACCGGTTTGGTTCCCGGTTCCGTGGGCGGATCCGCCCACCCACCCACCCGGACCGGACCGGAACCTTTTTAATATAAAAAAAAAAATTACTAAAAAAACCCTACATCTCATCTCACTCTCTAGGAACCTTTACCTTTGTTCAAAGAAAATTTAACCATCTATGGTTATTCGCAAGTAGGAAAGGGGAGAATGTTGCATTCCATCTATTCGCGTTTTTTTTTTATCTACGAGATACATTTATAACTACAACAAATGAATCTTTGTTCCACGTACTTAAATTTGATTTTTTTTTTCTTTGGCTTGCTTTATCCACTCAACAAATGGGTGGATCCCGGTTCCTATTTTTCGGAACCGGTCCTTAGCGGACGGTTCCAGGTTCTAGGTCAGGAACCACCCGCCCGGACCATGCACACCCCTAATAAAAATTGCAACTTTAACGGAAAGGAACTTAACGATCGGCCCAACAAAATCCCACAGGACAAGCTACGGAGCTACACGAATCTTCGAAACGCCCTCGCCAAGGACACCCCCATAAAAGCTAAACACCACCGGAGAAGAGATAGTACACGCTACGCACTAAAGCAGCCCCGTACAGAACTGGTGCGAAGCCCTCGTAGCTTTTTTAGGTGGACTGTGAGAGAAGCAAAAGAAAAAAAGAAAGAAAAGATAAATATTGGGGGTTGCGAAAATCAAGAAAACCCTAATTCGAGAGACCTCACGGAAGAAAAATAGTACTTTTGAGCTTTGGGGGAGGGGAAGTGAAGGCCGACAGCCTGTCTGTGGTGGGGGAGAGAAAAAAGTAAAACAAATTTGGGGTGGAGGGAAATGGACGAAGGAAGGAAAGAAGGGGTGGATTTTGGGGATTTTTTTAATCGGAAAATTAAATAAATGAAATTAAAAAATATATTCGAAAAATAAAAGTATTAAATTTTGAATAATGATAAATTTTAGTCATTTTAGAAAAATCATGGATTTATTTAAATAAATTGATTCTAATTTCTTATTAATTATTAATTTCATCAATAACTTTTGTTAGAGTTAAAAACATGTTTCGCATTAACTATGAATATATCTTTTGAATTTCAAATGAATTTATTTATTAATATTATTAATGTAAATTTATTATATGCTCTTTTTTTGATTAATTATTTATTTATGAATTTAAATCAAATTAATTAAAAATAAAATATTCATTTAATATACAACGTGTCGCAACGTGTCGGAACTCTATTTTTTTAAAAAAAATATGTGTCAACGGGTCGTGTTGCGTGTCCGTGCTACTTAGTTCGTAGCCTCCTCCATCGGGGTTCGCGGTGGTGCATCGAGAAGGAGGGCAGATCGGCGAAGCAGCAAGCAGCAGTGTCGTGGCAACAATAGGACAGTGATGGCGCGACTTGATTTGGGTGCAGCAGGCGACGCCGCGACAGCGACAGGCGGCGTCGCGCAACAATGACACGGCAGAGGTCTCGCGCGGCGAGGGTCTCCGCGGCTTGACCAAGAGAGGGCTCTCTCTCTCTCTCTCTCTCTCTCTCAAATCTCATGTTTGACCTCCGCCCTCCCCTCTCTCTCTCTCTCAGATCTCATGTCCGACCTCCGCCCTCTCGGTGCTCTCCCTCTACCTTCACCCCCTCCGCTCACTCTCTCGGGGTTCTTCGATGTGTCTCCGAAGAAACCCCTCCGCTCTCTCTCCTCCACCCTTCTTTTCTCTCTCTTTGGCTCCCCCCTCTACTGAGCTCGCGATGTCCTATTTATAGGCCAAGGAGGCCACTCAATAGAGGCTTCGGCTGCCAGTCCTTGGTGCGCCGACCGGCCTCCCCTCCCATCAGTCATTACTTCCACCTGCTCTGCTCCTTCATTTCTGCTGCATGCTATCCTTGTTGCACGAGAAAGGGAGGAGAAGGAGAGAAGGAGAGCCATCCACGTGAGTTGCAGGGAGGGAGAAGGAAGGAGGAAGGAAGAAAGAGGAAGAAGGAGGGGTTGGGCCGGGCCATGAGGGGGGAGCTGGGCCCCGTCTTGTGCAAAGACAGGCAAAAAGAAAAAGGGGCTGGGCTCTTTTCGCCCCTTTTCCTCCATTTTTTTTTTTAAATATAGTTTTATATCTATAGGGTAAAATAAAGGGGAATAAAATAAAATTAAATATTTGTATATGCAAATAATATTAATGTCTAGGTGATGTGAAAATGATTTTTATTGGGGCCAAATTTGTCCCCAATTTTTTATTCAATAAATATCTATATATTTATACAATATTTAGGTATCAATAATTGCATTTCTTTGAAGTTGAGCTTGTAAAGGTTCCATTTAAAGAAGAATTGATCCCTAAATTTTGTCTATGTGTATGTTGTAGTTAATATCTTGTTTGAGACCAGGTGTCTTATGCAAAAATGGCAATATAATGTAATACATATTAAGACAAATAATAATGTACCTGTAGTTATTTGTTTGGAATAAATACTATGGGGTGCGACCCCAAGTTTTTGGCAAGTACCAGGGTATTATCTTACCTGATGATGCGGGGGAGCTGCTTTTTTAGGAATCGGACATGTGTCCGATTACTTATTGAAGCAACGAATTGTCACCAAGGAGTCGGAGCTATCTCTGATCGTCTTGACAGTGAGGATTGCTTTTCCAGGACCAACTTGTTATATAATTTATTATGTAATAAATATCTAAATATTTAATCAAATTTTAGATGTCAACAGTGATGACTAGGGCAAAGATTTATGGTAGGTTTTATTCCATCTACTTAACAATTGATACAAACAAAGTATCATAACTGGTATGATTCCAATTACTTTATAGTTCACAAGAATAAAGTCTATATTTGGTATTGTTCTTACCACCGAAATTCTTATCTATAGATTTTTTCTATATATAATCTTTCATCTTTCATTTCATGATGAAAGATATATTACATGATAGCGTGTATTTTGGTAATAAACATTGAAATTATTTTTTTTTATAATAGATTATTTTTGAAATACTTGGAGGCTGAATGGTTAAGCTGAAAAAAAAAATCTAAATCTAAATTATAAAAAAAAGCTAAAAAGCTAATTTTTAAAAATGTTATATTCCAAGATTGAGCATACTTTAGTATTGAATGTTAAAAAAAATTGTTTATGTATGTGCAGATTCAATTTTGAAGTATCCATAGGCTGAAATTTTAAAATGATTGGATCATTTTATAAATAGAGCTTTCATAACAAGGTAGGGAACGTAATGTATAGTAATTGTTCAAATACTTCGAGATGCTATCGGAATGCTAGATCTTCCTTGAACTTTGGAATATGGGAAGCTATATTTTGGTATTAGAGGCCATGTGCTTGGGGAAACTTTCAATGGGATTAAAACTTGTATGTGTAGAAAATTTATTCACATATAATCTCAAGAAAAACCCATTTTATAGGCTAAATACAACGGAACTAGCAAACCATTGCTAATCAATAGCATAATCAAATCTATCGGAATGCCCTCTTCCCATTACCTATTTTGATATAGCTTTCAATTAAACACAATTATAATCTACACTTTGCTAGCTCAACTAAGCTCGTTATTAATAGATGTCAAAACCCAGTTCAATAAAATCACTTGAAAGTTTAACAAATATTGGAATATCCATTAACCCAATTATTTAAAATAGAAAATCAATTAATTAATGTAAGCCCATATTATAGGAAATTTCCAACATTCTCCCACTTGGGCTACATTAATTAACTTATTTTTATTTTGAAAAAGATTTTATATTGAAAATGACACTATCGGTTAATAACTGAAAATTTTGTTTTATGTGGCCACAACTTTAAAAAATAATATTCCAATAACGGCATCTCAAATCTAATCCAATCCTATATAACCTCAGTATAGGACTATGGAGATCAATGTGTTAAGAAAATACCATTATACAAGACCTTCCATAATCACATATAATAAGCATTATATTTTCATGGATCATGGGCCTAGTAGTGTAGTAAGAAATAGTGCCAACATGTGATCAAAATATACACTATTTCTTATCGGTCTTCAATGCAATTTCTCAACGACATGAAACTGCATTAGCACAATTTCTAAACAACATGAAATTGCATGACTATGTCACAATCCAACATGAGATCTCATAATCAGTGACATCCAGTCATCTTTAAACTAAAATTTGTTTAAATATACTGTTTTATACTTCCATTTCTCAATCAACAAGAGAAAATGATAACAATAGAATCAATAATAATGATCATTGAAAATAAATGCTTTAATAAACATCATGAAAGCATTATCAGTTTGCATATAATTATAATATCCAGAAATACAAATTATATAACTCCTACTAACAAAAGAAATCAAAAGAATCTAAAACACCCATATTCTTTACATGTTCTTTAAACAAAATGGGTTGTAAGCCTTTTGTTAGAGGATCAACCAACATGGACTCAGTTATGATATTTTCAATCACAATGTCTCCCTTTTTGACCAAGTCATTAATAGTATAATATTTGATCTCCATGTGTTTGGACGCATTGCTGATCTTGTCATTCTTGGAATAAAACACAGCTGCAATGTTGTCACAATAGATCACCATAGGTCTAGCAATAGAGTCCACAACTCGCAATTCTGAGATCAAATTTCTGAGCCAAACAACTTGAATTGACGCGCCATAACATGCTACAAACTTAGCATACATTGTAGAGTTCATAATCAAGGTTTTCTTTGTGCTCTTCCAAGAAATAGCACCTCCAGCCATCATAAAAATATATCAGAAGTTGATTTTCTATCATTTGAACAACTAGCAAAATCAGCATCTGAATATCCAATCACCTTTAGGTCCTCAACTCTGCTATACACAAGCATGAAGTCTTTTGTTCATTGTAGATATCTCATCACCTTTTTAGCTGCAACCCAATGTTCATGACCTGGATTCGACAGATATCTTCCAAGAGTATTCACAGCAAAAACAATATCAGGTCTAGTACATACTTGTGCATACATAAGACTACCAACTGCACTAGCATATGGAACATTCTTCATTACTTCTTTTTCAACATCATTCTAGGGGCATTGTTGTATGCTCAATTTATCTCCTTCCACAATAGGAGCTTCCACTGACTTGCAGTTTTGCATATTGAATTTTTTCAAAACACGATTTATATAAATTTTTTGAGATAACCTCAGAACCTTCTTAGATTTGTCACAATAAATCTCAATGCCTAGAACAAAAGAGGCTTTCCCAAGATCTTTCATATCAAACTTTGTAGATAGAAAACTTTTTTGTGTCATTCAATAGATCAACATCACTACTAGCAAGTAAAATGTCATCTACATAAAGTACTAAGAAAATATATTTACTCCCACTTACTTTCATGTAGATGCATTGATCAAACTTGTTTTCTTCAAAGCCAAACGATCTCACAACCTTGTGAAATTTCAAGTACCACTAATGTGATGCTTGTTTGAGACCATAGATGGACCTTTGAAGTTTGCACACCATATGCTCATTTCTTGGCTTCTTTAAACCCTTTAGGTTGCTGCATATATACTTCTTCATCCAAATCTCCATTTAGAAAAGCTGTCTTGACATCCATTTGGTGAAGCTCTAAGTCAAAATGAGCCACCAATGCCATGATTATCCGAAAAGAGTCTTTAGTGGACACTAGGAGAAAAACTTTAGTATAATCAATGCCTTCTCTTTGTGTGTACCCTTTTGCGACTAACCTTGCCTTGAATCTCTCTATGTTGCCTTTATTGTCTTTCTTGGTTTTGAATACCCATTTGCAGCCGATCGGTTTATGCCCATCAAGGTAAATCAACAAGTTTCCATACTTGATTAGTTGACATGGAAATCATCTCGTCCTTCATCGCTCCTAACCATTCATCTACCTTATCACTATTAAGAGCTTCTTTGAAGGTCGCTCGGATCAACTATATTTCCAATGTCAAAATCAGCTTCTCCAAGATAGACATGATAATCATTTAGAGGCGTTGGTCTTCTTTGTCACTGTGATCTTCACATAGGCATTTCTAGAGCCACATCATTCGTTTGGGGAATTTCATTTGTAATGGGAGGATCTACCGACATATTTCTAATATCTGCTTCTTGCTGAATTTCTACTTTGCAAGGCTCTCGCATAGAATCATCATGCAAGATGGGCAATGGAATAGAGACCGTTTTGTTTGGTTCTTCCCTTTCTAAAGATTGAGAAGAACTCTTTTCAGCAACATCTAATTCTAGGAATTTTGCAGTTTGGGATTCAACGATTCTAGTGCCACAAGTAGGACAATAGAACCTATACCATTTAGAATGATCAGGGTATCCAATAAAGTAACATCTAGTAGTCCTAGGTTTGGTCTTCTTTTGAGAATGATCATAAATTTTCACCTCTACAGGACAACCCCAAACTCGAAAATGATTCAAGCTTGGTTTTCTCCTTGTCCACAATTCAAAAGGTGTTTTCGGCACCGATTTACTAGGTACATGATTCAATATATAAGTTGTTGTTTTAATTGCATCACCCCATAAGTATTCAGGCAAATTAGAACTGCCCATCATACTTCGTTTCATCTCCATGAGTGTGTGATTGCACCGTTCAGCTACACCATTCTGTTCAGGACTCCCAAGCATTGTATATTGAGCGACAATACCACAGTCATGCAAATATTTTGCAAACGGTCCCATTTGTTGTCCAGTCTCAGTATATCGCCCATAATATTCACCATCGCGATCAGATTTAACAATCTTGATAATTTTTCCCAATTGTTTCTCAACTTCAGTGCGAAACACTTTGAACATTTCAAGAGCATCAATCTTCTCCTTAATTAGATAAACATAACAATAATAGGAGAAATCATCAATGAATGTGATGAAGTACTTATTTCCACACAAAGTTGTTGAGTATGGCCTACTAATATTTGTATAAATTATCTCCAATAGATTTTGATTGCGAGTAGCGCATTTCTTTTTGATTTTAGTCAATTTTCCCCTCACACAATCAATACAAGTCTCAATATCATCTGAGTCAAGAGGAGGAAGAATATCAGCCTTGATGAGTCACTTTACCCTTTCTTTGGAGATATGCCCTAATCGCTTATGCCATAGCAATGAAGATCTTTCTTTGATTAAAGATCTCTTAGCAACATTATTCTCGACATTGAAAGAACAATATGGTCTATCGGGAGATAAGGATAATCGATATAATCCATCAAACAAAACACAATTCTTAATAATTCTAGAATCATAACTCAAATCTACTCTTTTATTCGCAAAATAAAAACAATATCCATCATTGTCAAGTGAATAAAGAGATATCAAGTTTCTCCTAAAACCAAGAACATAAAAAAATTGTTCAAAATAAGCTGAAAACCAGAATCTAAATTCAAAACAACTGTCCCTATGTGCTCCACATCAACTCCAATATCGTTTCCAACTTTAAGCTTTGACTCCTTTAGACTTGATTCCTTAGATTTGTGAGACCCTGTGAGGTAGTAGTCACATGAACAATAGCACCAGAATCAAGCCACCAAGAATCCAAAGGAACATCAACTAGATTTGATTCAAAACAAACCAACAACTCACCTTGGTGACTTTCTTTTCTTGCTTTTAGCCAAGCTTGGAACTTATAGCAATTGGCTCTCTTGTGACCCTGCTTCTTGCAGTGAAAACACTTGAAATCTCTATCTCCATTTCTCCCATAATTCCCATTTTTCTTGAAGTCTTGCCATTTCTTTGGACCATGAGCATTTGACCCTTTAGGCTTCCATTTGCCTCTAGATGAACTCAACTTGGCATTGGCAGTTAAGTGGGCGGACTCATACTTCTCCTTCTTTAACTTCTCTTCCTTAGTCACACATTTGGTAATCAAGGCATTAACGCTCCATGTCTCATTCTGAGCACTATAAGCAGTCTTTAATCTAGCTAAATTCAGCTGGCAGAACATTTAAGGCGTGATGCACAATATAATTTTTAGAAAGAACAATTTCATAGGACTTAAGTTTGGACTGAATGTGGACCATTTTTAGAATAAATTCTCTAACACCCATAGCAACATCATACCTCATGTTCGTTAACTCACTCAGCAAGTTCCCAGCTTTCAGCCTTATCTGAGACTTTATATCTTTCTCCCACTACTTCAAGGAACTGTCTCACATTCGTATCTTCCGGCAAACCACTAATGAGATGCTCAGCAATGACCTCTTCATAGCAATGAGGCTTAGTCGGTTAGATTTTTCCCATCTAACATAATGGGCCTTTTGATTTGCAATACTTTGATCATTGGGCTTAGGAAGGTTCATCCTCACGTAGAGCCAAGTCCATATCAACAATGCCCAAAGCAAACTCTATATCTTGCTTTCATCTCTTGAAGTTTGATCCAGTTAACATTTCAACCGTGGCATTGTTGTTATTTATAGCAAATGTAACTGTTTGTCACACATAATGCAATAAGATCAATTATGGGCAATAAGCAATTCAACAAAAATAATTAGTACATTATAAACTCCCTTTTAGGTAGAGTGTATAATGCATAATTATTTTCCATAGCATGAAATTTATAAAACAATAATAAGGAGAATTATATATAATTGTCAATGATCCATCCCCTTTGGGCAGACAAATCATTTAAATTATACATCTCCATAATATCAATATAGAGGGGAATTACATATAATTTTCAAAACATTTATCCCCTTTGGGCAGATAAATATTTTTCAATTATACATCCCCATCTTTTAAATTTGGGAATTAATCTTCATGCTATTTTCCAAATTAATATACACAATAACTCCCTTTGGGTGAGTTATTGTATATACTAATTTTTTTATCAATAGGGAACTCCAAAAATTTATGCCCAAAATTCATCAAACAATATGAAATCACTTTACAACATGTGCTTCCAAAGATCATATTGCATTTATCAAACAATAATTTTTGCCACATTTTTTAATTTTATTATATTTATTATTATTATTATTTTAATATTTCGGACTCCCGTGGGCCCATGACCCGTGAGCATCCAATCGGACCGCAATGCCAGACTTGCGAGGCCCAAAATTCTGTAGCCCAAATCGGAGACTTGCTCGTTAATTTCACTGGCCCAAGTTGTTCTTCTCGCGTGGGCTATAGGCCCACAAGAAAAGCGTGAGCGTAAAATGGGTTTGGGCTCACGCCCAGGCAAGAGAAATTATAGCCCCTAGATTTTGGGCTTATGTCCCAGAACCCGAATTTCAAATAGAATTGGGCAAAAGCCCATATTTTGCCCGGCCCGGCTGGAGGGTATTCTTCAACCTCCAGCCGGGTCCTAGAGTTGCAAAAAACCGGGTCACACGACCTGGTTTCAACCCCGGAACTCCAAAAACACAAATTAACATGATTTTTTTTGAAATCTCTTCATGGGTCTTGCATATAACATCAATATAATTAACTAAATTTAATGAAACGAAGAAAAACCAACTAAATCCACCACATACTAGCTTCAAAGTTTCGGATCTAAACCTCCCATGGCCAAAAATTCGGTTTTCTTAAATTTATACCCTAAAAACTTACCTTAATACAATAAAAGAATAATTTAACAAATATATAACAATAACCATGCACTGATTTACAACAAACATCAATCAATTGCAAGTAATTTGCAAATTCTAGAACTTTTTCATGTAGAAACCCTAGAAATTCAAATCTAAAATTATCTCTCAATTCTCAACGAAATTATGCAAATTATATATGGTTGAAAAGATACTGACATGTAGAACAAAAGCCCTATGGTTTCAGGATCAATCAAGCAAAAGATCCACACAAAAAAATAATGCCCATATTCGGCTCAAAGACAAAAATTTCGAATTATTTTCATAAAAAAAAAAATTTGGTTCTACAATCATATACGATCGGCTCTGATACCACTTGTAGAAAATTTATTCACGTATACAACTAATCAATCAAGAAAAATGGATCCATATATGATTGTAAAACATCGAAATCAATAAATACAGCGGAATTAAAACGTACATGTTTGAGCCATTGCTTCACTTGAAGAAAAGTAGATCACTCTGATAATCGGGGATCTATTGGTAATGCCGATCTTCCTCTCTATGACCTATTTTGATATAGCAGCTTTCAATGGGATTAAAGCAACTGATAGGTTATAACCTACCCTTTTATAGGCTAGATAGGGGACCTAGCAAACCCTAATCAATAGCGTGTCAACTGGGCCATTCCCATTACAGGCTTTAGTTAAACACAATTGCCTACACTTTGCTGCTCAACTAGACCCGTTATCAATAGATGCTAATACCCAATTCAATCAGATCACTGTAGGGTTCAACAAATATTGGAATATCCATTAACCCAATTATTTAAAATAGAAAATCAATTAATTAATGTAAGCCCATATTATAGGAAATTTCCAACAGTATGTCCTCTCATGCCGTCATTTCTCTCCTCCCATGTGCTCGGGGACCACCTTCTTGATTCTCTTAAGATTATTATTTTTGGACGCTCCCTCTATAACTTCATATAATTCAAATTCTTCTTATTCTTTTTTCCATTTAAATAAACTTTGTTAAAAGAAACTTAGAAGTACTCCAATAATGTAGAGCGAAATTCGCCCCTTTGTGATGAGCAATGTGGTTTATTTGTCCCAGAAATTATATAGTTCCTATAGTTACATCAAATGCACAATTGGTTATCCAAAAGTTGTAAGAGTCATGTTTTCTTCAATCTCTAATAGCTGGGAACTTCATCTAACCCATCTTTGATTACTGGATTACATGTCTAAATATAACCTGCTTGTAAGTTAAACAAGCACAAAATCCATAACGAGAGAAAGGTATTTTATTTGTGTTAATCCAAGTTTTAATTGAGTGACAAGTACAGTATTCTTGTACTTGATGGTTTATTGGTGGTGTAGGTCTCTATTTTAGTTGAGTAAAATTCTAACCAAAGAGGTGCAAAAAATAAAATTCTAAGCTAAGATACACTTATAAACAATCTAGTATAGATTGATCATTATGTGCCACTTTTAAGATAATACGGTACTTCTAGCGAAAATTGCAAGTTTTGAACTTCTTATTGAGTTTTTCCAATTGGAAATGTATTTGGAGTTCATATTCTTTAAAGAGACGAATATTCTTTTTAAAAGCCCAAAAATATCTAAATATATTTTCTCATGGTCCTCTATTTCCAAACTAAAAGAACCTCCTTGTTCTTTTCTGTGAAGACATTACCCTCCGACAAGTATCACGGATCGCAATCTGTCTGCTTCCAATGTACCCCTTTCTTGCATTGCCATGCACGTGAAACCCTGCATGGGGTCTCTTAACCTCTCGGCCAATCACCAATGCCTCAGAACATCCCACAATGTGCCGCTCTATATATACCTCCCCGAGAATCCCTCAAACACACATTCGAAAGGAAATCTTTCCCCAAGAAATTAAAGAGTCGGCATTAAGATGTCAATACTCCAAACCTTAATTCTGCTCTCCTTCCTCCTCTCCACCTCCCACACGGCGGTCCAGGACTTCTGCGTTGGAGACCTCTCGGCCTCCGAGGGCCCCGCGGGCTACTCCTGCAAGAAGGTCTCGGCAGTCAACGTGAATGACTTCGTCTTCTCGGGCCTCGGCGTGGCAGGGAACACCTCGAACCTCATCAAGGCTGCGGTGACCACGGCATTTGTAAACCAGTTCCCTGGCCTGAATGGGCTCGGCATCTCCTTGGCCTACCTGGACCTAGCCCCTGGTGGGGTCATTCCATTGCAAATGCACCTGGGTGGCTCGGAGGTCCTCCTTGTCCTCCAAGGGTCGATTTGTGCCGGGTTCATCTCATCATTAGCGAACATCGTCTATTTGAAGACCCTCAACAAAGGGGATAGCATGATTTTCCCTTAGGGGCTATTGCACTTCCAATTGAATGCTGGTAAAGGTCCAGCACTTGCCATAGTCAGCTTCAGCAGTGCGAGCCCTGGGCTTCAAATCTTGGACTTTGCTCTATTCGCTAATAATTTTCCTTCTGAGTTGGTTGAGGCCACCACTTTCCTTGATGATGCCCAGGTTAAGAAACTAAAGGGGGTTCTTGGTGGCACTGGCTAAGTGGCTAATTTCAGTTTCATCAAGAATCTATCCATTAACAATCACCACCTTTTCAAGCCTCTTCAAAAAAAAAAAAATGGAAGGAAGTAATAATTCGGCTTATATGCTCGTCATTAATGGCTTTCCATGGATTTTTCTTGTAAGGTTGTATTTGGTTTGCTTGTGCGTTGAAGTGAGTCGTTGGAGTGGAGATTTGATTATTAGTGCTTTCTGACTTATCGTTCTATTTGGACTATGGAGCAAAACGCCTCCCTTTCTTCGTTGAATTTTGAGTAGACAAATAAAAGTACGTTGCTTCATCAATTCCTTGAGAGCTAATGTTCATCTGGGAAAAATATGTGCTCGATAGGTCAAGTGATGTAGCAATATCATCCACCCATTATAGATGAGATTACAGTAGAATTTGGATCCTATCTACATAGGGATAAGCTAACATTTGATGCTGATGATGACTCACATCGTGCCATGTGTTTGACCCAATCAAAGTATCATTTAGTAATGGTGCATCGTGCCAACACATTCAATACAATCATTTAGTATTGTGCAAGGCCAACTAGACCAATTCATTGACACGAACTTTTCTATGCATGACTTAATTGATGAGGATTAACATGTGAGCTAGGTAGATTCTGTTTTAAAGCCTGGCTTTGGACTTGTTTCTTTGTTTCTAAATACTCTAGAATCTTGTCGCGATCACTTGTACAATGAGCTAGCAATGATGCATTCGGATCATGTGAACCTATCTCACATCCACCGTTAGGTCAGTGGATTCCACATGGGGCCAATTCATCCAATGGTACATGTGAGATGGGCTCCATGCACCGTGTGCATCTAGATTTTTTTCTTCTACAAAACTCGATGTGCCTTAAAAGTGTCAAGGTGTTGCGTATGATTATTTTTTGACCATAAGTTCATAAAATTTCGAATTCAAGTACTGTTTAAACCATTTTTGGATTCTTACAACTCTCATTCCACCGGAAAGCTTGACTCACTATATAAGTATTGTTTAGTTTAGATCCTTAGGTTTTGCATTCACCATTTCCCCAAAAAGGATGCTCTTTCGTTTGAGACGAACAAGGGTGTCGGGCAAATGATATCTATTGAAAGAAGATATGTTTTGAAGATATGGAATTGGGATAAAGATTGTAATTGATTGGGATTGTAATTGTTTTAGGACTAGAAAATTTTTTATCTTGGGAATATTTTCTTTACTTTTTTATTCAATCTAATTGTATGATATATATATCTCTGTAACAGTGTACAATTCAATGAAGTGAAATACAATTCCTACACTTCTATTTGAGTTTCTTACATGGTATCAGAGCATGGCTTGATCTTGACACAGACTTTGCTCTATAATCAACCTCTGTTGCTGCAACCTTTCACAGAACAGATCAGTCTTCTCTGTTTCTTTGTTGCTGCAACTCTCGCAGAACCAAAACAGCATCCAGCACTCTGTCTCTTTGTTGCTGCAACTCTCACAGAACAGAACAGCAACCTGCAAGACAATTATTGCAGATTTCTTAGGAAACTGTCATCATGACAAATCCACAAGAACTTACCTCAAGATCCGCAGAAGAAACGACACCGCCACCACCTCCTCAGATTGATGAACCCTCGGCAATAATCGCAGTATCTCAGGAGCAAGTTCAGCCACAAATTCATCCTCAGCATGCGCAGTGGGGAACTGCACTGGCTCAGTTTAACATGGGGCAGCCCTATTCAGGGCCACCTTACCCATGGGTACCGTATTCTTGGTACTATGGAACTAATCCAAATACATCATCGCCGGGTTATCGTGATGGTGTGCGAACTGATGGAGGCCCACCAACCGGCAACGGGGCAGGCGCAACCATCAATCCTCAGTAGACGGGCAGGTTGATCGAACCGGGTGCAGGAACGAATCCCTACTCGGGTCCTTTTTTTCCAAATGCGGATACTGCAACCGGATCTGGCGGATCGGTTTTTGGGGCAAATCCCTACCCAAATCCGCCGCCAGGGTTTCTGCCATACCAGATCTTCGCTCCCAGCGGTCGGCCGGAGCCCGGCGACCCTCTTTTCACAACCAATGCCGACGAACTAGAACTGAAACTCATTACTCAACAGTTAACTGGATCAAACAATTACTCAAATTGGTCGCGCGAGTTCCGGCATGCACTGGTAACGAAAGATAAAGAGGGGTTTATTGACGGAACGGTTCCGGTTCCATCCGACGAGCGAATGGCACGACTCTGGAAGAAATGCAATCAATTAGTCTGAACATGGGTCGAAAATTGCATTGCTCCCGAGGTCACGGCCGCTCTTCCCCCGATGGAGGACTCGAAACAGATTTAGGAAAATATCAAAGAGATGTTTGGAAAATTAGACCAAGTAAAAATTTTCTTTTTGACGCAACAGATCTCTGATTTAAAACAGGGAAATATGTATGTTGCTGCGATTTTTAACAAAATTTCAGGTCTATGGAACGAGTTAGAGGCAGCCGAGGAGAAACTTGACTGGCCGGAACCCATCCTATAGCAATACAAAAGGATGCGGGACCGAGAGAAAGCAATACGCTTTCTGCTCATCCTAAATGAAGCGTACCTTTCATTTAGGTCACATATCTTGACCATGGAGCCGATGCCGACCCTCGGCCGCATTACCAACTTGCTGTTCAAGAAGAAAGCCAACAGAGAGCAGCCGATTACGGGAAGAATGGCGAGAGCGTGGCTCTGGCGGCGAAGAGATCTTCTCGCCCGCTACAGAGGGCCACGGGAGGAAGAGAGGCTCTCAAAACCAATCTAGGGTTTCACGAAGAAAAACCTAGGGGATATCGTTCAACGACGGGCGGCCACGATGCGTTTGATCGATCGGATGGCTCACAATCGTTCTTTGGAGGCGCTGAATCAGACGATCCTAGAGGCAGAGGGCAGATGGAATCCAACGGCTTCCGTGCCTCAAGTGCATATGGGCCAGATGTCCCACACGGGCGAAATACCTTTTATTCTGATGGGCCGCGAGGAAATTTTTCTGCAATTTCCGATGGGCCGTATGGAGCGACGACGGCCCATGCCGTGAATAGGCCCAATTCGTTCGCCAAAAATTACCAAAAGGGCAAGGGTAAGTTGTACTGTGAATACTGCAAACGTCCACATCACACGATTGAGAATTGCTGGAAGCTCCATGGCAAACCCGGCGAAAAAGAGAAAGGAAAATTTTCAACTGTTTTTACGGTGTTGGGAAAATCAGCGACAAATCAATTTCTCATGGGGAATATCGGAGCTGATGGAAACTTTAAAGAAATTGGATGCTTCGACAAAGCGGGGAGTTTCACGGTATTTCTTATTGTCGATTAACTCAATTGCAATGGATGCATGGATTATTGATACTGGAGCTAGTGATCACATTGTCTGCAATCAGAAATTTTTTTCCACTGTTAAGAAGTTATCCTTTCCTATATCAGCGCAACTCCCGAATGGAAACACCACAAATGTTGATATGACCGGGACTGTAAATCTTAGCCCACTCATTAGCCTTAAAAATGTCCTTTATGTCCCTAGCTTTCAATTTAATCTCATATCCGTTTCACAAGCCTGTCAAGACAACTCCTATCGTGCCTTGTTTGACTCTGATAAATGTCTATTTCAGGCCCTTTCGATTGGCAATCTGATGGGCTTGGGTAGAATCTATCAAGGATTATATTTTTGGATCGATCTTCCAACCCATTTCAAATCCTCTTCTGTTGCTTTCAATAAATTCATATGTAATGTTGCCAGCAATAAAAATTTCCTTAATCATCAAAGATTGGGTCACACTGCATCTTTCCCTTGTCCTCAGTGCCCTATTTGTCCCCTTTTTCAAGTAGCAACACTCGCGTTGATAGCATTTTTTCTTTAATTCATGCTGATATATGGGGACCATATCATACCGTAAATCATGACGGTTCACGGTTCTTTCTCACAATTGTGGACGATTTCTCACGTGCCACCTGGGTTTTTCCTACAATCAAAACATCAAGTTTTATCTCACCTTAGAATTTTGATCTCTTTATCCAAAACTCAGTTTGGCAAATCAATTCGTCGAATTCGTACTGATAATGGAAAGGAATTCTTCAGTGGTGAATGTGCTTCGTTATTTAGCTCAAATGGGATTTTGCATGAAAGTACTTGCACTTATACACCACAACAGAATGGAGTCGTTGAGAGAAAACACCGCCATCTTTTGGAAGTGGCACGGGCCCTTAAATTCCAGGCATCTATACCAAAGAATTTCTGGGGAGATTGTGTAGTCACTGCAGCATATCTCATAAATCGAATGCCATCTAGAATTTTGAAGGGAAAATCTCCATTTGAACTTTTATATGGGAAGAAACCAGATTTGAGCCATCTTCGCGTGTTTGGTTGTCTCTGTTACGTGACCACAGTAGGGCCTCAAGATAAAATGAGCCCTCGGGCTCGGCAATGCATATTCATGGGGTATGCCAATCTCAAAAAGGGTTATCGAGTTTATGAAAAATCTACTAGGGATTTCTTTATCAGTAGAGACGTGGTATTTCATGAAGATATTTTTCCTTTCCGGAATTCTGCTTCCACGTCTGGAGATAATGTAGATACTAATCGTAGCTTTCTATTAGAAGAAGATCTATCTTCTGGAGGATCCTATATTATTACTTCCCCTCCAAAACAGCAGATATTACATGCAGCATCACCTTCACCACCTGATGAGAATTCTACTGGCTGTTCAATTGAGGAGAATTTCATCGAAGAGGAACCTCCAGTGATCAATTCCATCGAACCCGCAAATATTGAAGAAATTTTGTCGACGTGCTGCATGAGCCACCTCGACGATCTGGTCGAGTCTCTCGTCCACCAACTTGGACAAAAGATTATGTCTGTTCTTCATCAAAATCATCAGGTACTCGTTACCCTATCTCCTCCTATGTGTCTTTTGATCAGCTATCATCAGAAGATCTATGCTGCATTAGTCGCATTTCTGAGGACCAAGAACCATCTAGTTATCATGAGGTTGTACATGATGCACGATGGCAAAAGGCCATGGAAGAAGAACTTAAGGCGTTGATTAACAATCACACCTGGGATGTCGTATCATTACCTCCTCATCGTAAGCCCATTGGCTATAAATGGGTATATAAAATTAAATATAAAGCAGATGGTTCTGTGGAAAGGTACAAGGCCCGGTTGGTGGCCAAAGGGTTTACACAACGAGAAGGATTTGACTACCATGAGACCTTCTCTCCGGTAGCCAAGGATGTCACAGTTCGCTCTTTCTTGTCGGTTGCTGCTTTTCGCAACTGGTCATTACATCATATGGACGTCCACAATGCCTTTCTTCATGGTGATTTGGAAGAGGAGATTTATATGGATCTTCCACAAGGATTACGGAGACAGGGGAAGTCTAAGGTATGTCGTCTCCGCAAATCCCTTTATGGTTTAAAACAGGCCTCTCGGTAGTGGTATGCCAAGTTTACTAATGCACTCATGAGTGCCGGATACAAGCAGTCTAAGCATGATTATGCTCTTTTCACTTGGACAAAAGGTACGTCGTCTATCTACTTGATGGTTTATGTTAACGACATACTTATTATGGGAAATGATGATTCCGCTGTGAGGAAGCTTAAGGAATATCTTCATTCCTCTTTTCATATTAAAGATTTAGGGCCACCTAAATACTTTCTTGGAATAGAGATAGCTCATTCTGATCAGGGGATTTCTCTCAGCCAAAGGAAATTTGTGATGGAGATTGTATCAGAATCGGGATTATCAGGATGCAAACCGTCAGTCATTCCCATTGAACAGAATGCAAAGTTAACCAGTGTTGATTATGACGCTAGGATGTCTTCCTCTGACGATCCATTACTGAAGGATCCGACAAGCTATCAGAGACTTGTTGGAAAACTTATCTACCTTACCATGACTAGGCCAGATATCTGCTATGCCGTACAGACTCTTAGTCAGTTCATGCATAGTCCAAAGCAATCCCACATGAACGCAGCCTTGAAGGTAGTAAAATATCTGAAGAAATGTCCAAGGCTATGGATACTTCTTTCTCGAAAATGCAATATGGAGATGACAGCCTATTGCGATTCGGATTATGCTACATGTCCCATGAGTAGAAGATCCATTACTGGTTTCTGTATTAAGCTTGGGGAGTCACTGCTTTCATGGAAGACGAAGAAGCAATCCACGATATCATTATGATCAGCAGAAGCTGAATATCGATCCATGGCAAAGACTGTTTGTGAGGTGGTATGGTTACGAGGTCTACTCCAGGATCTTGGGATACAAGTTAGAGGTCCAACATTACTCTTTTGTGACAATGATTCAGCAATCAAACTTGCAGCAAATCCCATATTACATGAGAGGACGACACATATAGAAGTCGATTGCCATTTTACTCGAGAGAAGATCAAAGAAGGCATCATTGAAACAAGAGGGATTAGAACCACGGAGCAACCCGCGGATATATTTACTAAACCTCTTTGTCAAAGACAACATACATATCTTCTAAACAAGCTTGGCATCTTGGATATATACAAGCCACCAGCTTGAGGGGGAGTGTTGAAAGAAGATATGTTTTGAAGATATGGAATCGGGATAAAGATTGTAATTGATTGGGATTGTAATTGTTTTAGGACTAGAAATATTTTTATCTTGGGAATATTTTCTTTACTTTTTTATTCAATCTAATTGTATGATATATACATCTCTGTAACAGTGTACAATTCAATGAAGTGAAATACAATTCCTACACTTCTATTTGAGTTTCTTACAATATCTTATTGGAAAGCTTACAATAAACTTAGGTGCTCACAAAATTTCGGGGTGAGATGAGGTAATTCAAGGAAATGATACTAGCTTTTCAATTTCAATCTATCTGTCAATGGATATAAAAGTGTGTAAAACTCAAATGATGATGACTCACATGGCACGCTCTTGCGCGAGCTCCATGCATTGATTTGCTTTTGACGTCAATTAGCAAACCTATAGTGTGAGCAGATGTCTAACTCTAGCAAATATCTAAATTTTGCATATTTAATTCTTATGAGAATTTTTATAATAAATTATTACTGATTAGAAGAAATAAATCTTGAAATAAGTTATTTAGCGACAGTTATTAAGTCAGTCTTAAATTTTATCACGTGGAGGCCAATTCAAGCGTAAACTTTCCAATTTTACCAATTGAGTTACTTGACAATAGAATTTCGCAAAAAAAAATCAATTCACAAATTAGGGATTATGACAGTGATATGTTATGCCCGCCCCTTTTAAGCTTCAAAATCAATAATCCCCTGAGCTTCATCCAACGGAACAGACTTCGAGCACTCTCCCCCAGAGAAACAGAGGTCATCCATCTTACGCACGGAGGCTGGACGAAGTGGACCGAGTAATATCTCGTCTTCCATTTTTCTTATTCTTATATCGCACCTTATGTTGACAAAGTTCTGTAATTGGTATATTTCCAATTCTATAGTTCCTAGGAATAAAGTAGTAAAATTGGTATCATTTCTATCATCGGTATTCTTCTTATATAGATTGTTTTGATTATCAAAAATTTCATCCAAAGAGCATTTATAAAGAAAAATCAGATGCTGGAAAAGTCATTCCGTGACAAAAATTATATTACACGATTGCACGAACTTCATAATAAATGTTTTAAAGTAGTTGTTTATGTATACCTAGATTCTATTATGAAAGATCTATATGTAACTGATGAATGATGAAAGATTTATGGTAGGTTTAATTCCATCTATTTCACAATTAATACAAACAAAGTATTATAACTGGTATGATTCCAATTACTTTATAGTCCACAAGAATAGAGCCTACATTTGGTATCATTCTCATCACCGAAATTTTGTATGTATAGATTTTTTCTATAAATAATTGTTCATCTCTCATTCCATGATGAAAGATATATTACATGATTATGTGTATTTTGGTAATAATCGTTGAAGATAATTTTTTTATATAGATTATGTCGTAACCTCCCTAAAGCGAATGGAACCACCTAAGGATTTGGCTAATGGATTATTAAGCCTAGGCTCTCCAAACCCATACAATTCGCGACTTAAGATTCAAGTTCTCAACATACAAATGATTTTCAATTAAGAATTGCCATTTATCTATTTTTGGTAAGTCGATTAGAAATCTAAGTAATGGAATGATTACTTTATTTCTACGAACCAAAGATTGTGGGTATGGAGACTTAATTATGCTAGGTTTCTCTAACGCCTTTTATTACTTTTTATCTTTTATTTCACATATGTTTCTTAATTTACTCTGAACATATGTAGTGATCATGCATGTGTGCAATCATTAATTAACATATCATAAATAAAGTGTTAAATAAATTGTGAAGAACAAGGAGGAAATACTTACCTCACAGCAACAAAAGAGCTAAAAAAGAAAAAAAAATTGAAAACTTACTCTTTACATATGAGGTGATTGTGCTCGTTGAATATTTAAGCTGAAGGAAAACTAATCCTGAATCTAAATTATAAACAAACAGCTTAATTTCTTTTTTTTTTTTTTTAAATTTATATTCCAAGATTAAGCATACTTCGTTACTAAATGTTTAAAAAAAAAAAATGTTCATGTATGCACAGATTCAATTTTGAAGGATCTATATGCTGAAATTTTAAATTGATTGAATCATTCTATAAATAGATCTTTGGTAACAAGGTAGGGAAACATAACACATAGTATTTGTTGACACATAAATTTTGGCTTTAAATCATTTATTGCATAAGAAAATAGGGATCCAAACTGACCCCTATATATATAAAATTTTGACTTTGCATGTTTAGCATGACCGCATCCAATGAATTTCATATGAGCTCCAAGTTGGCACATAGATTAGCAAATGTCCTCAGAATGTGCTCGATTAGGAATATTGCCCATGATTTGAGAAAATGAGTAAATGGATTGTAAGGGAGAAGTGAATAACCGGTCATCCACAAGAAGGAAAAAGACCAATCAATCAGGAAATCTACCCTAGCAAATTTCAGCCAGTCAACTTTCCTCCAGCAAATTTTGGCCGACCCATGATGGAAAATCGGATGAGCAATTCATATGTTGCTTTGAAAGAAGAAGGTAAATGATCCCAAAACAAATCAGCCCCACAAAATATGAAATGGATTATTATTCTGACATGATTTGAGGAGGCAATATTGGGAAAGAGACCGTGGCCAGTCAAGAGGTGAAATAAATGGAATATTTTTGCTCGGAGAAATGGTAGGTGGGAGGCAAAATCGGCAATAGATCGCGCGGAGTTTGGAAAGAGAAGAAGACGAAAATGATAGCGAATGAAGGTGGACACATTCACGGCTGCATAGGTAAAAGCAGGAGAGCAATGCATGGCAATTGAGAGACAAATCGGCGAAGACGGACAAAATAAAGGAAAGAAATCAAAGCGTTTGTGGAAAGTCTGGGCTGCTGGAATGAAATCCTGAAGATAGCGAGAGAGGAAATTAAGGGAAACAATCAAGAAGTTTATACTCATGGAATGAGCTGGCCGTGGAATTGTAAATAATGGTGAATGAATATAGACGCATCCATGGCATCAGTACAAGGATAGATGGGATTTGACGCACCAATCAGGACTAAAATTCAGCAATCCCCACTATCAAAGGAGCAAAGGTTCGTGACTTTCCAATAATTAATGGAAGTTTTTGCTATAAGAAGAGACTTCACCAGCCATTGAGAGGAGGGAAAAAAAAATAGAGAGAGGTGTCTCTGTCACCATCGTGGCTTTCCTCTATTAGTCTACATTGCGGGAGCGAAGCGATTGTTTAAAAACAAAGGAGAAAATAGTGAAGATAGAAAACTGGAGAGAGACCCGTCCTCTTGACTTACACACTCATCTTGCTTCGAAGACGTTGATGACAATCATTAAGCTAAGTCGAGCATCTTTTTCTTTAATTTGATCGTGTGCGACTCCATTTTTTTGCTATTCAAACTATTGTAATTGTAATTTCGTTTCTTGTCCAGATTAAGGTCGTCCAACACGGAAAAGACAATCGTGAGGAATTGGGTGCTCGCTTCAAGAAGGAGAGAAGTATCAAAACGAAGTCTTCAAAATCATTTTTTCCCTGCCACCGCAGGCATTGACGTCTACACTTGGATAAAATTTTTCATGATGCGAGCACAACAGTAAATGCAAAGAGAACTCCATTAGCTTTCTCCCGGACCTTTGGAAAGGTCACAACAGTAATTGTTCAAACACTTTGAGGAAATACATTCAGTATTGCATTGGCCCACTATAACCAACTATAATAAAGACATACACCCTCAAATCAAATTTATCAATCACTGATCTTTTTTAGTATAATCAACTCCATCCCAAATGCCATAGGGACAAAAAATGCTTGGTCCATAGGTGGATTTAACCATTTGATATAGCAAGGGAAGCTGTAGTATTACGAATAAAACCACGGGAAGAGAGGCTAACAAAGTAATGGGAATGACAACCCACTCTATTCTTTCTTCCAGCACCAGTGTGAGAGATGCAGCGAAGGCCACCAGCATGAAAGCCAGGGAGAGGAAGAGAAAACAAAGGCCCCAAATGATCTTCTTAGGCAATGCTTCAAGAAAATCTTCCGGCTCATACCGTGAAGTTAAGATGGCTAGAAATAGCAAGATGGCTGTCACGGAAGAGAACAAACCTAACACATCTGAAATTGCGAAAATCAAGAAAGAGTCCTCTCCTAACAACAGTGGGACTCTAGTTTTGTCGTCATTGCCTCCGGGTACAGTGAATGCAGCAGCGAACAATACTGTGGCAATTAGAGTTGAGACGAGCATAGATGAATTTGCTGTGTCCTTCACCCACTTCTCCCCTTTCTCGAGCAACTCTTTGTGATTCTTCACAAAACCAGCCCAATATGTCACATCCTCATCCTTGTTTTTTTCGATGAAGGCCTTTCTATAACAAGGGATAATCCAACTTTCCACGGCCTATGCATAAAACTCACAAATAGGAGTTTCAATAAGTGGATAAAGTATTGAAAAATTCAAAAAACAAATGAGTGAACATATCAAGGAGATCAAGACTTATCCGACATTTGATGTGAAATTGCTTAAAGGTCAAGTCACATGTTTATATCTAGATCATGTTGAAACAAGAGATAAGCACAAAAAGAGAAGAAAAAAGGACTCTTACTGTACTACTTGTACCATGAAGAAAGTAATTAATATTGAAATAGATACAATCTCATAACAAGATGATCGAAATTTTAGACCATACTTAAAATTTTCCTTTGAGATACTTTAATGTGAGTCCATAAGTGAAGATGGTGTAACTAGATTGAAGAGAGAAAAACATTACATTGAAGAGAAGGATATTTTGGTCTGTTAATTTAAAAAGAAAAAAAGAAAAAGGAATGTCAAAATAAGAGTGGGAATAGCATGTCCCTATGATCATTATCCTTTGTGTTGTTATCAAATAGATGAAAAGAATGATACCTTATACCATTGGAGTTCTCTTTGCATTTGAAAAGTTGCTCCGGCCACCTTAGTTGCAGTATCATGATTAGGGAAGTACGATGCTGCTGCACCCATAATGTCCAAAGAATCTTTGGCTGTAGGCCCCAGGACTAATGACAACTCAGCGGTCGAGCTTAACTGCAAAAAGAATCCGAGAATCCTTGCTTGGCGATACATCACCGCATGTGCCGGCAAACTGCTACCACTAGGCCTACATCGAATTCGCTCCGGGAAAAACTGAATACAGAGCTTCACGATTTCACTGATTCCCTTGCCTGTAGCTTGAAACAGCGAGTCCCCGTCTCCGAAAAATTCGGCGACCTCGGTATTTTGCATGTTGGAGACCGCCGCGCAAACTTGTTTTGCCAACTCCACTGCCGCCATGTTTCTTCGCTTCACCTCATGAACTCTATTGATTATAGGAACTACAAAATGTCAAAAATAAAAGGAAAAAGAAAATTAAAAACGAAGGGCCGGCAATTGGACCAAGAAAAAAGTTCCCCAACTCTGGGTCCCAATTTTTTTTTTTGACAACAAATTACATCTAACAACAGTTTACTAATTGTCATAATTTCCCAAATTTAGAGCTTGGGTTGGCGGGTGATTGGGAAAACGATCTCATTCTTTTTTATTTTTTAATCTTTTAGGAAAGCTATTTTGATTTTTTTTTCTCCTTTGGAATTCAGTACTCAAATGCAAACAGTGAGTTTGTATCATGTCTGGATGAAAACAGAGTTGGATGTGAAGAAAGTAGAAGCGATTAGAGGGTAACTGAAGAGAGTGATCTTCCTTGAAGTTCTTTTTTTTTTTTGTCGGTATCTTCCTTGAAGTTCAAATGAGGTTTTATGATGTTAATCATAATTAAGAGAACATAATTATAAGCATTAACCTGATAGAACAACTCTGAAAGTAACCACGCTAATTACATTGTCTAGCTAGACAATATTATTCAAATATGCATAGCAGCTAGTAATTAAAAAAAATTAGATTAATCGTACAAACCGTTGTGTTGTTATATATGCTCAGCACAAGAGCAAATTTTTCTGTCTCTAACAAAATCAAAACTTCCATCACACAATGGTGGGTGATATTTGACTTTACTTGTTACACCTAAATGGTAGTGAGTGGAGTCGACTCTATCCTCTAATAACTTTCAATTTGATAAAAATACACAACAACACTGTTCTGTTTCCTTTTTTGTTCTTTGACAAAAATAGAAGAATTAGGGACAAGGCCAAAGGGTATTTCGGGGGCATACAAAAGTTGGGGGAAGATGACAAGTATGTGTGACTACGGGCAAAAATTGTGAACAAGTTTTGGGAACTATAGGATCTTTCTGTAGCGGTTAGGTGGTGTTTGGGCTAATTTTCGCATACTTTGAGCAGTCCACCTTTTCAGGTAATTAGAAGAGTGCATTCTTCCTATATTGGCCTAATATATTCGGGGTCTTATTTTCTGGGGTGCTTCCAACAAATCTAATATATACGATTATAAGAAGAGGAGAAAACTCCTTTATTATATAAGAAATAGCTTGTTGGTATAGGATATCTCACCTGGGGTGGAATTCTGGGATGCACGATTTTGTTGGGACCCACAAAATTCACTCCACTGAAATATTCTTCTATTACGAGCCCTCCCAAACAAATTGTTTTGATTTTTACTACCTGTTCCTATTCCTATTCTTCACGCCAAAAGTTGGCATATGAAAGTGTAAATTTACTATGTTAAATGAAATTAAATGATAAGCCCATGCCATTCATCTATTGTAACCTTATTCACGCGAGGGGCTTCCCCCAGTCCCATGCCCAATTCCTGCACCCTCTCAACATTTTCTTTCGTGGTGTATTGAGATGAAGTAGCAGTCAAAGAAAATAATACTTAGGCTTCAAGCACTTCACCCGTAATGGAGGAAAGAATGCATATGGGTTCATTGTTCTTATTTTTTCAGAAAGATTTACATGCTTGATAGAGATTATGAAGTGAACATGATTTCACCAATCAAGATTGAAGGAGAAGTCCTATGTTTACGTAAACCTTATACCATATTATACACTTAGATAATTTAGCCATATGAAAGAAATTCCTAGGTTATCATCAAATCTCACCTCAATTTACGATTTCACAATTCTTGTAATTAGAATTCGGTGAATATCGGAAATCTTTCAAAATTTAAAAATATTAATGTAGAAAATCATATATAACTCTGTTTGAGTTTGAATACTTTCGTGAAGGATTTTTATTAGGTTCATCAACTATGTAAAAAATAAATTACATACTCATTGTTGGTTGACAAGGAAAAATTAAATTACAAAACTAACTTCAGCATATATGTCACTCACCTGATCGTAAATGTGTTATGATTTTGTTAATGCATCCTATGGCCCTAACACAAATTCTTTTCCAAATTATGGCAAAGAACTAAGTAGGAACTTTTTCCTACTTATAAAAAAAGTCAAAAACAAACGAGCCATAGACTTTTAATAGGAGAGAGAGGGACAAAGATAGATATGATATCTTGATAAAATGGAAGCGTACCTACAATTTTGGTGGCACTCCAAAGTGACCTTGAAAAACATTGAAGCGCTACAATCAAATTGCAAAGAAAATCTGGTCACTGGATATGAAATCATTACGAGACCTTGTAATTCATTCGTTATATTGTCCAAAATCAATTAAGTTATACGGTACTTATGCACTTGGTTGAATCATATGTGGTTCCAAAGGGATAGCTCATCCATAAAGTAGTTCAATTTCAAGCCATTATTGAAGTAAAACTAGGTCGAGGAACTAGAATATATCCTACAAAGAAATAATCATTTCCTATTTCTTTTGCCAGTACGGAGGGAATCATTTAAGAAAATTGAGCAAAAGTTCGAAACCATGGCAGATCCGAAGATAATGCTCAAACAGCAAAAATGCATACCCACCCGTCTCTGAATTTTTGTCTGTTGTTGGTTTGTAGCTCAAGTTCACCGGTATACCTTCAGTTCAGAAACAAAAGAGAAGGCGATGAGCTAGGCATGATCATCTTGAAGGGAATCAGTAAAATAAAGAGCTGCGAGTGCAGATTGTACTGACATTTGTATATCAATGCTTCCAAAACACTGAGCCTGCTTCCACTGTGAAAGTGAGATTCCATCGCCGACAACACTGCCAGTATAGATCGTCCGGACCTTCTGGTCTTCATAGTAAGTAAGCTACGGTTCCGCTCAACTAGATAAAGGGTGATATCTATCCGAATTGACCAGAAATGTTGATCAGGAAAATAAGCTATGTCTAGAATGAAGGAAAAAACAGATGGAATTGAGATAAAGAGTGATGGTGATCGAACCATGATAGCCAGCGTAGGTGAGATGTATGATGGCGTCAATCGTGAAGGGATCGCTTGAGAAATGCCTTGTCTCATTGTTTGTCATATTTTCCACCAGGAACCAAGCAATCTCCTTATGCATAGAGGCTTCATTAACAGATATTCCAAAAGGTAAACGTCCTTTCTTATCTTGGACTTGCGTCAACCCAGGCCGAATTCTAACTAATGCCTTGACCATCCTTATCCTTCCACCTAGGACAGCATTGTGCAGGGCTGTGCGGCCATCACAATCAACCATTTCAAGCGCTCCTGTTATCGTAGACAAGTGCTCGACCAGGTTCTCCAAAAATTGGTCACGTGCACTCAAAGCGGCCATGTGAAGCAATGTTTCTGATCTGCTTGTTATTTTGGCCGTCTTTGAAGCAACATCTTGTTCGAAAAATTTTGTAGCAAATTCCCAATCGCCTCGGAATGCAGCTCGCAACAATGGTCGGTAATAGGATTCATTTACTTCCTCTTGGGAATTTTCTGTGACAAACGCAAACTTTTCAGATCATTCAGTTAGTACTTTTATCCTTGCTGACATTGAGAAGTGTCCTAGAAAAGAACAATTTCATAAAGATCCGCTCCAAATATTAATTTCACACTGAAAATAACTCTTTTGAGGGATAACGCACCTGAAGCATCTCTGAATTGAGAAGGAGCCGATCCAACGCTTACACAAACATTTTCAATATTTGCAGGAGAAAGAGTGAGTACTAAGTCCTCCGCATACTTCTTTTCTTCGCCTTCTTTTCTAGCCAAGGTCATCATTATATTTCTTTGGTGATAAAAAATAAAATAAAAGGAACCATAAAAAAATACAAGTTCCAACATTTTTGGGACTCCATCGATTATACCATATTTTTTCTCGGTTGGAACTTGAACATGTACCTGCTGCTGGTTCTGCACGATTCAAATTTCCTTGTTCTTCACTTGGTTGCATCGCCATTGGGTTGCTCTCCTGGTTACAGTCTTTCAACAACAAAGTAAACGGAGAATGCAAAAGAGGCTTTCGACTTTCCTAGAAAGTGGAAGCTTCAATCGGCTTAAGTTGCAGGGGCCTTTTATACCATATGGTTTTCGATGTTGAAAAGCCTGTCAGTGATGGAAAAATATAACTCTTGTTACATGAAAATAAATTTAAGTTAAATATGGCACAAATTTATAAATTTTAGATTTTTTATAGTATTAAAAATTAAAAAATAGAGAAAATCCGACTAGCCCAACCACTTTAGACCTTAATTTTAGGTCGGGATTGCCTTGGGCCCATCTCAATTCTCTTCGGGCATGTCTACATAGATTTTTACTTTTCACTTTTTACTTAATTTATATATTGTGATAATGCATTTGGCTTTTTCCAGCTCGTAACACTTGATATTTTGACAATATATAGACATTGGCACTTAGATCATATGTAAAATTTTTCATGACCTTTTTATAAGTTGGATAATATTTAGCTTTTGGTGGAAAAATATATATTATTTTTTACTTTTGGAAAACACGAACAGAACAGTTTTTGAAAAGTTTGGGTCAATTTGAATTAAAAGGCTTTAAATGTTACATTTCGCAAAAGCTTACAAAGGCATAATAAAAGATAAATAGCCAAGACTTAAATGGAAAACCAAATATATTCATTATAACATTGGTAATCTTTTAAGTACTTGTGAAATTTCAAAGAAGTTGGTGATTTGCTAATTTGATTTGATATGCGGAAGCCAAGAAAAAGAGGGCCATTTCTGCAATCCCGTGCTTTTGCGCGCGACAACTTTGTCATGTTTCTCCTTAGCGGTTGGATTCAAGTGGTTTAATATCAGCCGTTCGATTAATATGTGCTGTCATCGTTTCTGGATCACTCCCGTTGGTGGAAAACTTGTGGCATTGGCCACTCAAAGGTGCCAAAATTACGGCATTGCCCTTCCTTTGTTTATCGCCTACTTCAATTTTTCTTCCACCGTCCCCTTCTTTCCAAACAACATACGCTAATAAAAATTTTAATCAGTGCATTAACATTGTCGCAGTTTCTTTATATAAGCTGGTTTTTATAGAATGACACATATCCAATTTTTATTTTTAGCATGTAGATATATTTCATAAACAGTTTATGCTACCATTTTGAGATTATTTGTGTTAAAAAAAAAAAGCCGCACGTTAACCATGTATGTAATATATATTCTCTTCCAAGGGCTTTTAGTTTGTACAATGGCAAAATAATTTTTTTTTTTTTTTTTGCACACATAGGTTTTAGATAGTTTTTTGGCACAAATAGTTAAGATTTATTTTCTCTCTTGTTTTATTTTGTACAATGGCGATAATATATATATTGGTGATGTTTATCACCTACCGAGTGGCCGTGACTTCAATATTTATTGACTTGTGAATTGACTTCTCTCTGTCTGGTGACTCCGCTTGTCATGATTTTAAGCCGCCATCCCATCTTTTATTTAAGAACGGTACGGCGAGCATGTGCCTTTAGCAAATGAAAAGTAATAATCTTTTGTTTAAGAATGGTATTGGGGAGCATGCACATTTTTATTATTTTTTAATATAAAAAATTTGTTTCCAACCGTCTCTGACTTGAGTCGCAGTGATTACATTCACATGTTAGATTTGTAAATTTTCTCCTCTCCTTTTGCTTTATAGTTTTTTTTTTAATAAAAAAGGGATATACCTAAAGTGGCTGACAATCTGTACGTTTCTCAATTTTTCAGCATCGCCCATGTGTTTGCTTTTATCATAAGTTAACCGTGAACAAAAAATTATTTTACTTAAGTGACTTGATAATTCTAGTTCTGATTTAATTAAGGATTAAAGTGTACATATATGTTTATGTTTATGTTTATGTAGATGTATTTAATACTGTATCATGTCTATATAGAGAATCAAGTATTTGTCGTCGATTCATAAAAGATTATAAAAGAGTCACTCTTTTCTTGAGCCACCAAAAAAGGCTAGCATGGCTTGAATACAAAAAAGAAGGAAAGAGACCCCTTCAGTTAGTTGGTTGTTACGATTATAAGTAGCCCATCTTTTGCCTTTAGCAAAAAAAAAGAAAAAGAAAAGTAGCCCATTTGATATTTGGGAGCATGCGCATGTTTCCGTTGTTTTGTCAAAGATGTGAATAAATGTTCATTGACAGTGAATGGTATTTGTTTTTCAGCCCATTTGTGACTTAAATTTTCTTCTATCGTTTTGTTTTATAAATTAACAAAAAAGAATATATCTAAAGCAGTTGATCATGTGTTCGTTGTTTATTACACCTTGTTCTAAAAAGGACTTTCTTCTTCAAAATACGTTAATGGAAAAATGACATGGATCGTAAAGACGGAGTAGGGATTTCGGTCTTACACCTTGTTCCATTCCTTCAGGAATTGTTGGCTGTGAAAGAGAGACTAGAAAAACTGATCCGGATTGATCTATTCATAGCGCTACCTTCGTATATAGCCATAAGGCCGATCTAGCGGCACCAAGCCCGCATAAAAGTACATCAGCTAATGAGTTAAGCGAAGGAGTGGACTACTATCCAAGACAACTGTGAATAGAAGTTCATTGACAGTGAATGTTATTTGTTTTTCAGCCCGCTTGTGAATTTATTAAGTGCGTTCACATGCTAGATTTGAAAATTTTCTTCTCTCATTTTCTTTTATTATTTTTTAGCAAAAAAAAAGATATATCTAAAGCAGTTGATCATCTGTGTGTTGTCTATTATTTTTACGCGATATACAGGGAATATCCCAGCCAATAAGCATGCTAATACAAGTAGTGTTACATTAAAGTGACGAAAAGCATAAGAACACTTCATTTATGATTGATTCTCCATTGGCTATATTTTAGTAATCCTAAATTACATCCAAAGTTTATAAATGAAAAAGTACGAACAATTTTTCATCCAAGAAAAAATGCAATCCCTATTATTTGGTGGATAATTCAAAACAAGTGTTTAAATGATCAGCGGACCATTACCCATTAAACAAAAGCCACACTCTTCCATCACAATGAGCCAACACAATGAAGATGTAGTCGACAGAGAAAGAGAATCCCAATTTGAGGGTATTCAAAGGCTTAATAACTTCAATTAAAGGGAATTAATAGAAATTTGAGGTTTTGCAAAGAAATAACGACTAGGAATCAATTCTAAAAGCTGTGGAAATCATAGGCAATAAGGACTCAGATGCCAACGAGAGATAGTATCGATTATCTACATTTTTGTCTCGCATTTTCAACCAAAAAGAGAGGCTTGACTAAAACATATTCTTGCCGAAAGGGAATTTATTTTTGGCTGATTTGAACAGAGACGCATTTTCCCTTCTGATTGCGGACAAAAGACATTACTTATTAAACTTAAGGTGAAGGATGATTTCATTTCATTTCTTTATGATTCAATGTGAACGTGACTTTAGTGTCGATGAAAAAAAAAAAAGGTATATAAAAGCATTGTCCAGTCTAATTACGACCATTTCATGGCAAGGTTTTCTCTTGAACTTTTACTCTAATTTTAGCGGGTAAAAGTCACAGAAAAGATAAAGATGTACTATCAATTCTGTCCTAACGTCTTTTTTCTGATAATTTGGAAGGCCATTTCCTGCTGCTTTACTTTTGCTTTCATTTCATTTCTTTATGGTTCAATGTGAAAGTGACTTTAGTGTCGATGAAAAAAAAAAAAAAAGTACATAAAAGCATTGTCCAGTCTAATTATGACCATTCCATGGCAAGGTTTTCTCTTGAACTTTTACTCTAATTTTAGCAGGTAAAATTCACAAAAATGATAAAGATGTACTATCAATTCTGTCCTGACGTCTTTTTCTGATAATTTGGAAGGCCATTTCCTGCTGCTTTACTTTTGCTTTCATTTCATTTCTTTATGGTTCAATGTGAAAGTGACTTTAGTGTCGATGAAAAAAAAAAGTACATAAAAGCATTGTCCAGTCTAATTATGACCATTCCATGGCAAGGTTTTCTCTTGAACTTTTACTCTAATTTTAGCAGGTAAAATTCACAAAAATGATAAAGATGTACTATCAATTCTGTCCTGACGTCTTTTTCTGATCATTTGGAAGGCCATTTCCTGCTGCTTTACTTTTGCTTTCATTTCATTTCTTTATGGTTCAATGTGAACGTGACTTAAGTGTCGATAAAAAAAAAAAGGTATATAAAAGCATTGTCCAGTCTAATTATGACCATTTCATGGCAAGGTTTTCACTTGAACTTTTACTCTAATTTTAGCGGTTAAAAGTCACAAAAAGATAAAGATGTACTGTTCAATTTTGTCCTGAAGTCTTCTTTCTGATAATTTGGAAGGCCATTTCCCGCTGCTCTACTTTTGCTTTCATTTCTTTTCTTTATGGTTCAATGTGAAAGTGACTTTAGTGTCAATGAAAAAAAAAGTACATAAAAGCATTGTCCGGTCTAATTATGACCATTCCATGGCAAGGTTTTCTCTTGAACTTTTACTCTAATTTTAGCAGGTAAAAGTCACAAAAAAGATAAAGATGTACTATTCAATTCTGTCCTAACGTCTTTTTTCTGATAATTTGGAAAGCCATTTCTTGCTGCTTTACTTTTGCTTTCATTTCATTTCTTTATGGTTCAATGTGAAAGTGACTTTAGTATTGATGAAAAAAAAAGGTATATAAAAGCATTGTCCAGTCTAATTATGACCATTTCATAGCAAGGTTTTCTCTTGAACTTTTACTGGAATTTTAGCGGGTAAAAGTCACAAAAAAAGATAAAGATGTACTATTCAATTATGTCCTGACGTCTTTTTTTCTGATAATTTGGAAGGCCATTTCCTTGCTGCTTTACTTTTGCTTTCATTTCATTTATTTATGGTTCAATGTGAAAGTGACTTTAGTGTTGATGAAAAAAAAAGGTATATAAAAGCATTGTCCATTCTACTTATGACCGTTCATGGCAAGGTTTTCTCTTGAACTTTTACTTTAATTTTAGCGGGTAAAAGTCACAAAAAAGATAAAGATGTCTTATTCATGTGACATCCTGATTTTCCAATTCTGTTTTCAATTGAATGAGTTAGGCATTTTATTTTCGCACTTGTAGCTTTTTTCTCTGAGTTGGCCACTCACAAGATAACTACTCTATCAAGTAAAGCCGTTAAGTAATCTAAATGCAATAAACTTGAAAATTAAACCAGAAATCAACTGCTCGACTGTGCTAATCTGCAAGGGTTATTATGACACAGATCGATTAGAGACCGGAGATAGGTCGATTCAACAAAACCATGTGATTAAGTGTGGGTAATTCCACCTAATTACAAAATTCTTGTCAATCGGCACTAGATTGATTTCTCTCGTTGTTTTGGTACCCTATGTCTGTATGTGAAATCTCGAGATTTTCAACCGAGAGTCGCCAATGTGTCAAACATGTACTTTGTGGCTTGAAAATAATCAACCACAAGTCAATTGCACGGAAAGTTCCTACAAGCTGCCCAGTAGGTTAGGACACGCTTAAATCACGTTAGATTGAAATTAACCGCGAATTTAAACCTGATTTCAAAAATTGAAAGTTCTATCATGTCACAATTCATTTTAGAAATGTCGACTCATCCTCAAAAGATTTTTCTGTAAATTGAGATTTTTGGCGAAAAATCAAAGTATAGTTATTTTGGATCGGGAAATTGGTAGACCCACTTTTGATCGCAATTTTGGGATACAAGTTGGTTCAATGGACAAGGAAAAATGTGGATTTAAGTGAGGACACCTTGGATGAATTTATCGACTTTGATTTGAGCTCAATTGAGTAAGAATTGAAGGAATTGAAAATGATTGAATGGAAATGAAGGCCATTTGCACAAAATTGGTATGCCATGGGGGGAGCAACATTTCAGCCATGAAGAGAGGCTTCTTCAGGAATATTTGAGAGAGAGAATGGCTGAGAATGACAGCCCAAGTGGTGGGGGCAAGCTCTCAAGTGTTTGGCCAAGTGTTGGAAGGCTAGAGAAGCCAATTGGGGTCCCCTCTCTTCAGCAGCCTTCTTCCTCCTTGAAGCATGGCTTTCCCCATGGTTGAGGCTTAGGAAAATCTCAAGAGAACCAGAGGAAACCGAGCCAGTAGCCCTCTCCACCATCGCACACCCGCCGGCACATTTTCCTCCTCTCGTTTTCTTCGTCGGTTTTCGCTCCAGGTGACCTTTCACCAAAGATCTAAGTTAAAAGTGGTCTTCTCGATGAATTAGCCAATGATCCACCCATCACCATGACCAGCACATTCAGACCGTTCCAAAGAGCCCAACCTCGCCCCGAACGAAGCCGCCGGTTGTCTTGTACGGTCGCCATAAGCCGCGCCGATCGTCGATCCGTCGGCCTGCGCTCGTCGGTCTGCCTGTTTTGTGTTTTTCTTCATTCCATCCACCTATAAAACCCCTTGACCCTCGAGAGCCTCCAGGTTGCTAACCACCTGCTGGTCGGAGCTCCGATCGGCCTATTTTCATCGTTGAAGTCGCTGGTTTCCTCTCTGCAGCTTCAACCAATGTTGACACCTAATTTTGGAAAAATAAAATTACATTTTGAACACATAAAATGAAAAATGAAAAAAGATGGATGAAATCAATTTGATTGATTATGTATGGAAATTTGAAATTCTGATGGATATTTAGATTTTGATCAATGCAAAAGCAATTAAAGATCGGTGAACAAATGGCAAGAATTTTTATAAACGGAATAAATCGAGCAAAATCGAGCGATTGCGAAATTACACTCGATTTGCAGCTTTGATTTAATGTGACAGAAGATGGAAACTCGGAAAATACCATTCAAAGCGGTCGTTCGGAATTAATATAAAAGAGAGCTTCATTTTTCGTAACTTGGAGGGCAAATTCAAAAAAATGGAGAGAAAGAATTCGTAAAAAAAAAAAAAAAATCGTGCAAGAAGGAGGGAATTCGAAAAATTTGGGAGAAAGGTTCGTAAAAAGATTCCGTGAAAAGATAAATGCAAGCGTGAGAGAAGAGAAGAAAAAAAGTGAGGAAATAAGAAGAGAGAAAAGCCCCCTCGCTTTTGTCGTCCAAAAGTGTCCTTTCCCCTCTGACAAACTGCAGTGGGAAATAAAGGCCCGCATGGTAATGTTTACGTTCCTTTTCTGTTCCCTGGAGCGAAACATAAAAAAAAGTGTTTCTGTTCCGAGGAACGGTTTTGAACAAAAGAACATGTTTGGAAATATTTGTTCCGGAATAAAAAATGAATAGAAACACGTTTGGTAAATTTTATTCTTTTTTTGTTTCTTTTAATTTTTTAATATTTTTATTTTATTTTCCATTTTCCTTTCCTTTTTTTTTTTCTTCTTTTGGCCGGCAGCCTCGCCCACCACGGCGAGGCTCGCCGGCCCCGAGGCTCGGCCTCACCCATGCCAGCGACGCTCCGGTGAGGTCGCCGACCCTCGAGGGCGTCGCCGGCCCTCGACGGCCGGTCGCCGGTCATGGCCGAGGCCGGCGACCGACCAAAGAAAAAAGAAGAAAAAAAGAAGAAAAGAAGAAGAGAAGAAGAAAAGAGAGAAGAGAAACATTTCTCCAAAATTGTTTCTGGAACAAGAAGTAAAAATATTTTTTTTTTTTTTTGTTCCTATTTTGTTCCGGAAAAAAAAAAAAAAAAAAAACAAAACGCAACCAAACATGTTTCTGTTCTTTTTTTTGTTCCTGAAACAAAAAAACAAAAAAAGTGTTCAAGAATAGAAATAAAGAACAATTCCATGCAGACCCAAAGAAGCTAGCAACAGCAGAAAAGGAAGTCCGCCGAGCAGAAAAAAAGAAAAAATTTAAAAGAAGAAGATTGTCTTCTACCTTGGACTCTTGCGGCGTCATCGAACTCCGTGATCTCGAGCACCTCCGTGCCCGACGTCCGGAACCGCGCTCAACGCTCGACGACGCCCGGACGCTCGCACCCGAGCCCCGCCGTGATCCCCGTTACCGGATCGATGCCCACCGCCGCGCCTCGCACCCGCAACCCGCTACGCTCAACCCGACGCCGGAGCTCCGAAGCTTGCCGCTTCGACCTCGCCGCTCGCCTCGGCCCGACTCTCGGTGCCTTTTTCGCCCGTCTCCGCTCACCGGACGCTCTCCGCACATCGACGTCGTGCTTCCGGCCCGAGGCTCGCTGCGCTCCACCGCCGTTCCGCAGCAACCAAGCTCTCACCGTTCACCATCGCCGCTACAACCCGCAACCCAGCTGCTGCTTGTCCCCCTCGCACCGGCCACCGTCCATGACGCCGCTGCAACCGAGCAACACCATTAGAGCCCGACGCTGCGCCTCGCCGACCCGACGCTGCTTGCCCACTTGCTCACCCACGACGGTGCGCGACCCACCTCCGCCGGTCTCTGCCCGCCTCGCCCCAAGCAAGACCGACGCCACCACCGCGCCCACTCGCCCATCGATGCTTTGCCGTGCGCTCACCAATCACGCTGCCTCTTCCCTATTTTAGGTGGCTTATTTTTACTTTTTTTTTTTCATGTTATTTTTCTATTTATTTTGTTTGATAGCATTTTTTTTTTTTTTTTTTTAGTTTAGCTAGTTATTTTAAGTTCTAATATCGAGTGTTAGTCATTGTGAATTTTGTAGGCATTATCCGCGGGGATTTTGTCCGAATTATTATAATTATTAATTTAATCCGAGAGACATTGGATTATTTTTTAATTATATTAATTTTTTGGTCTTTTTTATAGAATTTTAATTGTTAAATCATTATAATTATTAATTTGATCCATAAGACTTGGATCAGATTTTTAATTATTTTGATCTCTTTGTCGTGATAATTAGGGTTAAGATAATCGTTAATTTAACCTGTAAGACAACATGTTATTTTTCCGATTATTTTAATCCTTTATTTTGTTGATAGCTTAGATTTAATATTTATTTAATAATTAATTATATTTTATAAAAAAACTAAAAGAAATTAGAAAAACAAAAATAAAAAATTCGGCATGAGCATATAGGTTTAGTAAATCAGACATGTAGGTTTAATAAATTAAAATTTTCTTAGGATTACATTTTTAGGGTTGCATTGGTAAAAATAAGTTAGGGTTGAACTTAAATAACTTTTTTTTTTTTTTAAAATAGGGTTATAGATAATGTTCGCACATCTCAAATCTCATTTAAAAAAAAAAATAGTTTTCTAAGATAGGATAGGGTTTAAGTCAAATTAATTCCTAGAATAAAATAGAAAATTATCCCCTTTTAGATAGTTTAATTAGGGTTTTTATTTATTCCGAATTTAAATAAATAAAAATACAAAAATACTAGGGGCATGTTAACTAGTTTGCATAATATAATCATTTAATCAGAATTTGTTCATCAATGAAGTTAGGTCATGAGGTGCATAATAATTAGTTTGCATAATAGGCCCATTTAATTAGAATTTTCATATTAATAAGATTAAGTCATTTAGTTAAAAAATACATTTTTATAAAAGAATTCTAATTTTCAAGAAAACCCAAAAAATTGTTTGCTTTGTATGATGCAATTTATTTATTAAATGTTTGAGCATCAATGTGGTCACTTTTTGCATGATAGTAATTTAGGTTAAAATAAATCATCTGCCTGCAAAAAAAAAAAAAAAAAAACATTTTTGAAAATTGAAAATAAATGGTACCGGATACTTGGATCACCAACTACGAAAAGCTACACCAAAGATAACAAGCCTTTCCAGTCCACGACTCGAGTTTGTAAGAAAAAGAGATGGAACTGTTTCCATCATATTTGGCAAAGAAAAGGAAGAAAGTCCTTCTATCTTCCAAACCATCCTCATGATTGAGCCATGTGTTCCAGAATCCATTTCGAACCAGACCCAAAAAGCATGTTCGACATTTCAACAAAAGAATGGACATCCTATTCATTACTATAAAGATAAGCATGGTCATTGTTTTTGGGATCCTTTTTGCCAGTGTTCCTACTGCATAAATTCTCCTGACGAGGTAGATCCTCATGCAAGATCTCCTCCACGACGGAAAAAGTCCAAGGATAAGATGTACCAGAGGTACTTAGATGGAGATCCCTCCGTAGATACTCTTGGTGAATGTGATAAATATCAATTTATGGTATCTTATGCACCACCTCCACCACCAGAGTTCAGTACCACATCCCGAACCTCGCCAGATCCACCAAAATCACCTCCACCCTCTCCTCCCCAGAAAAAGCAAGCTCTCTCTCCATTCTATAAGCCAATCCTCAAATGGGCTAAGAAAAACTCTTACCCCCTCGAAGTTCCAGCAGAAACACCACCCACTTCTTCTATTGCCATGTTCCAAGATACTGACTTTCCTCCTCTTGTCAAGGAAAGCTCTAAACTCTCATTCCCTGCTGCAGAAGAGTTTATTGATCCACATGGCAGGTATCGCCATGTTCCCAAAATTCTTACCCCTACTGATATAGATGAACACGGAAGACAGAAGAAAACCCCTGCTGCTGAAGCCGTTCTAAACTGGCAATCAGAAACTCTGTTAGCACAGAACAATGCCTTCAAGGCTATTGATTCCAAGATTGGAAATGTGCAGCAAGATCTCCGAAGATACGATGAAAGTACCAAGAAGATACTTTCTGAGTTCCGAAAAGGCTCCAAGCCTTGGAATCGGGACAACATCTTGGGTACCATTATCTTGAAAGTCCAAAGCCAGAAATAGACAAACTCAAGAAGCAGATCCAACTTCTTGAAGAAGGAAGGTTCAGACCTTTCGATCCATTGGCACCTCCTGTTCAAACTGGGTATGTATCCCCAGCACCACAAGTGTCTGTTTTTGCCAATATCCCAGAAGATCCCTCGAGAAAAGACTCAGATATACGAAGTCGTCTCAGAGCCTTGAAAAAGGAAAAGGGAAAGAGAAAACACCACCTACGAAATCTAGCTCAATTGTTATAAGAGAAAGGCCAGACCAGATGATGTTATCAAATCCATTAGAATCCTTTTTGAAGGATTTGGGTAAGCAAGAAATTGATCCTATTACCCAAAGGCCTAAGCCTGATGCTGCTATCCCGGAAAAACAGATTCTGTCCACTGAACAAACTACTGATACTACATCAGATTCAGTATCTCTTTCTTCTTCTTCATCCTTCTCAGACCAAATAGTCGATTCTCCCCCTACCATTCCACCAACTTCGCAAATATTCATGGCCGACACTCCTTCAGACTACGAAATGCAATCAAACTATTCTGATCCAGAATTTGGGCAGACAAGTAATCCCACCAGAAACAATTCTGCTAGGCATGTGTCCATGGCATCAAAACAATTCTTCTCCATTGACGATATTCCTTATCCAAAATGGCCGGAAAGACTTGAAGAGTTCCATACTTGGTTGTGTACACACCATCACCAACCATGACATGAATGATGTCCTTTACAATTTTGTTACAAGGTTCACAGGGAGCCTTAAATTTTGGTGGCAAGGACTCACAGAACAAGACCAGCTTACGTTTCTGTTGTCACCCAATTTCAGCCATGCCCTTACTTACCTATATCATACTTTTGTGGGGACACCCGGAGATCTCAAAGAGCTAAAAAGAAGAGAATTCTTCGAAAGAAGATGCTGCTCCCTTCAGAAGAAGCATCTTGATAAGCATTATCGACTAATGCTTCAGCTCTTCTACCGAATTGGAGCAGATCCAAATCTAAAGCATGTCTTCATCACTTCTATTCCTAAAGAGCTATCATAGATGGTTGAAAGATCTTTCTTTGGAAAGCAAAGAAGGGTACAAGACGTTCCCATGGGAGAAATTCAACAAGAAGTCCACTTATGCCTTGAAGAATTATGCTTAAAGCGTCGAATGGTCCAAACGTACATCACAGATGACAGGCGTCTTGAATCAGCCTGTTCCCATCAGAAGTTAAAAATCAAATGCTCCAGACAGGATTGTGATGGTACTTGTGGCCATTATTCCCGGAAGAAAAAGCACTACAAGAAGTACTCGATTAAAAAATCCAAACATGGGTCCAAGCATTTCCGGAAAAAGAAGAAATGGTGATAATTACGCAAAAGAAAGGACCACACAGGCCATAAGAAATCAAGCCGTTGCTACATTTGCAACAAGAAAGGACATTTTGCCAAAAATTCTCCTCGGGCGAAAAAAGGTCAGAATCATCTGATCGAATGTAAAACAGGTATGTCCCTTGAAAATGATGACATTGAATCCTTATTCTCTGCTGACGAAGAACCAACAGAGCAAACACTTTGTGTTATCCCCTTTTACCAATCTTCCAATGAGACCGAGTCTGATGAGTCAGAATCTGAAGATATTTTTCACATATCCCCCACATCCTCAGAACCAAATTCTGACATATTCTCAAGTCAAACTCACTGTCCCCATTTTCCTGTAAAAATCTTCACCTCAAAGTTCGCCAAACCAATCAATGTTATTGCTCTCATTGATACTGGAGCAAGTTGCTCCATTCTAGACACTAAAGTTCTGCCTGAAGAATATTGGACTCCTCATATCCGATACTTCAACTCCGCTTCTAGAGATACTTTCTCCACAAGTGTCAGAACTACTCCAGTTATTGTCCAGTTCTTCCCCCAGTGCTCCATAAAAGCAAAAATCTTTGGATCAAACCTCTCCATAAAGATTTGCTAATTGGGTGGGACATCATGACTCAAATCTCTCAACTCCGCATCATTCCTGGAAAGGGTCTTAGATACAAAAATCATTTCTCTGAGTCGTTGATATTCAGAGACTCTTTTCCATTCAAATGAGTTTGTTAGATCCAATCATGCAGAAGCTGTTAGAATCTTGTTTGGAATCCCACTCCGAATTCGCTCAATAATGTTCTCATCCTTTATGGGAAAATCCAGAATTCTTTGTTTGCCTCCCCTTCAAAAAAAAAAAATGAAGACATCAACCCAACAAAGGCAAGTCATGCGGGAATGAAGCCAGAACACTTGGCTTTAGCTCAAAGGGAATGCTCAGAACTACTGCAACAAGGCCTTATTGAAGTTTCTGATTCTCAATGGGCTTGTGAAGCCTTTTATGTCAATAAGCGTGCCGAGCAAAACAGAGGGAAAATGAGACTGGTAATTAACTACCAACCTCTTAATCTTTTTCTCCAAGATGATAAATTCCCTTTACCATCCAGAGATTCCCTCTTTAGTGGTTTAACTAAGGCCCATATCTATTCCAAATTCGACCTCAAAGCCGGATTTTGGCAATTGGGCATTCATCCTGAAGACAGATCCAAAACAGGATTCTGCATCCCAAATCAGCACTTCCAGTGGAAAGTTCTTCCTTTTGGCTTAAAGGTTGCCCCATCCCTTTTCCAAAAGGCCATGTGTCGCATTTTCCAACCCATTTTGTCAACTCGCAAAGCGGTGTATATCGACGATATTTTGCTCTACAGTTCTGATGAACAGAGCTACTGCCAACTCCTTGAGAAATTTGCAGAAATCGTGAAAAAGCATGGTATTATGCTTTCTCAAATGAAAATGAATATTGCCCAAACAGAAATTGAATTTCTTGGTATGCACCTCAACAAAGGTACATACTATCCAGGGCCACATATTGCTCAAGAACTACCAAGTTTCCCAAGATAACTTCACAACAAAACAAGTTCAGCAATTTCTTGGGATAATAAATTATCTCAGGGTTTTTGTCCCAAACATTGCAAAGCTTCTGATTCCTTTGCAATCCATGCTGAAAAAGAACTCCTCGCCATGGGGAAAGATCCAGACCAAAGCTGTTGCTGAACTTAAGGAGATTATGCGGAATCTCCCACCATTACAAATACCATCAACGAGTAAAAGAATTCTTCAAACTGACGCCAGTGATGAATACTGGGCAGCCGTCTTATTCGAAGAAATTGATGGTAAGAAACATGTTTGTGCCTACAAGAGTGGAAAGTTTTCCCAGGCTGAAATGCATTACCATTCCACTTTTAAAGAAATCCTAGCAGTCAAAAATGGAATTAAAAGGTTTGAATTTCATCTTATCGGCCATCACTTTCTGGTCGAACTAGACATGACATCTTTCCCTCAGATGACCAAGTTTAAACAAAAAGATTCCAAACCCTCAACTGCTTCGATGGGCTGAATGGTTTTCAAAATACTCTTTTGAAACCAAACATATTCTGGAAAAAGAATGTCCTTGCCGACTTTTTGTCAAGACCCAAAATACCAAATGAAATCAACATGTACATCAAAAGACCTGCTTTCCATATGCTTCATCATGGAGTCAAATACAAAATTGAGAAGATCAAAGACTCACCAACCCAGAAATATCCCCAGGAGATTATTTAGCAAATCCAGAATGACAGTCTTCATCAAAAACATGGAGAACCTCATGTGGCAATGCCACACGAGACCTTTTCGATTCAATGGAGGTTCGATTCTTTATCCTTTCGGGCTACATTTGAATTATCCTTTTATTCATCCTCTTATCTGGAAGGAAGATGATTTCCCGATCACTCAAAACACCGTTATGGTACTTAACCAATAAGTACTTGATAGCCATTGAAATTCCCACCGAAGATTCATTGCCAATCTCACCAGGATATTCATGCTCGGAAGAAATGTCGAAAAGGAATGTGATAAGAATCTTTTAGAATTTCTAAATTGGTTCCATCATCCTACATGTTGGAAACAAGACTTGGAAAGAGAACCGAGAACCATGACACCAAATCCCGAAGTTTACACCATCCCGTTTTTTAGACGGCCATGGAATTTTTCAGAAATAATGGCGGTATTCTCGATGCACCACTCGAAATAGGAACCACAGCCTATAAACCACACTCGAACAACCGAGAAGCTCGGATTCACAAATCTTATCCAAGATCTGTTAGATTTTGTGAACATGAATACCGAGAACTCCAAATAATTCTATGCCAAGAAAACAAGACCATTCTGCAGGTATTTGGAATAATGTACCCACTACGTGGGATCATTATGACCTAGCACCAGAGCTAAGGAAGCACTCGGCGGTGCAGACAAGCCGCATCGTCCCAAGAGCATGAAATGACAAGTGAAGATGACATTATCCAGTCCACTCAAGACCCCTATGCACGCTTTGGAGGACCTTTGTCCCAGAATCCCTACGAACAGGGAGTCCCAACATATGGACACATCCTACTATGCACAGCCCTTAAACTGGCCTCAGCTAAGTTTTCCTGACCACACTACCAACGAAAACACGGACTGGGCAGCAGAAGAAGCATCCCATTGGGCTCATGAAGCATCCTCATCCCAAAAGCTGAATCAAATCCTTTCTCCACAAGACCTTGAGGCTCTCCAAAGGCGAAGTATGAAGCACATCTCCTAGAAGACAGCTCAGATGACGATTCAGTATGTAGCTACAATGCCCGTGACGGACGAGACCGTTGAGTCCGTACAATTTCACTGTAGCAAAGTACTGTTTACTTTTACTGTAGCACTAGGCTAGGAATGTACTGTTCACGATACGATTCGTTCATAGTGTGCGAATAATTCCCTCCGGAAAGTTCCTAAGTGCCTCTGTTTGTTTCGGACCCGTGAGTTGGTCCCTGTGTGTCCTTGTTTCCCTTTATTTGCCTATATAAGGCATTGTTGTTGTTTCATTTTGGGAGGAGTCCCCTGAATTAAAGAGTGTGCTTTGTGAAAAACCTCTATGGCTTTCTAAATCCCTCTTCTTCTCCAGCCTGGTAGTATCCTTCGAGAAATGCAGCTTGGGTAGATTAGAAACGTTTCGTCCCGGCATCCTCTCGAGTGTCTCTAGGCTCGAACTAAAGGGGCTGAGTGGTTTTCTGCTAAAAGGCTGTCCCTGAAGGGCTTGAACGGGATGTTCGCCCAATCTGGGATGCATACCTGCAGGAAATTTACTCTCCTGGATTTTCCCATAAAGGATGAGAACATTTTTGAGCGAATTCGGAGAGGGATTCCGAACAAGATTCTAACAGCTTCTGCATGATTGGATCTAACAAACTCATTTGAATGGAAAAGAGTCTCTAAATATCAACGAACTCAGAGAAATGATTTTTGTATCTAAGACCCTTTCCAGGAATGATGCGGAGTTGAGAGATTTGAGTCATGATGTCCCACCCAATTAGCAAATCTTTATTGGGGAGGTTTGATCCAAAGATTTTTGCTTTTATGGAGCACTGGGGAAAGAACTGGACAATAACTGGAGTAGTTCTGACACTTGTGGAGAAAGTATCTCTAGAAGCGGAGTTGAAGTATCGGATATGAGGAGTCCAATATTCTTCGGGTAGAACTTTAGTGTCCGAATGGAGCAACTTGCTCCGATCAATGAGAGCAATAACATTGATTGGTTTGGCGAACTTTGAGGTGAAGATTTTTACGGGAAAATGGGGACAAAGTGAGTTTGACTTGAGAATATGTCGAATTTGGTTCCGAGGATGTGGGGGATATGTGAAAATATCTTCGATTCGACTCATCGACTCGGTCTCATTGGAAGATTGGTAAAAGGGGATAACACAAAGTGTTTGCTCGTTGGTTCTTCGTCGGCAGAGAATAAGGATTCAATGTCATCATTTTCAAGGGACATACCTTTCACATTCGATCGATGATTCTGACCTTTTTTCGCCTAAGGACAATTTTTGGCAAAATGTCCTTTCTTGTTGCAAATGTAGCAACGGCTTGATTTCTTATGGCCTGTGTGGTCCTTTCTTTTGCGTAGGTATCGCCATTTCTTCTTTTTCCGGAAATGCTTGGACCCATGTTTGGATTTTTTAATCGAGTACTTCTTGTAGTGCTTTTTCTTCCGGGAATAATGGCCACAAGTACCATCACAATCCCGTCTCGGAGCATTTGATTTTTAACTTCTGATGGGAACAGGCTGATTCAAGACGCCTGTCATCTGTGATGTACGTTTGGACCATTCGACGCTTTAAGCATAATTCTTCAAGGCATAAGTGGACTTCTTGTTGAATTTCTCCCATGGGAACGTCTTGTATCCTTCTTTGCTTTCCAAAGAAAGATCTTTCAACCATCTGTGATAGCTCTTTAGGAATATAAGTGATGAAGACATGCTTTAGATTTGGATCTGCTCCAATTCGGTAGAAGAGCTGAAGCATTAGTCGATAATGCTTATCAAGATGCTTCTTCTGAAGGGAGCAGCATCTTCTTTCGAAGAATTCTCTTCTTTTTAGCTCTTTGAGATCTCCGGGTGTCCCCACAAAAGTATGATATAGGTAAGTAAGGGCATGGCTGAAATTGGGTGACAACAGAAATGTAAGCTGGTCTTGTTCTGTGAGTCATTGCCACCAAAATTTAAGGCTCCCTGTGAACCTTGTAACAAAATTGTAAAGGACATCATTCATGTCATGGTTGGTGATGGACTGTGTACACAACCAAGTATGGAACTCTTCAAGTCTTTCTGGCCATTTTGGATAAGGAATATCGTCAATGGAGAAGAATTGTTTTGATGCCATGGACACATGCCTAGCAGAATTGTTTCTGGTGGGATTACTTGTCTGCCCAAATTCTAGATCAGAATAGTTTGATTGCATTTCGTAGTCTGAAGGAGTGTCAGCCGTGAATATTTGCGAAGTTGGTGGAATGGTAGGGGGAGAATCGACTATTTGGTCTGAGAAGGATGATGAAGAAGAAAGAGATACTGAATCTGATGTAGTATCAGTAGTTTGTTCAGTGGACAGAATCTGTTTTTCCGGGATAGCAGCATCAGGCTCAGGCCTTTGGGTAATAGGATCAATTTCTTGCTTACCCAAATCCTTCAAAAAGGATTATAATAGATTTGATAACATCATCTGGTCTGGCCTTTCTCTTATAACAATTGAGCTAGATTCTGTAGGTGGTGTTTTCTCTTTCCCCTTTTCCTTTTTCAAGGCTCTGAGACGACTTTGTATATCTGAGTCTTTTCTCGAGGGATCTTCTGGGATATTGGCAAAAACAGACACTTGTGGTGCTTTGGGATACATACCCGCTTTGAACAGAGGTGCCAATGGATCGAAAGGTCTCGAACCTTCCTTCTTCAAGAAGTTGGATCTGCTTCTTGAGTTTGTCTATTTCTGGCTTTGGACTTTCAAGATAATGGTACCCAAGATGTTGTCCTGATTCCAAGGCTTGGAGCCTTTTCTGGAACTCAGAAAGTATCTTCTTGGTACTTTCATCGTATCTTCGGAGATCTTGCTGCACATTTCCAATCTTGGAATCAATAGCCTTGAAGGCATTGTTCGTGCTAACGAGTTTCGATTGCCGCTTTAGAACGGCTTCAAGAGCGGGGTTTTCTTCGTCTTCCGTGTTCATCTATATCAGTAGGGGTAGGAATTTTGGGAACATGGCGATACCTGCCATGTGGATCAATAAACTCTTCTGCAACAGGGAAGGAGAGTTTAGAGCTTTCCTTGACAAGAGGAGGAAAGTCAGTATCTTGGAACATGGCAATAGAAGAAGTGGGTGGTGTTTCTGCTGGATCTGGCGAGGTTCGGGATGTGGTACTGAACTCTGGTGGTGGAGGTGGTGCATAAGATACCATAAATTGATATTTATCACATTCACCAAGAGTATCTACGGAGGGATCTCCGTCTAAGTACCTCTGGTACATCTTATCCTTGGACTTTTTCCGTCGTGGAGGAGATCTTGCATGAGGATCTACCTCGTCAGGAGAATTTATGCAGTAGGAACACTGGCAAAAAGGATCCCAAAAACAATGACCATGCTTATCTTTATAGTAATGAACAGGATGTCCATCACCGTTGAAATGTCGAACATGCTTTTTTGGGTCTGGTTCAGAAATGGATTCTGGAACACATGGCTCAATCATGAGGATGGTTTGGAAGATAGAAGGACTTTCTTCCTTTTCTTTGCCAAATTTGATGGAAACAGTTCCATCTCTTTTTCTTACAAACTCTGAGTCCGTGGACTGGAAAGGCTTGTTATGCTGGTGTAGCTTTTCGTAGTTGGTGATCCAAGTATCCGGAAGGAGCTTGGCCAACGTATCCTTCGGGATCTGTCTAGGGACATGGATACAGGATGCTTAGTCATTCTACATGGAGATGAACAACGCATCTTCATTACCATTGTTGAAGTTGAGGTCGAGGGCATGATTTTGCACTCGGTAAACCATCTGGTAATGTAGGGTTGCAGCTACAGAGTCAGCAGTTTGGGGTGCTCCAGTGAGCTGGACTTGAACTTTCAAAAAAGAAAGAAGCTGAGGGTCTGAAAGAGCGATGTTGAAGTTTGGATATAAAGTTACAAAGACTGTTCCGGCATTCAAAGTGGTTTGAACAGTACCAATGCAAGCATGCCGGTATTGTAAAAACCTGGTATCTAACAACGCAATTCTTGCTACTACTGGCAAACCTTTACGACCATGGAAGGTAAGAGCAAGACGAACAGCTCCATAGTGGACATGAGAATATCCCTGCTGGACCCATTGTCTGGGAAATTCTGGAGGGATCTGGAGAGTAACAAAGTACTCCTTCTCAGTAGCAGGAATGGGATGCTGGTCGAATTTGGAGGACTGAACGTACTCCTTTACTTGCTTTGGGGTTTGGTGAATAAGTTGTCGGATGGAGCGGATGGGTGAGAATGATGAGGTTGGTTTAGCAAAAGCTGAATAGGAGTTCATAAGAGGAAGCTGAGTTTCTGAGATTTTGGTTTCATCACTAAGAGAGACTTCGTAAAGATAATCTATCTTAGAAGCATTGGAAACACGAAATTCTGAGAGAGCTGAGGATGAAGAAGAAGGAGCAAGAGAAATGGGTGCTTCGAGAATCTCTGGATCTGTCATGAATGTGTGAGGATCTTCTCAGCACTGGATTCACCTGTCAAGCGCATGGAATGGATAATATCAAAAACGAAACCATGGCTCTTTAGAGAGATCTAGTGTAACAAAGTCTCCGTTCCATTATTTTACTTAGGTGTCTAATCGACCTACCGTAAACTGATTAGTGGCGACTCCTAGATAATCTTTTGCATGTTAAAAAAATTTGAACCTTAAGTCGTGAATTGGTATGGGCTTGGGAGAGCCTGAGCTAAGTTAAAGACTTAGTAATCCATTAACCTAGTTTTAGGAGGTGCACCCTAAAATTAGGTTGCGATAGCCAAGAACAGAAGCAAAAACACTGGGGTGACATAGCGAGGGAGTCGAAAATGTTTTCAGGCTCTATTTGTGTGCGGTATATGTACCCAAAGCACAAATGTGAAACCTCTCTCTCTCTCTCTCTCTCTCTCATCCGTCTCAATCTCTTCCATGTCCTTTCATGTTGACTTCGAAACACTTATCAAGTGTCGGAATCCATGTCAGGACATACGTACTTTTTATGAAAGGCAAGAGTGTGACATCCTCGTCAAAGAACCTTGGCTGCATTCTTGACTTCAATGACATCTTTAAGTCGTTCAACGCGAGGCCAAAAAGGACTTCTACGAAAGACGTCTTTATGTGACATGTGTCCAATCGAGAAGACGAGGTATTCGGTATTTTCATACATGATTGCACACTAGAATATGAACTAATTTCATCCATTAAACCAGAGTTTAGGTCATACTTAAGACCCCCATCTGAACTCTTATCCTCCCCCATTTTCCTAGCTATTTCAAGGATAACATAAATTGCATTTTCAACTAGTTATTTTCCTTAGAAGAAGTTGTGATGTTAAACTTTTGAGAAGACCCATGTAAACCTGAATGTATATAAAAAAATTATTGACTAAGAATGACAATGTTCTAATTTTATTAGGTAAAGTCAAAGATATCAATGTATCTCTTTTACGAGAAGGTACACATGCGCGATTCGAACTCAAATTATGTCCAAAAGATTTTTTGAATTGGCAAAGAGACAAAAGGCCCTTTGAAGTAGGATTTATTTTAAACAAATTGTCAGTTTAAATGTCTTTTTATACGGGTAGTCTCAAAATTAGAACATAAACCTATTTATGAAATAAATATACATCCTAACAATAAAAGCTGAATATGTAAAACCTACTCATGTGAAGAAATTTTGGCAATGTTAGAGCACTAAACAAAAATCGACTGAAATATGTTGTTTGCAAAAAAGGGGATGGTGGAAGAAACGCATTACATGGAGCAATTGGAAATCACTTACCAACCAGACATCTGCTGTCCAAGAGAGATATGATGTTCTGCAACTATTGTTGGACAAACAAATGTGATCAGGTAGCCCCAGTTGAACTTGATAAACAACAACAAACTGCTAAGAAGTTCACCCTATTATCGTATTCAACCTCTACAAAATTGGTTTCCTTTATGTGATTTTTGTTCCTCTGTCCATTCTTAAGAAAGATAAGAGGGAGTCTGGCATAATTTATGTTGGCTTGTTTCAAGAGTGTGCATCCTCTAACTATACATTTGGTACCTTGAATGGCTTGTTTCTTAATGGTGATTTGAGAGGATTTTTCGGTGGCAAAAAGGCTTGAGGCAGGGGACCGATGGTTAAGAATACTTTTCTAGAATTCTTGCTAGATCAGTTGGTGGAAAGAGGTTATCTTCGCATCATTGCGCCCTAAAGTAAAATGCTCACTGACGTTGTTCTTACGAATGAAATCCAAGCATCCAGTAATAGCAGTGTTTCTACTTTGAATGAGAGCATGTCTATCTTTCGATAATCAGAATGTCATTAAATTAACCTCGTCCCAACCCGGTGGACCGAAGATGATCCGACTCTATCTTTCTCCCTCCAAAAAATCACCCTCGAAGTTCATAGAAATTGCTGGGGTGCCATTGCGTGGGAGTCAGAATGTTTTAAGACTATGTAGCAAAGCTTAAAGGTGAAACCTGTCTCTCTCTTGTCCCTTCCATGCGGATGCCTTGTCTGTGTCTGTCTCTATCTCTATCTCTTCCATTTTTTTTTTTTTTTTTTTTTTGAGTCATATCTCTTCCATATCTTTTCATGCAAGACACCTTGCCAGTGTCAAAATCCATGCTAGGATACGACCCAACTTTTCCTCTTTTCTCTTGATAATGTTTGTCCCTATCTCTTCACATATCTTTTCATGCGAGACACCTGGCAAGTGTCCATATCCATGTCAGGATACGACCCAATTTTCCTCTTGATGATGTAAGCAATGACGCGACACGAACCTGGGAGACGAAGTAAGAATGCCACATCCTTGTGGGGGCAGCATCCTCGACTTCAAGGACATCTTTAAGGGGCTGTTTGATAATGTTTCTGTTCTTTTTTTATTCCAGGAACGAAACAAAAAAAAAAATGTTTCTGTTCCGAGAGAACACTTTTTGAACAAAAAGATGCGTTTGGTAAATTTGTTCTGGAATAAAAAATAAACGAAAACACGTTTGGTAAATTTTTGTTCTTTTAATTTTTTTATATTTTTATTTTTATTTTTCATTTTTCCTTTATTTTTATTTTTTTTTTTTTCGGCCGGTCGCCGGCCTCCTCAGGACCGGCCGACGGGGCGGCGGCCTCGCCCGGCCACGGCGAGGCTCGCCGGCCCGGCGAGGCCGAGCGTCGCCGGCCCCGGCGAGCTCGAGCTCGAGCTCGCCCGGCCATGGCGGCGCGGCCTCGCCGGATCTGGCGAGGCTCGGCCTCGCCCGCGCCGATGACGCCGAGCCTCGCCTTGGGTGGGCGAGCTTGGGCTAGCCTAGATCCGGCGGCCGGCGACGATCGGCCTCGCCGGATCTCGGGCGAGCCCATGCTCACCCAGGCCAAGGCGAGGCTCGGCGTCGCCGCGCGGCGCGGCCGAGCCTCGCCTTGGCTGGGCGAGCTTGGGCTCGCCCGATCCGACGAGGCTCGAGCTCACCCGCGCCGGCGAGGCTCGAGCTCGCCCTCGCCGGGGACGCCTCTCCTCGCCGGGGGCCGGCGACGCTCCGGCAAGGTCGCCGACCCTCGATGGCGTCGCCGGCCCTTGACGGCCGGCCATGGCCGAGGCCGGCGACCGGCCAAAGAGAAAGCAGAAGAAAAGAGGAAGAGAAGAGAAGAGAGAGAAGAAGAAACAGAAACAAAGAATTGTTTCTTCAAAATTGTTTCTAGAGCGAGAAACAACTTTTTTTTGTTTCTCGTTTCTGTTCTTTTTTTGTTCCGGGAACAAAAAAACAGAAAAAGTGTTTATAAACACTTTTAAGAAACAAAAACATGCAGGGCCTAAGTCGCCCAATTCGAGGCCAAAAGGGATTGCACAAAAGACGTCTTTGCATGACACGTGTACAATTAGAGAAGATAAGGTCCCAATAATTTCCATACATAATTGCATTTGTTCAAACATGGCTTTGTCTCATAAGGCACGTGAAAAACGTTCCATATTTATTTTTATTTTTTTAATTATGAGCTAATTTCATTACTTAACTTTCCCATCTAAATTTTTACCCTCCCCATTTTCCTTGCTATTTGAAAGATAACATAGATTCCATGTTCAGTTATTCGACTGTGGTTGGCGAGAGCAAGCCTTGCCATTGGCCGACAAGGCTAACCTCGCATGGCCCTTATCTCTGGGTGGCGGCAATTGACCGATGGAAGAAGGAAGAAGGAAGAAAGAGGAAAAACAAAAAAGAAAAAATTAATTAAAAAATTATCAATATTAGCCTTAGCTGAACGGTTGGCATCGTTGGTGTCTATGTCAACACGGGTTGCCCAAAATTGATTGGATTGACTAAATTGACATAAGTACAAAATGTTTAAAATTGAATTGATAAAAAAAATTATAATTGAATTGGTAAAGTTATAATAGATTTAAGGCTTGCTTGATAATTTTTTCCCACGGCCTTTGCTACAGTCAAAAGGCCTTGAGCACTGTAATTTTGCCGTACTGGTTCGAAGCAATGACAACTTCATAATCGAATTGCAGACAACACGCATTGATCATACGGCCAGTATCAAAACACTAGAATCGGATGGCATTAAGTTTAAACAAAAGAAAATAGACAATAAAGGAGTGGACCTCTGTCCAAATCTAATAGGAGAAGTAAATAAACAATTAACAGTTAATGATGACCGCATAATTGTGATGAGAAGTTATAATCCAAGATATTTCTTGCCTGAAAACGAGTTTGGTGGATCAAATGCATCACAATGGTTTGATTTTGTGAGATCCATTCGCATAACGATTGTGAATTTTTGTGATTCACCAAATATAAAGGATCTGATTTCAGATGATAAATTTCTTATTACATCATCTATAAATTACATGGATGAAGACTACTTGAACTATTAATTATGTGGGTTCTATTGAAAAACCTATGTAATTAACTGTTTCATTTATTTTCGTAAGGTTATGGTTGCCAGAAACGCAATGGTTTCACTTAGTTATTAAAGTCCAATTGAGGATGATTGATGGCTAATTAAATCGTTACATATGTCTTTGAGTCAAAAGTAAATGGACTCAAGGACTCTGTAAAATTTGAAATACTTAATGACACAAAAATAATATATTGGAGACAACAAGGAATTTGCATGAAATTTTATTGAACTACAGCAGATGGCTTACATTGGAGCTACAAAGATAGTTATTAAATCATTAGCACCGCTTAAAAACATTCCTCCTAGAGTAGTTGTTAATACAAATAAGAAAAACTCTGTGATAGCCATTCCTGTACAGTGTCTATCAGCCCTGCTTAAAGAACCAAATATAAAACCTCATTCATTCTTTTGCCAATGGGAAAAGAAAAACATCAACATGTCAAGAAAGAGCAGCGCATGTTTAAAGAAACCTTAACTTTGCCCAAACTAGCCGTAGACAATAATGTTAAGTGTTCATATAAAACATTAAATTTTTTGCTCCTCTCAAGTAAGAGTTTGCACGCGACATGAGATTGACTCTAAAGATATGAATATTGGATAAGATTTTACGTAAGTTTCAATTTGAATTTCGAATTGTATTAGGTGTTCTAATTTGTGCGCTCATCCTGATTTATAAAAGCTTTCCAGTCGTCTTTTGTAAGCTTTTTAATTTCGCTACACACTTCAATCATCTTCATTAGCAGTTTAGGTTCAAGTTTGGTCATAGCGCAAACATAGCCTCCACGAATGTAAGCTATATGTTATAATTTAATAAAATTTCTTGCAAATTCTTAATTGTTTCCAATCTACTATTTGCGCATTAATTAGCAATTCGAATTTTGTTAAGTTTTTTAGGTCTCCAGGCATATTAAGTTCATTTACTTTTTATTCGATGTCATATTTAATGATTTAACGGGCCCTCAATAGTGCTCCATTGGGCTTTATTTACTAATCAATTCATTGAGTTTTTGGCAATCAGGACGCGTCAAAAATTTACGTACGACTCTTTTTTTATGTGACCACGAAAGGGGAATACGATGTCTCACCGGATTACTAGTAATGTGGCTGGTAATTAGGATTCCGAAGCCAATGACTCCAATAATCAAGAGTTGAGTCCTAACCCATCAAGAGCCCCTAAGGCTAGGCATGATCCTAGGGATCGAACACCACCGTCACGCAGGCGTGAAAAAAATCTGACGCAGAGAAGTATTTTTACGTGGGTCAATTCGAAGTTATTTTCTGATCTCTTGGATCTTCCCTTTTTATACATCGACTTGTGGATATATATAATATATCCAAATTTATGACCTTAAAAATTTTATGGAAATTCCTTTAATTTACAATAGTGTAAATTTAGAAAATTTAATAAAAAAGATATAAGTGTAATTTCACATAATTATCCTTTTTGTTTCCTTCCACCATCTCCCTCTTTGCAAACAACATATTTTAATGGTTTTTTTATTCTGTGTACTGGTGGTGTAAAATTTCCTTTAAAAAATAAGTTTAACAGTACGAACATATATAATTTTTGTTTTTAGCATGTAGATTTATCCCATAAACAGGTTAATGTTTTTATTTTAAGACTCTGTAAAAGAGTTTTATACTGACAATTTGTGTAGTATACAAGTTATTTCAACAGGCTTCTCTTCTGTGCATTAGTGATGTAAACAAGCAAGTTTTATATAAAAGCTTTTCCAATTGTGTTTTGTCAGCTTTTTACTTTCTCTACGGACTCCAATAATCTCCGCTAGCAGTTTATGTTCAACTTCAATCATCGAGCAAACATGCTCAGCAAGATTGTGGAACCAGGCTATCTACCGCTTTTGAGCCTATTTGCATAGGCTCGTGCATAGATTTACGTTCAATAATCCTAGGGGCTTTCACTATGACACGCCTTCCTTCGTGATCACTTAGAGCCCCTCTTTCATAATAGGTACTCCCAAGGCGTCGACGACATGGCCTAAGATAGCCTTTGGGATGATTTTGAAATCTTTTCTATTAGGGAATCCAGTATCCTTATGCATGAACATAATAAATTCACTCGTTATAGTCGGACTCTATTATGGATGAATTAGTAACCACATCCAATCTCCAAATTTTTTTTTAATTGTTTCGAACCTTCTATTTTTGGAATGGAATATTTATGGAATCCCCATGAATATGATCAAACCTTATTCCATGGTATATACATGAGATTCCTCTTTCTTATTCTTAAGCAAGCCCTCGTTACATGATTTCTTATTCATATAGATGGATATAGGGTTTATGGGGCAATCACTTAGAAGTACGTTTTGTGCAACAGCCCTTCCTATTTGATAGAAAAGAATCCAATGATCTTGAACCGATCTTACCTGAGATTGCAAATCCTAAGTTTGTTTATGAAAAGCAAATCTAATTGTATTAGTGTCTAGAATTGCCACTATTAAAACACAAAAGAATTGAAATCTTATATCAAAACACTATATATGAATGGTATGAATTGCATAAACAATAATTTTTTGACAACGAATAACCAGAGCTATTACTCATTACATCAAAAAATTTCCATTAATGTGTAAATCCACTAAATAGAACCCATCCTTGATTTGAGATATTAATAAGGTGGATACCTAGTATATTCAATACTAGGCTTATGATGAGTATAAGGACCTCCAAAAATTCTCTTTTCTCCTTATGAACTTTAAGAAGTTGATATGATAGGGCGTCTAAGGGCGTGAATGATAATCATTCTGGCCATAATTGATTTCTAGCACAGATATAGATTTTTCTATTTTTATTCTTGAATGAGTTTCTTAACAAAAATACGCATTTGATGATACAAATTTATATTCTCAAAATAGAAATTCGTTTGATAATAACACAAAATTTCTCTTTCTCGGGCGATAATAAGTAGCCGGCAACAATAGATGATGGCTGGCGGCCATTGGTGGCTATTAGCAGTGGCGCGGCGCGGCGGCGGCGATTGGTGGAGGGTAATGGTGACTGTCAACGACCAGCGGTGGCAAGTGGCTGATAGGTGGGCAGCCGGCCAGTAGTGAAGATTATCGATGATAAGAGTTTTTATTTCTTGTCTATGTTCTAGAAACAAAGAAGTAGAAAATCTTTACTTCTTATTTCTATGTAAACCTATTTCTAAACTAAAAATTTGTTGCAAAAATAGAAAAATAAAATTGTGTTGCCAAACGGATTTCCGTTCTAAAAATAAGTCTGGAATAGAAAAATAATTTTGAAATAAAAATAGAATGGTTATCATGCGCATCCTAAAGTTCATTTTATAACAATGAGATGAGATGTTCTTTTTCTCTCGAGTCATGCCGTATCATGACAGCATCTCATGTATATTGGATGGATTCCCCATGGACTTCCAAGAGTCCTCGGAGATAAAGAGTAGATCAACCCTAAATTATCGGTGGTGAATAGATCGACTTATGAACTCGGCATCCACCATTCATACGTGGATTTGTTTTGGAAAAATACTAACGTATTTACTTGGTGGGCCAATTCGGGGCAATTATATATCTTTATCTTCTTAAAGAATCGAAGCAATCAAGATGCTCAATTTGATGTATGATATCATATCGATACGTCACGTGAAGTAGGAGTTCTTTCGTTTGATGTGGCCGAGACTTCCTTTGAGATTGATCTATTAATTTCAATTTGTTAGATAGAATTGACTCCAATGTATGGACTCGGTAGGTATTAAGATGAGAACAACTCGAAGATGGGAATCCAACGATTGCGATGCAATGCCACGGCTTTGACGCTGAGCATCCATGATTGCTTCGAAGAAAATTTGACACCCCCATTTTACAGAATGAAAGTCTGACGAAATAGGATTCACATTACATACTTTGTCAAGGTAATTTTCTTTTTTTTTTTTTTTTTTTTTACATAAGCAGTCTCAAAATGGAAAAACCTATTATTGATTAAATTTACTCTGTACTTGCTAAAAATGAATCATTCTATAAAACCACCGAATAAAAGCCAATGAAATGCGTCGTTTGCAAAGCAGGGGATGGGGAAGAAAAGAAAGAACATTATTATGTCAAATTACACTTGTGACCCCTAGTAACTAATTGATAAAAAAAATCTGATTTAGGAATCCAATTGATTAAAAAAATGATCACGGAGGAAAGATAGCTGGTAAAAGTTCTGCACCTATGGTTTCTTTATCCCGATTGCAATATCTTATATGTCCATTGTAATGATGATGCTTAATATATGAGTTAATTAATAGTTCCTTTAGTCTTTTGGAATATCCTCAATCTACACCACGTAAGGTTAACTTCTGTCAAGACGAGAATAAGAGTTGACAAAGAGTCAATTGCCACATACCAATGATCTTCTAAATCTCCTTTTCTGTCTTTCCTCTTGCGTGACATGTATACAATTCGAGAAGAGTCTTCAACAATTTCATACATGATTTCAAACTTTCAAACGTGCTCATGTCTCACGGTGCAGCTGAAGAACGTTTCCGCTTTGTTTTTACTAATTCCATTGATATTCAGAAACATGCAGAAACAAAAATCAATTATGTGTCATTATCTAAAACATGCTTGTGCAAATCGGCCTTTTACATGATAAAAATCAGTCAAAATAGGATCCACGTTACTTATGTTGTAAGTGTAAAAGTCTTTTATACAAAGCAGTCTCAAAATGGAAAAACCTATTTATGGATTAAACTTCCTTGCTAAAAATGAAAATCGTATGGTCATTCTATAAAACCTGCTTATATAAAGAAAATAAAGTCCATTGAAATATGCTGTTTGCAAAGCAGGGGATCATGGAAGAAGAGAAAAAAAATGATTATTCGAAATTGCACTTGTATCTTCCTTAAGTAAATTTTCCAAATTTACACTTTTGTAATCAAAATGAATTCCCATGAAATTTCTGGTGTCATAAATTTTGGAAAAGAAGTCGTCATTCAGTAAAAAGAGAATGGTACATCATCTGCGGCTGGCTTATATGTATAAACAGAGAAAATCCACGACAACACAAGTTGACTTAAACTTCACTATAAGCTGCGAAAGCACAATCCAAGATCTCTGTAACTAGAATCAAGAACACATATATAATCAAGTAAAGAGATCTGTTCCATCATTCTTGATAATCCAAACTCAAGAGCTTCTCCTCTATTATCCTATGTATCACTAGCTCAATGAAATTGTCCCTCACCTTTAGCGTTTAGTAAATGCTCCTTATGTGAGGATAATTTGTGTTCAGGTTAGAGGAAGGACTTGAGCACTATTTATAGTATTTTTACCTAGGCCCTCTCATCACGAGCCATGCTCAATTTAGTCCACATTAGCCATTCCTATAGTAGACTAATTAAGATACCTTCTATCTCACATTATAAGATAACTTCCATCAAATAGTAAATTATAATATCAATTAATATAACCAACATCATAAAACTCTTACATTCACGTCTTTATCCACGTGAAAGGTATACTTCTCTGCTTTAAATTTGAAAAGAGGCAAGAGTGTCCTGTCCTTCGTGTGAGGAACTTCAGCAACATTCTCCACTCCAATGACATCTCCAGTCAAGAAAATATTTAGTATATTTAATGTGCCATGTAGGATATATAACAAACCATCTAGAGATCAACACGTGGCAATAATGGCCCCGGTTTCCGATCTTTTCTCTCCTTCGTTGCCCCCTGTCTTCCTATCTTCTTTCACGGTTCCTCTGTTCCTCTCTCTGCTCTTTTACTTTCTCGCCCTGAATATTTTCTCCCTGCCGTTACCCTCTCCCTCTCACCCACTTTTCACCATTTTTTTTTTCTTGTGGTACACATACTAGAAGCACAGCATCAACCCACAATGCAGAAGCAGAGCTTCATTTTTGTCTCTCCTGTTATTTTTTAGGCCACAATCTCTGCAATGTGGCCGTGAGCAATGGCTCCAGATTTGGCCGAACATCCAAATCAAGCCGCCCATTCCGGCGTTGCTCGATGCCGTCAACAGCCATGGACATGGATGAGCATCGTCCATGGTTGGCTGCGAGTGTTGTCCATGGCTGACATCCATGGTGGATGGGAAAGATGGATACCTAAGGGATCAATTGTTGGTATTCGGTTCGATAAACAAGAATATGTGCATAGGTAAATTAGACTCAAAAGTCTTATTGCAGTGGAAGTAAAAATGCCCATACACGCATTTCCATTGGATTGTTTGTGCACTTTCAATAAAAGCACTTGGAAGTGATAAGGTGCTAATTACATTACCCTTGTACCGTGCTCAAAAAATTTTGGTTCTGACCTTCTTTAGATTCTGACTATGAATGTCTAATGTCCTTGTAGCGTTAGTTGTGACATTTTTCAGATTTTGACTGCAAACGTTTGGTCACCTAGAAACACCGACTCTGACATTCTTGGAATTTTGACCATTAACGTCTGATATCTTTAGGTAATACTGGTTCTCACGTTCTTTAGATCCAGACCACAAACATTTGATCTCCTTGTATCGCAGCTTTTGACGTTCTTCAGATCCAACCCTATAATGTCGAGCCTCTAGTTCAAACACACCACCAATCTTAAGTTGAACAGTAGAAAGAAATTGAGAGATCTCACCACTACAATTGTGCTAGCAATTGCTTTCGTGTGTGAATGACTTAGTTGATTATTATCAACACTCTCAATTGTCGATTGTCAATCATTTTATGATCTACTCTCTCAAATGTCTTTTTATAACTAGTATCAGATCACATATAAATCAACTCATTAACTCTAAAGCTGTTTTAGGGAATTAATTTGACCGTGACGTTTGATGAACAAAACTTCTAAGACCATTTTAAACACAAATTCAGGCATTGATTTTGTAACCGTTATAGAGCATTATTCTAGGCATTAATTTGTAACTGTTACAAGACTTTATTCCGGGCATTAACTTTATAACCATTACTAATATTTAATTTTACCATTACATCTAAAACCATTGTAGAACATTAATTGGTCATTTGAGTCTAAAACCGTTTCAGATCATTAAACTATCCATTGATTCTAAAACCATTTCAAATTATTAATGTGACCATTAAGTTTGAAACCATTTCAGAAGATTAATGTGAATGTTAAATCCGAAACCATTTTAGATCTTTAATTTAGCCGTTAAGTCTGAAATCATTTCAGATCATTAATTTGGTTATTGAATCTGAACTTACTTCGAATCATTAATGATGCCATTAATTCTGAACTCACTTCAGATCATTAATGTGGCTATTAATTATGAACTCACTTTGGATTATTAATTTGGTCATTGAATTTGAACCTACTTCATATCTTTGATTCGGCCATACAGTTTGAAACCTACTTCAAATCTTTGTAAAGTCTGAAGCTTTTTTCATATTTTTGTAAAGTCTAAAGCTCTTTTCAGATCTTTTATTTTTAGCTCGACTCAATCTAATATCTCAACTGCAAACACATTTGCAATATTGTGTCTCTTGTTCAAACATCATTCTAATTAGTTATGGTGTGTGACATTGCTAGGTTTACCATTGAGTCGGCAGTAAGACTTGTACTAACACATTAGCACAACCAAGAGAACTAATTGTTTAGATCAATCTTTTGTTCCTATAAACCATTAGTGCCATCTAGCAATATGTCATATCTATCCAAACAGTGTGAATGTTTCAAAAACATAATGAACCTATCAGCTTTGGTGATTGTGTAATTTGATCATTTTCTCTCATCATATCCCGATCGAACAAAGACCATGAAATTCTGGGTCAAGCCATCAATTCGATCATATGCCCAAATCTAATTAACATGTACCCCGGCCGATGATTTCAATACAAAATCATGATTAGATTGTATATGACCTAAAATCTTATATATTTATATATAACAAGAAGACAAATTCCATATTGCGCACGCATGTGCCTTCGTATGTGAACAAACTATAATCATCAAGTACATAGATGGTTCAACAAAGTGTCAATATGCATACTTATGAACCACAACCATCCAACATTAAAGTCAATATCGTGCCTTAGGTCTAAGGATCTTACACCAGACCAAAGCATGAATGATTAGTCAGTGACCTTACTAAAAACTTCCATGTTGCTAATCATTCTATTAATGTTACGTTTAGTAAGCTTATCCGAGATAAGCACAGGTGTTCTAGTTTAGATATCACAATACCCAAGAAGGGTTAACTATTACACATATATTTTATTATGTTAACTTATATTACAACTCAATACAATATCTTATACAGCACATAAAACACATAAGACTTGGGAAGGGTTAACGCAACCTATCTCTCATACTATTCTTGCCCAAAAGATTGCATGTATAAATGACAAACCATCCACTCAAAAGTTGATGGTCTCAAGCATCACCTTGTCCCTTCCACTGTCATGTACAAAGGGACCATCCCACACATTGAAAAATAAGGAGTGAGCCAAAGCTCAGTAAATAAATTCCTAGGTCTATAGTAAGAGATCATCTTAATACTTAACCTTGTACAAGTCAAACAATCAAACGACATGAGCTCAAGACAGGATGATCATGCATATACGAGTTCTCTTTTCTTTCTATCATGACATGCCAATAAGATCCATTAAACTAAATTATAGGTTCATTCACTCAAAGGCAAATGGATGGCATATAATATGATGCACCAGTATCACCTAGTAACTCACTACTATGCACATACTTAAGCATAGGCAAGTTCATCCTTGTCATACATTTCACCACCATATGTTCCATACTCGTCATGAAGCTTATCTACGTATATAGGCAAGTTTGTACTTGTCATGAATCTCACCCGTACTCACAGGTGAATTCATACTGGTCATGAAGATCATTAATATTCAAATGAATGAGTTCATACGGGTCATGATGCTCACCAACACTTACATAAGTGACTTTGGGTCCGTTTGGTTCGGTTTTGGGGAAATGCCCTTGGGAGAATGCAAATACTTTTGAGGTAAAGGGGTTTTTGAAATGATAGACTGTTTGGTAAACTATAACCGAAAAGTACTTTAGGGAAATGCAAGACTGTTTGGTTAACATATATTTGAAAAACCCTTTAGTGTGACCAAATTAAGTTTTTTAGTTTTAGTATTTTTAAAATTGCAAAAAAGAAACAATGACTATATAATCTTTTACATTTTCATGTTGGGAGTAATGTAAAATATATATATTAGTAAATTTTTTTAAAAATTATATTAAAAGAATTTGATTATAGATTAGATGCAAAGCTCAACTTCTGGCCTAGGGTTCTTTTAGCTTTGTTTTAAACTTTGAATAATTTTTTTAATTATTGTAGTATTAATCATCTTCGTTAATTAATGATCATTCTAGTGTATTGATAGAAAGTTGGGCTATTGATTGTCAAAAGATAAAAATGACAAAAAAAAAAAAAAAAGGTTGAACCCAACATTTGCAAAGGGTTTTTATTATTTTTTTAAAAAAATAAAAATAAAATCCGATGAAACTCCATTGCCGATCAACGGCGGTTGGGGTGTAGGGAAGATGATCAGTTTTTTTTTTTTTTTTAAAGGAGTCAACCGATGAATAGTAGATGTGGACTTGTATTTCCAAAATGTTGAAAGCCCAAAGCGGGTTCCCACTGCTTTGAGCTTTTAGCATTTCAAAGGCTAGCATTTGGCCAAGGACACCTCCAAATGCTGAATCAAACACCTAAATTTTTTCCCAAGGGGCTTTCGGGGCTGAAAGCCCCTTGGGAATGCTGAACCAAACGGAGCCTTTGTCCTAGTCATGAAGCTCATTAATATCCAAATGAGTTCATACAGATTATGAAGCTCACCAATACTTATACAGGTGACTTCACACTAGTCATGAAGCTCATACATAGATGAGTTCATACTTGTCATGCATTTCAACATGTATGCCTTCATTTTTAATAAATCAGTGCATGTATAACCTAATTCTTATTTGGTCTCATGTCCATCAACAATCGACATCAATTTCACAGCACATTTTCATATATATCCTTACCTCATTCTTTCATTGATCGCATTCGTCGTTAATGATAACCACACACTTCTCACTTGTCACTTATACAAAAACATTCAATACTTAACATTTAGCATGCTTAATAATCAATCTGAGCAGCAAATAATGATTATGAATGAAAAGTCTGAACATAGAGGAATGGTTTTTGAACTAGAAAGTCTGAAGTATAAGAAAGTAATCCTGAACGGAAAATTTGAAGTATAAGGAAGTGATTCAGAACATAAAGTTTGAAACACATACATAAGTGATTATGAACCGGAAAGTCTACAACATAAGGAGGTAACTTAGAAAGAAGGTATGAAACACAAAGAAGTGATTCTAAATTGAAAAGTCTAAAACATAAGGAAGTGATTCAAAACAGAAAGTCTGAAACACATAGAAATGACTCTGAAAAGGAAAGTTTTATCATAAGGGAAATGGTTTTGATCGGGAAAGTCTGACTTAAAGAAATGGTTCTGACAATGAATTAGACTAAAAAATGAAATCATATGTTGAAAGCAAGGATAGTACACTAGAAGCGCAAAAGTTGTGTACCGTGCTCACTTTGGTGTCAAAAGTTTCCATCGAGTTACTCAAGTGCCAAATTGGAGAAAAAACGATTACTTTGGTGCCACCGGTGAGAGATTTCGGCCAAATTAGGGTTCTTTGTCTAATCCTCACCCAACGCCGACTGCCATCGCTCAGCCATCGTCATTTGCCCACCATCGCTCTGCCACTATCGCTCGACCACCATTGTAGTTGCTTGACTAAGTGAGCGAGGAGAGGCTGAGGTTGTTGCTCAGGCAAGAAGTGGTGGGAAGAATAGAAGGTGAGGGCAAAGGAGGAGGACAAAGAATGGGGGTTGAAGGTGCCACCGTTGGTGTCGTTGTTGGTGCCATTGTTGATGCCGCTGCTGGTGTTGTTCTTCGGGGAAGAAAACGAGGAGGAAGCCCGTGCCTTCTCTCTCTCTCTCTCTCTCTCTCTCTCTCTCTCTCTCTCTTTCTCTCTCTCTCTCTCTCTCTCTCTCAATTTGGGGATTTAGGGTTCTTACTTGTTGGAGAAATCTTCGTGAAATGTTTTGAAGCCGACAAAACGTTTCCATCGGTCTAGTTTGAAGATTTACGGACTACGCTATTTAAAGTCTCGAAGACCTCCTGGACAGCCGACTCAAGACTCAAAGTCTATTCTCATTGACAGTTTCTAATCCGTTAAAGAAAGGCTATCTAGAACTGGATGTTTCATTAAGGATGTGACCTTATCGACTGGAGAAGATCTCTTGGCTAGATATGACATAACAGAATCTTTTATTTGATCATGATTGATTCGGAGATTAAGGATCCGATGATTGGCGAAATATTCTAGGAAGGTTCTACTTATTGAAACCAAGATCCTGATTGTATGGGCGAACATGATTGATGGGCTATCGACATATTCCTTTAATAGCTCAAATGATCTTCTTAATTGATTCCGTCCAACGGGTAGATTGGAGAAATTCCTTTGGTAAGTGCCAACGGGTATGATGGCATAAATGAGTATATAAGGAATATGTTCTAGTTGTTTGAGAAAGTGCACGATAGAAGAATTCCAAAGTCTGAAGTTCCTTATTTTTAGTCAATTAATTTGAGCGAAATCTTGTACGCAAAAGAGAGTCTATATTCGTGAGAAACCTTGAGGAAGTGTGGTAGAATATCTACACTATGGAATTAAGGGAGAACTTTGCTGTAACATCTCTTTTGTTCATAGTGAAATCCAGCCGGCGGGCTGTTAGTGCGGAAGAGTGGACGTAGGCTTGGGATAAGCCGAACCACTATAAACCTTGTGTTTAATTTTCTCTTCCCTACTCTTTACTTTGATCGTAATTCGTTTTGTTAATCAATCAAGAACTTCCTTTTCTATTGTCAGGTTAATACTGCTTGCATATCACGAAAAATTATTATACACCTATTCACCCCCCTCTAAGTGCTTACTAGCTATCTCAATTGGTATCAGAGCTTGTGTACTCACTTTGTTTGAAGTGTTTTACTTTAGAGTTAAAGATTCATGGCTAGTATGTTGGCTCTAGGGCTGGTAGAAGGGCAAAGCAATACCAGACCACCTTACTTTGACGGAAAGGATTACAACATATGGAAAAATAAGATGAAGGCGTTTCTAAGATCAAAGGATCCTCTGGAATGGGACGTTGTAGAAAAAGAAATCATTCCTAAAGCTGCACCTGTCTCAGAGAGAGGAAAATATACTGTTGAGTCTAGTGAAATGACTCAGGAAGAGATAATCAAGAGACAAGCTTTTGATGCAAAAGCAATTTATTCTTTATGTTGTGCTTTATCACCTACTGAATATAACAGAATATCTTCTTGTGTTACAACAAAAGAAGTCTGGGATATATTACATATTATCTATGAAGGAACCGATCGAGTAAAAGAGACCAGTATCAACATTCTCCTCGGTCAATATGAAGCATTCAAAATGAAATCAGGAGAATCTATAACTAACATGTTTAGTCGTTTTATAGAAATCATGAATTGTCTTAAAAATCAAGGTCAACCAATTTCTGATCCCATGAAGGTAAACAAGCTACTGCATGGACTCTCCAAGGATTGGAATCACATAAAGACCTCAATCAGAGAGACCCAAAGAATCATGCCAGTATCTGTTGATGAGTTGGTTGGGACTCTTCGGTCTTATGAAGTGGAACGAATCAATGAAGACGAAGACCCTAAAGGTAAGAAATCCATTGCATTAAAATCCAATGATGATTTTGATGTTACAGATTCTGAAAATGATATGGATGATGAGGAGCTTGCTCTCATGATAAGAAGATTTAGAAAGCTGAACAGAAAAGGAAGAAGATTCAATCCAAAGAAACAAATTTTTCAAAAGAAACAGACTAAGTTTGTTGAGGATGATGAATCAAACAAAGATGTAGTCTGCTTTGAATGTAAGAAAAAGGACACATCGGACCCGACTGCCCTCTTCGAGGAAGAAGAAAGGAAAAGCTGAAAAGTATCGAAAGGCTCTTAAAGCGAAAACCCGAGTGATACGAGTGTGAAGAAAGTGATGATGATTATGCCAACATATGTCTAATGGCACAATCGGATTCAAATTCAAATTCCGAGACAGAATCAAATTCAGACAGTGAATTTGAGGTGAGTAACTTCAAAATCCCTATTAAAGTTTCTAAATACATTGATGAATTGTGTTTTAGTCTTAAAACTTCTCTTAAAAAGATTTCCGAACTCAAAAGAGAAAATTCTGCTATAAAACAACAGGAAAATGTTTTGAAAGAAAAGGTGAAATGTTTAGACATGAATGTTTCTTCCTTTAGAGAAAGTGAAGATAATCTTTCAAAAGAAAATGCATTATTGAAAAATGATATCTCAAACATTTCTAAAAGATTTTCTATAGGATCTGAGAAACTGGAAAAAATTCTTTCTGTTCAAAAACCTTATTTCAACAAATCTGGTTTGGGAATGACTGTTGAAACCATTCCTTTAATTGATTTTCCAAAAGTGAAAGAAAGAATTAAGCAAAGACCCACAAGAGATGCCTACAAAAATCATTTTAAAAGGATCTTTGTAAAACCAGTAGGTCGCAATACTCTTAGATGCTCAAAGTGCAATAGTGCAAATCATTTTGAAAAAGAATGTCCTACGGTTTGGAAACATGTTAAGAAAGTATTGGCAAAAACCGCATATCATACTAATATCAATGGACCCAAGAAGATATGGGTACCAAAGAAAGTTTGAGTTTCTTTTTTAAATGCAGGTCACTATCAAGAAAAAGGTAAAATGGTATCTGAATAGTGGAAGCTCAAGACATATGACAGGAGATTCAAATTGCTTCACAAAGCTTGTTCAAGTGAATGGTGGAAAAGTCTCATTTGGAGGAAATAGCAAAGGAAGAATAGTGGGATTTGGAACTGTAAAGATTGGAAACCTCACAATAAGCAATGTTTCTTTAGTTGAAGGACTCAACTACAATCTACTCAGTGTCAGTTAGCTGTGTGATACCGGTTTCAAAATCTACTTTCAAGAGGGAATATGTTTAGGAACCAGTAAAGACTCTACTCAGTCATTCATGGGACGAAGACATGGAAATATCTACCTCTTGGATGTGAAACCAGATGAATCGCAATGTTTAATCTCAATCCAAGACGAAGCAAGCTTATGGCACAGAAAGCTTGGGCACATCAATATGAAGCAGATAGCCAAAATCTCAACAAAGAAGCTTGTTCGTGGTCTACCCAGTTTATCATACCAAAAGTCTAATCTATGTACACCATGCATATTGGGAAAACAAGTAAGAAATTCCTTTAAACCAATAAATCAAGTTTCCACTAACCGTGTACTGCAACTTCTGCATATGGATCTCTTTGGACCAACTAGAACACAGAGCATTGGAGTTTGAAGAAAAGTCAGATGAAGGCATCTTCCTTGGATATTCAACCACAAGCAAAGCATACAGAGTCTACAACAAGAAGACTCAAACTGTGGAAGAATCAATGAATGTCAAATTCCAGGATTCTATGCAAAATGAATCTATTCAGACTCATCTTGAAGAGCCTGAACCTGTTCCAAACTCTACAAAGTCTAAATTGCAAGAAGCGACTCAAACTTTGAAGGACCAGCAACAAATGACTGTTGAGATTCAAGTAAAGGAAGTGATCATCAATCTGACAAACTAACCAACAACCGAAGCATAAGTTCAGTCATCCCAAAGATCTTATTATTGGCGATATCAATGAAGGAATTCGCACAAGATCCAAAAGGCATGAAGAGTCTAGTGCTGTGGCTCTTATTTCTGAAATAGAACCCAAAAGCATATAAGAAGCTTTGTCTGATGAAAGCTGGATTGAAGCTATGCAAGAAGAACTCAGGCAATTTAGCATTAATGATGTTTAGGAGTTAACTCCTAAACCAAAAGGTAAATCTATTATTGGTATAAATGGGTTTTTAGGAACAAGATTGACGAGAAATGAAAAGTCATAAGAAACAAAGCAAGACTCGTGGCCAATGGATATACGCAAGAAGAAGGGATAGACTATGACGAGACTTACGCACCAGTAGCAAGGTTAGAAACAATTCGTTTATTACTTGCATTTGCTTGTCATAAAAATTTCATGTTATTCCAAAATGGATGTCAAAAGTGCTTTCCTAAATGGATTCATCCATGAGGAAGTCTATGTGGAACAACCACCTAGGTTTGAAGACCCAAGGAAACCAGACTCAGTATTCAGACTCAAAAATGCCTTATATGATTTAAAACAAGCACCTCGAGCTTGGTACGATAGGTTGAGTAAGTTTTTGATTCAAAATGGTTTTGTAAAAGGTAAAGTAGACACTACTTTATTTATCAAAAGAGAAAGCAAAAGTTTTGTGCTAGTTCAAATATATGTCGATGATATTATATTGGGATCTCCTAATGAAAGTCTGTGCAAAAAATTCTCTAAGACTATGTAGGATGAATTTGAAATGAGCATGATGGGTGAGTTAACCTTCTTTCTCGGGCTTCAAGTGAAACAACTGAAGGAAAGAACTTTTATTCATCAAGAAAAATATGCTAATGATCTTGTCAAAAAGTTTGGATTGGACAATTACAAAAAGGCTAATATACCAATGTCAAGTTCCTTGAAGATAGACAAAGATGAAAGAGAAAAGAAAGTCGACCAGGAGCTATACAAGAGTATCATTGGCTCACTTCTTTATCTTATTGCTTCTAGACCTGACATTTTGTTTAGTGTTTGCATTTGTGCCAGATTTCAAGCAGACCCTAAAGAATCTCATTTAAGTGCTACAAAGCGTATTATCAAATACATTGCTTCAACTTCAAGCATCGGCCTTTGGTATCCTAAAAAGGGAGACTTTACTCTTCTTGGATACTCAGACGCAGATTTAGCCGGATACAGAGTTGATAGAAAGAGCACCTCGGGTACCTATCAACTACTTGGGGGCAGGATAATGTCTTGGTTTTCAAGGAAGCAAAGTACAGTAGCTCTTTCTACAGTAGAAGCAGAGTATGTAGCTCTCAGAAGTTGTTGTTCACAAATTTTATGGATAAAACAACAGCTAAGAGACTTTGGAATTGAAGATTCATGCACGGAGATTAACTGCGACAACACCAGTGCAATCAATCTTATCAAAAATCCAATTCTTCACTCAAGAGCAAAGCATATAGAGATTCGACATCACTTCATTAGAGATCATGTTCAAAATGGAGAAGTTTCAATTTAGTTTGTTGATTCAAAGAACCAACTGGCGGATATACTCACAAAGCCTTTGAAGAAAAATCAATTTGAAATTATTTGTTCCAAACTCAACATTTTGAGATTTGAAGAAATTAAAGTCTATAGACTCTCAGACTCAGACAAACAAGACTTTGACTGTAAGTTATTCTCTCTCTCGAATCTCATCTTGAAAAAGGTACGATTATCAACCGTGTTTGATTATTGCTATCTTTAATTGACGTAATTATTGCAACGTTTCCTTTTCGAAAAAGAAGTTATTTTGAAATGACTATTTTCTCGAAAAAGGCAGTTATTTTTTGAAAATGCATCTTTTTACTTTCTTTTATGACATTCCGTATGCTTCTTTTTAACTGTTTATATACTGTTGTTTCTTCTTTGCTTTACTCTTCAAAAACCCTAAGAAAGCACCGATTTTCCATTCATGTTTTCTTCCCTTGTTTAATCTTCGAAAAGTTGTCATCTTTCTTGGAAAAGTCAAGCAATGAATCTTTCAAAAACTGAGAAAGATGTCGTCTTCAAGAAAGTCTTCAAGGATCGCAAGCAGGGGACCACGGCGAATGAGTGAGGGGCCTACGCACTTCGATCTCACCGAGGAAGAAGAGTTTCCAAATTAGCAACAGAGCCCACAACATTCTCAACAGCGTCATTCTCCACCAACTAGTCCACAGGGTGTTGGTCATCAACAAGAGGAAGAAATCGTTGAAGACGCAGATCCCGTAAGAATTCAAAGGCCCTCCTTTATTTATAAGTTTTGCCGTGCTTTAAAGAAGACTAGTACTCCATTGAATTACATCGATGAGTTTCTTAAGGACAAAGGATATGGGAATGAGTACATTTTTTTGCGAAAAATGGAAAGTTTGGGAATTGCTCCTGAAGGGGTGGCAGAAGAAACCTTTGCAAATATCCCAAGTGATCCGCGTGTTGGAGGATTTAATCCGATAGATGGGAATGATGATGACAAATTGTACAGCCAATTTCAACCGAGAATGGGTGTTGCGGCGAAAATTCGAGGAAAAATGGGAGAGTTGTTTAGATCAAAGGAACATAAGGTTTTATACTCCAAATTGCTTAAGCGTGGGGTGATAAACCCTAGGAGTGTGGATTTTGATTTTCTTGATGCTGTAAATGTCAATTTGAGGGAAAATTCAGTTTTCTTCAACTTGAGAAGTTCTATTCTGACACCACAGAAGCCCATGCTGAATTAACTGCATATTTCTATTCGAATCTTAGCTTCTTGGATGCGAATAGAATCTCTTTAAGTGTCCGAGATCAGGACTTTGTGGTGGATATGGATATGCTGGCGGATGTGATAGGGGTTGAGAGAGGAAGATATCAACCGATCAATGTTTCTATTGCTCGTGCTATATTGGAACTTGTTAAGGATAGAAGAACAGAGAAAAAGATTTCCTACTTGAGGATGAGTGCGTTTAACATTCTACTTCACAATATTGTGATCAATTGCCTCAGACTGAAATTAACTTCCAAGATTGATGTTTCAAGTTCAGAGGCAAAGCTGATGTATGCCATCATCACTGGGAAAAAGTTTTCTCTTCCTCACACTGTTATGTTCCACATGTATAGAGCAGTGGTGAAGGACAGAGGTCAACTTCCTTATCCAAGTCTTGTGACGAAGTTATTTAGACATCTGAATATTCAGCCTCCATAAATTCTCTGTGTTCGATCATGTGATCATATGGTGGTAGGACTAAAAATGGTGACTAAAATGCGTCTGAATGAACTAAACAAGGCGTTGGAGAAATTCAAGGAGAAGACTCCTGTCAAAACTCATCAAATCTCTTCTGCAGCAAAAAGAAAAGGGAAGGAGCCCATGGTTGCTCCATCTAAGAAAAGAAGAGCTCTCATCGTTGAGGATGAAGATGATGAGGAAGACATCACCATTTCTACAATGGCGTTGAAGAACCTGAGCCGTTCTGCTCGAGAGAAAGACTCAGAACAGAGGACTCAAGAAAGAGAAGAGAAAGAAGCAGAGGAGAGAGAAGCTGAAGAAAGGGATGCTAAGAAAGAAAGAATTGAAAAAGAAGAAGAAGAGAAAAGAGATCGAGAGGAAGGAGAACATGAGGAACACTCTTCTCCACCTGAAGGTATGGAAACAGGGGGAGATCATGAGAAAAGAAGAATGTCCTCATATCCTGCTACCAGTGAGGGAGTCAGTTGCTCTCCAATAGATCCAGATGACATTTATGCCTCTCAATTTCCTGAGGAAGGACATGATGTTTCATCGCTAAATCTGCGTGATTATGCTGATCTGTCATCGTCTGCCTTTACTCCATCAAATCGTGCCGAAGCCAGTATGCAGACCGATAATTCAGCAGATTTTCGCAGAATTCTAGATGTTCTCTTGGAAATGCGAGGTCAGATATATGTTCTGGGATGCGAAGTTTACAATTTGCAGAATGCAGGTCAAGCTTCTTTAGGTTCCTTGAATGATCAGATCCAAGCCATTTCTCTTCAAATTCAGGCAAATGCTAAGGGTGAGGAGGTTGCACAACTGAAGGAAGACTTGAAAAGGCTAGAAGGCATCGTTCAGTCAATGGGAGATTTCCAGCTTGTTCGTGTTCCCAAGCGATCTTGACTCTATTTTCATCTCAACCTTTTTTATGCTGACAAAAAGGGGAGAGATGCAAGATTTGAAACTTTGATTTTTTAAACATTTGGATTGTTTGACTTGGAGTGTTTTGATGTTTGACTTTACTTTTGTGTCTGGATGAGAACTGAATTTGGATTTGGATTTGACTACTTATATCTTATGGATGGCTTTATCACATACAAGTCTAACCTATTCTCTGTGGTTGCAAATTCTAGTGTTATCATTCATTAAGCCATTTATCTTTATAAGATATCCATATTTGCTTGAGTAATGTTTTGCAGGTCAAAGTTATCCAAATCTGCATGAAAGTTTTGTCACCATCAAAAATGGGGAGATTGTTGGAGAAATCTTCGTGAAGTGTTTTGAAGCTGACAAAACGTTTCCATCAGTCTAGTCTGAAGATTTGCAGACTCTGCTATTTAAAGTTTGAAGACCTCCGGACAGCCAGACTCAAGACTCAAAGTCTATTCTCATTGATAGTTTCTAATCCGTTGAAAAAAGGCTATCCAGAACTGAATGTTTCATTAAGGGTGTGACCTTATCGACTGGAGAAGATCTCTTGGCTGGATATGACATAACTGAATCCTTTATTTGATCATGATTGATTTGGAGATTAAGGATCCGATGATTGGCGAAATATTCTTGGAATGTTCTACTTATGGAAACCAAGATCCTGATTGTATGGGCGAACATGATTGATGGACTATCGACATATTCCTTTAATAGCTCAAATGATCTTCCTAATTGATTCTGTCCAACGGGTAGATTGGAGGAATTCCTTTGGTAAGTGCCAACGGGTATGATGGCATAAAGGAGTATATAAGGAAGATGTTCTAGTTGTTCGAGGAAGTGCACGATAGAAGAATTTCAAAGTCTGAAGCTCCTTGTTTTTAGTTAATTCATTTGAGCGAAATCTTGTACGCAAAAGAGAGTCTATATTCGTAAGAAACCTTGATGAAGTGTGGTAGAATATCTACACTGTGGAATCAAGGGAGAACTTTGCTGTAACATCTCTTTTGTTCATAGTGAAATCCAGCCGGTGGGTTGTCAGTGCGGAAGAGTGGACGTAGGCTTGGGATAAGCCGAACCACTATAGACCTTGTGTTTAATTTTCTCTTCCCTTCTCTTTACTTTGATCGTAATTTGTTTTGTTAATCAATCGAGAACTTCCTTTCTATTTTCAGGTTAATACTGCTTGCATATCACGAAAAGTTATTATACACCTATTCACTCCCCCTCTAGGTGCTTATACTAGCTATCTCACTTACTTGGGGGAAAGACGCCAAACGGCATCGTTTTTTTGTTTGGATGCTAACTATACTCTCCGACGAGCCACGTTAGCTTCAAAAATGAATGAAAAAAAGTGCCACATCAGATTTTCGACCAATTAGATCGGCATTGGCACTAAATTGATCGTTTTTCAAATTTATTGGCACTTAAGTGATCCAAAATAAACTTTTGGCACTAAAGTGAGCACCATACACAACTTTTGGCATTTCTAATGTACTTACCCTCGTTGAAAGCGAATCAGACTAAATGAGCACATCAAACTTTGAAAGTAAAATCAGAATTAGAGAGCACATCAGACTTAGAAGCGAATCAGACTTTGAAAACATGTCAGAAAGTATCAGACTTAAAGAATGTAGCATATCAAAAAGACACGGATTCAGATGGCCTATCAAACTCAAAAGCAAATCAGACTAAGAGAAAATCAGACTTAGAAAGCATAAGGTTTATAAGCAAATTAGATTTTAACTAATTAAACTCCAAAGAACGAACGAATAGATTCTGACCAAGTAAACTCTTATCGAACAAATGAACAGATTCCGACCAAATAAATTCTAATAGAACGATTGAGCAGATTCTGACTAAATAAACTCTAATAGAACAAATGAACATATTTTGATAAAGTAAACTCTAATAGAATGAATGAATAGATTTTGACCAAATAAATTCTGATAGAGTGATTAAAAAATTTTGACCAAGTAAACTTTGATAGAATAAATGAACAGATTCTGACAAAGTAAACTTTGATAGAACGAATGAACATATTGTGACCAAGTAAATTTTGATAGAATGATTGAACAGATTCTAACCAAATGAACTCTGATAGAACAAATAAATAGATTTTGACAAAGTAAACTCTCATAGAACAAATGAACAGATTTTGATAAAATAAACTTTGATAGAATGATTGAATAGATTCTGCCAAGTAAATTTTGATAGAACAAATGAACAGATTCTGATTAAGCATTTCCACTTACCAATTGCACTCCACTTGAAGAAAACTGACCACACGCCTTCTAAACATACACAAGATGAATAAGGCACATCCAATGGTCACCACATTATTACACATCAAAATTACACATCTCAACCAACCAATCAAATCCAAAGTGCTACATGTTACCACCTCCCTCGGAAATTACTAGGCATGTAAACATCAATACAAATCATATCGACACACCATTATTGAATAAAGTCATACAACAACCAACCAAGTCAAGAGTACTAAGTGGATCAACCCAACTTAGCACCTAGGTTTTTCACTTACCTCGAAAGCAACTTCGATTTTTAGAATCTAAGTCACTTTCAAACAAAATAAACACAACCGAAAATAATAAAGCTTGATTTTCATAAACAACATAATTCTTTGGTTAAAAGTATTAGAAGTTTATGATTTACCTTGTTTGAACTAGAACCTGGAAAAAAATCTTGGCATCTTAAGAGTGGGACCATTGTTTGTCTTTTTTTGAAAGTGAAAGATTGGAGAGGAAGAAGAGGTTGTTGATGATCGATAGCCTTTGAGGATTCCTTCTACACGGCATAAGAATTTGTAGGAGAAAGAAAGGGAGTAACTAAGGTTAAAGTCATAATCTCCTTGGGTTAAGTTGCCAAGTATTCCAATAAATAAACTTCAATTGTCCCATATGAATCTAGCCAATAAACAAGTGGTCCAATGAAATGTTGACATGAGAAGATATTTTGGGAGGGGTGAGATTAGACTTCTTCTTATTGAGCCAAATAAGGGCATGAGTCATCGATGTATTACTGAGCATAGGTTAAGATTGATGATCTCATACATGATGTCATGGTTAAATGGAATGAATCAAATTGACACACGTGCTTAAAAATCTTGATAGAAAAATGGAAAGTGGCAAGTAGGTGGAGAAATAATAGTGATTTAGGATATCAGATTTTCATTCAAAACATTTGATTCGTTCAGAACATCGATAAACTGAAAATATTTTTGTTATAAACAACTAATTTTAAACGTTCGAAAGTCTAAAAAAATTCTCTTTTTGAACATTTGATTTTTGAACATTCATAAATCTGAAAACATTTTAGTTTGGAACATTTGATGTGGAACTCTCATAAATTCGAAGACATTTTCTCTCGGAATACCTAATGTTGAATACTCGTAAATTTGAAAACATCTGAATGCACTAAAATAATATATGAAAGATATATAAATTAGGAAAATCCCAAGATAATAAATTTAAAACTCGAATATCTTCAAACATAAAGTTATGAACATATCGGCCTGATACTACCAACGATTTGGTAGCAAATTCAACATTGTCGCTTCACACAACCAACTCACACATCCAAATCTATCAACTTTATTCTAATGCCTTTGACTCCTAGTGATCTAGTCGAGGAAATTATCCTAAATAATAATATCGGCTATAGGGGAAAATTTGGATGTCACACATTGTATTATGCATTTCCTTCTCACAAACCACTAGCATACCATGTAACTCAGTAAGAGTTTTATTCATCTTATGCATGTGGAAGTTTTGGACAAATCTAGAGAAGAAATCGGGCAAAGATTGGAATACTAGATCCATGGCTAATTCATTATTCGTAATAAGATTTAGCCTGGCTAACTCCTCAATGTGCCAAATCATCTTCTAAACATGATTATTCACTAATGATGCCTCAGCCACTCTTATATGGTACAATCCATTAGATATCTCATATCTAGTGATTTGATCGTTCACATCAAAAAAATCCTTCAGATGCACGATGATCGAGTAAGCATTTTCTGTGTTCTCATACTTCTTTTGAAACTCATTATTCATCGAAGCAAGCATATGTGGCATAACTTTTAGGTCATCTTTGTGCCACTTTCCATAAGTTTCTCATTCTTCTTGGGTACCACCTGGAAAGCCTCCTGGCAAGTTCTAATCAAGCACAATTTTCTCGGAATTGAAAATAATTCTCAAATTCCTTACCCAATCAATATAGTTGGGTCCTGTTAGACAATTTTTTTTTTTTTTTATCAAGAATAGAAGCAAGTGGGTTTGTCGTAACCATTTTCAAAGTTTTAAAATTATCTATGTAGAAAACTAAATTGTTAGCCATTGACTTTCAACAAATATTTCATTTTGGCCTTTGAATGAAATATTACACCACTATTCTTTTTGGATTCCATACTCTTTAGGGTGGGAACTAGTAATCTTCATTGGGAAAAGATCACTAGTGGGGCTTGAAGTCTCACCAGTTTATAATCCACGTCACTTAATAGTTATTGGTGTCCTATGAACTTAGTGAGTGGATCACATGCGAGTCTTAATCATACTTCAACCTATAGATCATGAAAGCCTCACCTTATGGTTATTGGCTTCATGATCATAGCAAAGTCCATCCCATCATTTCATGCAAGTATTTATAACACAAATGATTTATCACCTAATAGTTATTGGAAATCATTCGGCCTAAACCTTGCACCATTAGATGTTTAATAGAGTGGTCCTATATTCTTAAATAGCAATTGACCCCAATGAATCCATAATCGGGCAATCAACCATCTGAACATAGGAACAAACCACAACGATGGTAGGCCACGAGCTCAAAAACCCATTAAAACTTAACATCACAAATAAGGAGATTTTCTTTGTTATCAACTATCTCAATTTACATATTAACCGATTAATATGCAAAATTGAGATAAGTGTTTCAGAAGTCCTAAAACTTGTCGGGAAAATGCATTTGAGTCCTAAAACTTGCAAAAAGTACAAATAAGTCCTAAAACTTGTCAAAATGTTTCATTTGAGTCCTAAAATCGACGTCGTTAGCCTTTTCCGTTAAAAATGCTGATGTGTCATTTTAAATTATTTTTTTTATTTTCCATGTGTATTTTTTAATTTATTTTTTATTCATTTTTATAAAAAATTAGATTTAAAAACTAAAAATTAGATTTATTCATTTTATTTTAATAAAAACTAAAAAGAAAAGTTAAAAATTTTATTTAAAAAAAAATTAGCGGCTCCTCTCCCGCCCGCCGCCTTCGCCCTCATCGGAGGGGCCGACGATGGTCGTCGGCCCCGGGCGGGCCTCATCGGCCCCAAACGAGGGCCGGCGACGTCGCCCGCCTTGGGTGAGGCCTCGTCGGCCCTCGCTCGGGGTTGGCAAGGCTTGTTGGAAAAAAATTTCCAGAATATTTTGAAGCCGACAAAACGTTTCTATCGGTCTAGTCTGGATAATTGCAGACCTTTTGTATACACAAAGAGTGTCTATACTTAGAGATACATTGAGCGAGTGTGGTAGATCATCTACACCGAGAAATCAAGGGAGAACAACGCTGTAACATCTCTTTGTTCATAGTGGAATCCAGCCAATAGGCTGTCAGTGCAGAAGAGTGGACGTAGGCTTGAAATAAGCCAAACCACTATAAGCCGAACTACTGCGCATGATAAAATTTCTGAAACAGAAATTGATTTCTAGCTAGAAATCAATTTCTCAATTTCTGTTCCCCAGCCAAGTTTCTGAATAAAGAAACCCGTTTGATAACGACTCAAAATTTCTATTTCTGAAATAGAAATCCGTTTGATAACAGAAAAAAAATTTCTATTTCTATGAATCATGTTGTCCCCATCCTTTTACCTCACTCTTCTTGGTGCTTATGATGGTAATTTAATTTGATAAAAGTTGATAAATCACTTTAATTTATATTGGTAATTCGATAGAGTAGTTAGGAACTTCAAAACATTAGCAATTTATGTAAATAAAAGCTAGTAATTAGTATAAAAGATGCTAATATGCAAACTATAAAAGATTTGGTATTTTCAAATGCTAATATGCAAATAGTGAATGTATTTATTCTCCTCATTCAAAATTCGAGTTTAAGTCACTACGCTTTTTTGCATTCTTTTGAGATCACAAAGTGATTTTATGTTAGGTATTAGTTGACATGGAGGGAGGCGTAATTTGCGAGCGATTCGAAATTAATAAAATGAAAGTTGTGCTAGAAATATAAATTGATTAGATAACAACATAGGCAATCCTCAAATACAAAATAATAGTCGAAATAATACTAATACATTACAAAAGTTGAAAATACAATTTCATGAAATTTTCGGCATATTATTCCCTTGCCATTTTATTGGCAATGGTTTTTCTAAGCATATTTATTTGGTTTCCCTTCTCGGTCAACTGAATGTTTACAAACTCATCCTGCGTAGGTTCAGCCACGTACATCGGATCTCCATATAGGGAAAAGTTCTTATCCATCTTGTCTTGATCGCGAATGTAATTATGGATGGCACAACATGCAATTACGATATATGCTTGCTTTCGAAGTGCAAATGAGGGCATGTGCCTCAAAATGAAAAAGCGATTCTTCAATGCCCCAAATGATCTTTCAATGACATTCCTTAAAGAAGCATGCCTATAGCAATAATATCATCATAATTGCAACTTAAAAACATAAATAAACAAAGTCTCAAATACATAAGTCATGAAATGAAATACATAAATCATGCATGTTTCTTAAACAAAGTCTAAAAAAAAAAAAAAATTCTATTTCTATTTCGAAACGAGAAGCTACAATTTCTAGCTTCGATTTATCCCCAAAACAATTTCTGAAACAGAAATCTGTTTCAGAAATAGAGAAATCAATTTGCGTTACCAAATGGATTTCTTTCCAAACCTGTTCCGGGAACAGAGAAACAAAGAAATCAAGAAACGGAAATTTTATCATGCGCAGCTTAAACCACGTGTTCAATTTTCTCTTCCCTTCTCTCGGTCTTACTTTGATTATTGTTTGTCTCAAATCTATCAACTGTCTAGTATTGTGCAATTATCGAGAAAAATCTTTTATATACCTATTCACCCCCCTCTAGGTACTTATATTAGCTATATCAATTGGTATCAGAGCTCGTGTACTCACTTTATTTGAAGTGTTTTACTTCAGAGTAAAAGATCTATGGCTAGTATGCTAGCACCAGGGCTGGTGGAAGGGCAAAGCAATACCAGACCACCCTACTTTGATGGAAATGATTACAACATCTGGAAGAACAAGATGAAAGCTTTCCTATGATTAAAGGATCCTCTAGAATGGGACGTTGTAGAAAAATGAATTACTCCTACAGTTGCATCAGTCTCTGAAAGAGGGAAAGAAACTGTTGAGACCAGTGGAATGACTCAAGAAGAGATAATCAAGAGACAAGCACTCGATGCAAAAGCAATTTACTCTTTATATTGTGCTTTGTCACCAACTAAATATAACAGAATATCTTCTTGTGTTATAGCAAAAGAAGTTTGGGACAGATTACATATCACCTATGAAGGAACAGATCGAGTGAAGGAAACCAGAATTAACATTCTCCTCGGTCAATATGAAGCCTTCAAAATGAAACCAGGAGAATTTATAACTGACATGTTTAGCCGTTTTACAGATATTGTCAATGGTCTTGAGAATCAAGGACATAAAATTTCTGATCCCATGAAGGTAAACAAGCTACTGCGTGGACTCTCCAAGGATTGGAATCACATAAAGACTTCAATAAGAGAGACGCAAAGAATTATGCCATTATCTGTTGACGAGCTGATTGGAACTCTTCAGTCTTATGAAGTGGAACGAATTAATAAAGACGAAGATCCAAAAGGTAAGAAATCCATTGCATTAAAATCAAATGATGATTATGATGATACAGATTCTGAAGATGATATGGACGATGAGGAGCTTGCTCTCATGATAAGAATATTCAGAAAACTGAATAGAAAAGGAAGAAGGTTCAACTCAAAGAAACAAAGTTTTCAAAGACAGCAAACCAAGTCTGTTGATGATGAGGAACCAAACAAAGATGTAGTTTGCTTCGAATGTAAGAAAAAGGGACACATCAGACCCAACTGTCCTCTTCTGAAGAAGAAGAGAGGAAAAGCTGAAAAGTTTCGAAAAGCTCTCAAAGTCGAAACACAGGTGATACGAGTGTGAAGAAAGTGATAATGAATATGCCAACCTATGTCGACGGCACAATTAGACTCAGACTCAGATTCTGGATCAGACTCAGATAGTGAATTTGAGACAAGTAATTTTAAAATTCCTGTCAAAGTTTCTAAATACATTGATGAACTGTGTTTAGTCTTAAGACTTCTTTCAAAAGAATTTCCGAACTTTAAAAGGAAAACTCAGTTCTAAAACAAAAGGAAAACGTTTTAGAAGAAAGAGTTAAAAGTTTAGACTTGAATGTTTCCACTCTTAAAGAAAATGAAGATAATCTTTTGAAAGAAAATGCCATTTTAAAAACTGACTTATCAAATATTTCAAAGAAATTTTCAATAGGGTCCGAAAAACTTGAAAAAATTCTTTCGGCTTAAAGACCTTACTTCAATAAGTCCGGTCTAGGTATGACAGCAGAAACAATTCCCTTGATTGATTTTCCTAAAGTAAAAGAAAGAATTAAGGAAAGACCCTCGAGAGAGGCTTACAAAAATCATTTCAAGAAAGTTTTTGTAAAGTCTGTAGGTCAAAATGCTCTCAGGTGTTCAAAGTGCAACAGTCCGGATCACTTTGAAAAAGAGTGTCCTATGGTTGGGAAACCTGTTAAGAAAGTATGAGCTAATACTGTTTATCTTACTAACACCAAAGGACCCAAAAAAATTTGGGTACCAAAGAAAGCTTGAGACTCTCTTTTAAATGCAGGTCACCGTCAAGAAAAAGGTAAAGTGGTATCTTGACAGTGGATGCTCAAGACACATGACAGGAGACTCAAATTGCTTCATAAACCTTGTTCAAGTAAATGGTGGAAAAGTTTCATTTTGAGGAAACAACAAAGGAAGTATTGTGGGATTTGGAACTGTGAAAATTGGAAATCTCATAATAAGTAGTGTTTCCCTAGTGGAAGGACTCAATTACAATCTTCTTAGCATTAGCCAATTGTGTGATACTGGTTTTAAGATCTTCTTTCAAGAAAGAACATGTTCTAGAACCAGTAAAAACTCTACTCAGTCTTTCATGGGTCGAAGACATGGAAATATCCATCTTCTGGATGTGAAACCAAATGAATCGCAATGCCTAATCTCAATTCAAGACGAAGCAAGCTTATGGCACAGAAAGCTTGGTCATGTCAACATGAAGCGATTAGCCAAAATCTCATCAAAGCAGCTTGTTCGAGGTCTACCCAAATCACCATACCAAAAGTCTAATCCATGCACTCCATGTATTCTGGGAAATTAAGTAAGAAATTCATTTAAGCCAATAAATCATGTCTCTACTAATCATGTACTACAGTTGCTGCATATGGATCTCTTCGGACCAACCAGAACCCAGAGCATTGGAGGTAAGAAATATTGCCTAGTAATTGTGGACGATTACTTCCGCTTTACTTGGGTATATTTCCTTACAAGTAAGTCCGAAACCTTCTCGTATTTTGAAAATTTTGCTAAAAAGGTTCAAAATGAAAAATGATGTGTTATCTCAAGTATAAGAACAGATCATGGAGGTGAATTTGAAAATCAAGATTTTACAAAATTTTGTGATGAATCGGCTTTAAGCATGTGTTCTCCTCTCCATATACTCCTCAGCAAAATGGAGTTGTGGAAAGAAAGAATAGATCTCTTCAAGAAATGGCTAGAACTCTTTTAATTGAAAGTAAGATTTCTTCACGATTTTGGGCTGAAGCTGTTTCAACAGCGTGCTATATCATCAATAGAGTCTTCTTAAGACCTATTCTAGAGAAAACCCCTTATGAGTTATTCAAAGGTAAGAAGCCTATTGTTTCATACTTTCATGTGTTCGGTTGCAAATGCTTTACATTGAAAAATGCAAAAGATTGAGTTGGTAAGTTTGAAGAAAGATCAGATGAAGGCATTTTCCTTGGATATTCTACATCAAGCAAAGCCTACGAGTCTATAACAAGAAGAGCCGATCAGGAGGAGTCAATGAATGTCAAATTTCAAGACTCTACGCAAGATGAATCCAGTTAGACTCATCATGAAGAGTCTGAACTTGCTCCAGACCCTCCAAAGCTTACAACTCAAGAAGTATTCTCAGACTTTGGAAGACCAGCATCAAACTGTTCGTGAAGATTCAAATAAAGAAAGAGATCATCAACTAGACAAATCAACCAAGAATCGGAAGCATAAATCCAGTCATCCCAAAGATCTCATTATCGGCGAAATTAATGAAGGAATTCGCACCAGATTCAAAAGGCGTGAAGAGTCTAGTCTTTGTGGCTCTCATTTATGAAATTGAACCAAAGAGCATAGAAGAAGCTTTATCGATGAAAGCTGGATTGAAGCTATGCAAGAAGAGCTCGAGACAGTTCAACATTAATGATGTCCGGAAATTGACATCTAAACCAAAAGGTAAAACTGTTATTGGAGCTAAATGGGTGTTTAGGAACAAGATGAATGAGAAAGGAAAAGTCGTATGAAACAAAGCAAGACTCGTGGCCAAGGGATATACGCAAGAAGAAGGAATAGACTATGATGAGACTTACGCACCAGTAGCAAGGTTAGAAGCTATTCGACTATTACTTGCGTTTGCTTGTTATAAAAATTTCAGGTTATTCCAAATGGACGTCAAAAAGTGCTTTCCTAAATGGATTTATTCATGAGGAAGTTTATGTAGAACAACCACCGGGGTTTGAAGACCCAAAGAAGCCGGACTCGGTCTTGGTGAAAAAAAAGCCTTATATGGTTTAAAGCAAGCACCTCGAGCTTGGTACGACGGACTAAGTAAATTCTTAATACAGAATGGTTTTGTCAAAGGTAAAGTAGATACTACTTTATTTATCAAAAAGGAAAACAAAAGCTTTTTACTTATTCAAATATATGTGGATGATATTATTTTTGGATCCTCTAATGAAAGTCTGTGTAAGAAATTTTCTAAGTCTATGCAGGATGAGTTTTGTGACATCATGAAATTCGAGTCCTCTGAGGAATGAATGGATGTGAATTTTGTCAATGCATTGTTGGTTGATCTCACTCGGAATTGATCACTCCTGAGATACTAACCTTGAGGGAAAAGGCTAATGAGGACAGAACTCGTACGACTAAAGGACTCGACCTGGGAAAACGACTTGACCGTGAGATTTACGTGAGGACGATCCTGTAGATAGGTAGACCGATTCTATGGACGACTAAAAGTCGATTCGCGGACAGAACATAATGGAACGACAGGTGATTCCGTTTACTATTATCGAATCCACGAACGACCCTATGTCAATCCTCAGTAATCGTGTACTTTGAAATAAGAATCTATCCCCCGTAATTTCATATAGTCAAGGACGTCCATGCGTCGAGATGTCTTGAACGTGATTTGGCACTAGTCGGTCACGCGTGAATCCTCACAAGCCACCCGTCAGTCTGAGTTGTAATCGAAATGGCATTTGGTGAAATTGACATGGCAAGAGAACTTAGGATTGGACTTCGAATTATCAAGAATGTCCGGGATGGACTTTGGATGAAGCTACATCAAACAGTCGACAGAGCCAGTGAAGTCGAGCAATTGAAAAAGGGATTTTCGGACCGAGGAAGCAAGCCCGTGAGGAAGTGGGCTAAGCCAAGCTAGTGTGGGCCTTAGGCCCAAGGTGGGACAGCCACCATAGTGGGCCTAAGCCAAGGAAATGAGCCCATTGGGCCTAAACCAACTATTCATCTTCTAAGCCCATGGGCCAATTTTTGGCCATTTCAAGCCCATTCCTATTCATGGCCAAGCCCAATCCTTAGGCCCATCCACCAATTTCAGCCCAAGGTCAGATGAGTAATTTGTGCAACGTGGAAATGACCTAAATGCCCCTAAAAGCATGTGGATAAGGCAAAGGAAGAGAGAGAAGATGATGTCACTTTGTATGGGGAATTGAAGTGGCCATTTAATGGCCTTAATGAGGTGTGACACCAGCCCTCACATCTCTCTCTCTCTCTCTCCCCCATTCGGCCTCCAAGCGGACGAGCTCCTCTCTTTCTCGTTTTCCCTCTCCTTCAGTTTCTGCTCCAGCTGACCCTTCATCAAAGAATCGAGTCAAAAGTGGTCTTCCTGAATGAATCAGCTAACGATCCACCTATCACCGTGACCGGGAGAGACAGACCGTTCCAACGAGCCCAGTTTCGTCCCGAAAGGATCTGTGGGTCGTCCTGTACGGCCGTCTCAAGACGCCGGTCGCCGGACTGCCTGGTTCCGCCCTGCTTCGCCTGTTTCGACTTTGCAGCCCGTTTTCTTCCATTCCAGCCGTTCCTTTGCTCATCCCAACCTCCAACAAGACTCCCAAGACCCCGGGTGTCACCGGTTGCCAGCCACCCTCCTCGCCGGAGCTCCGGCCAAGCCGTTCAACTCAGTTTCTCATTCGGCAGGGCTGTTTTTCAGTGTTTTCAGTGGGAGTCCAAGCTGTGGTTGCTGTGTTGAGCTTGGGACCGCCTGTCGTTGTTGAGGTCCCGGTGCGTAGCCACCATCGTTGCTGCCGCGTCGGTGTCTCCGGCCCACTTAACGGGTTGGTTTAGTGCCTAAACTTGCTTAGGGTTGGTTTAGTTAGATTTAGTTCTAGTTTAACTGATTTAATTAAGTTGTATTAGCCCTAAGATAGGTGGTTAGATGGATGGATTAGATTAGTCTAGCTTAATCTTGCTTTATTTGCTTAATGTGGTTTATGTGGTTAATTAAGTATGTTTGGCTTTAATTAATTGATGGTTGCTTTAATTAATGCTTTTAATTATTTCTGAATTTAATTTATAGTTTATTAAATTATGGAAAATACTGTTCATGCGACACTATTCATGATTACTGTTCACGAGGTACTGTTCGCGATTACTGTTCATGAAGTATTGTTCACCGAGTACTGTTCACGATCACTGTTCATCAGAATGCGAAAAATGTCTAAAATTCATGTGTGTTGATTTTATGAAGTGAATGGATGTGTAAATGCATGGGCATCCGCATGAATTGAGTTATGATTTGTATAATTGTGAGATGATTGTGAAATATAGGTATTTTAATTAGAAAATACCGGGCGTCGGTTTACAACGCCAGAAATGTGTATAGTGGATCCATGGTAGGTTATACATCACCTCGGAGAAGGCACGTGGGCTCGGTGAGTTGGTCTATCACCTGGGAGAATGCACGTGGGCTCGGTAATTAAGTATGGCATCTTGAAAGAGACACGTGGGCTCGGTAATTTGATGCATTACCTCGGAGAATGCACGTGGTCTCAATGAGTATATTTGGCATCTTGAAAGAGACACGTGGGCTCATCTTGAAAGAGACACGTGGGCTCATCTTGAAAGAGACACTTGGGCTCGGTAATTTGATGCATTACCTCGGAGAATGCACGTGGTCTCAATGACTATATTTGGCATCTTGAAAGAGACACGTGGGCTCGGTAATTTGATGCATTACCTCGGAGAATGCACGTGGTCTCAATGAGTATATTTGGCATCTTAAAGAGACACGTAGGCTCGGTGACTTGATGCATCGCCTTGGAGAATGCACGTGGGCTCACTGATTCAGTATGGCATCTTAAAGAGACGCGTGGGCTCAGTGACCTGATGCATCACCTTGGAGAATGCACGTGGGCTCTATGAATAAGTATGTCGTCTTGAAGAATGCATGTAGGCTCAACGACTAGATATTCCATCATGAGAGAAATGTACGGTATCAATTAAGTGACCGAGGCAAGGTCAAGTTGACATGTAATCGACTGAGTCGATTGATCGATAGCTCGATTTGAATCGATGCATTGATGTGTGAAATTGTTATATGCATTAATTATATGCGTGAGTGAATCACATCGTTTATGGCACACACGCATGAATCGATAACGTGCAGAGTGTGGCAATGGCCAAGTGAGATTGCTTGTGACGCGACTCGTATGTGATTGATGAAATGTATCAGCTAATGGCCATGTGCTTTGTGTGTATCATACTGAGTGATATCGTGCAGGGTATGGCATACCAGGTAAGGTTGTATGCGAATCGATTGTTGGTCGTTCCTTGTGGTGGGGTAGTTCTGGATAGATACCCCGAGTTGAGTTGGTGTACTAACTGGGGCTTAGGGGTGGAACTCACTGAGATTTATATCTCACTAGTTATTGAATAACCATTTTCAGGTCCCTAATGTGAAGAGCCAGGAGCTTGAAGCAGAAGGGTCAGGAGCATAGGTGGCTCGGTAGTTCTTTTTGACATAGACCTTTTGTATAAGCTTGAGGTGTTTATGAATGTGTATTTTGATTTGGAAATTGTTGTCCTGCTTTTCTATCCCAAGTTAAATATTGTCAAGGGATTTGTTTCGCTTCCGCATGCATAATAAAATTTAATGGGTCGGCGACGTGTCCTGGGAAGTCGCATTTGTATCGACCGGAGTGGGATGTGCGTACGCTCGGAGGATCGGGGTGTGACAAGTTTGAAATGAGTATGATGGGAGAGTTAACATTCTTTCTTGGTCTTCAAGTAAAACAATTGAATGAAGGAACTTTTATTTATCAAGAAAAATATGCTAATGATCTTGTCAAAAGGTTTGGATTGGAAAAGTGCAAAAAGACCGACATACCGATGTCAAGTTCTTTAAAGATAGACAAAGATGAAGAAAGGAAGAAAGTTGATCAAAAGCTGTACAGGAGCATCATTGGTTCACTTCTTTATCTTACTGCTTCTAGACCTGACATTTCGTTGAGTGTTTGCATATGTGCTAGGTTTCAATCAGATTCTAGAGATTCCCATCTCAGTGCTGCGAAACGTATTATTAAATACGTTGCTTCATCTTCAAGCATCGGTCTTTGGTATCCTAAAAAGGGAGACTTTAATCTTCTGGGATATTTAGACGCAGATCTGGCCGGTTGTAGAGTTGATAGAAAGAGCACTTCGGGAACTTGCCAGTTGCTTGGAAGCAGGACAGTGTCTTGGTTTTCAAGGAAACAAAGCACTGTGGCTCTCTCAACAACAGAAGCAGAGTATGTAGCTCTTGGAAGTTGCTGTTCGCAAATTCTATGGATAAAACAACAGCTACAAGACTTTGGAATTGAAGACTCGTGCATAGAGATTAGATGTGACAACACCAGCGCAATTAATCTCACTAAAAATCCAATCCTTCACTCAAGAGCAAAGAATATAGAGATTCGACATCATTTCATTAGAGATCATGTTCAAAATGGAGAAATCTCGATTCAATTTGTTGATTCAAAAAATCAACTAGCGGATATATTCACAAAGCCTTTCGAGAAGAATCAATTCGATTTTATCTGTTCCAGACTCAACATTTTGAAACTTGAGGAAGTTAAAGTCTAGAGACTCTCCAACCCTCCGACTCAGACATTCATGGCTATAGACTGTAAGTTGTTATTATATTCAATCTCGAAAAGGTATGATCATTAGTTCAGTTAATTTATAATTTCCGTAAAAAACGGAATCTTGTCTTTTAAAAAAGATTAACTTCTATTTGGTAGTTATCGATTTTAAAAGAGGCGTCTGTTCATTTTCCTTTGTGCCGATTGGTTTTTCCTTTTTAAACTGAGTTATATATATACAATTTTCCTCACTTAAACTTCAAAACCCTAAAAAGGCATTCTCCTCCCAATCATGTCTCTACTTCGTGTTCATCTTCGAGAAAGTTGTCATCTTTTCTTGGGAAAGCGAGTAAAGGAATCTTAAAACGACAAGGAAGGATGTCTTCTTCGAGAAAGTCTTCAAGAATCGCGAACGAGGGGGACCATAGAGAATGAAGGAGGGGCCTACCCATTTCGATCTCACCGAAGAGGAAGATTTACAGAGTCAACAATAAAGCCCGATTCACTCTCCACCATGTCACTCTTCACCATCTACCCCACAAGGTGTGGGTCAACAACCGGAGGAAGAAATAATCGAGGACGCAGATCCTGTAAGAGTCCAAAAACCCTCTTTTATTTACAAGCTCTATTGTGCGATAAAGAGCATTGGGACTCCGCTGAACTACGTAGATGATTTCCTTAAAGATAAAAATTATAGGAATGAGTATATCTTTTGCGACGAATGGAGGATTTGGGAATTGCTCCCAAAGGAAAGGCTGAGGAAGCACTTGCGAACATTCCAAGTGACCCTCGTGTATTGGGACTGAATCCGACTGACGGGAACGATGATGATAAAATGTTCAGTGAATTTCAACCTAGAATGGGTGTTGCTGCGAAGGTGAAGGGAAAAATGATGGATTTGTTTAAATCGAAGGAACAGGAGAATCTGTTCTTCAGACTGTTGAAACGAGGGTGATAAACCCTAGGATTGTTGATTTCGATTTCTTGTATGCCATTAATGTGAACTTAAGGGAGAAGTTCAATCTGCTTCAACTTGAGCAATTTTGCTCCGATATCACAGGCGGTTATGTGCAATTGACAGCATACTTCTATTCGAATCTTAGCTTTTTAGATGCGAATAGAATATCTTTCAGTGTTTGAGACCAAGACTATGTGGTAGATGTGGACATGTTGGCAGATATAATTGGAGTTGAAAGAGGACGCTATCAACCGATCAAAGTTTCGATTGCTCGTGCCACACTGGAGCTTGTTAAAGACAGGGATACAGAGGGAAGAATTACCTACACAAGAATGCGTGCCATCAACATCTTGCTTCACAAAATTGTGATCAATTTTATCAGGCCAAAGTCTACATCCAAGACTGACGTGTCTAACTCCGATGCGAAATTAATCTACGCGATCAATTCAGGGAAGAAGTTCTCTCTCCCTCACACCATTCTCTTTCACATGTACAGAGTAATGGTGAAGGACAAGGGCCAATTGCTTTACCCAGGTCTTGTGACCAAGATCTTCAGACACTTGAACATTGAACCTCCACATACTCTTTGTGTTCGACCATGCGACAAAATGGTGGTGGGTTTGAAAATGCTGACAAAAATGCATCGAAAGAGCTTAATAAGGCGATGGAGAAGTTCAAAGTGAAGACTCCAATATCTTCTGCATCAAAGAGAAAAGGGAAGGAGCCCATGGGTGCTCCATCCAAAAAGAAAAGAACTCTTATCTTGGAGGATGAAGATGAAGAGGAAGATCTCACTATCTCTGCATTGAAAAGGACCAGACGTTCTGTACCTGAATCAACAGAACGACAGAAGAAAGGAAAAGAAGCAGAGGAAAAAGAACAGAGAGAAGAAGAGGGACAAGCAAAGAATAGAGAAGTAGAGGAGCAACAAGAGAAAGAGAAAGAAGACAAAGAGAAAGAAGCTGAAGTAGAAGGAGAAGCAGTGAAATAAAAGTCTGCAGATGAAGCCGGAGAGAAAGGGAATCAAGATGCTAAAGAGCATGACCATCACTCTTCCCCAATTGAGGTCCTAAAGACAGGGGGAGATGGCGAGCAAGGAAGGACTAGACCACATGCTGTCAACAGTGAAGGTGTGAGTCGCTCACCAGCAAATCCAGAAGATTTTTAGGCTTCTCAAATGCCTGAGGAAGGACAATACAGCAGATTTTCGTCGTATCCTTGATGTTCTTCTGGAAATGCAAGGTCAAATCTATGCTTTCGATTGTGAACTTCAAGTCTTGAAGAATGCTGGACAAGCATATTCTGTTACCCTGGCGGATCAAATGAAAGACCTCGCTCTTCAAATTCAAGCCAATGCCAAAGGAGAAGAGGTGGCTCATCTACGGGAAGACTTGAAGAGGCTGGAAGGCATCATACGGTCGATGGGAGATTTCCAGTTGTGCGCATTCCCAAGCGGACTTGACTCTTTTCTCACCTTTTCAATGATGACAAAAAAGGGGGAGAATTGCAATTTGAACTCTTTAAACTTTGACTTTAAATTTCTTTTGTGTGTTTGAATGTTTGTTTTTGAGTATGACTTGGGTGTGAACTTGAATTTGACTGACTTGGGTGTGGATTTTGATGCTTGACTGTTTGCATTTATATCATTTATATCAAGTGTTATTGTATGGTCTTACTCATGAAAGACTAACCGATTTTCTGTGGATGTAGAGTCTGGTTGATTTATTAATCTTTATGAGATAGCCATATTGCTTGAGTAATGTTTTGCAGGTCAAAATTGTTCAAATCTACATGAAAGTTTTGTCACCATCAAAAAGGGGGAGATCGTTGGAGAAATCTTTCTAGAATATTTTGAAGCTGACAAAACGTTTCTATCAGTCTAGTCTGGATAATTGCAGACCTTCTGTTTAGAGTCTGAAGACTTTCAGATCACTAGACTCAGCACTCAAGACTCAAGACTCAAGACTATTCTCATTGACAGTTTTTCTAATCCAATGATGAAGGCAATCCAGAGCCAAAGTATTTGGTTGAGGATTTAGTCCTATCCTCTAGAGAAGATCTCTTGGTTGGATAAATATAACGGATTCTTTTATTCATAATCAAGATCGTTTGAAGATCCGATGGTTGATAAAATATTCTTGGAAGGTTCTATTCTTGGAAACTAAGATCTTGATTGTATGGGCGAACAGGATTGATGGGCTATCATCAGGTTCCTTTAATAGCTCGAATGATCTTCTTGATTGACTCCATCCAACGGATAGATTGGAGGAATTCCTTTGGTAAGTGCCAATGGGTATGATGGCATAAAGAGTATAAAAGGAAGACGTTCTAGTTGCTTTAATGCATGATCGATAGAGAAATTCCAGAGTCTGAAGCACCTTGATTATTAGTCGATACATTTTGAGCGAAATCGTATACACAAAGAGTGTCTATACTTAGTGATACCTTGAGCGAGTGTGGTAGATCATCTACACCGAGAAATCAAGGGAGAACAACGCTGTAACATCTCTTTGTTTATAGTGGAATCCAGCCAATAAGCTGTCAATGTAGAAGAGTGGACGTAAGCTTGAAATAAGCCGAATCACTATAAACCACGTGTTCAATTTTCTCTTCCCTTCTCTCAGTCTTACTTTGATTATTGTTTGTCTCAAATCTATCAACTGTCTAATATTGTGCAATTATCGAGAAAAATCTTTTATATACCTATTCACCCCTCTCTAGGTACTTATACTAGCTATATCAAGGCTCACCTAGGGCAACGGTCGCCGGCCCCTCATGAGGGCCAGCGACAACTCGCCCAAGGCGGGCGACAGCCGCTGGCCCCCTGTGAGGGCCAGCGAGCCCAAATCTGGGCACCCTCGCTTGAGCTTAAGCAAGGGTACCCAGATCTAGGCTCGCTGGCCACGGGCAAGGCCTCATCGGCCTTCGCTCAAGGCCGACGAGGGTCGACGAGGCCTCGCCCGGGCCGGCGACCGTCACCCGCCTTGGGCGAGGCCTCGTCGGCCCTTGCTCAAGGGCGGTGGGGCTCACCGGCCCCGAGAGAGGGCTAGCCACCCCTGCCTAGGGCTGGCGATCGTCACCTAGCCCTTACGGTGATGGGCGGTGGCGGCGGCGGAGGCGGGGAGAGGAGCCGCTGATTTCTTTTTTAAACAATTTTTAAAAATAAATTTTTTTCTTTTTACTTTTTTAGTTTTTGGTGAAAATAAGATAAAATCAATAAATCTAATTTTTAGTTTTGAAATCTATTTTTTAAAGTGAATAAAAAATAATTCAAAAATCCATGCGGAAATAAAATAATAATTTAAAATTCCACATCAGCATTTTTAAAGGAAAAGGTTAATGGCGTTGATTTTAGGACTCAAATGAAAATTTTGACAAGTTTTAAGACTTATTTGCACTTTTTGCAAGTTTTAGGATTCAAATGCATTTTCGTGACAAGTTTTAGGACTTCTGGAGCACTTATCCCTTAAAAATCTGAAGGCCACTTTGAAAAAGTTCTCTTCACAAATCAAAATTGATAATTAGATCATACAAACAACATGAACCAATCAATAATTAAAAGTACAAAAATGTCTAAGGATTGGCTTTGATACCACTGATGGTGTTTGTTTCAATAACAATAATACGTGCATATGTAAATTAGAATCAAATTATAATCACAGTGGAAGTAAAAAAGCCTATACATGTATTTCCATAGCATTGTTAGTGCATTTTTAATAAAAGCACCTAGAAGTGATAAAAGGGCTAATTGCATTACCCTTGTACCGTGCTCTAAAAATTTTGGTTGTAACGTTCTTCATATTTTGACCATAAATGTCTGATGTCCTTGCAGCGTTGGTTCTGACATTTTTCGGATTCTAACTTCGAATGTTTGACTTCCTGGTAACATTGATTCTAACATTCTTGGAATTCTAGCCACGAACGTTTGATGTTTTCTGATAATACTAGTTTTGATGTTCTTTAGAACTAGACCACAAACGTCTGATCTCCTCATAACGTAGGTTTTGATGCTCTTTAGATCTAACCCCACAAGTGTGGAGCCTTTAGTTCAGACACCCCACCAATCTCATGTCGAATGGTAGAGAGAAATTGAGGGATCTCACCACTACAATTGTGCCAGCAATTGTTCTCATGTATGAATGACTTAGTTGGTTATTATCAACCCTCTCAATTGTCGATTATTGATCATCTTGTGATCTGCTCTCTCAACCATCCTTTTATAACTAGTCCCAAATCGCATTAAATCGACTCATTAACTCTAAAGCCATTTCAGAGAATTAATTCGATCGTAACGTCTAATGGATGTAAGTTCTGAGACCGTTTCAGACATTAATTCGGGCATTAATTCTATAACCATTACAGAGCATTATTCCATGCATTAGTTTGTAACCATTGCAAGACTTTATTCTGGGCATTAACTTTGTAACTGTTACAAATATTTAATTTGACTGTTATGTTTGAAACCATTTCAGAACATTAATTTATCATTTGAATCAAGTCATTTTAGATTATTAAACTGTCAAATTGATTCTGAAAACCGTTTTAGATCATAAATGTGATAGTTAAGTCTGAAACCGCTTTAAATCATTAATATGGCCATTAAGTCTGAAACTATTTCTGAATATTAATGTGACCGTTAAATCTGAAACCTTTCAGATCTTTAATTTAGCCATTAAGTCTAAAACCATTGTAGATCATTAATTTAACTATTGATTTTGAACTCACTTCAGATTATTAATGATGCCATTGATTCTAAACTCACTTCAAATCATTAATACGTTTATTAATTCCGAACTCACTTCGGATTATTAATATGGTCATTGAATCTAAATGCGCTTCAAATCTTTGATTCGGCCATAAAGTCTGAAATCCGCTTAAGATCTTTGTAAAGTCTGAAGCCCCTTTCAGATTTCTTATTTTTAGTTCGACTCAATTTGATTGGCTCAATTGCAAACACATTTGCAATATTGTCTCTCTCTTTCAAATGTTATTTTAATTAATTATAGTGTGTGACATCCCTAAGTTAATCATTGAGTTGGGAATAAGATTTATACTAACACATTAGCACAACCAAAAGAACTGATTGTCCATATCAATCTCTTGTTCCTACAAATCATGAATGATATCTAGTAATATATCATGGCTATCTAAACAATGTGAATGTTTCAAAAACATAATGAACCTGTAAACCTTGATGACCGTGAAATTTGATCATTTGTCTCACCATGTCCCAATTGAACAAAGACCATGGAATTATTGGTCAAGCCACCAATTTGATCATATGTCCAAATCTAATTGACATGTATTCTACAAGACATGAATCATTCGTTCTCGGTTACAACCCCAACCAAGGATTTCAATACAAAGTCACGATTAGATTGCATAGGACATCAATCTCGTATAGATGAAGACAGATTCCATATTGCACATGCATGTGCCTTCGTATGTGAACGGACTATAACCATCAAGCACAAAGATGATGAAGCGTCAATAGCACACTTATGAATCATAGCCATCCAACATAAATTTCAGTATTAAGCCTTAGGTTTAAGGATCTTACACCTAACCAAAGCATGAACAATTAGTCATTGACCCTGCTAAAAGCTTTCTGGTTGCTAATTGTTCTATGTATGTCACGTTCAATAAACTTGTCCAAGACAAGCACCCGTGTTCTAGCTTGAAAATCACAATACCCAATGGCTTGTGACTCATCATCCTCTCAGGTATCCTATATTGAATGGTGAAGCTTGAGAACATATCAGTCTCACCAAGATCATCAATATTCTCTCAATGCTCCATCGATCGGGAATAATTTAAAGATTCAACATAACTGTAAACTTATCACACATATTCTTAACACCTTAAAAATAGGTTCAGTCACAACTGATCTTATGAACTCATTCATATAAATAGAACGGTGAATGAATATTTCTTTGCCATTAAATAATCCCCAACATTTACCTACTACATGGTTGCTTTAGGGCATTTAGCTAACATCAATAGCATGCTTGAATGACGCACACGATGGCCATGGATTAGCGTTGGCATGCTCATGAGCAGGTCATCCATGGCTGGCCGGTGATGCTGCAATCCACATGGCAATTTTTTTTCCGTCCTATATTGAAGCTTAACCAGGGGGGAGGAAAGCGAGGTCTACCAGATATATTGAGTGATGAATAATTTGGCGTGTGGGCCCGGATCAACACATATCCCACGTGGCATATTAAACGCACCTAATATTTTCTCTCTTCTGTCCTCATTTGGCTTGTATTATTGTGCTCTTTTTGGTTTTATGGGCCATTACTTTTATCTAGTTACATCTTACCTATCTGTAAAGCATTCTATAGATGCTCACTATTATTGGATCATGTAAAAGTTTGGAATATCCTCATTCCACACTACATAAGATTAATTTCTGCCAAAAGTAGAATAAGAGTTGACTAAGAGTCAATTGCCATATACCAATGATCTTCCAAATCTCGTCTCTCTTTGGTCTTGCGTGACATGTATACAATTCGAGAAGAGTTCTCAATATTTTCATAAATGATTTTATACTTTCAAACGTGCTCATGTCTCACGGTGCACCTGAAAAATGATTCCTCTTTAGTTTTACTAATTCCATTAATTAATTTTCCGTTAGATTTGAAATTTACTTCAAGTCTCTATCCACGTGAAAGTACTTCTCTGCTTTAGATTTCAAAAGAAGGGGACAAGTATAACAGGAGTGCCATAATTTTTGTACAGTGCATATTTGAGTGCTATAACTTTTTTTTTCATTCACTTAAGTACTAATCGATTATTTGAGTGCCACTTTCAACAAATAGTCATATGAGGATTTTTACAATTTTTTAAAAATTTGATTTGTTATTATTTTTAAATTTTAATTTTTTTTTTTTTTTTTTTTTTTTTGTGTGCCAACTGCAATGGCCTTGCTCTCAGCCAGTAGGGCCACAAAGGTCTGGGTTAGGCCATAGGCGGTTGCAGGCAAGGGCCTTCGCGATGAGGCCACGATGGCCTCACCTAGGGCCATGGTGTCCTCGCCAGCCACAGGTGAGGACATGAAGTGATTGACTCTTCAAATTTGTTGAATTTTAGTTATCAATTTTTCAAATTTGTTGTAATGAGTAAAAAAAATTACAAAAATTGTACATGTTGATACCTACGGTGCCACGTAAGACGACCGACATCCATATCGGATTTTTGGCGAGGCAAATTGCCAATGGTATTTAAGTGATCAATTTTCAAATTGGTAACACTTAAGTAGCGAAAAGAGTCATGACACTCAAGTGAGCATCTTTCGAAAGTTATGGCACTTTCGCTATTCTTTGTTTTGGAAAGAAGCAAGAGTGTCACGTCCTTCTGGTGAGGAACTTTGGCAGCATTCTCCACTCCAATGACATCTTCTGTCGGCCATTCGGCTTGTATTATTGTGCTCTTTTATTTTATGGGCCATTACTTTTAGCTAGTTACATCGTACCTATCTGTAAAGCATTCTATGAATGCTCGCTATTATTGGATCATGTAAAAGTTTGGAAAATCCTAAATATATAAGATTAACTTCTGCCAATATAATAGTTGACTAAGAGTCAATTGCCATATACTAATGATCTTCTAGATCACTTTTCTCTTTTTGCTATTGCGGGACATGTATACAATTCAAGAAGAGTCCTCAATAATTTCATACATGATTTCACACTTTCAAACATGCTCGTCTCACGGTGCAGATGAAAAACGTTTCCTCTTTGTTTTTACTAATTCCATTAATTGACTTTCCATTTAAATTTTTCCTCTTCGTTCCTTATTTTTCCAATGATGAAATGAATTCCATATTCGGTTCATTATTCTTTTTGTTAGAAGAAATTCCGATAATCTATTGAGAGTACCCACATTAAGCTAAATGAATAAAAAAAAAGTTTAATTAAGTGAAGATAACGCTGTTCTCATTTTTCAAGGTAAACTTAAATATGTCAATGTATTACCTTCATAAGAAGGACGTATTAGCACAAACGGACTCAAATTATGTTTGGAAGACTTTATTGAGTTGGCGATAAAAAATAAAGAAAAAAGAGGTGCAAAGAATGATTTTCCCCGTGTTATCTAGAAAGTACGGACCTAACGACAGTGAAATTTTTTTTTTTATAGATATATATTACCTACATCTTGATTTGTAAAAGCCTTTTTTTTTTTTACATAAACAGTCCCAGAATGGAAATATAAACCTCTGAATGGAATAGAGTTACATGCAAAATAATTGGTTAAGCGTCATTAGCTAAAACCTGCCTATGTGAAGAAATTGTACATCGCCATTGTATAGAATAAAGCTTTTTGAAATACATTCATGCTACATACACCGTTGGTGTAAAAGTCTTTTTTTTTTTTCCTTTTTTTACACAAATAGTCCTGGAATGGAGATATAAATCTGTTCATGGAATGAATCTACATACTGAAAATAAGATTGTATATGTGTCATTTTATAAAACCTGCTTATGTAAAGAAATTTTTATACCGTTAGTGCACTTGGGAAAAAGCCCTTATAAATATGTTATTTGCAAAACAGGGGATGGTGGAAGAAAAGAAAAAGAAATACTGTGACACTTGTTTTTTCAAGTGAACTTTCCAAATTTACACTTTTGTGAATAAAATGAACTTCCATAAAATTAATGATGTCATAATATTGGGAAATGAAGACGTCATTCCGGAAAAAGAGAATGGTACATCATCGACAGCTGGAACTTTGTCTCCGTCCACGAGCCCATGTATAAATAGAGAAGATCCACGAGAATAAAACTCAACTTCGACTTCAACCCCATTAAAATTCTTCTCTGCACGGCAAAGATTCCACTATGGATTCCCAAGACAGTTCGGTTTCGGGACAATTGGCAGGTTTGTTCTGTTCTTTCCTTTGTTGTTCTGATTTGATCCCATAAGGCAATGGGAAAATTGGGAAAGTTTCTCTTTTTGTGTTTTAATTTCGAAATTAAATTGTTTAAAATTACAATATTTCTTCATTTCATTGCTTAACAAAGTTGACCTAAGATAATTTCTGGTACGAGGAAATCTTCCAATTTCTTGTTTTTATTTCCAAAGTACTCAATCGACATACTTTTGTTAGAGATTTTGGTTGCCGTGTTTTAAAAAATTTGAACCTTAAAACTGAAAATAACCAAAATGACATTATTCTGTACAAGGATTGCTTTAAAAGGGTGCGCCAACAAACAAATAACTTTTAAATAATTTGGAAATTCCAACTAAATCATCAGAAATTAAAACTATCATTTAAAAAAAAAAAAAAAATTACTTTAAATTATTCAGGCAAATAACACTTTCTGTCCCTGTGATTTTGACTAGGGACACAATTGTCACCACAGACCAGTATAAGGACTGGAATTATAACCAAACAATACAGAGACTAAAGTGAGATTTCCTACCTACAGGGACTGAGATAATTTAATTTCTCCAAACTAAATATGCAGAAGCAACGTGTGGCCAATTAATTCATTTTCTCGGGCCCATGGCATGACTATTCCTTTTTTTTTTCCTTTTTTTTTTTCCTTTTTGGTCAGAGACTATTCCTTTCCAGTAAACAGTAAACACGCAAAATGTATTACTCAAAGTCAGATTCTCCTAATTTGGTATTGACTTGGCTCCAAGTTCCCTTATAGTTGTTGATGATGATACAACTGCTTTTTGTCAATCACAGTTTTGTTACTTACGAGCGCTTAATGTGAGGAAATTATCAAATCAGTCCTAAATCTATTATATTAATGTCAATTTAATTCTAAACCATTCAATTTTTCCAATTTAGTCCTCACCCTTTGCGTAAAATTTAAATAGTCATTCATACCAATTTTCATTGAAAATCGCTAACTTAGTAGTGTACTAGATTGGGCGGCCGACAATGATTAGACTATTATATCAGCGATTGTTGGCTAAAGTTGATTGGAATGATTAAATTGTAAATTTGCGTAAAGACCTATGACTAAATTGAAAAAAAAAATGAAAAGTTTAAGATTGAATTGGTATTCGTACAATAAGTTTAAAACTAATTGTGTAATTTTCCTCACTTAAAATCTAGTTCATTAAAATTAATTACCAGAAGATTTCCTCTTATCAGGGAGTTTTACCCAAACAATCACATCTTAGGGACTGAGCGCAAAACAAATGGGTTTTGAATAGTCAATTACTTGTCATTAAGAAAGTGCATGAGACTAATCTTTGAAAACATGATCCTCGAACTATTCAATTGATAAAGCTACTCAAGGTGGTCGCAGACCAACTATGTTTGAAGCGTACTTGATAATCAAGAATCAATCAAAAGCTAAAGGTTAACGTTAACATTTTTTTTTTTTTTTTTGGGGTTTTAAAGTTTACCATTTAAGTTTAACAAAAAAAAAAAAATCATGAGATGAAGCATACAAAGTATGATTATATTTCCGAGGTTATTTATGATCACTTCTCTTTTTGTGACAGAGACTCGTGTAGACATAAGTTCAGAAGGCAGGATAGCAGATACAGCTTCCCAGGATCGAGGAACACCAACTGAAGGTTTGTCACATTGAAATTTTAATTTTCGTTCTTCCTAAATCTCGTGTCTCATGCATTTTGAATTTTTTTTTAAATAAACATGTTAAATTTCTCATATAGAAATGCTGACATTGCAATTCACATATAATGTTTTTTTTTTCATAATTTTACACTTCTCACTATCAAAGATTAAACGGACGTGCTAACAGGAAAAAGGTATGCTGAGTAAACAACAGTCCCTTTGCTTGCATTTGCGTTTCATTAAGAACTTTGAGCAGGTGCGATGGTCATAGAAGTACGAAAGCCTGAGGACTTTTGATGTGCCATTTTTGCAGATATGCCTACACCAGTGGTCAATGAAGGTTATCAAGCATTGCTTGTAGCTGCACAGAAAGGTGATTGGAAAAGTGCTAAGAAATTCCTCGATGAACATCGCGAAGCAATGACGGCCGTAATTATGACTGTAGATAATGAACCCATTAGTGTGCTCGATGTTGCGATTCTGGCCTCACAAGATCAATTGGTCGAGAACCTGATCAAGCACTTCCCTCCAACAGATAAAGATTTTGATTTCAGTATTCCCCTTAAGAAAGCTGCCTCGACAGGAAGGAAAAGAATGGGAGAGGCATTAGTAAACAAAGTTGATGCTAAATCTGAAAGTGTATACCGTGCCATCTCCAATGCTACTACATTTGCTCCTAAGCAAAAGGAGGTTATTTGGTATCTGGCCAAACGTACAAAACGCCCCCCAATAGAGCATACCATGTCAGGACTTGCTAAGGCCGGCCATTTGGGTAAGAAATTACACTCGCTCATCACATTTCCTTCACTTTTTACTTGGATTAACTCTTTGTTGTTGTGTCCCCATAGACATAGCGTTGTATTTAGCTCACCGATACCAAGTCTCGACGTCAAGTGAAGAAAACAAGTTCATTTTGGAATGCTTGGCGAAGATGGAGTCTAACTTTCGTAGTGGAGCTAGACTCAATTTTTGGGAAAAATCCATTGATAAATGTGGGTAATTCTTCCCCATATTTTTAATCTAGTGCGCACAATGCAAGCAACTCTCCATCCAATGTAGAGTTTCTAATCAATCTGTCTATCCTCAGTTATAGGGATCCCTCTATGTCTGGTCAATACACCATTTGACAACTCCAAAGAAACGAAGACGCCTCAAGCTATTTCTATTAATCTGCTTAATGGTTAGACTAACAAGGCAAACATCATATCACTCAGGGATCCCGTCGACAAAAACGCTAAAGGACAAGGAATACATCTATAAGCACAATTTAATATCTAAACCATGATGTATGTCACAAATTAACGTATAATGTATCATTTGTAAAGTTAGTTGAGAAATTTTAGTCAATGTCAAATTGCCAAGTAGAATTATTGAGATTTGTAGCATTGGATCTCATATCATAAAGGTTGATGATCCTAGTTGTCTAGCCTATTCAAGTACTATTAAATTTGGTTATTGTCTAATATATATTTGTGTTCACCATCAATTTCTACTTTGCTGACATGATGCTTATCTCCTCTTTGTGGTGGTAGCTAAGCGGTTCAAGATATCACTCTCGAATTATGCCACAATGCCAGGTATACGAAACTGCCATGGTACCTACGGAAGAAAGACCTTATTTCATCCATGGTTAGAGATCCCTAAATTTAAAGTGTAAATTGATATTTTTGGCGTATCCCTTTGAGATCGTAGGTAATATGATGATATGCTTTGATAAGAACATTTCATCCATGGTTAGAGATAACTAAATTTAAAGTGTAAGTTGATATTTTCATCATATCCCTTTGAGATCATAGGTAATATGATGATATGCTTTGATAAGATCCAATTCTAAGTCTAAACGGTATATACCTATTGGGGGAATTTGTAAGAATAATCAATCGAAATTAGATCTATTGATCTGTTGCTGAATCTACCAATTTTTCAATACAAAAAAGAAAAAGAAAAAAAGAGAACTCTTTTTTTTTTCTCATGAAATTGAGGTGTTCATCGACAAATCCATATGTTCTCTAATGCATGCATTTTGATTTTCAAGCCACATATAGTTTGCTTTCTCGATTACTATCTTGTATTAGGATAAGTGCACTAGTAATCCTAAAACTTGTCATAAAAGTGTAATCAAATCTTAAAACTATCAAGGAGTGCAATTAAGTCCTAAAACTCGTTACGAAAGTGCAATTGAGTCATAAAACTTTCATAAAACTTTCAAAAAGTATAATCAAGTTTAAAAGTGCAATCAAGTTATAAAATTTTCCGAAAGTGCAATCAACAGAAAGAATTTTTGGATCAATTTGACAAATTTTATGACTTAATTGCACTCTCTTGACGAATTTTAGAACTTTCAAAACACATACCCATCTTAAATCCATGATTTTCTTTTCTATTATTATATAGACATAAGAACATGGCGCAACCGTAAAAGCCTCTTTAACCTTTTGATTCTTCGTCGTTTGGAAAATTGCTTATTTGATGTACATGCAGCTTTTCTAATCAAAAGGATTGGATTGAGGCACAAATGCTCGCTTAAGTTTGCAAATCTAGTTCTTACCGAGATGAAGAATCAAATGGAAACTCCCAAATTACTTAAGCTCCTTCCAAGCATTGTCCTCGATGCTGTATCTCGCGGAATCTCTGAAATTGTCAAGTTATCTTTTGAGCATTTTCCGGAGTTGACGTGGAATGAAAATTTTATAGAAAAACTGATGAAAAATGTTGTGAAAGGACGGCATGTGGAGTTGTTTAGACTGGTGAATGGACCCAGCACAATTCCATTGTTGACTGATGAAATGAGGAGAGAACTGAGGAACGTCCTGGTAGATTGGTCACAAACATGTCAACCGAAAGATGTTTCCAGAGCTCCTTTTCTTATGCAGGGGGAACTCCAATGGTTTAAGGTCGGTTCACCTTATTTGTTTATCCCTCATTTTTGCTTTTAATTCATATTGACATTGATAAGCATCCTTTCTTTTTCTGAAGGTACTGGAAGATATGAATCCATCTTCTAAAAGTCTGCAAATTAAGGTCGGTTCACCTTATTTGTTTGCAATCCTATTGTGCTTTTTTATTTATATTTATATTGACAGGCGTCCTTAATTTTTCAGAGCATTCTGTCAAGGATCAATTCTATTTCAAAAAGTCTTAAATTGTCAGAAGATAAAAAATCATACTGGGATGAGTTTGTAGAGAACCGCACACAATTGCTCAAAGAGGCAGGGCAATGGATGAAAGGTACATCATCATCTTGTAGCCTCATCTCGACTCTCATCATTATGGTAGCTTTTGCTACGGCTTTTACAGCACCAGGAACAGATCATCCTGATATAGGGATCGAGATCTCTTATAAAAAGAGCTCCTTCATGGTATTCGCAGTTGCCAATGCGCTTGCTCTTTTCTCCTCTGTCACTGCCACCTTGATGTTCTTGGGTATCTTGACTTCACGCTATGGTGCAGAAGATTTCCTAAACTCACTACCGACAAAAATGATACTAGGCCTCACTTTTCTCTTCCTCTCTTTGGCCTTTATGCTGGTGGCATTCAGCTCTGCTCTTACCATCGTCCTAGGCAAAGAACTGGAGGGGATTTACATCCCAATTACTTTCTTGGCTGTCATCCCAATCGTATTGTTCGCAATCCTACATCTCCCCTTGTATCTTGAAATGGTTAAATCCACTTATTGGCCTCGCCCCTACCGTTCCATGAAGCTTTGGGAATAGTCCTGGCTCATCTGTGGACAAAGACATTTGCGATGATCTTCATTTGCACTTGTTATTGTGTGTGACTTGCAACTACTACGCTGTTTACTCATGTTTTAAGACTTTTAATGTGTGACATCAGTGACACTTATACTAAAGTTAAATGTATGCTGCCAAGTGCACAGCTTGTCTCCATGTATTATTTATATATTTCATTGCTCATTGTCGTATTAAGATCAACCAAATTTTTCATATTAAGATGAACCCAATTTTTCAAAGAATTGGCAACGTCGCCGTCAATATTCAATAGGTGTTCATCCATTGAAATAAAGCAACGATCCATACAAATTCTCCATACTACACAAGATGGAGCACGCATGATAACCAATCTATTTTTCTATTTTTCTATTTTCTGGAGCAAGTTTGAAATATAAATCCATTTGGTAGCACAATTTTATTGTTCTATTTTTAGAACAAATTTTTATTTTAGAAATAGATTTGAAGCAAAAATGATAAGTTAAAATTTTTTATTTTTCTATTTATGGAACAAAAGAGAAATAAAAACTTTTCTCACGTTCACTGCCGGTTGCCCAGTAGATGATTGCCACCAATTGGGAGGAGAAATTTTGTGTCGTTACTAAACAAATTTCTATTCAAAAAGCATAAGTTTTGTATCTTTACCAAATACATATTTTTGCTAAGAAATTCGTCTAGGGATTAGAAATAGATGGATAGAAAATGATTTCTGGAACAAAATGGTTATCATTCACACCCCCGGTGGCCCTGTACAAGGAACTTCTGATCTAGCCAACTGAGCAGAACAATAATTTCAACTCAGTGGAAGGTCAGCCTTTGAAATCAGTCTTGACCGACTGCCAATACTTGCACCATATCCTCTCATCCAACTCTTTGGGTTTGACCTCCGCGATCTTAGCCGCGTTGGCCATCGATCCCATCATTCTCTGCTTCCTCGCCACTGTGTCCCTCTCTGCGCCCAACCCTTCATGCTCCATCACCCAGCAACCATGCACAGTGCACATCAGCAACAACGCCATCAACTCCATCAGCAACATAACCATCAAAACCCCGCACTCCAGCCTCACCAGGACTTTAGCCACTTTCGGGTCACTCTGTGATCTCAGCAGAGAAAGGGGTGACGTTTCTTTGGTGAATAGCGCCAGGACGCCAAGCCCTTGGCCGGACAGCGAACCAAGGAGGATTCAGACTTGGGTTGTGAAGCAGAAGCTAGTGAGCTAAGAATAGATGCTCACTAAGAGGAGACGAGCGACATGGACAATATTAAGAGGAACATGAAGCCGAGCGAAGTTGGGGTATTCTGAGGAGGGTCATGGGAGCAAAAGATGCTACGGAGAGGATGATCATAACGAAAATTTAGCAATACAGCAAGAGATTTGGGAATGACCAAGAACTTGCTTTACTTTGCGGCAGACGCTTTCTTTTTAGTTTATGGGGGTCTATTTGATGTTGGCACCTAAATTATTACCCAAAGATTTTTAGAAAAAAATCTAAAAATTTTATTTTTATTGAATTTCGAATTCTTGCATATAAATTACTTAGGCATTTAGTATAGTGTTGACACTTAAATTTTTTGGAGATATCGTCATTACATTTCTAGAAGAAAATTAGGGATTGAATTCATCAATGACGATGGAATTCCACCCAAAATTTTTTAGGGGATGCTTGAATTAAGACCAAAGCAAGGGCTGAGGATCTGACTGTGACTAGGTAAGCCCTGAGGGGGTCAGATTGTATTTGAAACAGCAAGTTGGGGCTAAAATGCAATTTTCAAAAGGTGAAGGACCAATTTGCAAATTTTACAAAAAAATTGGCAGAGCCCCTAAATAATCATTTTTATCATTTTAACCCCTAATTAAGTAAGAAATTGAACTCGGGTCGGGTCAAGTTGATCATATCAAGTCAAAATGACCAAATTGAAAAAATTGGGCATTCTCAAGCAAGAATATGGCCAATTTTGAGGGATTTGTTTTTGCAAAATTGGGAAAAGTAAGTTGCAAAATTTGGCTAGGGGTTAAAGTACTACACATGCAAAAAAAAAAAAAAATCAGCTAAAAAAAATTCACTTAAACCAACTGCAAAAACCCAGCTCATGATTTGGCTATAACTCGAAGCTTATGAGTAATCAACTTCGTGACTCCACCATATTATACTTAGATGTCCAATTAGCCTTATATTTGGTTGAGGCGTATGTTGACACCCGGCATTTAGCCGACGCTTCCAAAAAGGTAAAAAAAAAATCGAGATTTGGATTTTGATCGTGACGAAGCCCGTTTCTTGACAAAAAGAAGTGTTGTTTTTCATTTATTTCTTTTAAATTGTTGCTTTATGCATTTTTCTATTCATTTAAAAAAATTGAAAAGTCAAATGATTGACTTTCAGGTTGACTTTTTGGTTAACCCTTTAACTAAAAGTCAATTCAGGTCAAAAATTGGCTTTTCGCATAAAAAGATGTTAATTAGCTTTAATTTCACTTTTCTTAAATTAATTTTTCAAAAATTTGAAGATTTGACCAAAGAATAACCTTTGATGAAAAGTCAACTAAATAGTTGATTTTTAATTAAAGTTTTGACCAAAAAATTTTAAAGAATCAAAAATCATCAAAACACTTTGTTTAAGTGTCAATTTGATTTGTGTGTCAAAAATTTCACAAAATCGATTGAGAACCTTATTTTTCGAATTTTTCGGTTTTAGGTTTTAAATTTACCAAAAATAAAATTATTTTTATTTTAGTTATAATTAGGTGTAGTTCCTTTTATGATATTTGGTCTAGGGACTATTTTTAATCCACTTGTTCATTCAATTTCGGGAATTGTCATGTCAAAGACGAATTACCATTTTAAGCCTTAGGGGGTCAAAATCGAATCTTCATGATTTGTAAATGGACGATTGTGTTTCACTCATTTTCTTGAGATAAGTCCAAATCCGAGGTCCATTTTGAAAAATTCGTTCAAGAGCTTTCCAATTTGAGGAACTTCTTTCTCTTGGATATAAGAAAGTCAAACAATTAAGCTTCAGTTGAAGAAATTCAAGTTGAACCATTCAAAACTATGGTTCAAATTCACGAATCAAGGTCCAATTTTCACATTAGACCTCGACTCATTTTTGGTCTAAGTCTCATGACTTCAATTCAAAGTCAATTTAAATGCATTAGGCGATCATCAATTCGATTAGCCCTACGGCGCTGCCACGACCTCTGATAAAAAGGGGCCTAGGGACACCTAACACGTCTAATAATACAAAAGCGATTTAAAAAGTATCATCAATCCCACTACTACCTAACCCTCTATGGGCTCTGGGATCCATGGCTCCAGCTTGGCGATCAACTCAGGATCAAGCTCAAAGTCAAACACTTCTCCATCGAGAAAGTCCTCATCCTTGGCATCTCAGCCGATGCCTCTCCTTGAACCTCCGACACCCGGCGGACCATCGAAGCAGCGGATGGGACCGTGGCTCTCATTGCCCACCTAGAAGTACTGGGCCACGAATCGATGAGACACAAGATTAGGTAGCCCCTCATTAACTCAAATGGTCGTGATGTAGCTTGTGTAATGCGCGTCAACCCCCTCTACAAAATACTCTTTCACCTCTTGGCTGTGCTTTACGGGGAGGTCGAATCAGATTTGGTGGAAAGGCTTAGCCATTCCTAGGGCTTTTAAACATTCAACAAACAACCATGAGATAAACTCAATGAATGAACTTCCTAGACCACGCGTAGAGAAGCCGTTCACCTCGGAAACACCATAAACATGAAATTATCTATCGATGAAAAAACATAACAAAGCTCCTCTCGCTTTACCCTAACTATTTACATAAAAACGAATCTATTATTCAAGGCCATAAATAAAAATACATAGGCAAATTCCATCATATCCTCCATGCTCCTGAGTCAAACATACGAATGCGCAATATAGTTAAATCATGCGCTCATGCCATGCAATAATCTGGACCTAAACACATATGAATCTCATGCACTTTCCATACAAATATGTCCAGATTATTACGGCCACTCAAGACCCAAGGCCAACTCGAAGGTTCTCAGTAATCCAGCATAACCGGGTATCATCTTGCCCCATCAAGAACGGTATTGTCCCGCGTAAATGCATCAAGATGGTCATTCCTATTAGGAGCTTCGTTTCGAAATCCATTTGCGAACGGCATCCGAATTGAATAAGGTATCATCCCATGTAAAACGCATCAGGACGGGTTCACACCCCGAATAAAATGCATCAGGGTTTTTAAGTGATCACACGAACATACCATCATATAATTTTTTTTCTTATCTTTCTCATTAATCCATATAATGCCCATGCAATATGCCACAACCTTTGTCATATGCCATTATGTTATACACGTGCATCATATCATACGATATACATGGTTGCATCATTTAATTCATAAACTCGTGGCATATAGGTCACTTATCAAAATAGAGTAAAGTTATCATAATATTTCAAAATCATTTATTATGTGCCATCATAACCTATAATGTGTCCAAATCATTTATCACGTGCCATCATACCCAATCATATAATTCATCTTTCAATTAATGTACCATGCATACACATTTGACTCACGTAATACATATAATACATATGACACTTTAAACACGTGCAACACATAATACCTATAACCCATTCGCACATACAATTCATAACCCATGTAGCATGTGTAACATATAATCCGTACCCCATATAACACATATATCACATAATAGTCTACCATCCTATTATGGCATAATAAAACAATGTATCAACTTTGCTTAACATAATCCGATAGTGTATCGCCTACAATCCACTAGCCTATCGCCCAAAAGTCCAATAATCTATCACTTTAACCTCGATAACTTATCGGTAAAAGTTCGAAAGTCTATGTAAACCCAACAATCACTTATCACACATCATCCACTTATCACATTAATAAATCATCATTTAACCATAAACAAGCCCTAAACCACTCCTTAAGTGCAACTATAACCCTAATTAAAGGGTTGAAAGCCATTCACAAACAAATCCAAGCTTCGTAAAGCATCGGGGATGGTGCGGCAAGGTTGGACGACTCTTGGTTGCACCTCCACAGTGCACGTGGGAGGCTGGACAACGGCTGACCGGTGGTGGGACGGTGGCTAGTCGGCAGTTGGTCGGCGACAATGGCCTTTCGAACTTCTTGGGGGTACCAAACCGACGAAGAAATGAGAGGGAGGGAGCGCCAACAAGGGCTGAACAGCACCGAGTAGCTCTTGAGGAGGGCTAGTTGGTTAGCTTGAGTGGCGGTACGCCGGGGCGAAGGGCGGTCCAGCATCAAGGGTGTGATGGACGGTCATTGGTGAGGGAAAAGAATAGGAAAATTAAAGAACAAGCTTGCAAAAGAGATGCAAATGGGTGAGGGGGTTCGGCTAGTGGTGAGGGGAGAGAGAGAGAGAGAGAGAGAGAGAGAGTGTATGTGTGAAAGTTGTGAGTTAGTAAAAATGAGAGAAAAAGAGAGTGAGTGGAGAAGGTGGCTAGTGGTGGAGAGAGGAAGAGAGGAGAGAGAGTGAGAGAGAGAGAGATCAAGTCCCATTAATGCCCATCAAAGGTGACTTCTTCAAGAAGCAAGATCCATGCATTAATGAAAAGATAAAAGCACTTGAGTGGATAGGTTAAGGCTAGATTAGGCTAGCTAGACTAGGTGGCTAGATAGGTCTTCCATCTCCTTCCTCATTGCCACCCAAATGCTTGTGCCATCCCTCCTTTGGCTATTTCCCAACTTTGCCATTTTGTCTTTAGTCCAATGGAATCACATTGGTCAATTCGCCAAGATTGCATACTATTCATGCACTATTCACGTTGAATGCATTAAATGCCAAGATTTGTGGAATGATGGTTTGATGGGCTTGAAGGGCCTATGGGTCTCCCTTGGTTGCCCATCCCTTGGGCGTGTGGCTTTAGGCCGCCCACTTGGGCTTAGGCCCATTTGGGTCATCGCCTTGGCCCGTTTCCTCTTTTTTGAACTTTTACACATCGTCAATGAGAAATCGAGTTTTTGCCTCAAAGTGGCTTTTGTCAATGCCTTCGTGGTTTATCGATCCTCAAGGTAATCTCGTATGATGATCGCTTGCCGATACAATTCCATTCTAAAAATAGGGTCGGAATGAGGATGTCACAACTCTTTCCTCCTTAAAAAAATTTCGTCCTTGAACTTTACAGGATCAGTCACTTCTTCGAACAAATGGGCATACTAGCTCTTCATAATGTCATCTCTTTCCTAGGTCACTCTCTCGGTGCCGTGATGCTGCCAAACGACTTTGACCAGGAGAATGACCTTATTGCATAATACCCTTTTTTTTTTTTGTCAACGACTCGTACTGATTTTTCAACATACGTCACTTTGTCGTCCACTTTTATCTCCTCATAACTTAGTACGTGTATCGGGTCTGGTTCCTACTTTATCAGCATGGATACATGGAACATGTTTTGAATCTAGGTAAGATTTGGTGGCAGCGCTAAAAGGTAGGCTAAAGTCCCAATTCGTTCCGAAATTTCAAAAGATCCAACGAACGTGGGCCTTAACTTCCCTTTCTTGCCAAAATGAGACATACCTCTCATTGGCGACATTTTAAGGAACACATAATCTCCAACTTGGAACTCCCGAGGTCTCCGTCGTTTATCTACATGGCTTTTCTGGCGGCTCGAGCTGTCTTTAACCTTTCTCGATGATTTGGACTATATCCGTGGATTACTATACTAGCTTGAGGCCCATAATTTTCCTTTCTTTGACCTCATCCCAATAAATGGGCGTTCTATAGGCACAACCATATAATGACTCAAACTGTACCATTTCGATGCTCTGTTGATAGTTGTTGTTGTATATGAATTCGACGAGATGCAGTTGGTCTTCCCATCCTCCTTTGAAATCTATGAGGCTCGTAACATATCTTTGAAAGTTTGGATCGTTTTCTCATATTGTTCATCAGTCCACGAATGATAAGCCATGCTAAATTGCAGCTTTATTCTCATAGTCGTCTGTAAGCTTTTCCAAAATGCAGCGGTGAAATTGGGATCCCGATCTAAAGTGATCATCACTGGAACCCCATGCGGCCGAATTATTTGTCTCATGTATAGCTCGACATACCTATCTAGAGCATAATCCTTTTGTACTGCAATGAAGAGGACTGACTTGGTTAGTCGGTCCACCACAACCCAAATGGAATCATTACCTTTCTGACCCCTCTACAATCCCATCACAAATTGTGATATGCTCCCATTTCCACTCTAGTACTCCAACGATTGTTGCAGTCCACCAAGTTTGCAGTGTTGGGCTTTCACTTGCTAGCATGTCTAATACTTTGCTATGTGTCTCACAATGTCAGCCTTTATATTATTCCACTAATAATACTGTCGAAGATTTTTGTACATCTTCATATTGCCTAGATGGACATTATAGTTGCTTCGATAGGCATCTGATAATATCTCTTCTTTGAGTTTTGCATCGTTAGGTACACACAATCGTCCTCAAAACTTCAAGATCCCATCATCCGTCACTTAGAAATATGGGTTCGTCTTCTCAAGGCTTCCTAGTACAATCTTTTGGATTGATGGATCTGTCAATTGCAAGGCTTTAATCCTAGTTTACACTTCTGGTTCAATTTGAAGGGTAACCATAAGACTAGAAAGATGGCCTACCTCGAACTTGAAATCCGAATCCCATACACCTTCGAGAAGCATCCACTCTCGAACCATCATTTGCGCAATCGGTGACTTTCGACTCAATGCATTTACTACCATGTTGGCCTTCCTAGGATGGTATAAGATGTTGAAGTCATAGTCCTTGAGAAAATCCATCTAGCGCCTTTATCTCATATTCAACTCCTTATGTGAGAATAAGTACTTCAAACTTTGATGGTTGGTGTAGATCATAAACTTTTCCCCACACAGGTAGTGCCTCCAAATCTTTAAAGTGAAGATAATCGCTGCCAACTCTAGGTTGTGTGTCAAATAATTTTGCTCGTGAGGCCTCAGTTGCCTAGACACATAGGCTATGACCCTTTCCATGTTGCATCAAGATGCAACCCAATCCCTTAAACGAAGCGCTATTGTAGATCTCATATCCTTTAGGACTAGATGGTATTATCAACATTGGGGCAGTTGTTAGCTTATGCTTTAGTTCTTGAAAACTTTTCTGGCACTTGTGCATCCATTTGAACTTCACTTCATTCTTTAATAATCGCATTAGGAACGTAGCTATTCCGGAGAACTTTTCCATAAATCGTAGGTAGTAGCTAGCCAGTCCTAGAAAACTCCAAACTTCGATCACCATCGTAGGTCTTGGCAAATTCATGATCATTTCTATCTTTGTCGGATCCACTAAAATTCCATCGCCTGATATCACATGACCCATAAATGCTACTCGGTTAAGTCATAACTCGTACTTACTAAACTTAGCGTAAAGTGAGTGTTTTTGGAGGGTCAGTAATACCATCTTCAAATGTTACTCATGCTCTTTGAGGCTCCCTAAGTACACCAGTGTGCCGTTGACGAAAACTATGACGAATTGGTCCAAATACACCTTGAACACCCAATTCATTAAGTCCATGAAAGCAGCTGGGCATTAGTTGACCCGAACGGCATCACTGTAAACTCATAGTGACCGTATCGCGTCTGAAATGCGGTCTTTGGGATATCCTCATTCTTGATCCTCAGTTGATGATAGCTCGTCCTCAGGTCTATCTTTGAGAATACCAAAGCTCTTTGAAGTTGATCAAACAAGTCATCTATCCTCGGCAATGGATATTTGTTCTTGACCGTCACCTGATTGAGCTATCAGTCAGTCGCAACAATTATACCTTATCACATAATTCATCTTTTAATTAATATACCATGCATACACGTATGACTCACATAATACGCATAATACATATGACACTCCAAACACGTGCAACACATAATAACTATAATCCATTAGCACGTACAACTCATAACCTATATAGCATGTGTAACATATAATCCGTACCCTATATAACACATATATCACATAATAATATACCATCCTATTGTGGTATAATAAAACAATGTATCAACTTCACTTAACACAACCCAATAGCTTATCACCTACAATCCGATAACCTATCACACAAAAGTCCGATAATCTATCACTTTAACCTCGATTACTTATCAGTAAAAGTGCAATAGCTTATCTAAACCCAACAATCACTTATCACACAACATTTACTTATCACACTAATAAATAATCATTTAACCATAAACAAGGCCTAAACTACTCCCCAAGTGCAATGATAACCCTAATCAAAGGCTAGAAAGTCAATCATAAATGAATCTAAGCTTTGTAAAGCATCGGGGATGGTGCGGCAAGGTCGGAAAGCTGCTGGTCGCGCCTCCACAGTGCACATGGGAGGTGGATGATGGTTGAACAGCGGTGGGATAGTGGCTGGTTGGGGGCGGTAGCCTCCGGGCTTCTCGAGGGACCAAACCAATGAAGGAATGAGTGAGAGGGGGAGCCGACATGGGCTGAATAGCATCAAGCAGCTCTTGAGGAGGGCTGGTCGGTCAACTTGAGCGGTGGTATGGCGGCACGAAAGGCAGTCCGACGTCAAGGGTGCAACGGACGATTGCCGGTGAGGGAAAACAAGAGGAAAATGGAAACATAAGCTTGCAAAAGAGATGCAAATGGGCGAGGGGGTTTAGCTAGTGGTGGGGGAGAGAGAGAATGTGTGTTTGAAAGTTGTAAGTGAGTAAAAATGAGACAAAGTGAGAGTGAGGGGAGAAGGTAGCCAGTGGTGGAGAGAGGAAGAAAGGAGAGAGAGTAAGAGAGGGATCAAGTCCCATTAATGCCCATCAAAGGTGACTTCTTCAAGAAGTAAGATCCATGCATTAATGAGAAGATCAAAGCACTTGAGTAGATAGGTTAAGGCTAGATTAAGCTAGCTAGACTAGGTGGCTAGATAGGTCTTCCATCTCCCTCCTCATCATCGCCAATGCTTGTGCCGCCCCTCCCTTGGCTATTTCCAACTTGACCATTTTGTCTTTAATCCAATGGAAGGGCACTTCGGTCAGTTCACTAAGATTGTGCACTATTCATAAACTATGCACGTACTTGAATGCATTAAATAGCAAAACTTGTGAAATGATGGCTTGATGGGCTTGAAGGGCCCATGGGCCTCCCTTGGTCGCCTACCCGTTGGACGTGTGGCCTTGGGCCACCCACTTGGGCTTAAGCCCACTTGGGTTCTCACTTATAGCATGTTTCCTCTTTTTTGAACTTTTATGCCTTGCCAAAGAAAAATTGAATTTTCCGCCCAAAGTGGCATTTTTTGATGCCTTCATAGTTTATCAATCCTCAAGGTAATCCCGTTCAATGATCGCTTGTCAATACAATTATGTTCTAAAAATTGGTTTAGAACAAGTATGTCACAGTTTAAGTCCGTTATTTCTTGTGATAATCACTCAACTAAGCCAATAGAAAACCTATAGATCACATCTATGGGATTTAATTGGCTTAATTGGATCAAAATAGGATAATTTCTCTTCAAATCATGCAAGTTTTCTTTTCAATTGTATAAATTTTGAATCCAGGCAGGAGCCAACCAGAATTAGTCAAGAATCAATCAAGAACTTATCAAACTTACATGAACCGATCTAACTGATTAGACCAACCATTGGCGAGGTAGGCCGATTCGACCCCCTGTTGGCTGATTCTGGACTTCCTATGACCAATTCTAGGTTCCTTGTCATATCAATTTTACTCCCATGGCCTCATCTTTTCAATTTGCAATTTGACCATAATTAGACTCTTAAGTTCAATTTTCGTTTTAAATCGAACCCATCCGATCAGCCTCCCGACACTTCTTAATGATGTTTAGCCTTTTAAATATTTGATTTGACCATTAGATCAAAATGTTGACCATCGAATTGAACCGACGATCAAGATTGACCAATTTAGGACTAGTATAAAAGATTTTTCCCTCCATTTTTTAAAGGAACTCATTTGTGTAAAAATATACACGCTTTACAAAAAATTCACTCTCATCACTCTCCTCTTTCTTGCCTCTCTCTCCTCCCTCTTCTCTCTCCATAACTAAACCGATTCATCGTCGGTTTAAGCCACCAGCCTCACCCCGACGGCTCACCGATCACTGCCTAGCCCCCCATGGCTGTCCTCTCTCCATTCTCGAGTCCCTCGCAACCATATTGGCAGATGGTGATCAGCTCCATTTTGATCGTGTCCATTCTTCCCTAGCGTCTGCAAATCGGTCTGACTTGGACCGTTCCCTTTGGCCGCTCAAACGGGTGGCCAACGGTGGCTCAACTACCACAAGATCTTGTCCAATCCAGTCCCCAGGCCATCCCTAACCTGGTCATGGTTGGGGCTTGGCCAATCAATTATTGGAATATCTCTGGTGACCTTGATCTTCTCTGGCGGTCCAAAGATCGGTCCAAGTGGACCAGTCTTGTTGCAAGATGAACCGGCAGTCCAGCCGCCTCCTTAGCAGTCCCTTGGTATCCTGATATGTTCATCGGGGATTCGATCATGCTCCGGCGACAATTCTTTTGTTCAATCGTGGATGAAACTCAAAGAAAAGGCAAAAAGGTAACAATCTCAAATCCAAACCCGATGAAGCGAGGTCAGCGTATCCGATCGGCGCTAGGGTTCAAGATTAAATCTATGGAACATACTTAGATCTAATGATGATTAGTTTGATTGATGATTTGCTAAGTTTAAGGATAATTGAGATTGCACTTGTGGTGGATTGGATGAGATTTATGCTAATCTGCAATTTTTGTGCATTTGTAAGTGGCTTATTGTTTGGCCTAAAATGAGACATTAGATAACCTTATTTGATCTCGAGCCTTCTAGACATAGAAAGTGTGTTGCAAGACCTTTGATTTGATAGGTTGCGCGTCTCTAACGTGCTATGTTTGACGCTCGAAAAACATCTCGCAATATGCTCGATTATGCAGTTTTTTGTGGTTAAATTTTGGTTCTGTTTTGGTTCCAATTTTGGAATTTGCTATTTTCGTATCAAATTGTGTAATTGATTTTTGATAAAGTTGTCATCACAATTTTTGTCCCAAATTGTCTCGAGCATCTTACGTATATTTTATAGATTTTTTGGATCAATTCTGGTGGGTCAAAATTGTCTAAAATTGAGCATAGGTCAATCTGCCCTATACCGACTTTTGATTAAGGTTGAAGGAAAGAATCTCTGGTTAGATTTTAGATATGAATGATTATCTCATTATTGCTACTCATGTGGTAAGCTTGGTCACTATGCCACGTATTGTAAAGACTTTCCATATGATGAGAATAAACTGGATGAAAAAGATAGTTTTTTTATATGGATCGTGGCTAAGAGCAAAGGTCCGGGAACATAGCCCCTTTTGGCATACCTTCTATGAAATGAATCTACCCCAAGACAATGTTGAAGAGGTTATCCCGGAGACCCCTCAACCTCCTTCGACAATCATCCCTATTCCGGATTCTATTCCTGCTATCTTTGACATTCCAGTACAAAAAAACAAAGGTAAGCGGACTATGGAAGCCTCAGGGTGCGACCCAATTATCACAGCTGCAACTCTTTTTAAGTGGAAACCTTTGATGGAGGATTCAACAACAAGCAGAGCTTTTTAGGATCTTCTTCCTGTCAATTAGCAACACATAATGGCTAATAACACTATAGTAGGTTCTCTTGAATCGAAGAAGAAGCTTAAACATTCACGCCTTAATGCAAGATCATGGCCTATTAAGAAGGCAAAACGACTCACTCACCATGAAGTTCGAAATCATCTACAGGAGAATTTTGATTAATCAACTTCACAGAAACTCCTATCATTGAGGCAGATGCTCCTGCGTGTAAGACCCTGGTGGCTAGCCTTAAAAAGCCACAAGGTGAACAATGAGACTTATAAGTTGGAACTGTCAGGGGTTGGGCAACCCCCTGATAGTTCGAGCGCTTAGGGTCTTAGTGACCCAGGATAGGCCCGATATTCTATTTTTGATGGAAACAAAAAATCAGGAACATAAGCTTATCTATCTTCAATGGAAACTCAAATTCTCAAAAAGCTATATTGAAAATCCTGTAGGATTGGCAGGAGGTTTAGCATTATTTTGGAAGGATAAAGTTTCTTTGAAAATTATCTCACTCTTCGGATATGCTTGACTCCATTTGTACTGACCTGGATTCTAGCATCACTATGCGTCTCACCTACTTACACGCTCTAGCAAGGTACCATCTCCGATAGCACCTGTGGACAACATTAAGGCAAATCAGTAACTTCAACACTCTACCTTGGCTTTGCATAGGGGATTATAATGAAGTACTGTATCCATGGGAAAAAGTAGGGAAGTGTCTTGCTAAGCCTCAACGAATGTTTTCTTTTCGCGATCTACTTAATGATTGTTATCTAATGAATCTAGGCAACAAAGGTTGTGCTTGTACATGAACTAATAACTGAAATGGTGAATATATTGTAAAGGAAAGATTAGACAGAATGCTTTACACAAAGGAATGGAGATTGACTTACCCTCTTGCTGAAGTGTTGGCTCTACCAGCCCTCAAATCTGATCACAGCCCTCTTCTTTTATATACTAAAGCGATACCAAGCTATAAAAGGAGAAAATCTTTCTATTTTGAAGCTTACTGGCTTCAAGATGTGGAGTGCCATTCAACAATTGCTGCTTCTTGGGCAACTTATCAACTTGGAGAGATGACGCCCCCCCAAAAGTTGAAAGTTGTCTCTGCCGCTCTATCAAAATGGAGCCGATCCAAATTCAGTAATGCCAAACATCAGCTTCATTACCTCAAGAATCAGCTTCAGTTTGTGACAAATCAGCTTCATATTCACTTTGATACAGATGTGTTATTTGACCTGAAAGAGAAAATACAAAACTTATGGCAGCAGGAGGAAAAATTATGGGCAATGCGATCCCGAGTTAATTGGCTTAAATGGGGGGACATGAAGACAAAGTTTTTTTATGCCACCACGGTTCAAAGACGACAACACAACAAGATAAGAATGCTTCAGGATGATCAACAAAATTGGATACGCGACCCGAATGATCTCAAAGAGATGACCTCTACTTACTTTAAGTATTTGTATTCTTCAACAGGGTATAGAGATTATGGCCTGACGTTAACTCTTTGCAAACTAGTGGTGACAGCGGAGATTAATGATAATCTAACAGCAGAAGTTACTTGTGAGGAGGTGTAGACAGTCGTCTTTTAATCAGGAGAAACAAAAGCATCGGGTCCAAACGGCTTGAATGGTCAATTCTACCATGCACATTGGGACATACTAAAAGAAGATATAGTATCAGCTATGCAACAATTCTTTCAAACAGGGATTTTGTTACCTGAGTACAATCGCACTCCTATTTCCCTGATCCCATATGTCCCTCATCCATAAAGTTTGGACCAATTCCGCCTTATCAGCCTCTGCAATTTTATTTATAAGGTGATTTACAAGATCCTAGCTAATCGTCTTAAACCCTGGCTACCAGATTTGATAGCACCAGAACAAACTACATTCGTTGGTGGTCGGCAAGTCCAGGATAATATTATTGTGGTTCAGGAGGTACTCCATCAAATCAGAACTAGGAAACGGAAAAAGAACTTTCAGGCTGTGCTTAAATTAGACATGCAAAAGGCTTATGACCGGGTAGAATGGAATTTCCTCAGATATTTTCTCCTAAAGCTTGGATTCCATACCTAATGGGTTCACTGGATATTGCAATGCGTTTCTACAGTTTCTTACAATGTTAAATTCAATGGTGAATCTTTATCCTACTTTCATCCTACAAGAGGTCTGAGACAAGGTGACCCTTTATCACCGTACCTATTCATCCTGATGGCTAATGCCTTAATAACTCTTATCAACAATGCAGTGGACATGGGAAATCTTAAAGGTATTAAGCTAAACCGATGGTGTCCCACCATCTCCCACTTATTTTTCACAGATGATGCCATTTTCTTCCTAGATACGAAGCTTACTGAATGTTAGAATTTAGCTAATGTCCTAAAAGAATATTGCTTAGCTACATGACAAGCTATTAATAGAAACAAATCAGGTCTATTTTGTAGCACAGATTGTCCTATCAGCTTGAAAGAAAATCTTGTCAGACAACTTAGAGTTCCTATATTAAACAAAACTGGCAAATATCTTGACATACCTTCAAAGTGAGGGAAATCTAAATAAGAAATGTTTGCATGGATTATGGGTCGAGTACATTCAAAGCTAGAAGGTTGGAAGGAGAAGCTTACTTCAAAAGGAGGCAAGTAGGTCCTTCTTAAAACTGTTGTGCAAGCAATACCTCAACATGCAATGTCGATTTTTAAAATCCTTGTTGCAATTTGTAAAGCAATAGAACAGAAAATAGCTAGATTCCGGTGGCAATCAAATTATAGCAAGCAAGGCATACATTGGAAGAACTAGGAATGCATTAAGAGTAGGAAAGACGAAGGAGGTTTAGGATTTCGCGATCTTATGGTATTTAACAGAGCTTTACTAGGCAAACAAGCTTGGCGTCTAGCTCAAGAACCTACTTCACTGTGCAGCAAAATACTTAAGGGTTTGTACTTTCATTCTCAGGATTTTTGGCATGCCACTAAAGGTACTAGACCCTCTTGGGGTTGGCAGAGCATATTGATAGGTTGGGAATCTATTGTAGATAAGGTTTTATGGTCTGTTGGTGACGGAACAAAAATAAAAATTCGAGAGGATAGATGGTTGGCTAGCGATGTAATTGGAGGTCTTGCTCCTAGAGATGAACTAGAAAAAGTTGCAGGTTTTATATCTACATAATACAACGCATGGAACACAACACTTTTGCACCAGAGTTTTGATTGCCAAACAGTTGAAGAAATTTTATCTATCCCTATCTGACCTCAATTTGCGCAAGACAGACTAATATGAAGAGGAACGCAGAATGGCCATTTTACAGTGAAGAACTGTTACAATCATATCATAGCACAGCAAACAAGTAACATCAACAATCAGGCCTCTTCATCTTTTCAGTCGCCCCACAAACTATGGAAATCAATCTGGAAATTGAATACTATGCCTAAACTGAGATCATTCCTTTGGTCTGTCTACAACAACGCTATGGCGACTAGAGAAAATTTATACAAGCGACACATCTTGACAGACCCGACTTGCTGCTTGTGTGCAAATTAGGTACCCGAGACCCCAGAACATATTTTTTTGTTATGTCCTTGGACCCATAATGTTTGGTTGTATCCAGAAATTGATATCAAGAGTCATACATCAGGTGCGCATCGAATAGAAAGTCAGTTACTTGCATATATTGACAAAAAGAGTGGCTCACCAGATCTCGAAACTATTGTGTCCATCCTCTGGCAAATCTGGAAAGCCCGGAACAATTGCTTGTTTCGTTAACAACATCCAAACGTCGAGCAAGTTGTCCACTTGGTGATAGCAAATGCCCGATCCAGCCGTCTTTTCAGTACGCAAATGCAGAGGTGTGTTTCAAAATAGAGATTATCGAATCAGAGATGGCGTCCACCAGAACAAGGAGTCCTAAAAATTAACATCGACGCGGCTTACCACTCCCATTACAGCGATGCCTCGGTGGCTTTTGTGTGCAGAGACTCCTTCAGCCTCTTGATCGATGGATTCGCGTGATTTGTCCGTACCTCCTTGGCCCTGCAAGCTAAGGCGATCGGCCTTAATCTCACCCTGCATTTTCTGCTTCAAAGGGGGCGAGAACTAGATAAACTTGTTGTGGAATCTAATTGTTAGACCATTGTGGATGCCATCCACAACCTTGCCCAGTGGCCGTGAGAACTCAGATCCCTTTTTGACGAAAGTTTGGCATTGATGCTTCGGTGCCCTAATCTCCAAATCGTTCACTGCAATAGGGAAGCTAATGCTATTGCAGACCAGGCCGCGAAGGCCCATTGGGCCTCCCTTCTTCCTCCTAATTGGGTTCTTCATCCTCCTCCTTTTCTGCAGGATATTTTGTATTCTGAACTTATGCCTAATGTAACTTCTACGCTGAGAATTTAATATATGTGCTGTTTCAGACCCCAAAAAAAAAAAAAAAAAAAAAAATCTGCCCTACACCATTCCGAGCTGCATTTTGGTAAAATTGAGCATGTAAATGAATCCTTTTGACCTTAAGATCTTCATTGGACTTGAAATACATGTTATGTGTGCTCCAACGATGTATGTCTCGCATGATTTGTTCCACATTCAGTATATCATTTGTATGTTCAAACACATTAGGGTTCTGTTGTAATTAGGAAGTTGCATGTTGCACATCTATTTTGCCATTTTCATCAAGGTTTGTATGATCTCAACTAGGCTTTGAGTTCTCCATGAGAAATGTTCATCACGATGTGTTCTATATGTTAGATTTTTCATTAGATTTTTACATATCCTCAGTTGATCAAAATCAAGCATATTCTGTGATGTTAAAATTAGATTAAGGGCTTATCATGTATGCACTTTACCACGCTCATTTGGATCTCTTAAATACCCAATCTCATGATAACGCCTACTCAACTATTAAAGTGTGCATCACGAGCTTCATGTCAATATGTAGTATGTCATGATTGAGTGTCATTTGGTATGTGAATGTTATGCCTCAACTAGGCTAGTTGTACCTCGAAATCATCAAGCTCGTCATTTTAGTTCTAAGTCATTTGCATTGTCATTGACTCACATGATTCTTTTGCATATTGACTTAGGGTTAGATATTTACCTAAATCATTTACCGCATCAAATCCTTTATCACTTGTAAATTTCATGCCACTCATGCATTGTTTAAGTGATTTTGAGACTCATCAATGTGTATTATGTTCTGATTTGATAATGACTGAGGCACGTACCTTCATAAACCCCAACTTTTCAGCACCAAAATGACCTCAATTGGACTTAGACCTTTGTAGGAAATCTTAAGATTCATTTAGACCTTTCAAATGCCATTGGTTTTATGTAATTTGCTTGTCGTTAGATCCACTTGTCATTTTTTTTCTAAGATAGGTCAGAATTTGAACTTAGATTAAATTCGGAACTCTGTTTTTACCCCTATTTAGTCAGTCTTTTGCCATTTTTGTGTGATCTTTTCTGTAGGGATTCTTGAATTAAACCCTCAATAAAATTTGTTTCTCTCTTTTTGGACTATGTCGTGGTAAATTTTCATGATTTTTAGACCCTGTTTGATAGGTCAAATCTCAATTGCAATGACCAAATATCCTGCTGATTTGTCAATTTCTTGATGCGTTGAGGTGCATTGTCAGATTTTTGTAAATTAATGTTTAGCTCTTTTTTAGGAAACTTTCTTCACAAAAGTTGTTCCTTGTGATGTCACGCATGATGTATAATTTTCTTAAGAACAATTAATCGATGGGTCCTTTCCAATTTTGCCAGTTTGTATTTTTATTTTTTATTTTTTGGTCAGGAAAAGGAAATTATATTAAGATAGGAAACCTTTACAACCGGAAGCTACTGCATCAGCACATATTATATCTATCAAGTAGAAAGGAGGGAAAACATCCTAATTATGAGAAGAAGAAAAGCGATCGTGGGCCTTGGCAGCCCAGTCGGCAGCTACATTTGACTCTCGTCTACAGTGGACGAGGGTAAAATTAGGGAAGTTGGAATAGCAAACCGCAGCTTCGAAGAACAGAGCTCGATCCTCCCATGGCAGCACCCGTCGTCTGTTCAAAGTCTCCACCAGAATCCAGCTATCCGATTCAAGCAAGATCAATGCGTGGTTAAGATCCTGGCATTGTAGATGCTAAAGAGTTAGCGTAAAGGCCAAGATCTCCGCTTGTAGAGCTGATCGTGCAGGAAAATGATTGGAGAAGCCATCAGTAAGTCTTCCTTTGTAATCCCTGCAAACACATGCCATATTTTCTTCGATCAAGCCTGGTATGTATGATCCGTTTATGTTGACCTTTAAGGTACCCCTTTCGGGCGGCCTCCAAAGACCTCCCCTGTTTTGAAGCAAGATTCCTTTGCTGGTCAGAGAAAAAGTAATTTGCCGAGCAACATGAGTTCTTGCAAGCGCTGTCTCCACCACACGAGAAGGTTGAAGTCTTTCATTGCGGAAGATAAAACCATTCCGAGCTCGCCAAATCTGCCAAAACACATATGCAAGAGTCTCCAATCCAGGTAATGAATTCGGTCTCTCAACATGTTGTACTATCCAAGCATCGATTTTGTGTATTTGAAGAGGTGATATCTGAATATTGAGTTGAGGATGAGACCAAACTCGTTGAGTCCACGGGCATAATAGAAATAAATGTTCTATAGTTTCTGGATCTGTCTGGTTACATAGCGGACATCTCGGATCGTCAATAATATGTCTCTGATAGAGGTTAGCTCTTGTTGCTAAGGCATTCTGACATAGTGACCATAGGAAGGTTCGAACCTTTAGGGGGGAATGCATTTTCCAGATTTTCTTCCACAACTAGCCGGGGTTTTGGTAAGATGAGGAAGTTGAATTAGCTGTCTGATCTGTTGCTGAAGCTGTTAGTTGATGATAAGCACTTTTAACTTGAAAAGATCCATCATTTGTAGCAGTCCACACAATCTGATCCTGAACAACATTGGGTCACAGCTGTATAGAAGTGATCTAGTCTATAACCTGTGTGTCAAAGAATCTATTAAGTAGAGTGACATTCCAAGAACTAGTGGTTTGGTCTATAAGATCAGCCACTAGTGGAGGTTCCTCGCGGACCGTGGATCCACCTAAAATGCCAATAGGAAGCCACCTATCACCTCTAATCTTGATCAATCTCCCGTCACCTACAGACCAACAAATGTTGGGTAGGATGGTGTCTGATCCAACAAGAAGACTCTGCCAGCCCCAAGATGGGCGGGAGCCTTTGGCAGCTTTGCAAAAGGTTGTGGAATGAAAATACAAACCTTTAAACATTTTACTCCATAAGGATTGCGGTTGAGTAAATAAGCGCCAAGCCTGCTTGCCCAGCATGGCTTTATTAAAGTTTATAAGATCTCTGAAACCCAAACCGCCCTCTGCTTTGCTCCTCTTCAGAACATCCCAGCTCCGCCAATGGATTCCTGATTTAGTTTGGTCATTTTGCCACCAAAACCTAGCTATTCTTTTCTCAATAGATTTGCAAATAGATATAGGCAACTTGAAAATAGACATGGCATACTGAGGAATAGCCTGCACAACAGTTTTAAGGAGAATCTCCTTCCCACCTTTGGATATTAGATTTTCCTTCCAACCTTCCAATTTAGAATGTACCCTCCCCAATATCTAGGAAAACATATCCCTCTTTGATCTTCCCCAATCAGAAGGTATCCCCAAATATTTCCCAGACTTATTCAAAATAGGTACTCGCAACTCCATGGCCATATTATGCTGTAAACTAACAGGGCAGGCTTTTCCAAAAAAGATGCCAGATTTATTACGATTGATTTCTTGCCGTATAGCAAGACAGTACTGATATAAAATGTTCGATAAATTCTGACATTCACGGACAGTTCCATCAAGAAAGAAAATGGCATCATCGGCAAAAAACAAATGGGATAAAGAAGGGCACCACCTGTTGAGTTTGATACCTTTGAGGTGTTCCATACTTACAGCATTCTTGATAAGATAGGATAACAAATTAGCCATCAGAATAAAGAGATATGGAGATAGAGGGTCACCCTGTCAAAGACCTCTGGTAGGGCGAAAGTACCTAAGATGTTATCCATTAAATTTGACGCAGGATCATTGGGTTGTGATACACTACATGGCCCAATGGACCCACATAGGGTGGAATCCTAATTTAAGGAGATAAGCCTTTAAAAAATCCCACTCCACCCTATCATACGCCTTCTTCATGTCTATTTTAAGAACAGCATGAAAAGATCACCTCCCCTTATTTATCCGAAGCTGGTGGAGTACTTCTTGAACTAGTAAAATATTTTCATGTATCTGCCTACCTCCCACAAAGGCGGACTATTCTTCTGAGATTAGGTCTGGTAGAAGAGGTTTCAATCTATTGGCTATGACTTTGGAAATAACTTTATAAGCAAAATTGCACAGGCTAATAGGACGATACTGATCTAAACTTTCAGGATGGGGAATTTTAGGGATTAATGAGATCAGAGTCCTATTCAGGGATGAAGGCATAATACCATATGTGAAAAAAGTTCGGACAGCTGTAAGAAGGTCATTCTTAATGATGTCCCAATGGGATTGATAAAATACATTGTTGAGGCCACCCGGACCTGGAGCTTTTGTGGCTCCTAATTGAAATGTAGCCTGATGTACTTCTTCAAGAGTCACCATAGCAATTAAACCATCATTCATCTCCTGGGTAACCATCGAAGGACACTGATCTAAGATAGGTGCATAGCTACGACCTCCAACAGTGGTATATAGTCGTGAAAAAGAAATCTGTCGCCATTTCCAGTAACATTGAAGGATCCCTCACCCAACATGGTTTTCATCCTGTAACATTGTAATTCGATTCCATTGTCGTCGCTAGATAGTAGTGGCGTGAAAAAATTTAGTATTCTTATCGCTCCATGTTAGCCAATTAAGCTTGGATCTCATAGCCCAATACTGTTCTTCACGACCCCACACCCGTTGTAACTCCTCTTTCAAAGTTGCTGCTTCCAAGTTGTCAGAAAAGGCATATTGTTTGTTAGTTAACTGCTGCAAATGCTATTGCAATTAATTCGCCTTGAGTCGATTATGTGAGAATCTGGCACGACTCCATGTTGATAAAGCACCCTACACTACTTGAATCTTTTTTGTTAAAGCTGCATCCTTCAGCCGATCAGAATTCCATGAAATATCAATAATGTCCCTACAGCCCTCATCCTGATTCCAATAAGCTTCGTATAAAGTTGCGCTGCTTTTTCCCACTCGTTGGTGTAGTGTTTAAAAGGAGGGGGCTGTGGTCAAAACCAATAGCAGGGAGAGCCTGAACTTCAGCCCTAGGAAAAAGTAAACGCCATTCGATAGAGCAGAGGACTCGGTCTAGACATTCCTTAATAAATTCTTCACCTTGCCGATTGTTCATCCAAGTGAATGCACACCCTTTTGCTAGGATATGCATTAAACCACAATCATTAACAAAAGCTTGAAAAGAGGCGAGGCGATGAAAATCTGCTGTTCTTCCCCCTTGCTTTTCCCAGTGGTAAAGAATCTCGTTAAAATCCCCTATACAGACCCATGGGAGAACGTTAGCAATACCGATGCTAATGATGTCCTGCCATACCTGATGGCGTAAATGAGAAACAGCAGGAGCGTGTAGACAAGTCAGACGCCAGGTGTTGCCATCCATGTCATCATTACAGATCATATCAAAAAAGTCCGGAGAAGAGCGAATAAAAGTTAAAAAAGTGGTACCATTCCATAACACTACTAGGCCTCCTGCAGATCCCACCAGATTATAAGTGTAAAGATTCAAAAAGTTTAAACGTCATTTCATACGCTGAAGAACATCTTCCTTGTTTTTAGTTTCCATCAAAAATAAGAGATCAGGCTTTTCCTTAGCCACTAGGGCTTTGAGTGCGTGAACTATCAAGGGATTGTCCAAACCCTGATAGTTCCAACTGAGTATTTTCATTTGTGATAGGGTGGCTATTGAGGGCCAGCCACCTTTGCCCAACTTCCATCTTCAGATGCGTCCATAATAGGAGTGTCCATAAGTAAAGATTCATCCAAATCCTCTCGGGGTGAAATTCGTATATCATAAGGGTTATAACGTTTTTAGTTTCTTTGTAGGACCAATTTTGGGTATTGACGAGAATGCTTAATCTTGTTCCCCATTTTGATGCTATTGGTCTACTCCTGAACACCCTTCATCTTTGCTGCTACAGGTATCATTGCTATATGAGTATGGCTACATGGCAAAAGGCTCTCATGTCCTTGATAGTTCAACTGAGCTGTGGAAACAGGGTGGCTATTGCCAATGTCTGCATCAAGGAAGCCTTGTCAGGGTTTGCTATTGACGGTAATAAAGGGAGAGGATGAGCTGTTGCTGGTGGTGTTTCAGGTATAGTTGCTTCCAATGCTTCATCCTTGCCTGTCGGTTCATAAAAGAGTTTCCAGTATGGGCTATGCTCCCAAACGTCGGCTTGAAGCCATTGTCCATAAGGTAATTGCTTTTTGTCACCTAGGCTGTCTTCCTTAAATGGAAAATCTTTACAAGACATTGTGTAGTGCCCCAATCTCCCACAGGAATAACAAAAGTGTAAGAGCCGCTCATACCTAAAATCCAACCAGAATGACTTGTTGTTAAGCTTAATCAGTCTACCTATCTGCAAAGGTTCTTTAAGGTTGATTTCTACTCTTACATGACCAGATCTCATTGTGAAATTGTCTTTAGTATCTGCCCTTACTTCCAGCACTGTGCCAACATTTTTTACTGCTCTGGAAATGATCTAATCAGTGCACCATTCCAGTGGTAGACCAAACACTTGTACCCAAAAGGCGTAGGTAGAGAAATCATAGCGATGCAGAGGGGTATTTGGAATCCAAGCTTTAAACACTACAAGATGATTAGAAAATAACCAAGGTCCGCTATCTAGAATCCTGTTCTTATCTGTCTCTAATTTAAATTTGGCCGCATAGACACCATCTTCACGCTGTGATATATCAACCTGTTCTGTCTTCCATACTCTTTTTAAAGTGCTCTGGAAAGCCTGAAAATTGACAAAGGAATCCGAGAAGATTTTACCTACAAGAGTTAACCGACATTCCTCCAGTTTTGCAGGCGATGGCGCATCATTGCAGACCTCTATATCATGGGGCGAGCATAAACTTCCCAGGCGTTGACATAAAGCGGCAAGTCGGGAAGGATTGTCCTCATCTTCGTGAGCCATATAAGCAGTGAATGGAGCAAAACCAGATAAGGAGGAAAACTAGGTAAGGATGAACATGAGGAATCTCTGAGTAACAAAATTAAGGATTAATTGGACCTGGAAGAGATGAAACAAAGACAAGAGGAAACATGCAAATAGCTACATGAAGGCCTGAAGATGAAATTCGAAGCCATTCAAGAACCCAAGGCAAGTAACGATGGAACAGGGTATCGGGAGAAAGGAATCAGAAGGTAAGATGGAAGCCAAAAGCCTTCGATGGTCTCTAGGGGAGAGTGGTAACACAAAGCGAAAACACCAAGGCAGCGAAAGATGGGTAAGCATCGCCATTGTGAAAGACAGGACAAGAGAAGAAGAAATTGGGGATTCAGATACCACAAGGGTAGAAGGAAGCTCTGCAAAACCAGAAAGCACCCGCCAGTTTGTATTATTTGGTCTAAAATGTTCTGTTGTAAGTCTTTATTGTGATTGCCTATCTAGGTTTTTAGAATAGCTTACTTGTGAAATTAGAACTCATTGTCTTCATGAAGATTGTTTCATATGCCTTGATCTTCATTGTCAAAAACTTTCCATTAATAAAATGATCTTTTGATCGTGTTTTCTTCAAAGTTGCTTTGAAATCTCAATTTTGCACATCAAAGTAATTTGGCACATGTGATGCTTCTGACATTGATCAATTAGAATCTTTTAAACCTTCCTGATTTGGCATAGGAATTGTCATGGTTTTAGATTGTATTTAAATTGTCTGTGGTCTATGGGCGCATGATATGTGAGCCCTAGACTTAGACATTTTAAGTGCATTCTATAATCAAGACGTTCCTTGTCTCAAACATTTCAAAATCTTTATGACATTTGATTTGACATTGAGATTATCAAAGTTTAGGTTGTATATAAAATGCCTGCGATATTTGTGAGTGCATGATATGCGCACCAAACTAGGCTTGGCAATTAAATACATTCTATAATCAAGACGATCGTTTGTCCAAAAATCTTGTTTTCCTTTCTCAAAATTTCAAACTCATCTTTGAAGCGTCACATGGATTGCTAATGCATGAAACCATGCCATTCATTATAAATGCTTGTGTTTTTGGTTGACGCGTGACTGTTGAATAAGTGACCTACCAATGGTTCGTTCAATTATTTGATTGTTCGAGAAATAAGGCTCAAGGGCTTGCCTGTGCTTTTAATTTGTGATGATGCATGTGGATTTTACATGTATGTTAGGTGTGATGTCTGATATCATGGGTAGATCTTGGGAATCACCTAGAACATCTTTTTAGGGACTTACAAGCTTTATTGACTATGCGAGAACACAAATGGTCAATAATGACTATAAGTCGTAAAATGAACTAGGTGGGTCTAGAGAGACCTATGCAAAAGGCCAACCCCGAGGCCCAAATTTGTTCAATTTTGAACCTTGCTCCACTTGATCGTTTCAGCTTGATTCTATGTCGTGCTTTTGATTGTTTTGCCATGAATGAGTGTTTCTTTCCTTTGCATATACCTAGCTTAGGTTTAGGTTAGGGCTAGATTAGGTCCCAAAGGTGGAGTATGATCAAGACTCGAAGATGATGGAAGGTCAATGTCCATCCCGACCATAATTTTTGTATTCATTTTCCCGATATATGTTTCGGGTTTGTTATTTGTATAAACACCCGACAAGGTGCGGGTTTTATTTATTGTGCTTGATTTTTGTTCATTGTTAGGATGCATGTTAGATTTACTGCTTTTCCATTAACTATTCAATTGCTTGTTTACTTACCGTCTTGTCTTTTAAATTCAATTATGTGTTTTCTTTTCTTTTTTCTAGAAATAGAATAACACAAAAATGTCCATCCACGTGTGATCACTTAGTTTAGGATCATTGACCTGAAAGAGTAAAAAGACATGCATAATCATCTTAGGTAACACGACATATTGTTAGGTACCGAAAGGGCACTAATAGAAATATTAGTGTAACTCAAATCCCCGAATCTAGATATCTAGTTACATTACTCGATTAGGTTTTTTCGCTAATCCCCAAAAACGAGGCTAGTGGCGACTCCCATCCTTTATTAGGTTATTTAGATAACTAGTTTTAAAATCAACCCATCGTGAGGGGTATGGGTCTTGATAAGGTCCACATCGATTTAGCATACTTGATATAGCAGTACTCCATAAGATAAAGTGATGCCATCCTTATGGGCAAAATATACGATCGAGAGAGTTATCGTAATAAAAATACCTCGAAATCTTATATTCACACCCGACTTCTTCTCTTGAGGTGTACCATCTGTGTGGGTGTGGGTTGCAACACCTTCCACTATCATGCAAGATACGAGTTTGGGAGAGCTCGTGACCGTGATTGAGCGAACTCACAAATGGTTAGTCCTAAAAGGCAAGGTGATGACACCTTTGTGGAATGTGAACCGTGAGGGAGCTCTCGTGGTCAAATATCCCTAAACTCGACCTTTCCCCCTCCTTCCTCGAGGTCGAGGTCGGGTTGCGACAGACTTGGCGACTCCACTAAGGACTAGTTACTAAAATAAGAGGACTTGAAGTAGTTTAAAAATGGTTGTCGTGTTAGCTAACATATTTTGTGTAGGGCCATCTGCATGTCAAAGTCGTGTGAAAAATGAAGTAAGTCACCAACTAAGTATTAAGTGGTCTCGTAGGTTGGAGATAAAAGGGGTGAGTGTATGTAAACCCTTTGTCTTGCAGTGGAGTAAGGATGTATGAATGTGTGATTGGGTTATATTGAAGTATTGGATGTTTAAATTTAAATGCATGTTTACAAGCTTTAACACTACATCCCGCATACAACCACGGTCTAAAATCCCAATCGTCAAATTTAGATCCTTTAGAAGATATGGGTGGAATCCGCGAGTGAACATTCGTGGTAATACATACTACCATAAATACACTTGTCCTAATTGATAAAAGTGCACTGGCTAACAATAGTAGTGGTGGGTAAACTACTTTTATCTTTGGGGATATGGACCTTGAGTCTTTAGCATCCTCACCTCAGGCATTGAAACCTTACAATTCCTCATGCAATTTATGATTTGCACTTGCCATGAGTTTGTTTGGTAAAACATCATTCTTTTCTTATCGTTATTATCCTTCTTAATTTCCAAATTTTAATTACATGCCTTATATTTTAAAGATGATACGTCTTTAATCGTGAATGCCCATTTAGATTTAGGCTTAGATGGACAAGCTCAAGATTGATGTGACCCCATGCTGAGGAGCTTGAGGAGCATATGGGATAATCTCAACCCGAGGCATCAAGAATATGTGGAGAAACGCATCAGTTTTCTCCTAAGCTTACTAAAGGTCGAGCCTCGAATCGTGATGGTGAAGGCATTAGTCCATTTTTGGAAGCCCGTGACCTCCACCTTCGTGTTTAACCAATACAAGTTGACCCTTAAAATTAAGGAGTTCGAGATAGCCATTGGTTTAGGTAGGGCTTCCCTAGGTTTCACCACTTCTCCTATTGGTCAAAACCCAATCTCTCTTCTAAGCCAATTCCTAAATATACCCTTCGACAAAATTAGAGTTATTCTTAAGGGAAATTTGAATTTCATGCCTTATACTTTTCTCGAGCAACTTCTCTTTAGTCTTGAACCTAAGTCTGGAAATTAAATTCCCAATGTCTTTCTTCTCATATTTTTCGGTTTTGTGATATTCCTGCATACTCAAAAAATAATAAATCCTTTAGTCACTCACATTGTTAACCAAGTATGTGCCCTTAGTCATTTTAAACACATGATTCTCGCCGAAACCTTTGTATCCCTTAATCGATTTAAAGCAAATGGACGAGGAACTCTTAAAACCCCATTAGAACTTCTCCAAATTTGGCTTGTTTCTCACATCAAACAATTTGCCCCTTGCATGAGGATCATTGATGTCACAAAACATCATCATCCCATTCTTAGGTATCACCAAAGAAATGAATTCTTTCCATCGTTGTCCTTCTCTATGTGGTTCCATTTCCTCAAAAAACTCACCCTGAACTTAATCCAATGGCATGTCTAGTGGCTTGGGAATCCCAAGGTACGGCTTATTAGTGGAGTTGATGACCTATTTCCCCTTGTGGGGTTAGCGGGTCTAACATCGTATTACCCGTTAAGGGCTCTCCGCCAATATTGCGCTCTTTAAATGATCCCCTCAATCCTGGAGCTAGGTTTGTACTGTATTGATTATCACAATGAGGTCATTGTGGAAGATCAATTTGAGCCCTTGGATCAATCCAGGGGCCCAAATTTGATTTTGGGGCTCAGTATAGGTTGAATTTTCCCCCCAAAATCAAGGGGTTCATTTTTCAGATCCAATTTCTCTCTCTTCACTCTCCCCCCTCTCCCTAGCTCTCTCGATCGGAGCTCATCTTGCCACCAACCACCACTTGCCGGCACCTTTTCCAGTGAATTACCACCTCATCAACCTCCCCCTCGGCGTACTTTCTTTAGTCGCAACATCCATCCTCAAAGACGGTTGTCAGAGAGCCTTGATCGGAAGCCATTTTTGATTGAGTCCGAAGACTGTGCTCACCGCCGATGTTGTATCCGGCGACTTGGGCTTTCAATTCAACGTCCGGTGGTCCTCCTATGGTGTTCCTCAATTTGCGACGTTCATCATCCACCTGTCGTTGAGGTGATCGTGGCCTTGCTTTAGCTAAACTTTCCTCGGAACACGTCAAACCGACACTCTCTTCCCAATTGACTCAATAAACGTGCTTGGTGATGATGATGACATCTAGCGACTTTGCTGGCCATTCCAGCATCCGTTGGTGGTCCGTTGGAGTCCTTCGGCTGGTGTTGACGTCCTTAGACATGTCCTCGTCCCCGAAGTGAAGCTTGATTAGCTTGATTGAGCTTTACACAAAGGAAGATCAAGGTAAACATTCTCATACTTGAATCCTATGAAGCGAACCGAACACATTTGCTACCGTGATTTGTCTGACCTGAAATGAAATTTTTCAGGTCAAGCTATCTGAAAACATAAACTAGACGGAAGCATCACTATAAATCTTTTAAATTTGAAATTCTCTCGCGCGTGCCTCGTTAGTAATTCGATAAGCCAGTGCCATAATCTCTGACATTGATTAAACAGTGAAGTTGTGACATCCGCAAACTAAAATATCCGCCACTCGTCTTCAAGACCGAAGATTGAGAATGCCTTATCAAATTAGACAGAAACTTTCTGAAACCACCCCGCCCGCCGCCCCCCTCTTTCCTCCTTCTCTCAAAAAAAAAAAAGGAAAAAAATTAGACAGGAACCAAATCCACTATGCCCAACCAATCCAAGTCTGCAACTTAATAACCAAATTTCGAACGAATATATTGACATTTGATCGTATGAATTTGACCCAAGAGTCACATATCGCATACTAATGACTTCAGAACAAAAGTAATTCATCATTCATCACCAAGGCCTGGCGATGGCCTGTTAAAGGGAAAAGAAAAATGAAAAAAGAAAAATCAGAAAATGAAAACATGTTAGCTATTTTCCATTAAAATTAGTTGAAAAAACTAAATTTACATTAACAAAAGATTGTAAATTGTCAAAAAATCTAAGACTAAATTGATACAATTGAAATGTTTATAATCGAATTGGCCATGTATAATAGGTTTTAGGACTTTTTAGATAATTTTGCTATGCAAAGATGGCCAGCACATTTCACTCAACACCCAATTCTATAGATTGAGAATTCGATACTCATCACTAACCCAGCTCTTCTAAGGAGGTAATACAGTCCATGTGGGGTCAGTTTTTGCGTTCCTTGACATGAACGCAGTTGTAGTGCATTTGTCAAATTAAATGCGCATCAAAACAAGTGATAAAGAGTTAAAGTATCTTTGTTAACACCTAAATTTTGATTAAATATTTATATTTAAAATGTATAGAAAATTAGGGACTAATTTGGCTCTAATAAAAATATTCCCTTTGCATGACTTAGGTATTAATATCATTTTCTTTTACTAAGTTTTATTTTCTGTTATATTATCCTATTTTCGGATAAATTAATTATATCCAAAAAAAAAAAAAAAGAGCTCGAAAGGGCTAGGGAGCTGGGATTTCGCCCCAGGCCCCACTTTTTCCCTGTTTCTTCCCAGCCACGCGGGCCAAGGGCCCGTCTCACCCCGAGCTTCACCCCGCGGCCCGGCCCTCTCCTTCTTCTTCTTCCTCCCTCCTTCCTCGCGCTGCACACCACGCGCGCAGGAGACCTAGGCGGAGGAACGAGGGTAGACCGACGACGAAGGGGACGTCTCGCAGACGTCTCGCGGTGCCCCCTACTTTCCTGAACCGACGGACGGTGGGTCGCGTGCCGTATCTCTTCTCTCTCTCTCTCTCTCTCTCTCTCTCTCTCTCATCGTCTCGTCTCAGGGTCGGCATCCCAAGGATCCTGGCTCGGGGGAGCACGGCGGACGGACATAGCCCGATCTTTGGGTTCGTCCGCTGTCCGACGCCGTGAGCGGGTATGAACCCTCGGCCGACCGCCCTTTTTCTTCATGCCCATGCTCTGTTTCGGGCTCGCCGGACCGGGCAGCCGTTGTCCAGTTCGTGCGAGTTTCCTGCTTTATTCGTGTACGCACTGTGGTCTCGGGGCTTAGCATGTTGATCACTGTGAGTTTCCTCGTTTTTCACTCCTTGGTTTGCGAATATTAATTGTTTGCTGAAATGCTCGAGTTAGGCGCCCGTTTGTGTCCTTCGTGTATGGCCGAAGCTTGCTGACTCTCATATTTACATTGGACGTAAACGAATCGTCCCCATGTTGAAGTTGGTTTTGGTCCGAGTTCGCGTGCCGAGCAAGTCTAAAGCTTCCCCTTAGCCGACGCCCTTCATGTGTTCGCTTTAATGGCTGAACCAAGCTCGTTTGGATTTCCCGTGATTCGTTTGGTTCTGAGCGCTTGTTGATCATTTGACATGTTTGTGGACCTTCGTTCCCATCCGTGGAGTAGCGCGCGGTTTCTCTGCATATCGAGTGTGTGGCGGCGGGCGGTGATGAAAGGGGGGTTCGGATGTGGCCAACGGTGCTGGCTTGGTCCACAAGGTCGGCGGACGGTCCTACGGTTGAGCGAGGGCCGGAGGCGAGCTGGCTCATAGCCGTTTGTTTCTGGCCTCACGGAGAAGGATGCGTGCGTTTGTGCTGGGATTCTGGGAAGGCCTCTGCGAGTCGTGGGGGTGGAGAAAGAAGAGAGAGAAAAGAGGGAAGAGAAAAGATACGTTAAAGAAAACCAGAAATAAAAAAATTGAAAAAAAGGAAGTCATAAGTGAGGCCTAGCCCTCTATGGTCTGTTGGCGTGCGTGCACAGAGAAAGAGAGGGGATAGGAGAGAGAGAAAGAAAGAGAGGTTGAGAAAGGACAAAATAAAGAAAAAGACAAAAAGGGGGAGAGGGGGAGAAATGTTTAAAACAAAGGGGAGGCGCGCGAGACCCGAGTCAGTCGGGCCAGACCCGAATGGGCCGGCGGCAGGGTCTGTTCGACCCGGGTCAGTTTATTATATTATTATATTATAATTTTTAGATATTTTTAATTAAAAATCGAAAAAAATTAAAAAAGTAAAAAATAAATAAAAATTTTCAGGGAAAAGCCTAAAATTAATTTTGAGCATTTTTCTTATAAAAATAAATGAAAAATCCTTTATAATTTAAAATTTTCTGAAATTAGGGAAAGGCCTAAAATGTTTTTTTTAAGTAACCTTTTTAATACATGAAAATCCAAAAAAAAAAAAAAATCAAACCTTAGGGTTAAATAAAATTAAGTACTAAAAGGGCATTAGTTAATTAATTAGTATAATCAAATCTCTTATTCTAATTTCTCTAGTTGTGTGATAGTAAAATATTTCCCTTAATATTTTATTTGGATTTCTAATCAACTCATCTTAAGTTAATTAGTGGCAACTCCTATATAAAATTGACTTGCAAGTTAAAAATTTAAATCATAACTCATGAATTAGTAGGTTTGGGAGAGCTCATTCTAAGCCTAATGTTTAGCGAGCTATTAGTCTCTGCATGCGTACGCGCGTTTGGCGCCAAAAGGGAGGTTGCGACACATGCCTTCGAAATTGACTTGCAAGTGAAAAACTCAAATCATAAGTTGTGCATTGATGGGTTTGGGAGAGCTATTATCCTCCGCAGCTAAATGAAATTAACTTACAAGTTAAAAACTCGAATCATAAGTCATGAATTAATAGGTTTGCTAAGCCTAATGTTTAGCGAATTATTAGCCTCCACACGTGCCCACACGTGGGGCCCCAAAAGGGAGGTCGTGACACATGCCTTCCAAAATAGAAAGACAAGACTCTTTTGGCACCTATCGAACTGTTGTCGAATGACGAAGGTGGTGGTGCCCGGGCATTTGCGGTTTGCGTTGGTTTGATTATGCGTTCCGCGAGTATGAACGAGTTTCACCGAAGAAAAGGAACGTTACTTGGTCGGCAAAAAAAATGGTTTTCTATTGCAGGTCTATGTTGTGAGTATTTATGATTTTCGAGGCCTAATTCTATTAATAAGTATTAACTTTAGTTTGGATTTTAGTTTTGGCTCAAATTTTTTTATCTGAGAAAAACAGTAATTTTGCTCCGATTTCAATTCTGGCCGTTACCCTTTAGCTCGGGTCTTAAATTTGACCCTAGTAAAATTTCCATCCAAAGATGCTATAAAAGATGTAATATAAGGTGCTAATTGTGTTGTCGCTGCCCTGCTAGAAGCCCTATTTGGTATGTTCCTGCCCTACACGATCATCGCGGGCCTTATTTCGGCCGACCATTTGGGTAGCACGAGTGTGATACATATAGGTTTGGACTATATTGTGTCATTTTACTTCTCCGAAGACAGGAAGATGCCTCCTGCCTGGGCTCAAGTTTCACAGGGTAGGAGATATGAAATTGAGACCTAAACTTTATTCTTTCCATGATCGAAGCCCAACTTGATCTATTTTACAAGTCATCATGTGTGTTATATGTTGTGCGCAAATTACGAAACCTTACTCTATCACTTATGCGTCCTTACTCCAATCTCTCATGAGGTGGGGAGTCGAGTTCCTCACTTCTTCTTTCTCAAGTAAGAGGGTGCCCACTGAAGCAACCTTAGTGATCATGCTTGACAATATTCGAATCATAATTATTAGTACAAACTCATCATTTGTCAGTTGGTCCTCATCATTAGTTGGTCCCAAGAACTTTACATTCATGGACATTGTTCTTGTATCGGAGTGTAATCACAAAACGGGAAACGCGGTCAATCTACCAATAGTTTCCGCTTGATCCTCACTCTTCGACGGCCTTGCTTGGCCGGAGATAATCACACGAACAGCTTTCCTCTTTTTAGGCATGTCACTTTATTTCCTACTTTTCCTTAGAGGTGTTAAAATGGGTCATAAACCCATTTATGACCCATTTAAATGTTAAATGGGTCATAAATGGGTCACTTATTTATAACAAAAGATAGTTAAATGGATTTCACAATTAAAAGTCTAAGATAGTTGGGTCTTAAGTGGGTTTTTAAATGGGTTGGGTTGAAAACTCATCTTTAACAAAAACATTATAATTTATCCCTTCTCTCTTAACTTTATAAAAATTGATATTATAAATTTTTTTTCTCTTTTCTTTTTCTTCCTTTTTTTTTCTTTTTTTTTTTTTTTTTTTCTTTCTCCTTCCTCCTTTCGGTCACCGGCACGGCGAAAGGCCAGGTGAGCCTCAAGCTCACCGGCGTCGGCGAGCCTTGAGCCCGCCGGCGTCGGCGAGGCTCGAGCTTGCCCGACACCGGCGTGCCTCGAGCTCGTCGATCTAGCAAGGCGGAGGCCTTGCCGGCGTCGGCGAGCTCGAGGCTCGCCGGATCTAGCGAGACTCGAGCTCGCCGATCCGGCAAGCCTTGAGCTCGCCGGGCGCCGGGCGAGGCTCGAGCCTCGCCGATCTGGCGAGCCTCGAGCTCGCCGGCATCGGCAAGGCTCGAGCCTCGCCCGTGGCCGGTCGCTGGCCACGTCGTGGCCGGCGGCCGACCAAAGAAGAAGAAGAAGGAGAAGAAAAAGAAAAAAAGAAAAAGAAAAAGAAAATTATATTTTAAAAATAAAATAAAAATAGTTAAAATTTTAATTTAAAAAATAATTAAATTTCGATTTTTTAAATAATTATTTTAAAATTTATAAAAATTGTCCATTAAATTTATATTGTATAAAACTATTTTAGCAATACAATTTTTAAAAAATAATATATATAAAAGCTTGGAAGTATTTTAATAATATAATTTTAAAAAAAAAAAATAGAAATAAGTTTTTCTAAATTTGTTAAATATGAAAATATTTTATTAATATGAGTTGGGTCGGGTCGGGTTTGGGTCGAAAAATTTACATTAAACATAAATTGGTCATAAATTGGTTAATGGGTTAATTTGGGTAGGACCATTAATGACCCGACCCAAACCCGACCCGATCCACCCGTTTAACGACTCTACTTTTCCTGCAGAATTTTCACCACTACTTGAGCACGCATACTTGGCACTACAGGAGATGGAATTCAAAGCCAGTTCAAGCATGACAGGGAGCTCGACTTCTCTCGGCAATTACGGGAGAAGGAATTCAAAGCAAAAGCGAACCTTGACGCTCCTACCTCTTCGAGAACTGGAAACCCCGAAGGTCGGATCTTTAAAGGTCAATATTTATGGATGCTTCATCGAAAGCTCTATAGAAGGAGTAACCACCTACATTATTCGAAACTTGGAGGGGACGCTTGTGGATGGCTTTGCAAAACATATCCATGTCTCTTCTGCCTCTCAAGCGGAATATGTGGCTCTCTCGGAAACCCTAAAGTTCTTACTTCCTCGAAGACATGATCCCCTCGAGTTAGAGTCAGACAATCTAACTTTTGTTAAACCTATGGAGAATCCAGGCCTTGATCCTAGGGGTGTGCAACCGGACCAGGTATATCCAGTTCCCAGACCGGCCCACGTGGAAAACAGGGTTAGGAATCGGTTCCCGTTGAAACTGGTTCAGGAACCAGTTTCCAAAATTCAGAATCGATTTAAACCGGTCTGGGAATAGGTTCTGAGTGATTACCCACCCGGAAACCGATTCCTAAACTGGTTTTGGAACCGATTCCCGATCCTGTTTTGTAAGTAGAGATCTAAAACCCTTTTTCTACCCCCGATTTATTTTCTTACTTTTGCAATCATATGACGTTTTTCCTCTTAACTCTCTCAAACATGCACGGCACTCCTCATTTGTCATTCATCTTCCCCACTTGCTTCCCTCCCTCACCGACTCCCTCTCGCACCGTTCGATGGACGGACGCTATTCGTGGTCACATGGATTGGCTCGCTTAATTTCTCTTTTCTAGGAGGAGTTATGCTTGCATAAATGAGTAGTTTCATGTAATAGTTGTGGGAATAAAATTAATATTAGACTCATGTTTGTTGCTAATTATTTACCTTATGATTTTATTTATTATAATTAGTTTTGTGGATCCTTAATTTTTCGTTTAGTCAAAAAGTTCATGTATTTATTTATTACAAGTGCTTAATGTTTCAATACAAATTATGATGATTACATTATTTTTTTGTGTATTAATATAAAATTCGAGTCGTCTAGGATATCGGGAGATTGCAAAACAAGTTCTAGTAGAAACAGGATTAACCACGAACCGGATCGGAAAAATAGGGTGAGTTGGATACAGGGTCTAATATAAACAGGGTCGGGTATAGGGTCTAGAAAAGAGGAACCGGTTATAACGGGATCGGAGTACATGGGTCTAGGTCCGGGCCCTACCCACCCCGGGACTCCGATCACCCCTACTTGCATGGAATGCACACACTATTATCTCCTGATGCCTTGAACTGTCATCCAGCTTCTCACAGCTGCGTATCATTTTTTGCCATCTTGAAGCCAATTCCATTGCGGACTGGGCCACAAAAGCTCAAAAAACTTTGTCGAGGACTGGATTTCTTCCCTCCCAAAATCTTTCTGGATTTACTTTGTAAGGAAGCCAGTTTATGGGCCCTACTTTTTCAAATTAAATTGAAGTCAATTAGTTTATAAACAAAAAAAAAAAATGCTTGATATTGGAGAATTCAGGATGAAGAAAGAAAAGCACAAACTGGAATTAGCGATTTTGTTCGTGAATAGATACTATTGTTTAAAGTGTTTAATTTCACCACCCACAGTCTCAAACTGATAATGGATTATATCTCTTCAGGTTTATTTTTTAGAATTAAAATATATGCAAATAAAAACGAGATAAAATAAAATTTACCTTTCGGAATTTTAATTTCTTGAAATAAAATTACAGATGAACCAAAAAAATAAATTCATTCTTGTCGTCTCTATTTCCAAAATATACCCGAGAATAGTTTCCTTCTTGGAATTTGTATTTCCAAAATAATCTCTTCTTGGAACTTGCAAGTAGGGGTGAGCGTGGTTCCGGATAGAACCGAAACCGGGAATCGAACCGGAGGTTCCGGTTCGGTTCCGGTTCTAAAGGGGCGGTTCCGGTTTCCGGTTCCCTTTTCTCGGAACCGGCGGTTCTCGGTTCCGGTTACGGTTCCCGTAGGAATTGGAACCGGAACCGAATCGAAACCGAACCGGCACTTGGAACCGGAACCGGCACTTGGAACCGGAACCAACACCGGAACCGGTCCCGGTTAGGGCTAAAAAAACCCCAAATCAAATTTCACTTTCACTCACGACACTTTTCACTCACGATTCTCTCTTCACCCGTCCATTCTCCACCTCTGCTCGACGTCACCGCCGCTCGCCCTCGACGCCACCACCGCTGACCTCTGCTCGAGGCCACCTCCGCTCGCCCTCGACGCCACCATCGGTCGCCCTCGACGCCACCGCTCGCTAACCCTTGCTCAAGGCCACCTCCGCTCGCCCTCGATGGCACCACGGCTGACCTCTGGCTCGCCACTCACCCTCGATGCCACCGCCGCTCGCCTCAACGCCACCGCTTGCTGACCCCTGCTCAAGGCCACCTCCGCTCGCATATTGCTCCTGCAGGGGCTAAAATCTCTGTTTTCTGAATTTTTTATGCCAGGATGATTTGAAGCTTGCTGATAATGGCGCAAAGACAAGTACAACGGGGAGGAGTGTTGACTTTGGCAAAAATCTTTGGGAACTTGAAGACGCTTTATCAGAAGCTGCATCAAAGCATGAGCTATGAGTCTTTTGGTGATTTAAACAAATTTTCCTAGGTATGCCACCTGCATAAAGTTAGTAGGACAGCAGGGAATGCACAATTTTTCCCACGACATCATTTGATAGAAACGTGCGGGTGATGAAATTGCGTAGTGTAACTTTCATTATTTAGCACTTAATCATGCATTTTAAGGAACTAAATTGATTGATTTATTGAAGCATGAGCTGTCACCAAAGTCGTATTATATTTTTTTTTACTCCTTTTTTTTTTTTTTAGCATTTCAGACTACGCCCTGTCAATGGTGTGTTATCATGACTCAAAGAATCATGTCTCAAGATATTCGCTTACATTTAATAAATGCCTATAAGGATAATAAAAGTCTGTTGAATTTACTAACTGGTTTTCCCTATTGATGAATGGGATTTTCAGCATGCCTATACACCAAGAGGAGATGAACCTTAGAGCTTTGGCACAAGCACTCCATGGCTCGGTGTTGATGGGTCGAATTCAAGCCACAGTGTGCCGTGTCCAGATTAGGAAATAACCTAAAAGTCTTAGAGGATATTTCTTGGGAGCATAAGGATGTCTACCATGGGACCAAATCTGCAGAAGTCTCTATAACCAGTCCTGTGGATTCGCTTAAAAGTTTTGGCATTGAATTAAAACTTGAAGATCTTGTTCAATTCTATTGCAATTTGAAGGATGATTTGTGCCTTGTTGCTTGCCGGCATCTTAATCAGAAGATCCGTTCGTGCAATGAATTGCCTGTTTTGTTATGAAGTTGCTCAAACCCCGAATGTTGATAATATGCTATTTGTCGAAGGCACATGACCCCGTTGATCTTGCTAGTGAAACTGCGAAGGCAAAGCTCATGATGAGGAAATTCAGGTTTATGTTTACTAAATTGATTATTTTAGTTACTTCCTTTACTATTATATCAAGAGACAGATATTTCGAAAACAAAAGCTAGAGGCTGAAGTTTGCGAGCAGAATTCCCCCTGCTGCGAAAAAAAAGAATCTTAGTGTTTGGAATGAATGAAGTGCTTTATTATTTATTTTATCTTTTTGGCATAGAGTTATGTGCCTGTTTCTGCTAAATGGACGACGGAAAGGTGTGCCGTATGTAGATGGGTTGAAGATTGGGACTATAACAATATGATAATCTGTAACAGGTCTTATATCTTTTCAGATAGCATTTGTCCACCTTTTTTTGGGTATTTGAATCAAAGGTCACCAGATAGTTTGTCTTCTTCTGTAAATGAACTGGATTCACTCTTGATTGCGGTGTGTCGATAGCTGTGCATCAAGAATGTTATGGGGTAAACAACGTCCAAGACTTCACTTCATGGGTTTGCAGGGGCATGTGAAACGCCCGATGTGAGGAGGCGTGTTGTCTTTGTCTCAGTAGAAGGTTAGATTCAATGTCTTAATCTCCTATTGTCCTCATATGTTGTTTCTTATACTTTTAAATTATTTGACGTTCATGGTGACAATATTAGATATATCACTTTTGATTTTTTAGAAATATTACTATTGGGATTTTGAGGAAGCCGTATCATATGAAATTCATTATCACAAATTTGTCGACTTTTGCTCTAAATCTATGTCTTGGTGTTGTGTGAGTTAGTATTTTCTTGCTTGAAATTATTTTGACTGGCTTAAATGCTGGTCTCTAGGGGGTGCTTTGAAGCCAACGGATATCGAGCCGCTCTGGGTTCATGTCACACGCATGTGGTTTTGCCCCCGAAGTTGGCTTTCGAATCATGAGAAAATGGAACCAGCCACTTGGAATACTTAGAATTCCTCCAACTTCTTTTTTGAAGGTAATCCATACTTATTTAGATTTACAGTTTTGAAGATTGCTGTTTCTTTGATGTGGTGGATGGACTTATTGTGGGAATGATAAAAGTGTTTAGCAATAGAGGAGAACCTGATTTCATAATAGCTTTATAGCAGCTTACTGTTCAATTGAGTATTTGAGTTTGATGTGTTGATTTTGTTTGTTGTCTACTGCTTAGTTTACTTGCCATTAACTTCTAGATGCTCAGTGCTTCTTTTCAAATGCTTTTCTTTGCTTGTGGTGCAGAGTTGTGTAATATGTAAGCAGACTCATGGTTCTTGCACTCAATGCAGCAGATGTCCTACTTATTTTCAAGTTATGTGTGCTGCAAGAGCAGGACACAGCATGGAAGTAAGTCCTTATATAGATATATATTATTTTCATGACTTTTATCGAACTAACATTGGTAGAATTTCTTGAGCTGGATTTTTTAATCTATTCTGACGCTCACTCTTGCTTTCTTTCTATTTTCTTTGCCGTTGGATTTCAAGGAAGGATATGTTAGATAGATACTCATGTAAGTTTACACTGATTCTGTATCTTTGTTTTCAGTTACACTGCCTGGAGAAGAGTGGGAGTCAAATAACAAAGAAGTTGATATATTGCGCTGATCATAGGTTAGATTGGTTCCCCTTGTCTACATGTTTTAATTCTCTGCTTCAATCTCATGTCTAGAGCCGTTTTGTTGAGTCTATTGCCTAGAAGATTTAACAACTATGATCCATTGACTAAAAACTATATGGTGCATGCTGCCTAGTCCTGGAAAAATATGATTTTACTTGGATGATTATGCATAAGGTTCGACAGCCAAGAGGTTGATTATAACTATGTCATGGTCATTAACAAGTACGTTTGCTCCTCCAATTTTTATCATCGCATTTTACTTGATGTGTCTTTCATAATGGCTAATATTAAATTACTGTTTCAAAGGACAGAAAAGCATCAATATGCTTCGGTAAATCTGGTATACATGGATGGGGACCCTAGCTCGAAGAAATATTCAGGAAGGAGAAATGGTACTTTCTTCTGAAAACTACCTCATTATTTGCATGTTATGCTTTAGTTGGACGGAAATGCTGTATTTGTCATTATACTTTTCATTTATTCTTGGAAATGGAGGACATGATAAAAAGAGACAAGTACAGCGATTTATATTCTCAAATGTTTTTCATTTTTTCATTATCATAAAGAGTGGAGTTTAGGAAGTGTGTTTCTTTATGATTTTCCCTCCCAAAGCTTTGTCTCTTTGGCTCATCAGGTTCATTGATTAGCATTGAAATCATGATCTGCATTATCTGTTAGTTTGTCTTCTAAACATGATGAGACATTGTGCAGCTCTTCAAGATCGGTGAAGAACTTGTAATCGATGCCACAAATAAAGGGAATATAGCTTGGCTAATTAATCATTCGGTAAGTTCCAATAGAAGCATTTTTTAAAACTAAAAATGAAAAAAAAAAAAAAAAAAAGAACCCGTTGGAACCTGTTGGAACCCGGAACCGAACCGACCCGGAACCTGACACGGTAGGTTCCGGGTTCTTGGTTCTGACGGGTAGGTTCCAGGTTCCAAAAATGAGGAACCTGTACCCGAGGGTAGGTTCCAGGGTTCCAAGCGGAACTGTAAGGAACCAGAAACTGCTCACCCCTACTTGCAAGGCACCAGCCTTCGGCACTACGCATACGTAACCGCCTATGCATGCGCTCTCTTGAGTGCGTGATGTAGCTAGCCGGAGAAGGGTCCGGCAAGCCTCAGCATTGGCTGGTTGATGGGGCCGCCCTTCTATTTTTCTTTTTTTCATTGCCAAAACCTTTGCTTTTTTGACCCAAAAAAAAAAAAAATCCTTTCGTCCTTATTTTTTAAAATTATATATATATCTCCTCTTATTTCTTAAGTTTTTAGTAGCCACATGGGGTGTCAACTTGACATATAGTGATAACTTGATTACCGTTTCAGCGTTCGCACTTATTCTGTAAATATAAAACTACCATGAACAGGAAAAACATATCATTCACAAATCCAATCAATAAAAAGAGTTTAAGGACGATGTCAAATGATTGGTAAAAAATCAGAGCCTTTGATTTTCATTATCTGATTAATAAAAAAAGTAAATAATATAGGAATCCATTTGATCAAAAAGATGATTATGCACAATAGATAATTCGTAAAAATTTAGCACTTTTGATTTCATTAACCCGCTTACAATATCTTATATCTTTATTTTAATTATGATGCTATATACGAGATAATCGATAATTGCTTCGGTCTTTCGAAAATAGAGAAATTGTCTGAATTCATTATAGTTGTTCTTTTGAGCCCGCCGTTCACTGTTACCAATGTTTCCACTGGCGCCTGGTCGGTAACGATTTTGCTGCGATGGAACCACAGTAGAGACACCATGCAGCGATCCAAGCGCCGGAGATGACAAGGTGGAGTAAGGTGATAGTGCTGCAGCCTGGTTGAACAAGTAGAAAGAAAGGAAGAAAGAGCGGGTGGGCTGATTTTGGTTTTCTCTATTCCCTTTCTTTATTTTTCGTTATATTTTAGAGTTGTGTACGGGTATCGTTCAAGCATGTAACACCCACATGAACTGATAGGAGGACACTTTTTCTGACCAACGATGAGGAAAGCATGTCCTTAGTAAAAATTATATTGCCAAATGTAGGCAGGAGAACTAGTAAAGTTGGATTTCTATGTTGTGCAGGTTGATATAAGTTGTTTTTCAGATATTCAAGCATAATTTCTAAAGACGGGCAAGGCTTTCTCTCATTTGTCAAATGAAATTTCTCCTTATCCGAAACTATCAACACCTCACTCTTTTGGCAGTGCACCATCTCCACATTATAAAGTAATGCTATACCATTCTCGACCGCGGCCCAATATTTAGAAAAATATCCATAACTGAAAATTAGTGAATAATAACCATGTAATTAAACAGTGGTCAAAATTGTTATCTACAAAGATCCACAAATTTATGATTTTACAAAAATCTCTACCATAGATTTATATATTCGAATTGCTTTGCCAACCCGTGATAATTTAAATTTTTTTTTTTTTTTTTTTTTTTTTTTTTTTTTTTGGTCGAAAGATAACTTCCATTACTTAGCCATCATTAGAGTGCCACAAAGTTTCGACATCTGAACATAAAATTAACAAAAGAGAAGGGGGGGGACAGATTAGCCAATCAAGGGGAAGTTCTCCTGCTTTGTGGGCTTTTGCGACCCAGTCCGCTGCTCTATTTTCGTCTCTGGGCTTGTGGGTTAATTTGACATTGGGCATGAGCTTCAAGAGGGATTTGCAGTCCGCGGTTACTATTCGTGCAGCCCATACGCCTTCCTTTTGGCCCAATATGCTTTGAACTACTTCAAGATTGTCCGAGATGAGTTGGAAGTCAAAGTCTTTTTGGGTTTGGAAGTACGTACCCGAGCGTGCGTGGCTGTTCTGTTCGAAGACTTGAAGAAGCCAGAGCAAACCTTCTTTCACTGCTAGGGTTTCGGCGATTAGGGCAGAGGGCGCATGGATTGGCTTTGCGAAACCGTCTCGTGAGGAGTCCGGTGCTGTTCCGAACTACTCCCGCTATCGAACCGGACATGGAGGAGCTACACCAGTGCGCCGTCGACGTGGATTATACAGGTATGGGGCCACTCTTCTTCGAAACTGGGTTCTGCTCTGTTTTTGGGGCCGCTGTTCGTTAGATCTGGGTCCTGCTCTGTGGATGCCGGTGGCTTATGTTGCTGGGTTATGTTCTGTAGATGCCGGTTGATGTACAGGAGGTTCGTGGTAGTCGCATCTTCAAAAATAAGCCTGAGGTTGGGCCTTCGAGCTTGGAATATCAGGGCATTCCTTGCTTTCCAGATCTGCCATAGAATCTCGGCGAAAAAAGCTTTTGACTGACGATCCACTGCCAAGGTAAAGATTTCTGAAACCCATTTGTCTATACGGGTTATCTTCTGTGGGGAGGTGTCGATCATCGGTCGTGGGTCTAACCAGATCTCTTTTGTCCAGCTGCATAGCGCGAACAAATGCTCGACCGTTTCGGGTGTTGGTTGCGAGATAGAGCATCTTGGATCTGGTATGATCTTTCTCTTAAATAGATTTTCTTTGGTGGGGAGAGCATTGTTACACAGGCTCCATACTAGGAATTGAACTTTGGGACTGGTTTGTAGCTTCCAGATGTCGCGCCATAGTGTTTTGGGGGTCTGGTAGGAAGTAGAGGGCAACATTGCTGATGAAGGCTTCTCATAATCTCTCGAGTAGATTGTAGCCACTCTTTATTGTGTAGGATCCTGATCCGTTTGCTGTCCAAAGTAGTTGATCGGGTTTCGGGGATAGACGAGAGGAGTCGCTAGTATTTCCTTTGCTACACCGTCGGAGAAGAGCATATTTATTTTATGTGCGTTCCATTCTCTAGGTGTTTTGGTGTATCAATTCAGCCACCCTTTGTGGATCTTCTCTATTTGGGGGTCCGCCAATCTTGCCCATGGTTAACCAACGATCCTCGCGAATTCGAATTTCCTCTCCACCTCCTACTTCCCATTTTATTGCTGGTTCGATTACCTCCCTCCCTATCAAGAGACTTTGCCACCCCCAAGACGATCTCGTGGCCTTTATGAGCATTCCGAGAAAGTGTTTCTTGGAAAATATAGGCTCCTTAGAATTTTGCTCCATAGGGCTTCCGGGGCTTGAATCGGACGCCAAGCTTGTTTCCCCAAGCAAAGATTTGTTAAAAGTCACAAGATCTCTAAAACCAAGACCTCCGCAGTCCTTTCGGGTTTTTAAAAGGTCCCAATTCTTCCAATGAACCCCTTTTTTTTTTTTATGAATTTTGCTTCCACCAGAAATTAGAGATTCGCTGTTCTAACGCCCGACGATAGATATTGGGATTTTGAAGAGAGACATCGCGTATTGTGGTAAGGCTTGGACTACTTGTCTTGATAAGGATCGCTTTCCCGCCTTGGATATGAGTTTTTCTTTCCAGCCTTCTAGTTTCTTTTCCACACGAGCAAGGACCCAAGCAAACATGTCTTTTTTGGTCGACCCCAATCAAGGTATTCCCGTGTATTTCCCTGTTTTTTCCATGATAGGAACCCTTAATTGATGCGCAATATTTGATTTTAAAGGATGAGGGCAGCCCTTCCCGAAGAAAATCCCAGACTTGTTTAGGTTGATGGCTTGACCCGAGGCGAAGCAAGTATTGGTTTAGGATGTTTGCCAGATTTTGGGCCTCAGTGATTGTTCCATTAAGGAAGAAGATAGCGTCATCAGCAAAGAGAAGGTGAGATAGAGTGGGGCAAGATGGGTTTAGTTTGATACCTTTGAGAGTTTGGTCGTCAATGGCCTTTGTCATGAGTGATGAGAGAGCATTGGCCATGAGAATAAAGAGGTAGGGGGATAATGGGTCTCCTTGTCGGATTCCTCGAGATGGGGTAAAAGGGTTGCAAAGGTCGCCATTAACTCTCACACTATATGAGACTTGTGGAGATACATTTTCGACTAAGAATACCCATTTGGCACAAAATCCCAGCTGTAGCATATAATCACGAGAGAAGTCCCATTCCACCCTATCAAAAGCTTTTTGCATGTCAAGTTTAAGGACCGCCTCAAATTTCCGCTTCCTTTTCCTCACTCGTAGCTGATGTAGGACCTCTTGAACAATGAAAATATTGTCCTGGATTTGACGGCCACTAACAAAAGCACTTTGTTCTTGGGAGATTAGGTTCGGGAGGAGGGGTTTTAGTCTGTTTGCCATGACTTTGGCGATGATTTTATAACTGAAATTGCAAAGACTAATAGGCCTGTATTGGGTTATACTTTCAGGTTGTGCTACTTTGGGGATTAGAGCGATATGGGTCCTATTCAAGTCAGGATCGAGAGTACCTTGGCTGAAGAAGGAGTCTACCAATCTAAGAATATCATGTCGGACCACCTGCCACTGGCTTTGGTAAAATAGTCCATTAAGTCCATCCGGCCCCGGTGCTTTGGTGGCTCCCAATTGAAAGACTGCATTTCTTACTTCTTCCTCTGAGATTGGCTTGATTAAATCTGCATTCATCTCATCATTTACCAGCGGTATGCACTGGTCGAGGATAGGTTGATAATTTCTCTCCCCCATCGTGGTATATAGACTTTGATAGAAAGCCCTGATATATTGTTTTATGATTGAAGGCTCACGGCTCCATGTATCTTCGTCAATTCGTAACATAGAGATCCTGTTTCTAATTCTCCTTTGTACAGTTGTGGCATGAAAAAATTTTGTGTTTTGATCGCCCCATGTGAGCCACTTAATTCTTAAACGCATGCTCCAATACATTTCCTCTTGTTGCCAAAGGCCTTCTATTTTTCCAGCTACTTTTCTATACTCCTCTCTATCGTGAGGCTCATCTTCCTTGTTTGTCAACTCCGTTAGTCTTTGCTTGAGTAGATCTATTTGTCGGAGTGCATTGTGAAATTTTCTCCGGCTCCATATGGTTAGGTCGGCTACAACTTTCTGTATTTTACTTACAAAGTTTCTTTGGTGAATGCTGTTTTTTCCCCAAGCCTCTTGGATCACTTCTATACATTCCTTTTCTTCAAGCCAGTATGCCTCAAATCTGAACTCCTTCTTTCTTCTTGCAGGTTTTGGCTCCGGTGTAAGTAGCAAGGGGCTGTGATCCGAACCAATCGCCGGTAGAGCAAGAACCTCTGCGTTTGGAAATTGTACTCTCCATGCCCAATCACATAAAGCTCTGTCAAGTCTTTTCTTCACTAGGTCATTTCCTGCTCTATTGTTGGTCCAAGTAAATTTACAACCTTTGCTTTCTATATCCATTAAGGAGCATGAGTCCATGAAAGCACGAAAGGCCACCATTCTGTGTCTGTCTGCTTCCCTTCTTCCAGCTTTCTCCCAATAATAAAGAACCTCGTTGAAATCTCCCATGCAAAGCCAGGGTAGGTTATTGGATAAGTGAGTTGAGGATAGCAATTGCCAAAGGTTTAATCGCTCTTGAAAAGAGGTGGATGCGTGAAGAAATGATATTCTCATCTGAGCGCCGCTGCTGATAACTGTACAATTTATATCAATAATCTCCCCAAAACATGCTAGAACTTCCACTTGCACTTGATCATCCCACATTAGAATTAGCCCCCCTGCTGTTCCATTTGGATTGATTATAGTAGAGTTGCCGAACTTCAGGCTTTTCCGTATTCTATCGACCTTACTTTCTTTATTCTTGGTTTCCATAAGGAACACCAAGTCGGGCCTCTCTTGAGCCACTAAGGCTCTAAGATGCTGAACTGTCAAGGGCGTGCCCAGGCCCTGACAGTTCCAGCAAAGGATCCTCAAGGTCTCCGCAGTAACTCGCTCTCTGCTCTCTCTGTGCTCTCGTAGCGCTCTCCCCCTCATCAATGGCGTGAGATCCTTCTCTGTCCTCGTTGACAGCCCTCTCCCCGCACCCATATCTGCGGCTTCTCCCAACCACATGGCCTCTCCACCGGATAATCTCCTCCCACCCGGTTTTCCAACCCCAAGCTCACCAAAACCCTAACCCTCGTAGCGCTCTCCCCCTCATCAATGGCGTGAGCTCTTTCTCTCGTCCTCATTGACAGCCTTCCCCGCACCGAATCTGAAGTTTCTCTCAATCAAATGGCCTCTCCACCGGATAATCCCCTTTCACCCAGTTTTTCACTTTTAAGCTCACCAAAACCCTAACCCTCCCATTCTACCATTCAATCGCATCACCCCCAAACCTTCTTCTCCGCGAACAATGACCGACCGAGCCGAATGGACTTGCAAAATTTCTCCTCCCTTTCAAATGCCTCCACATCACGCTTCGATCACCCATTCTTACCACAAACCCTACCAAACCCTCCACTCAATAGCATAATACCCTATAATCTCCTCTCGGTACTTATCTAAATCCCCAAATCAGTCCATAAACACACACATTGAGCTCCCTTCACTCCATCAAGCTTGGCCACCAAACCATTCGGCAATCCAAAACCTATATCTACCAAACAATCGTATATCCAGGCTCACATGGACAAACTCAAAGAAAACCAACTCCGACCGGCAGCACTATGCAAACAGATGGGGGACCTCTGGTCGAAGATGAAGTTACGGAGCTGGATGCCCACATACCGACAAAGACAAGCGGGAAAGTGATCGACTCGTATGGAAAACTGATTTCTAAACCAAATGTCAATTTTCCGGCATTTATTAGCACCATGAGGAGGGCATGGAAAACAGATTCTGTCAAATGTGAAGTTCTTAATCCTGGTTTTTTCTGCTTCTTATTTGAATCGCTGGAGGATAAAAAAAGAGTCGTAGAAAACGGACCTTGGTCATTCTCAAGTAACTTACTTGTACTCTTAGAAGGCGATCCTAATACCCCTGAACATTGCTATGACTTTTCTCACAACGCCTTTTGGGTGCATATATTGGGACTACCTCGAGCCCGATAAATGAAGATTCTGTCAGAACATAGCCTCAAAGCTCGGCAAAGTGGAGAAAGTCCAACTGGAGGCTCGCAACAATAGCTGGCGTAAGTTAGGCAAAGCAAAAGTCAGTCTAAATCTATCCACTCCTCTGAAAACAGAACAGTGGTTACTTTCGGAGGAAACAAATGGTGGCTAGACTTTAAATATGAAAGACTACCTCATTTCTGCTTCTCATGTGGTCGAATTGGGCATTATGCCAATTATTGCCCTGAAATACCTTATGAAGAGACGGGATTGGCTCAAGACAAACCAGGGAAGTATGGCTCTTGGCTGAAAGTAGAAGTTAGCGAACACAGTCCTTGTTGGAAGACCTTCTATGGGCAAATTGACCACCACAATGAAGAGGAAGAAATGGTGCCTGAAACCCCCATGACATCCACTGTAAATGCAGCTAGACCAGAACCATTTGCTGTTGAACCAGAGGCCTTAGCCATAATTCTACCCACGCCCCCAGAAAACGCACCAAGAGATGATACATGGATGGATGATCATAGCTTCCCAAATAAGGGGAAGAGGCCTCAACAAACCCAGCTATTGCTTCTCCCTTCGGCGGAGGAAGACAAAGGTGTCGATTACCTGAGGAAAAATAAAAACAAGCTCAAAACCCCTGTGACAAAGAAGCAGAAAAGGGTTAATCCTTATGAGAAAAGATCCTCTACAATTCATCTTCTAGATGAGGAGAACTTATTGGATACTCCAATCCAATCGATGGAAGGCGTCCTGGAACGGGCTTTGGTGGCTAGCCCTAATAAGCCACCAGGTGATAATTTAAATTAATTTCTATGATAAGCTCTGTCAGTCTTCTTCTTCCTTTGTTAATATATTCCTTTGTCCTACTTTTGCGCCTTTTACTTTGTCACTGTTAACCACAGAACACCTTTTTTTTTTTTTTTGGCTTTTGCTGGCTGGCAACCACAGATCACGCCAGACATGAAAGGAAAGGGACTACATGGTCCGAATTCGGTGGACCGAAAATGATACGACTCTTTCTCACCAAAAAAAACCACCCTCGAAGTTCATAAGTTTTACTGGGGTGCCTTTGTTAGGGAGTAGACATGTTTTCACTGTATTGTCGGTCCATGCAACAATGCTCAAAGATGAACAACTCCCCCTCCTCTCTCTCTCTCTCTCTCTCTCTCTCTCTCTCTCTCTCTCTCTCTCTCTCTGATCTCTTCCATGCCGATGCCTTGCCTCTTATCTAAAACCTGTTTGTCGGAACAAAAGTTTGCACCGTCATTGTACAGAATAAAAGCCCGTCAAAACAAGATTTATATTCCACAAACCATTAGTGGCAAAGTCTTTCGCACGAGCAGTTTGGAATGGAAACAAAAACCTGTTTACGGAGTAAATCTACATGCTAAAAATAAAAAAGTTGTATAAGCTGCTTATGTAAAGAAATTTTTACTTCGCTAGTGCAATGAATAAAAATCCATTGGAATGCTTTACCAAAAAAAAAAAAAAAAAAAACCATTGGAATGCGTTATTTGCGAAGTAGGGGATGGTAGAAGAAAAGGAAAACACAATTACGCGACACTTGCATCTTCTTTTCGTAAAATTTTTAAATTTACACTTCAGTAAATAAAAGGAATTTCCATTAATTCGTTGGTTTCATAAAATTTTGAGAATGAGCTTGTTCGTTTCGCGAAAAAATGAGTGATTTGGAAAATCATTTTCTGAAAGACGATTACTTATATCATTTAGAAAAATTAGTTAACAAAAAATTGTTTCATCATCGATAATAATCTATGTCCAACTATTTTCACGGGCAATGAAAAAATTTTCCATTCATTTATTTTTGTAAGCAATTATTTTTTAAAAAATATTTTCTAAATCACTCATTTTCGGCGAAAAAATGCATCCTAAAATCATCATTTAGGAAAAGAGAAAGGGTGTTGTTCCTTGCGTAATATGTGAACAATTCAAAAAGAGAAAGTAGTCAACAGAAGAAAGTGTTGTTCCCGCAATGCGCATGAAAGACGTACCATCCTTATTTTATAAATATGACATCTATAGCTGGAACTCTGGCTCCATCCGCAACTCGATATATAATAAGAGAAGATCCATGAGAACAGAAAACAACTTCGGCCTCAACCAGGCAAGAATACTTCCCTGCTTTAGATTTTTGCCTGCTTGTGTGACAGCACAGCAAAGGATCCTCACAAAAAAAAAAAAAAGAGATGGAAACAACTTCGATTTCATTGCCACCATTGCATCCACCGCCCGGTATGTTCCATTCTTTCCTTTTTTGTTCTGATTTGATCTCATAAGGCGATGGAAAAATTGTAAAAGTTTCGTTTTTTCTGTGTTAATTTCGAAGTAATATAACCAGTATCATGAACAATATCAGGACTGATAATGCACTGAAAGTAGCACGCTTCTTTATTTATTGCTTAACAAGTGTACAGACACTTTTTACAAAATCCTTATTAAAAAATAAAGGAGAGACAGTGATAGATGATAATTAGCACGAAACCTCAGGGCATGCTTGGTGAGGAAATTTTCCAATTTCTTATTTCCCTTTCCAAAATTCTCAATGAGGGTCCATTGATAGAAATTTTGGTTGCTGTGTTTTGAAAAATTGAACTTTAAAACTGACAATGACCAAACTTGACGTTATTTTGTACAAGGGTTGCTTTTTAAAAAACTACACCATCAGAAATTGACTTCTTAATAATTTGGAAAGTCCTATTAAACAATTAGAAATTAAAATTATTTTTTGAAAAGAAAATTTCTTTGAAATTATTCGGGGAAAGAAGACTTTTGTTTTTGTAATTGACAATGTGACATAAATTGTCGCCACATAACAGTATAAGGACTGGAATTATAACCAAACAAAGTGCAAGGATTACAGTGAGATTTCCCATCTTGCGGGACCCAAAAAAAAAAATTAATTTCTCTGGGGCCCATGCGTTTGATTATTCCTTTCAAGTAAACAGTAAACATGCAAAATGTATTACTCAAAGTCAAATCTCCTTTGACAAAAAAAAAAAAAAAAAAAAAAAGTCAAATCTCCTAATTTGGTATGGCTTGGCACCACAAGTTCCCCTATAGTCGTGGATGGTGATACAATTGCTTTTTGTCAATCCTGGTTCATTACTTACAAGCATTCAATGACCAGTTTGTTAATTGATCACAAAATATTTCCTCCTACCACAGATTTTTGTCAAAACAATTACCTCGTGAGGGCTAATTATTTTCTATGTTTACTTACTATGAAAATTGAATTTGCAGCTGATTGTTCTTCTAAGCAATTGCTTGTTCTTCTAAGCAATTTCATCAAGAGTATAGGGCAATACAAAATAGTTAAACTTATCATGTAAGGTTGTTCTGAGCCAAAAAAAAACTTGTCAATATCATTATTATGACAAAGTGCAAAGATAATATTAGAGAAGAAAATTCACTCACAAACACATTGTCCAAGATCATGGTTCTCAATATAAATAGTGGAATGTTCTTGCCACAAAAACAAGAAAAATAATAAGGATTTTGTAAGAAAATTAGATCATTTTTCCTCAAATTGTTAAGTCTATTGATAAAGTATAATCAATATACTTTATTTAAGAAAAAAAATTTGCAATAGATTGGTATGATATAGTCACAATGGTATCAACTTGTATCCTATATCAATTGTAATTTATAAATTAAATGCATCAGTTGATAAAATCGATACGCCTAATTCAATCATTTTCATTTTTATAAAAGTTATGTTATGATTATTGTGTAAAATTGTGAAGATAGATAAAATTTTGTGCATACTTAATAAATGAATCATATTGCAGAAAGATCGATGACAATGAGAAATTCTGGGATAGAAATACTTTTGGTAGGATCCTTAAATATTTTTATTTCTTTTAATTTTTTAAATTCTGTTATTATATTTTCTTTTTTTTTCTTTTTTTTTCTTTTTGGCGTTGACGAGTTGGGCGAGGTTTGGCGAGCTCGTCAAAGGCCATCCGGCCATGGCGAGGCTCAGCCTCACCAGATTTAGGCGAGACCGAGCCTCACTAGGCCACCGGCGAGCCTCAGCCTCGCCCAAGCAGCATGAGGTCGACCTCGCCCTAGCTTAGTGAGGCCAAGCCTCGTGTCAACTGGGAGGCCGAGCCTCACGGTGGCTAGGCGAGCTGGGCCTCACCTTGGTTGGGCGAGGTTGAGCTCACCTAGCCACCGATGAGGCTTGGCCTCCCGAGCCACCGCCAAGCGATGCCGTACTAGAGGTGGCCTAGCAAGGTGGCGAGGCTCAAGTCAATGAGCCTTGGCGTCTCCGGGGTTGGCGACTCTCTAGCCGTCGCCGGCCAAAAGGAAGAAGAAGAAGAAGAAAAGAAAGAGAAGAAGAGAGAATAGAGAAAAAAAAAAAAATAGATTCTAAAATTTGTTTCCGGGAATAAGAAACTATTTTTTTTACTTCTTGTTTCTATTATAAATCTATTCCCAGAACAAAATTTTACCAAACAAATTTCTATTCTTTCTTCGTTTCCCTAAACAAAAGAATAGAAATAGTTGTTTTGGGCAACATAAATAAAATTTACCAAACATGATCTAAATATATTGAAAATCATAGTATTTCTTTATTATGTTACTTATAAGTGTACGGACAATTTTCTTTTTATAAAATCCTTGTGAAATAAGGAGAGAGTGTTAAATAAAAATATTATGCTGGATCCTAGGGGAATATTCGGTACAAGGAAATTCTGCAATTTCTTGTTTTCATTCTAAAAAATTCTCGATGATAATGCGTTTGGTAGAAATTTTGGTTTTCTTGTTTTCAAAGTTTGAACCTTAAAAATGAAAAAGACCGAAATTATGAAAAATGAAAAAGTCCAAAATTGACATAATTTCGTACCAGGATTGCTTTGGAAAACTACACCAACGGAAAATGATTTCCTAAAAATTTGGAAAGTTCAACTAAATCATTAGAAATGAATTTTATTCTTTTTAGAAAAAGACTTACTTTAAAATTATTCAGCAAATAACATGTTTTTTCCCTGTAATTTTGATAAAGTGACTTAATTGTCACCATAGAACTGTATAAGGATGGGAATTGTAACAAAGCGGGATATAAGCATCACAAATGTCATAACTTTTGTATAGTATTCACTTGAGTGATATAACTTTTTTCTTCAATAATTTAAGTGCTATAACTTTTAAGAAACATTCACTTGAGTGTCATAACTTTTAATTGATTTTTTAAGTGTCAATTTAAAAAAAAAAAATGTTAACTCTAGTGTAAAAAATCTGAAGTGCCATAGCACTTATTGTGAACATTTAAAAAAGAGTTATGGCACTCAAGTGATCGATTGAAAGATTATATGACACTCAAGCAATCAAAAAAAAGTTATAACTCTCAAGTGAACTTCATACATAAGTTATGACATTCAAGTAATTAGAAAAATAGTTATGGCCTTAAGTGAGCGCCTTACAAAAAATATGATATTTATGGTGTTCTTTTTCATAACAAAACAAAATATAGAGAGTAAAGTGAGATTTCCCAACCTACAGGGACCGGAAAAATTTCAATTTCCCTTAACTAAAATCGCAAAAGGAATGTGTGGCCACCAAGTACAGCTGATTAATTCATTTTAACGGGCCTAAGTACATAATTATTCTTTCCAAGTAAACAGCGAACACGCCAAATGTATTACTTAAAGTCAAGTCTCCTAATTTGGTTTGACTTGGCTCCACAACTTCCCTCCTAGTTGTTAATCATGATACCGTTGCTTTTTGTCAGTCCTAGTTTCGTTACTTACAAGCACTCAATGATCAATTCATTAAAATTAATTACCAGAATATTTCCTCTTATAAGAAAGCATTGTCCCAAAAATTACCTCATTACAACTAATTATTTCTATGTTCGTCTAATATACAAATTGAAATTGGCAGCTGATTGTCCTGCAAAGCAATTTCATCAAGGGCAGAACGCAAAATGAATGGATTCTGAATAGTTAATTATCTATCGTTAAGGGACTACATGAGACTAAACTTTTGAAGTGATGATACTCGAACTAGTCAATTCACTATAGTCATCTCCATAAAGAAATCCTGTAATGTAGCCCTAAGCCAAAAGTAAACTGGTCAAAGGAAATGGTTGTCACAAAGTATAAAGATAACATTAAAGAAGAAAATCCATTAATAAACACATTGTCCAAGGGACACGGACGTTGAAGTGTTCTTGCCACAGTAACAAGAAAAAGTAAAATGGATTTTGTAAGAAAAATTAGATCAATTATTTTTCCCAACCATCAAGTACAAAGTTTAAGCTAAACACTTAGGCTCCGTTCGTTTTGCGGAAAATAATTTTCGAGAAAACGTTTTCCGAATTTTCCGGTGTTCGTTTCACGGAAAATGAATTCCTTGGGGAAAATGTTTTCCATCAAAGAAAAAAAGTCTTCTAAAATAGGGGAAAATGTTTTTCACTTTTGAAAAGTGAAAAACATTTTCCTCACTTGATCTCTCTTACCTCACACCTCTACAAATTCTCACTTCCTCATTCCCTTTCTTCTTCTTCTTCTTCTTCTTTTTATTTGAATTATTTTTTAAATTTTCTTTTTCTTTTTAATTCAAATTATTTTTAATTTCTTTCTTGCCTAGTCATCAGACCAGGTGAACCTCAAGCTTGTCGATCTAAAACTTGCGTCATCGATCTAGCGAGCCTTGAGCTTAACGCTCAAGCTTGCCAATCTAGGGAGTGGAAAATATTTTCCTTACCGAACACCGGAAAATATTTTCCGAAACATTTTCAAATTTTAGCCAAACACTAGAAAATATTGTCATTTTCCTGGAAAATGACTTATGGGAAAATATTTTTCGGAAATGGTCTATTTTCTGCGAAACGAACGGACCCTTAGTGAAAAACTCCATGCAATTCATTGCTATGATCATAGTAATAATCTTATAAACATGTATCTTATATCAATTGTGACTTATAAATTTATTGTATCAATTGATGGAATTGATGTGATTTAAGTTCATCCATTTATGTTTTTTATGTATAACTATTTCATGATTATTATGTGAAATTGTGAAGTTAGATACAATTTTGTCTACTTAATTTATGAATGATATCACAGATAAAATCAATAGTGACGATAAATAAAAAGATTAAGAAAAAGCACATTGTACAAGATAAGAAGGTAAAGTTCCCATAAAACTGATTTATGATACAATACTATCTCGAAAAAAAACTCATAATCTATGTTAAGTTTAATGTTAAAATGTTTTTTGTTTAAAATTTTAATTTTTATATAGAAAATTCTATGCAACGACTGAGCCTAACGCTAATAATGTGTTGATGATTTAAAGCATAAACGGTATAAAATTTTCTAAGGTTATTTATGTTCATCTCTCTTTTTTTAACAAAGTGGCTAAGGAAGAAGGGAATTCAGAAGGCACAATGACAACCGACAAAGGTTTGTTATTTTGTACTTTTATTTTCATTTTTCTATAAATTTGTGTTTCATGCATTTTGACATTTTTTTGTTAATAATATTTTAAATTTTAAGCATGCAAATGCTGACATATAACTTCAAATATAATCTCCATACTTTTTGAAATCTGAACAATATCTTGAATTATAATTGAGAAAGCCCAAAAAAAAAATATTATTTTTTACTTTCAAGGAGTAAATAAACAGGCTTATAGAAAAATGTGCGTTGAGTAAACGACTGCCCCTTGGCTTGCATTTGCATTTCATGGGAACTTTGAGCAAGTGCAATAATTACACTTGACCTAAAAACCAAGAAGTGCATAAGCCTGAGGACTTTTAATGTGTAATTTTTGCAGTCATGCCAACAGCGGTGGTCCATGACAACCATCGACCATTGTTTGGAGCTGCACTCGTAGGAGATTGGACATATGTCCAGAAAGAGGTTTCTCAAAATAAAGAAGCAATGATGGCCGAAGTTATGACTGTAGAACATGAATCCGTTACTGTGCTTGATGTTGCGGTTATTGCCACACAAGATCAATTGGTCGAGAACCTAGTTGAGCTGTTGCCCTCAAGATATGAAAATTTAATTTTAAGTAGGGCTCTCTGCAATGCTGCTCGGGGTGGAAGAATAAGGATGGTAAAAGCATTAGTAGGCAAAATTGATTTTGGACGTGAAAGTGTAGCCCTTGCCTGATCGACTGCTATTGCATGGGCTCCTACTCAAAAGGACGTTATTTGGTACCTAGCCAGACATATATCCGCCCCAGATGATGATATCATCAGCAGCCTTACTATGGCCGGTCATATGGGTAGGATTTAATACTTACTCATCTTATTTCATTTCCTTTGCTGTTTACTTGAACTAACTTTTTTGTTATTGTGTTCCAAAAGACATAGTCTTCTTTTTACAAATCCAAAACTCCAGGCAAGCGGCAATTGAAGATACTAAAGACGATAGAACGTTGGCAAACTTGGTGCCTATGATGTCTTACTTCCGTAGTAGAGATAGACTCAACTTTTGGGAAAAAATTATTTACAATTGTAGGTGCTTCTTGCACTTTCTTTGTTAAATATGTACAATTCAAACAACTTTATCCGCATGGTATTCACTTTATCTGTTATGATTTTTAGATATCCCACCATGCTTGGTCAATACATCATTTGGCAACTATGAAGAAATGAAGTTGCCTAAAGGTATTTCTGTGAATCTGTTTAATTGATGGACTACCATGACAAAAAGCATATCATTCATAGATCCTATCGATAAAAAATTGAAGGGACAATGACTACATCTATGTATACAATACATCCAAATCATGAGGTAGGTCACAAATTAAAGTCATATATAACTGTTGTAAAGTAAGGCAAGACGTCTTACTAAATGTCAAATTTCCAGGTAGAATTATTGAGAACTGTAGACTTGGATTTCATCTAGAGGTTGATCAGTCCAAGTTGTTTTCTAACATATTCAAGCATTATTAAATTTCATTGCATGTGCAATTTTCGATTCATGAGTTTGATATGTATCCTTTTGTTAATCATCAATTCCTAACTTGCTGACATGATTGTTCTCTCCTCTTCATGGCTATAGCAAAGCAATTCGTGATATCACTCTTGAATCTTACCACAAAACTAGGTACATGAAATTACCATGGTATTTATAGGAAAAATGACCTCATTTCATCATAGGTAGAGATCCCTAAATTTAAAGTGTAAATTGATATTTCAGTATCCCTTGAGATCATAGGTATTGAGATGGACCGGACCTCAATTAGTATATGAAGATATAATTCAGTTTAATTTAATTCCAAGTCTAAATGATATATATCCTTTACGTGAATCTGTAAAAATACTCTATCCAAGATAGAGCTATTGATCCATTATTGAATCTTCCCATTTTTCATAAATAAATTTAAAAAAAAAAAACCTTTTTTCCATAAAGTTGTGTGTGTTCATCAATACATTCGCCTAGTCTCTCATGCATGCATTTTTATTTTCAAGCTATATGAAATTTGTTTTCTTGATTAATATCTTACATCATTTTCTTCTAAACTACTATGTAGATGTAACAAAACAGCCCAAATTAATCATTAATATCTTTGGCCTTTGATTCTTCCTTGTTATATAAAATTGCTTATCTAATAATATGTGCAGATTCTTTCATCAAAAGGATTGTAGAATCGAAGTTGAGGCACAAATTTGGAAATCTAGCTCTTCTCAACAAGATATTTACTATGGATATTCCCAAAATACGGGAGTTTTTATTGACTTCAAACATTGTCATTGACGCTGCATCTCGTGGAATCTCTGACTTTGTCCAATTATGTTTGATGTTTTTCCCGGAGTTGATGTGGGAAAAGAATTTCACAAAAGAACTGATCAAAGAAGTTGTGAAGGGACGGCATGTCGAGTTGTTTAGACGACTGAGCGCAAACAAAACAACTCCATATTTGACTGATGATGAGTTGACGAGACGTAGCCTGATGGAGGCAGTAGTAGAATGGTCACCAAGATGTGTATCGGCAGATGTTTCTGGAGCAGCTTTTCTTATACAGAGGGAACTTCAGTGGTTTAAGGTTGGTTGACCTTATTCGCCTACGACAATTTCGTGCTTTTTAATATACATCTATAATAATAGGGTCCTTAATTTTTGTGAAGGTGGTGGAAGATATGAGCGATCCTTCTTTAAAACGTCTGTAGTTTAAGGTCAGTTCACCTTATTTGTTTGCCACCCTTATGTGAGCTGTAATGTACACTTACATTAATAGGCACCCTTTATTTTTGTGAAGGTATCGAAAGAGGAAGATGGGAGCGATCCTTCTTTCAAAAGTCTAAAATTGGAAGAAACAGAAGAAAGGAGAGGGAAAACATATTGGGAAGTTTTTGTAGAACAACGCCAAGATTTGCTCAAAGAGGCTGGAAAATGGATGCAGAATACATCATCATCTTGTAGTGTCGTCTCGACTCTCATCATTACGGTAGCTTTTCCTGCTGCTTTTACGGCACCAGGAGGCAACAAAGAGAGCACGGGGATCCCGATCTTTCTGGAGGAGAGCCCGTTTATTGTATTTGCGATTGCAGACGCTCTTGCTCTCTTCTCCTCTGTCACCGCCACCTTGATGTTCTTGGCTATCCTAACTTCACGATATGCCATTGAAGATTTCGTCCACTCACTGCCGAGAAAAATGATACTAGGCCTCGCTTTTCTCTTCCTCTCTTTGGCCTTTATGATGGTAGCATTTGGTTCTGCTCTTACGTTCATCTTAAGGGAACGATTACAGTGGATCTACATCCCAATTACTTTGTTTGCCGCCATCCCTATCATATTGTTTGCAATCCTACACTTTCCCTTGTACGTTGAAATGGTTGAATCCACCGACTGGCCTCCCCTCTACCGTCCCATTAAAATTTGGAAGTAATCTCTACTATTGTTAGAAAAAGACATGGGTAATGTCATCTTTGTTAGCACTTCTTACTGTGTGATGTGAATGTCATGCTAAACTCATTTTAAAGATTCGAAGTGTAACATCTACAATCCTTGTACTAAAGGTTAGCGTTTGCTGTCAAGTGCACACCTTGCCACAATGTGTTATGGGATTGTTTCCCCCCAAACCGTGAGCAATTACTTCATTGCTCATTCTCGTACAAGGTGAACCCAATTTTCAGAGAATCAGCAACATGATCGTCAAACATTCAATGGGTTTCATCCAGTCAAATAAAAGCAAAGATCCAGACAAATTCTGTACAATGGCCACCCAACTAGCGGCCCAACACAAGTAACTTCCGATGCAGCAAGCGGAGCAAACAATAATTTCAGTTCAATGGAAGCTCAGCCTTCAAAACCAGTCGTCCCACTGCCCATACTTGAACCTCATCCTCTCATCCAAGTCTTTGGCTTTGACCTCCATGAACCTAGCCGCGTTGGCCATCGGTTCCTCTGGCACTTTCGTTCTCCTTATGCTCCGGTTCGTCTCCATCGCGTTCTTTTGTGCACCCAACCCTTCGTACTCCCTCACCCAGCAACGGTGCACGGTGCATGTCCGCACCAACACCACCAACTCCAGAAGCACATAACCATCAAAACCCAGCACTCCAGTCTCACCAGGACTTTACCCTCTTTCAGGTCTCTCTGTGATCTCATAAGCGAAAGGCTTGACGTTTACGCCAGGACGCTAAGCACCTGGCTGGACATCGAAGTAAGGAGGATCAAGACGAGGGTCCTGAAGCAGAAAAGAGTGAGCTAGGAATATGAGACGGGTGGACGGTATTATGAGGAACACAAGGCCGAGCGAAGTTGGGTTACTTGCTAGACCTAGGCGAGGGGCCACATGCCCTCGCTTTGGCTGGTGAGGGCGTGGTGGCCCTTGCCAGAGCCGGGAGAGGCGTGGTGGCCCTCGCCTAGTGTCGGCAGCCCTTGCCAGCCCTTAGAGACAAAATAATAATAATAATAATAATAAAATTAAAATTAAAATTAAAATTAAAATTAACAGTTTAAAAAATCATAAAAATATTATTAAAACTGCCTACGTAAATGCGATCATGCTACATAAGATGGTCGGCATCCATGTAAATGATTTTTAATCAAAATTGACTGGATTGACTCAATAGGTACTAATGCAAAAAAATTTATGACAAAATTGATCCAATTAAAACGTGCCAATCCAATGCAATAGATTTGCTATTTTTTGATACCTTTTTCCACCGCAGAGCACTATAAGATAGACCCAAAGTGTCGAGAAACACGAATCATGAAGTCATGAATTCGTACATAAAAATTTACGCAAATATATTCTTAATTGTTCCGCTTAAGCTCAAGTACGGTGAACGAGGAAACAGAAATTTAAATGACAGATGAATTAAAATCGCAGTCGGAGCCTAGGAAAAAACAAAGAGAGAGAAAAAAAAAAACAATTTCAGTTAAATGGAAGCTCGGGTGGCGAAATCAGTGTTAAACCACTGCCCATGCCTCATCCTCTCATCCAACTCTTTGGCTTTGACCTCCACGATCTCTGTTTGCCATATATTCCTCCTGCACTTTCGCGATCCTCATGCTCCGCTTCTTCTCCACCGTGTCCCTTTTTGCGCCCAACCCTTCGCGCTCCCTCACCCAGCGATTGTGCCTGACGCACGTCAGCACCAACACCACTAACTCCAGCAGCACATAGCCATCGAAACCCCGCACTCCAGCCTCACCAGGACTTTAGCCTCGTTCGAGTCTCTGCGATCTCAGCAGCGAAAGTCTTGACGTTTCTTTGGTGAACGGCACCCGGATGCTGAGCACCTGGCTGGACAGCAAAGCGAGGAGGATCAAGAAGTGGGTCATGAAGCAAAAGCGGTGAGCTGGGAATAGAAGCCCACGAAAGAGGAGATGAATAAAATGGACAATATTATGGGGAAAGCGAGGCCGAGCAAAGTTGGGGGTATTTTGAGGAGGACTAGGGAAGCAAGAGACGCTGCAGAGAGCATGCAAAGAATCAAGTGTAAGCAAGAGAGCAGGAGATACAGGAATGAATAAGAAATTCTCAACTTTACGGCAGACATTTTCTTTTTGATATGGGGGGCCTATATGGGAGTTTGTGTTGAACGTAAAAGATAGGCAAAGTTTCGAGTCCATCGATTAGCACACAGGTTGGAGAGGGCACCGCCTTTTCATTTATTACTCGTCTTGGGTAGTGCAATGGGTGGGCAACACTCATTTGGCGCTATCCCCAAGTGTTTCAAAAGCCAAAAGGCACACAATTGTTAGTGAGGGTTCCTTACCAAATTATGAGAGAAGATTGTCTTTTCACAAAATGATATGTGAATTGTAGCGAGAAAGGGAGAGAGATTGAAACAATGAGATAGAATACTGCTAACTGCTTAGAAATATATGTTAAAAATACCATTCATAAAGATGCATATTGTCAAGAAAATTTTTGAACTCCATTTTCTGGTTCACTAGGGTACATAGTTTCAACTTTCTAAGAGCGCATTGTAAAGTAGATTAATTAAACAGAGCCAAAGCAACGGGCGCTCTATGATACCACTGGCCATGGTGGCTCCGCTGGATAGGCCTCAGTGATCCTTTGCGAGAGAGGGGAGAGGTTCGAATCCCTTGCTACGCAAGGAGGCTGGCATGAGTAGTTAGGTGTATTAAGAGTGACGCCGTGATGGTGGGTCCTACGCTAGCATCACCAAGGGGTTTACGGGGCGGCTATCGGCTGCAAGCCGATTCCTCCTGTCCAAAAAAAAAAAAAAAAAAAAAAACAGGCGCTCTATGATTCACCTCTGGTAGTACATCCCTAGGGATTTTTGCTAGCATGTCTAGGGCATCTCCCTACTCTAGCAAATGCCACACACGTAAACAAAAACCGAAAGGGAAAAAGTTCCATAGAGAGCATATACCATTGGGCAGCAATTTTGAAAACAGAGTAGTGATTGCTCAATTACATGATCAAAGTCGTGTATGAAATGCACATGGATATTGCTTGATAGGACGTCATGAAAAATGCCTTATCATCGTTCCAAACCATCCGCCTTGACATGAAATTAATCCCATTGATGATGAGGGGACCTTTTCTACAAATATCTCGTAGATGACTGAATATTCAGTAAATGTGAAGAAGGGGAATTGTGACATCCTGAGGCCAACATGAAATTCTTTCGACCCAAAATTTTCATGTTTCGATAAAGTGAAATGGGCATTTACCATCTCTTCACCAATATCCTCTAAACGTGTTTAAAATGGCTTCCACTCTATCTAGGTCCTTTTTCTCATCAGTACCAAGACCCCTGTTACATGAAACACACAACTTGAACCCCAGAGCTGATCACTTCACGAGTTAACTAACCTATTGGGTGAAGCCGTTAAGGGATCTATCAGCGTTTCGTAAAAAATCCCTAAAAGCTACCAATTTGTTGGATTGGACTAAAATCACGTTGGACTAAAATCACGTCGATCGATTTTTAACCACGAAATTGAACTCGATTTCGGGAATCGAATTTTAAGCGCGTCATAATTCTTATTTTTAGGATCCTTTCTCATCGTTCGTCAATTTATTGACGAGTCCGAAATTTCAAGAAAGAAATTATCGGAAGAAAATTTGAAGCCCGAAAAGAAATAGAAAGGGAAAGAGAAAAGAAAAGAAAATTAAGGCTATTGTTTTATTTCTTTTCTCTCTCTCCCTCTCTTTCTTTTCTTTCTTTCTTTTTTTTTTTTCCTCTCTCTTCTCTCTCCTCTCCCCTTCCCTTCGTGCGGACGCCCACCCCCACCGAACACTTCCCCTAGCCAATTTGAAATTGGCTTCTTCTCTTCTTCCTTTCTACTTTTGACTAGTCAAAGCTTATCTCTCTCTCTCTCTCTCTCTCTTCTTCTCTCCCTTGACCACTGACTCTTTTTCTTCTTCTTCCTCCCCATTCATCCGAAGAACCGAACCGGAGGAAGCTCGAAGCGGAGGAGCCGCACGATCGCCTCCCGCTCGCCGCCCGCCCGCCGCCGCCCGCCCGCCGCCCGCGCACCGCACCGCGCGCCGCCGCCGTCCAGCCACCCCGCGTCCGTGCGCCGCCAGCCCATCCCTCCGCCCAGCGTTTCCCCGCGGTTCCGCCCCCGACCCGCCCCGCCCCCCCCTTGTCCGGCCACCTCCGGCCACCGCCCGCCTCCGCCCAACCTCCCGCATCCCCTCACCCTCCGCCGGCCTTGCTCCACCTTTTCAGCCCCCGGAGCAGCCCGTTTGGCCATGAAACCACTGAAAAATGGGTTTCCAGCACTGTTCAAGGTCGTTTTGGGCCGTTTCCGGGCCCCGAACCCGAGCCATGCTTTGGGAAGATTTGTTCCTCGCGTCGCCCCTGTCGGATTGATCCGATTTGCACGCGATTTGGTGAGTAATCTCACTAATACTGGATTAGTTGGCTAATTATGCTTAAGGTTGGTTTATTTTTAATTAATTATGTTTAGGTTGTAAGATTAGAATAAATTAGCAATTATTAGTCAATTGTGATGCGATTTAGATAAATTGATTGTGCAATTAACAAGTAGACGTGGTCTACTATTTATTGGAAGCATCTCGGGAATTTTCCGACCCCTAATTGGGCTTCAATTTGGCGATTCGGGCCTAAGTGAGATTTTTGGGCATTTAAATATTAATTTTCGGAATTAAATTAAATAATTATTTATTTTCCGAAAATTCAAGGGAGATGGTCCGGAACCGGAATATTATGCGGATGACTGTGGTGAAGTCGGTTTATTTAATCGGGCTCTATTTTGAGCTAAATTGAATTTTTAATATTAATTATTTAATTTTCGAAATTAATTAATTATTTATTTATTTCCCGAAAATTCAACTTGGGATGGCCCGTGACCGGAAAATTATGCTGATGACCGTGGTGAAGTCCGTTTATTTAATTGGACCTTATTTTGAGCTAAACGGAATTTTTAATATTTAATAATTAATTTTCGAAATTAATTAATTATTTATTTATTTTTCGGAAATTAAGTTTGAGATGGCCGACGACCAAAATCTCGTGCTGATTGTCGTGGCGTAGTCCATTTTATTTATTTGAGCTTTGAATTGTGCCAAATTGATTTAATTGTGGATATTTAGGATATGTTCCTAAATTGATTATTTGGGCAAATTGAGTACGAACTAAGGTTGTTGATAATTACTTTACAAATGGGATGAATCATCATGAAATGCACGGGGCTTGATGATTAGATATATCATCTCGGAGAATGCACATGGCTCGGTGACGAAGTATGTCGCCTTGGAGAATGCATGTGGCTCGGTGATTAAGTTTGGCATCTAAAAGGACACGTGATTAATTTGATGCATTACCTCGGAGAATGCACGTGGTCCCAATGAGTACATTTGGCATCTAAAAGGACACGTGGGCTCGGTAATTTGATGCATTACCTCGGAGAATGCACGTGGTCCCAATGAGTACATTTGGCATCTTGAAGAGACACGTGGGCTCGGTGACTTGATGCATCGCCTCGGAGAATGCACGTGGGCTCGCTGATTCAAAATGACATTTTAAAGAGCATGTGGTCGAGTGGGACCGTAAAGCCATTGAATATCTAAAGTGGTTTAGTGGGACCGTAAAGCCATTGAATATCGAAAGTGGTCGAGTGGTCGGGGACCGTAAAGCCACGTGGTCGAGTGGGACCGTAAAGTTTTATCAAAGTGGTGAGTGGGACCGTAAAGCCATTAAATATTGAATGTTGTCGAGTGGGACTTTGAATAGCAATAGCTTGAATGACCGGGAAATGGTCAGGCTGTCATGAAATCGACTAGATCAATTGATCATTGCTTTGATTTGATGTCGTGAATTGATTGACTGATTGAGAATGACCGTGAGTGGTCTTGTTGGTATATAATCGACTAGGTCGATTTGATCGATGCTTCGATCTGTGATATGATTGAGATATTGGTGCCTATTTGTGAATTGTACCTTGACTTGCAGGTGGGATCTGAGGCCAAGGTACGTCTTCTGCCCTATGCGTGTATAGGCAGCCTATAGTATAATGGTTTACTAATCGGGCTTAGTGGGGTAGAACTCGCTGAGACGTAGTCTCATCCCAGTTTGGGGAAAAACATTTCAGGACCCCGTTGAGGAGCTGAGGAGGAGTCTGGGAAGGAGGACTCGAAGGTGAAATCTAAGGAGAATGATTTTTGGAGGAAGAAGATAATACCGAGAGGGGCCTTGAGTATGGCCTGGATGGGATTGAGATTCTATCTTCTTTTGAGAACTCCTTTTGAATTGAATAGTTATGAAGTGCTTTTGTATTTTGTATAAAAGTGTGGTTACAAATTTCAAAATGAAAAATATGGCCCTGCTTTTCTATCCCATCGTTTTATTGTCTGGGGATTTTAACTGCTTCCGCATGTGCTTAATAAATGAAAGGGTCGGCGATACTTTGTCCTGGGATATCGCATTATAAAATCGACCAAGTGAGAAGGATGTGTGCGTGCCCGAGGATCGAGGCGTGGCATCCCCTTTTTGTGGTATCAGAGCGAAGTTGAAGATTGGAGTGATAAGGAGCGTTGACCATGGGATAGTTAGTAGGAAAGGCCTTTAAATTCATGCTGGTGCATGTCTGTGTTAGCTGAATGCTAGAATTGTTTGTTGTGTGTGGATCGCTCACCTTCTAATCCAGTGTGGGTTTGGAAGACGGGTTTCAGTATAAAGACTGAACCATGAGCGAGCAGGAGCTGAGAACTCCTAGTAAGAGGACAATGTCCTTTGTGACTCGAGATGAAGCACCGACAAAGGTCGGTTTCCGAGGTGGTTGTGGCAGAGTGTTGACTCTTGCCAGCTCGAGCGTAAGAGTACCATTGCAGGTTGGTACTAGTGTAGCAGCATCAAATGATCCTAAGTTCGATAGGATCGTTTTGATGCTAGTGTTCCTTGGGAATTGGATGAGCCAGGAGGCTCAGGATCGAACCGCCGTCAGTGTTGCAACCGCCGTTGTCGCTTCACCTGCTGAGATCCAAAGTGGAGATGTGATCCGGAGCGAGTCATTGCATTCGAGCCGAGGTATAGATCCAGTTCAGGCAGAAATGGAAATCGGTCAAGGAAAAGATCGAGGTCGAGAGTGGTCCTAGCAGACTGATGGGGCAACCAGAAAGAGTGTGTGCTGTCACTTGGCAGGAGATAGAAGACTCACCTGATAAGTGTCAGAATTGTAGAAGGAAGCATGGATGAATCCAGTGTCCGAATGTGACTAGAACCTGTTGTAATGATGACCAATGTGGCCATCAGGTGAAGGACTGTCAGTGGAAGTCTAAGGTAGCATGGACATCGCTACTACGTTATCGCGCCACTAGGATGGCGAAGGAATGGGAGTAGAATGGACCTTGCACCGATCAGAGAAAGAATGTGTTGGAAATGATTTTATCAGAGCAACGCAGTAGAGCTTTGTGCTGAGTTGGTAGAACTTAAATTGTTGACGTAAAAGTGAAAGAGAGGGAAATCACTAGCAATAGTTATGCTTGATTAGTTGCTGAGGTGTGAATTTGATGCCACATGAATAGTGTGGGCTCAAGGAGCATCTAGTGATAATGAATCACGATCTTGGAGTAAGCCAGTTTAGTCCATTAACATGTGAAAGTGTCGAGGTTATTGGGAGTTGAAAAGGATCTTCGATTTCATTAATCTCGTTGGCTAAAGATAACTTGTTTGTTAGATGGAGGTTGCCAAGGTTGCTTGGAGATTGTCTTGGGTAGGACAATTGAAGAACTAGAGATGGAAGACATCTGGCCATGATCTAAAATTTCTAGATGGTTGTCAAAGAATTGCTTGGACCGCCGCATCGAGAAAGAGATAGAAATTGCAATCGAGCTAGCACCAAGATAGAGCCATTCTCGAAGGCTTCTTACCAGCTATTGTTGTCTGAATTGGTGGAATTAAAGATGCAGATGTGAAGATTGATGAATGAGGAATTCGTGCATATCAGTGCATCACTTTGGGGAAACATCAGTTTTGTTTGTGAGAAGAAGAAAGATAGTTTGTTGCAAGTGTGCATCGACCATCGTCAACTCAATTAGGTGACGATCGAGGACCAGTGTTCTTTGCCAAAGATCAATGAATGGTGTGACTAGTTATAAAGAGTATCGATATTTTAAAGGTCGACTTGAGATTATGAAGTCATCAATTACAAACCAGGAATGAGGTTGTACAAAAGACAACTGTTCGTACTTGATATGGTCTTTACGAGAGTATTATAAGATCATTTGGCCTGGTGAACACTCCAGCTGCATTTATGGATTTGACAAACCAATGTTAAGGAATATCTAGGTCGTTTGTGATCGTGTTCATAATGATATCTGGTCTATTTGAGAAGTGATGAAGAGCACAGAATCATCGAGATGTGCTTCAGACTCTCATCAGAATGCTAAGTTTAGCAAATGCGATTTTGGTTAACTCGTGTTGCGTTCTTAGGTCATGTGATTTCCGGAGAAGGAATCTCCGTCGACCCGAGTGATAGAAGCCGTGATCAAGTGGCCAAGACCGACAACAGTGACAAAGATCAGAAGTTTTCTGGGGTTAGCGGGTTACTATAGACGATTTGTGGAAGGGTTCTCATCAATAGCGTCGCCTCTGACAAAGCTCTTGAAGAAAGAAGAGAAATTTGTATGGTCAGATAAGTGCGAGCGTATTTTCCAAGAATTGAAGGAAAAGCTGACTACCGCACCTGTGCTGACGATTCCATCTGGTCCTAAAGGATTCGAGATCTATAGTGATGCGTCATTTAGGGGATTGGATTGCGTGCTAATGCAACATGGCAAAGTTGTTGCATATGCTTCCCGGCAGTTGAGACCTCATAAATTGAATTATCCGACGCATGACTTAGAACTCGCAAATGTCATATTTGCATTGAAGATTTGGAGGCACTACTGGTGCGGAGAAAAGTTTCAGATCTTCACAGACCATCAAAGTCTCAAGTATTTGTTCTCTCAGAAGGAGTTGAACATGAGACAACGGCGATGGATGGAATTGTTGAAGGATTACGACTGTGATATTCTATATCACCCGGGAAAGGCGAACAAGGTCGCCGATGCATTGAGTCGGAAGTATTCAATAGCGCAAATCTTGATTAAGGAGTGGAACTTAATCGAAAGAGCTCGGGATTCGAAATTCAAATTTGAGGTAGGCCACCTTTCTAGTCTTATGGTCACCCTCGGGGTTGAACCGGATGTTCAAGTCGAATCAAGCAACTCCAACCGACAAATCCAGATGTACAAGAGAATTCTTCAAGAGGATACCGATAAAAGAAAGTCTGATTTTCAAGTTTCTGATGATGGGACTCTAAGGTTCCAAGGACGTTTGGTTGTACCTGACGATGTAGAGCTTAGAGAAGAAATTTTATCTGAAGCACATCGTAGCAATTACAACATTCATCCTGGAAGCACTAAGATGTATCAGAATTTGCGTCAACACTACTGGTGGTCAAGTATGAAGGTGGACATCGCCAAGTATGTGGCCAAGTGTTTGACTTGTCAGCAAGTAAAAGCCCAGCATTGCAAGCCGGGAGGATTTCTGCAACCTCTCGCGATCCCAGAGTGAAAATGGGAGCATATCACGATGGACTTCGTGACTGGACTACCAAGGAGTCAAAGGGGAAATGATTCGATTTGGGTAGTAGTCGACAGGCTGACAAAGTCGGCTCACTTCATTGCAGTTCGAAAGGACCTGAGTTTGGATAGACACGCAGACCTGTATGTGCGTCAAGTAGTTCGTATGCATGGAGTGCCAGTTACGATAACATCTGATAGAGACCCAAGGTTTACTGCTGCTTTTTGGAAGAGCTTGCAAAGTGCTTTAGGTACAAAGCTTCAGAATAGTACGGCATATCATCCTCAGACGGATGGCCAGTCGGAAAGGACGATTCAGACTCTTGAAGACATGCTGAGAGCGTGTGTAATAGACTTCAAAGGAAGCTGGGAAGATCAGCTTCATTTGGTGGAATTCGCCTACAACAACAGTTATCAGCAGAGCATCAAGATGGCTCCATTTGAAGCGTTGTATGGCAAAGCATGCAGAACTCCAGTGTGTTGGGATGAAGTCGGAGAAAGGAAGATAACAGGCCCAGAGTTAGTTCAGCAATCAGTAGATGCCGTGGCAGTAATCAGAGACAGATTAAAGACAGCGCGAGCAAGCGGAAAAGTTATGCGAGAGATAAGCGCCGAAGGTCTTTGGAATTCCAAGTTGGTGATCACGTTTTTCTAAAGTGTCACCAATGAGGGGAACTTTGCGCTTTGGTAAGAAAGGCAAGTTGAGTCCAAGGTACGTAGGTCCGTTTGAGATTCTTAAAAGAATCGGAAACCTAGCGTATCGTCTTGCGTTGCCGCCAAGATTGGCGCAAGTGCATGACATCTTTGACGTGTCGATGTTAAGGAAGTACAAGCCTGACCCGACCCACGTGCTCAATTTTGAGGAATTGGACATGGATGATCGTGTGTCATACGTAGAAAGCCCGGCAGATTGTCGATCGTAAAGAGCAAGTTCTGCGTACAAAGACCATCCCATTAGTCAAAGTGGTCTGGCAACACCACGGTACTAAAAGAACGACTTGGAAGACTGAAGAATCGATGAGACAATTGTACCCCCGCCTTTTTAAACAAAGTGTAATGGTTTAAATTTCGAGGACGAAATTTTTATAAGAGGGGAAGAGTTGTGACATCCTGAAATTCGACCCCGTTTCGATAAAGTGAAATGGGCATTTCGTCGACGTGTTTACGGTCCTTTTTCTCTGAGCTGATCACTCACGAGTTAACTAACCTATTGGGTGAAGCCGTTAAGGGATGTATCTGCAGTAAAATCCCTAAAAGCTACTCAATTTGTTGGATTGGACTAAAATCACGTCTGATCGATTTTTAACCACGAAATTGAACTCGATTTCGGGAATCAAATTTTAAGTGCGTCATAATTCTTATTTTTAGGATTTTGTCTCATCGTTCGTCAATTTATTGACGAGTCAGAAATTTCAAGAAAGAAATTATCGGAAGAAAATTTGAAGCCCAAAAGAAATAGAAAGGGAAAGAGAAAAGAAAAAGAAAATTAAGGCTATTGTTTTATTTCTTTTCTCTCTCTCCCTCTCTTTTCTTTTCTTTTCTTTCTTTTTCTTTTTTTTTCTCTCTCTTCCCTCTCCCTTCCCCCTTCGTGCGGACACCCACCCCCACCAAACACTTCCCCTATTTCTTTCTTCTCTTCTCTCTTTGACTAGTCAAAGCTTATCTCTCTCTCTCTCTCTCTCTCTCTCTCTTTCCCCAACCCCACGTGACTCGACTCTTCTTTTCTTCTTCTTCCTTTGCACGTCCGAAGAAGCGAACCAAAGGAGGAAGACTCGAAGCTCGGAGCCGCACGCCGCCCGCCGCTTGCCACCGCCCCCGCCGCACCGCCGCCCGCCCCGCGCCCACGCCCGCGCCATGCGCTCCGCCGCCCATCCACCGCCCATGCGCGCCCCCTCCGCGCGATCCAACCGACCCGCCCGGTTCCGCCCTTGTCCCCGTCCGCCACCTCCGGCCACCGCCTAGCCCCGCCCCGACCTCCCGACGTTCCCCTCACCCTCCGCCGGCCTCCCTCCCGCCCTTCAGCCCTCGGAGCAGCCTCGTTTGGCCATAAACAGTAGCCGGAAAAACCCACGAAATGGGTTTCCAGCACTGTTCGGGCCCGTTTTGGGCCGTTTCGGGCCCCGAACCCGAGCCGTGCTTTGGGAAGTTTTGTTCATCGCGCCCCGTCGGATTGATCCGATTTGCGCGCGATTTGATGAGTAATCTCACTAATCCTGGATTAGTTGGCTAATTATGCTTAAGGTTGATTTAGTTTTAATTAATTATGTTTAGGTTGTTAGATTAGAATAAATTAGCAATTATTAGTCAATTGTGATGCGATTTAGATAAATTGATTGTGCAATTAACAAGTAGACATGGTCTACTATTTATTGGAAGCATCTCGGGAATTTTCCGACCCCTAATTGGGCTTCAATTTGGCGATTCGGGCCTAAGTGAGATTTTTGGGCATTTAAATATTAATTTTCGGAATTAAATTAAATAATTATTTATTTTCCGAAAATTCAAGGGAGATGGTCCGGAACCGAAATATTATGCGGATGACTGTGGTGAAGTCCGTTTATTTAATCGGGCTTTATTTTGAGCTAAATTGAATTTTTAATATTAATTATTTAATTTTCGAAATTAATTAATTATTTATTTATTTCCTGAAAATTCAACTGGGATGGCTCGTGACCGGAAAATTATGCTAATGACCGTGGTGAAGTCCGTTTATTTAATTGGACCTTATTTTGAGCTAAACGGAATTTTTAATATTTAATAATTAATTTTCGAAATTAATTAATTAATTATTTATTTTTTTCGGAAATTAAGTTTGAGATGGCCGACGACCGAAATCTCGTGCTGATCATCGTGGCGCAGTCCGTTTATTTATTTGAGCTTTGCATTGTGCCAAATTGATTTAATTGTGGATATTTAGGATATGTTCCTAAATTGATTATTTGGGTAAATTGAGTACGAACTAAGGTTGTTGATAATTACTTTACAAATGGGATGAATCATCATGAAATGCACGGGGCTGATGATTAGATATATCACCTCGGAGAATGCACATGGCTCGGTGACGAAGTATGTCGCCTTGGAGAATGCATGTGGCTCGGTGATTAAGTTTGGCATCTAAAAGGACACGTGGGCTCGGTAATTTGATGCATTACCTCGGAGAATGCACGTGGTCCCAATGAGTACATTTGGCATCTAAAAGAACATGTGGGCTCGGTAATTTGATGCATTACCTTGGAGAATGCACGTGATCCCAATGAGTACATTTGGCATCTTGAAGAGACACGTGGGCTCAGTGACTTGATGCATCGCCTCGGAGAATGCACATGGGCTCGCTGATTCAAAATGGCATTTTAAAGGGCATCGAAAGTGGTCGAGTGGGACCGGTAAATTAATATCGAAAGCATTACCTCGAAATGGTGGTCGAGTGGGACCGTAAAGCCATTAAATATTGAATGTTGTCGAGTGGGACTTTGAATAGCAATAGCTTGAATGACCGGGAAATGGTCAGGCTGATATGAAATCGACTAGGTCGATTGATCATTGATTTGATTTGATGTCGTGAATTGATTGACTGATTGAGAAATGACCGTGAGTGGTCTTGTTGGCATTTAATCGACTAGGTCGATTTGATCGATGCTTCGATCGTGATATGATTGCTTGAATGTGCCTATTATGAATTATACTGACTTGCAGGTGGGATCTGATGCTAAGGTACGTCTTCTGACTAGTGCGTGTATAGGCAGCCTATAGTATAATGGTTTACTAATCGGGCTTAGTGGGGTAGAACTCGCTGAGACGTAGTCTCATCCCAGTTTGGGGAAAAACATTTCAGGACCCCGCTGAGGAGCTGAGGAGGAGTCTAAGAAGGAGAACTCGGAGGTGAAACTTAAAGAGAAGGATTTTTGGAAGAAGAAGATAATACCGAGAGAGGCCTTGAGTATGGCCTGGATGGATTGAGATTCTCTTCTTTTGAGAACTTCCTTTTTGATGTGAATAGTTATGAAGTTCTCTTTGATTTTGTATAAAAGTTTGGTTATAAATTTCAATATGAAAAATATGGCCCTGCTTTTCTATCCCATCGTTTTATTGTCTGGGGATTTTAACGGTGCTTCCGCATGTGCTTAATAAATGAAAGGATGTCGGCGATACATGTCCTGGGATATCGCATTATAAAATCGACCAAGTGAGAAGGATGTGTGCGTGCTTCCGAGGATCGGGCACACCAAGTGACAAAAACTGAATCAAAATCTCAAATCAAGATGTCATAATGAGGCTATATTCCATAACTGCATTAATTGAACAAGCAGAGTTACACTAGGCCTTAAAGGCACCAACAAAAATTTTGCCTGATGGCCAATCGTTGGAGCACTATAAGACAGACCCAAAGTTTTGAGGACCATTAATATACAAACATTAAACACAAATGTATTCTTAATTGTTCCACTTAAGCTGAAGTATGGTGAATGAGGACACAGAAATCAAAATATCTGATGAATTAAAATTGCAGTCAGAGCTTATAGAAGAACAAAAGAGACAACAAGAAAAAGAAAGTCTTTGTTCATCTACTTCATTATGCAACTATTACTGACAGAAACTCTATTAGGTCAATATAGAGGAAACAGTAAACACAAAGCCAAGCCAAGCCAAGCAATGAATTTATGGAAATTATATTGATTAGCATATGTCCATGGAATCTATGTGAATAACTGTAAGGCTGTAACATCCTGCATGCCAGATCTTATACAAGTCTGATCAACGTGCTCAGCCAAGTGAGTTTCAACCTCATGGAGATCACTGAAAAAGAAAAAAAACATAAAAGTGCTCCTGTTAATCTACTTAACTTCTAACATCTTCACTAATCAAACATCAGTGAAAACTGTAAACAGAACCTCTTTTATTTCCCATGAGGGCATGGATTGATATCTGAATAGTTCGACACTCTCCAGATTCTCCCTTACATGTGGACTGACATATTGACTTAACACAGAGCCCTAAAATGGACTTCAATGCACGGAAGCAAACGAGAGGGCCTCAAGTACGTATGTAGCTCGTGAAGTTGCCTATGGCAACTTGCCAAGTCAATTTTTCATGTCAATCTATCTGCAAACTTAAACTAGACAGAAGCATCACTAAAATTCCTTTAACATTTTAAATTCTCTCCCACATGCATGTTAGAAGAGTTTAGGAACCAGTGCCGCAATCTCTGACATTAATTAAACAGCAAAGTTGCACCATCCGCACACTGAAATATCCGGCACTTGTCTTCAGGACCAAAGAACAGAGTATGCCATATCAAATTAGACAGGAACCACATCCAATATGCATACCCAATCCAGGTCAGCAACATGAAAATTAAAATAAGAACAAACAAGTTATTCGCATTAAAATTGACCCAAGCTTCAGATAATCTATGCAGATCACCTCAAAACGAAACATTTCATTCATTCCTTTCAAGCCTTTGCCGAAAATGGTTTGGCTCATCTTTCCACAGCTCTCTCAACAAAATTAAGCCACCAGATCTTTTTTTTCATTCACCCAGGCCAATCATATCTGCTAGAGACCAAACTTCAAATACGTGACAACACAAAGGCAAGCAAAATTTAGGCACATCAGAAGAAACACCTCCAGATTAACACCGACTCGGATTCCCTGAATTTCTTTCCGAAACTTGAGGAACAACTCTGAGGGCATCAAATTGATGTTGTACCGTTCGTCCCACGAGGTGGGTTCTTCGCCGGCTGGACTCGTCTCCATGTTCAAGCTCCCAACACTGCAAAAAATCAATAAAGAACGGTTCTTTCCCACCATACAAAAATCGCCAACCCGTTTCACTCAAGACCCAACTCTCAAAATCGAGAATTCGACACTCGTCACTAATCCGACACATCGTCGGAGATAACACAGTCCATGTGGAGTCGGTTTCTGGGTGCCTTGACATGAACTGAGCTGCTCTGCATCTGTCAAATTAACCTCACAATTCGCATCAAAACAAGCGATGAGAGTGTAAAGCATACCTTCGAAACTAGAAGAACAGGACTCTGTTGGCGCCTATAGAACTGTGGTTGAATGGCGAAGTAAAAAATGGGGATGAAGTTCGCAGCTATGACAGTCAAAAATGATGGCGGTACCCGGGCAATTTGGGGTTCGCATCGTTTGGATTATATACTACGAGACTACGAGTACGAACGAGTTTTGCCGAAAGAGGGAAAATTGTTTACTCGGCGAAAAAAAATGTTGATTTTACTGTCTATGCACTGAGTAATTATAGTTTCTCAGTTGGGCCAAATTAATTATGAATATGTCAATGGAAGCTATTAGCATTTCAAGAAAGGATTTATATCACTGAAAACTACAAACTGATAATTTATGATATATTTAATCCAAATTAGATTTCTATCCAAACTAATATTCGTCTTATGAAAAATCTCAAACTAGTACTTTTGATATGATTTTACTCTTCACATTATATTCCAAATTGCTAACGAAGATTGATTTGGGGTAAATGTGTTATGGGTTATCAATTTTGGATCCTTTTTGTCAAATGAAAATTAGTTTTAATAAACGGGTCATAAGAGACCAATTTGGATTAATTTTTGGGGGCAAATATATGAGACAAATATCACGCCACACCTCTAGATTTCTTTTTACCGATTCTTATAATTGAGTTTGCTGCAATGAGTGAACGGACATTACAATGTAGCCTAACGCATGTACAAATATTGCTGAATAATGTCTTCAGATTCATGCAGCCTTTGTGGGATACTCTCTCTTTGAAGTTCTTCTGAGGATGGAGTTCTTTTCACAAGAAATTCTTCCGGTCAGTTTACGCAGGTGATGCTTACGTTGAAAATAGGTACGAGAAAAGAAGCAAATGATGGTTTGGCATAAGATTATCTGGTTTACTCCAAATCTCCGGAAATTTGAATTCATTATGTGGCTTGTTATATTAAATATGCTGCAAACATTTGATAGAATGAGAAAGTGGACTTTCAATTGATGATAAGTGCATCCTGTGTTCCTCTTTTCCCTAGTCTTTAGGGCCTACATGTTTGTGTTCATTTTTTTGGTTCATGAACACAATTCTTGTTTTTTTGTTCTCCTGAAAAAAAAAAAAAAAAAGAACAGAAACGCGTTTGTTTGCATTTTTATTTCAAATCTATCTTTTGTTCCCAGAATACATTTGGAACAGAAACAAGAAAAAAAAAAAAACTTAGGGCCTGTTTGTTTATGTTTCTTTTTTCTGTTTTTAAACACTTTTTCTGTTTTTTGTTCCCTGGAACAAAAAAGGAACAAACGCGTTTGAGTGCGTTTCTGTTCCTTTTTTGTTCTTTTTTGTTCCTGCGAACAAAAAAAGAAACAAAACAAAACTTAGAAACACTTTTTTATTTTTTCTTCTTTTTCTTCTTATTTTCTTCTTCTTATTTTCTTTCTTTTTTTTCTTCCGCCGGTCGCCGGCCTCGGCCATGGCCGGCGACCGGCCGGCGACCGGCCGACGAGGGGCCGGCCTCGCCCGAGCACGGCGAGGCTCGTCGGCCCGGCGAGGCCGAGCCTCGCCGTAGCTGGGCGAGGGTCGGCCTCGCCTTGGCTAGGCGAGCTCGAGCTCGCCCGGATCCGGCGAGATGTCGGCACGTCGGATCTGGGCGAGCTCGGCCTCGCCGGATCTAGGCGAGCTCGAGCTCGCCCGGCCAAGGCGAGGCCGACCCTCGCCCGGCTACGGCGAGCCTCACCGTGCCGGGCGAGGCCGCCGCCAAAAGAAGAAAAAAAGAAAAAGGAAAAAGAAAAAAAGAAAAAAAGGAAAAATAAGAAAAAAATAGAAAAAATAAAAGAAATAAAAAAATTATACAAATTTACCAAACGTGTTTCTATTTATTTTTGTTCCCGAACAAGTTTACCAAACGCGTTTTTTGTTCAGAAATTGTTCCCGAACAGCAACACTTTTTTTCTATTTCTGTTCCGTGGAACAATTTTTAAACAGAAAACGCAAACAAACGCACCCTTATTTCTTGTTTCTAGAACAATTTTTAAGAACAAATTTTCTCTCTCCTATTTTTTTACTCTTCTTTTTTTTCTTCTTCTTTTTTTCTTTGGATGGTCGCCGCCTCGGCCATGACCAAAGAATCGGCCGTCGAGGGCCGACGACACCGTTGAGGGCCGGCGACCTTGTTGGAGCGTCGCCCCCCCCCGGCGAGGCCGAGCTCGCCCAGCCACCGGTGAGGCTCGGCCTCGCCGAGCCACCGCCAGTGACCGATGGCTGGGTGAGCTCCGCCTCGCCGGCCATGGTCGAGGCCGGGGACCGGCCAAAAGAAGAAAAAAATAAAAATATTAATAAATTAAAAGAAACAAAAAAGAACACAAATTTATTAAAAAATTAAAAGAAAAAAAGAACATAAATTTACCAAACGTGTTTCAATTATTTTTTTATTCCCGAAACAAGTTTACCAAATGCATTTTTCTGATCAAAAATTGTTCCACGAAACAGAAATAGTTTTTCTATTTCTATTTCTTGAAATAATTTTTGAATAGAAATACAAACAAACGCACCCTTATGAACCATATGATCTTCTAATGTGCTTTCTCTAAGGTTGTATGAACAATGGAGTCATCTTCTAGAGCTGCTGGGATTTCATAGGAGTTTTGGTGCATTGGATATTGAGTTCGAATGGATTCTTCGAACTTATAAGGGGAAATTTCTGCTTAAAAATGCAGTTGGGTTTAGTCCACCCAGTTTACCTCACAAGTTGAGCAATGAAAGGATTAACTTACCTACCAAAAAAAAAAAAAAAAAAAAAGAGAGAGAGAATTTGAGTTCTTTAAAATTTCTATATTACATGCCATTTTTTCTTCAATTCATGAGCTTGTTCTTCGCCTGTTTACCGTGCATTCAATTATAATCTGTTTCATGATGCCATATTTAAGCTTATGTTTCAAACATCCTATTTTCATAAGAGACTGAAGAAGTATATCAGTAGAAGGTACGTTGTTTATACATCTGATACACTCAACATTTTCATCTTGCACATAAAAATATAATCTATCATATGCAGTTAAAAGCCAGAGCTGAAATAATGCTTGTTTTCGTTTATGCAATCCCTAATATTTGGTGACTCAAGAAAAAATTGGCTGAACTATTTTCATCCTAATTATCATCAGATTTGGCATCGATTTACAACAAATGGAGCATTTTGCAAGCACTTCGTTTCGAGTCATCGATATACAATATGAAAAGGCGCTCCAAGAAAGCTTGAACCAGCAGTGAGGCAATGGTTTTCCTTGAAAGCAAGACATAGCCCGGGATGACTCCCCAAACTAATTTCTAGGCGCATGACTAATCTGATGGAGGTAGTGCTCTTATTTGTTTTATTTCATCTCCATCGCCGTTGAGTCTCAGTCATATCCATTTATGTGACATCTTGAAATTCAACCCCGTTTCGATAAAGTGAAATGGGCATTTCGTCTACGTGCTTATGGCCCTTTTTCTCTCGAACCGATCACTCACGAGTTAACTAACCTATTGGGTGAAGCCGTTAAGGGATGCATTTGCAGTAAAATTTCTAAAAGCTACTTAATTGATTGGATTGAGCTAAAATCACGTCTGATCGATTTTTAACCACGAAATTGAACTCGATTTCGGGAATCAAATTTTAAGCACATCATAATTCTTTTTTTTTAGGACATTGTCTCATCGTTCGTCAATTTATTGACGAGTCCGAAATTTCAAAAAAGAAATTATCGGAAGAAAAATTGAAGCCTGAAAGAAAATAGAAAGAGAAAGAGAAAAGAAAAAAAAAGGCTATTGTTTTATTTCTTTTCTCTCTCTCCCTCTCTTTTCTTTTCTTTCTTTTTCTTTCTTTTCTCTCTCTCTCTCTCTTCTCTCTCCTCTCCCCTCCCCTTCGTGCAGACAGCTCCCTTTCCCCCCACCGACCTCTCTCTGTCTCTCTCTTTTCTTTGACCGGTCAATACTTATCTCCCTCTTCTCTCTCTTCTCTCTCTCTCCTTCCCACCCCACATGACCGCATTCTTCTTCTTCTTCTTCTTCTTCTTCATTCTTTGCGATTCGAACAGAAGCGGAAGACCGAAGACCAAAGGAGCTCGTCAGACTGCCGTTTGCTCCGCCGCTCGCCGCCCGCACCCGCGACGCCCGCCCGCGCAACTCCGCGCCTTCCGCCAGCCGTCCCTCGCGCCTAGGCGTCCTCCCCCGAGCGAATCTGCCTCTGCCAGCCCCCGTTACGCCCCGTCCAGCTGCCTCCAGCCGCCACTCACCGCCATCCCGACCCCTCGGCGTCCCCCTCACCTTCCGCCGGCCTTCCCTCGCCGTCTTGGCCACCGAACCAGCTCCGGCCAGCCCAAGTCCGCAAACCCGCTTTTGGGCCGTTTTCGGGCCCCAAACCCGAGTGGTGCTTTGGGAAGTTTTGTTCCTCGCGTCGCCCCCGTCGGATTGATTCGATTTGCAAGCGATTCCGGTGAGTAATCTCACTAATCCCGGATTAGTTGGCTAATTATGCATAAGGTTGGTTTAGTTTTAATTAATTAGGCTTAAGTTGTTAGATTATAATAGATTGGCGATTATTAGTCAATTGTGATGCAATTTAAATGAATAGATTGTGTAATTAGCAAGTAGACGTGGTCTACTAATTATTGGAAGTGCCTCGGGATTTTTTCCCGACCCTTAGTGGGCTTCAATTAGGCTTTTCGGGCCTAAGTGGAATTTTTGGTATTTAAATATTAATTTTCAGAATTAAATTAAATAATTATTTGTTTTTCAAAAATTCAACTGAGATGGTCTAGGACCAGAATTTTATGCTGATGACCGTGGTGAAGTCCGTTTATTTAATTGGGCTTTATTTTGTGCTAAATTAAATTTTTAATATTTATTAATTAATTTTCGAAATTAATAAATTAATTAATTATTTTTCGAAAATTAAGATTTTGATGGCCGATGACCAAAATCTCGTGCTGATCTTCGTGGCGCAGTCAGTTTATTTATTTGAGTTCTACGTTGCATGGAATTAAATAAATTGTGATATTTTAGGGATCTACTCTAAATTGTTTGAAATTGAGTGAATTTGAATGATTGATTAGTAGATGGTCGAGTATGTTTATTTAGCATTTATAATGCTTTGATTGAGTTGTAAAGTGGATGAAGTTATGAGAGAATTGGAAATACTCTAGAATTGAACCGATCAGACACGGTGCATGGATCTACGTGGTTCGGTGATTGGGACATCACTGGCAAAAACGGCGCTTTAAAGAACGCACGTATCGGTCTAGTACATACATTATTGTGGACCTACGTGGTTCGGTGATTGGGATATTACTGGCGAAAACGGCGCCTTAAAGAACGCACGTATCGGTCCAGTATTCATATTGTTATAGGCATGTATGGTTCGGTGATTAAAGACATCACTGGCGAAAATGGCGCATTAAAGAACGCATACACTTGTCTATTAAATACATTGTTATAGGCATGTGTGGTTCGGTGATTATGGACCTCACTGGCGAAAACGGCACATTAAAGAACGCACACAATTGTCTATTGAGTACATGGTTATAGACATGCATGGTTCCGTGACTAAGGATGTCACTGGCGAAAACGGCGCCTTAAAGAACGCACGCAATTGTCTAGTGGATAAGTCACCTTGGTGAACTTGACGTCCGAGAGCATTGACCTAAAATGGTCCGTCTGACATATAATCGACTAGGTCGATTGTTCATTGCTTTAATTTGATATTGTGAATTGATTGACTAAATGGAAATTACCGTGAGTGGTCTTGTCGGCATATAATCGACTAGGTCGATTTGATCGATGCTTCGATCGGTGATATGATTGCTTAGGTGCCTATTATGAATTGTACTGACTTGTAGGTGGGATCTGAGGCTAAGGTAAGTCATTTGCCCTGTGCGTGTTTAGGCAGCCTATAGTATAATGGTTTACTAATCGGGCCTTAGTGGGGTTGCTGAGACGTAGTCTCATCCCGGTTTGGGGAAATCATTTTAGGACCCCGCTGAGGAGCTGAGGAGGAGAAGTCTGAGAAGGATTTTTGGAAGAATAAGATAATCCCGAGATGGGCCTTGAGTACGGCCCGGGTGAACTGAAATTCTATCTTCTTTTGAGATCTCCATTTTGATATGAGTAGAGATAGAGTAAAAAGTGTTATAGATAAAGCCAAATATTTGTTTTTAGGGGCTTTTTTATCTTTTCTATTATATTTCCTTTTAGGTTTAAAGTGGTACATATATATTAGCGATGGCAAAACCCTAGCCGTCAAGACGCTGAAAAAGGAAATAGAGAGGCAAGAAAAAGAGAGAAGCAAAAAGTGAGTTTTTTCTTGATGAGAGTTCTCAATCTCTTTGTACCCTGATCTTGAGAGAAGATCGTCGTTGTATTCCAACTTTTTCCGAAGTCTAGTGGATTCGCAGAGTGCCTCTGCGCGAAGACGTAGCCCAAGTTTGGATGAACTTCGATAACAAAGTTTCTGGCGTGTTCATCTGATTTTGCTCTTTTATTACTATATTCTGTCTGGTGAATTGTTTGCGAGCGTTATTTTTCTGGAATCGACGTGCGATTTCGTAACAATTGGTATCAGAACCTGGGTTGGCTAATCGAAAACATCGAGGGGTTTTTGGTGACGTTCGATTGAAAGCAAACAGGATGGCGAAAGATAAAATCAGAATCGATAAGTTCAATGGAGAGGATTTCGGATGGTGGAAACTACAAATAGAGGATTATCTTTATTAAAAAGATCTCTATGCACCACTTGAGGGTTGGAAACCCAAGATGGCGGAAGTGGATCCGACAGCAGAAGCCGGATGGAAAATTCTTGATCGAAATGCGTTAGGTGCGATTCGTTTAGGGTTGACGAAAAAGACAGGGTACCACATCGCGAAAGCAAAACTGCAAAGAAGCCATGGATATTCTAACGAATATTTTTGAAAAGCCATCCACATCAAATCAGGTATTTTTGCTGAAGAAACTGGTTAATATGAAGTTATCTGATAGAGGTTATGTGGCAGAGCATATTAATAGTTTCATGCAGGTCACGGGTCAATTGGAATCCGCAGGCATAAATTTAGATATGAAGCTTCAAGCTTTATTATTTTTATGTTCTCTTCCAGAAAGCTACAATATCGCAGTGCAGGGAATTTCGAGCACCATGAAGGATGATTTAACTCTTGATGATGCTATGAGTAGTATCATGGATGAAGAGATGCGAAGGAAAGTCTCAGGTGGAGATAATTTTTCTGTATCTACATCTTCAACGGCACTTGCAGTGGAGAACCGTGGAAGAAGTAAAAGTAGAGGAAATTTCAGCAATCGTGGCAAATCACAATCAAGGGGTAAGAGACAGGTTGCAAAAAGATGAGTGTTGGTTTTGTCACAAACCGGACACCGGAGGTTTCATGTGAAGCCTACAAAAAGAAGCAGCAAGATGAGAATCAAGGTGCTAATGTAGTTAGCGATAAATCTTTGCTAGATAACTTGTGTTTGTCTGCAGGGTTTGACTTGACAACAGATAAATGGTTTATTGATTTTGGCGCTTCTTTTCATTGCACCTCGCAAAGAGACATATTTGATTATTATGCCAGTGGAGATTTTGGACAAGTGGTTGTGGGAAACGGTCACATGTGTCCAATTGTTGGGAAGGGAACCGTGACTGTGAACATCTCAGGTGGAGGACGTCTAGTTTTGCGTGAAACTAGGCATATTCCGGAATTAAAGAAAAATCTGATTTCAACCAGTAAACTTGACCAAGAAGGTTTAATAATAACCTTTGGCTGCGGAGAGTGGAAGATAACCTCAGGGATAAGAGTAGTAGCAAAGGAAAAGCGTACGGGTACACTTTACCTTCTCCAATGAGACAATATCAATAATATGGTTGCAACTACAATGGCTACAAGTAATATCGTTTGGGACATCTTGGTAAAAAAGGTGTAAAGCAATTACACTCGAGGAAATTACTTCCGGGTTTACAAAAAGTTGAGTTAGATTTTTGTGAGAGTTGCATTTATGGAAAACAAAAGGCTGTTAGTTTTCAATTGAATGGGCGACAAAATAAAGGCCAGAAGCTAGAGTTGGTTCATACTGATGTATGGGAACCTGCTTAGGAACTCTCTTATGGTGGTAAGAGATATTTTGTCACATTCATTGATGATAGGGGTGAGCATGGTCCGGGTTGGTCCGGGCCACCCCCTAACCCTAGGACCAACCCGTACATTTGTTGGTCATCAATTTTTAGGACCGAGGACCGACCCTATTGAACTTGGGACCAAGGACCGGACCGACCTAATGGGTTCGGTTTGGTTCCAGGGTCAACCCGGGATCGATCGATAATTTTTTTCGTCTTATTTTTTATACTCCCTAAAAAGCAAACCTACAAATTCAAATTACACATCCATCAACAATGCGGCATTGTGCAACTAAACTATAAATACCAATACATATTTAGCAAATTTAAAATGACACAATAATAGAAATTTCGTACTTGCTAATCATTCATTGAGATATGGGACAAGATGAAAAGTTCTTGTAATCATCTATCTTTAATATTCATAACACCATACGTAAAAGTGTTTTCCTGCATTTGATCATGTAGAGTCCACTCAACCAAAAAATAAGCTTCACACCACTTGACTAGCAAATCACCGTAGTAATTATAGTACTACTCTACTCTTCAAAAAATTCTATCATTTGACACAAATTGAAAAGCAAAGTATAGCTGAAATACATTAGTAAAATACAATTTTGTATTAAACCATAAAAAGTTCAAAATACTTAATATAAACCATAAATATATAACTTCACATTTTGTTGATTCACTTGAACTTCTAAACACTTGAAAACAAAACAAACGACACATAATTAATACTCAACAAAAGTTTTAAATTGAAATTACTTTTAATGCTATTAATAGAACATCTCAATATAATATAATATAACAGACATTTTATTTATGTTTGAATATATAAAAGAATTATAAATAATATAATATAATATAATATACAGGGTTGGTCCAAGGTTGGACCGACCCAAAACTCTTAGGACCGAGGACCAACCCGCACAGTGTCGGTCCTGGAATTTCAGGACCAAGGACCGACCCAATCCCCTTGGGAACCGGACCAAGATCGGCAGGGTTGGGCCGGTCCAGGGTCGGTCCAGGGTCGACCCTAGACCGCTGCTCACCCCTAATTGATGATGCAACAAGAAAGACTTGGGTCTATGCTCTTAAAGAAAAATCAGAAGTATTCAGGATGTTCAGGATGTGAAAGACCATGGTAGAAAAAGAAACAGGTTATCAGATTAAAGTTTTGAAATCTGATAATGGTGGTGAATACACAAGTAAAGAATTTGCAAATTATCTGAGTCTAGAAGGCATACACAGGCTAAAGACTGTTCCTAGAACTTCTCAAGAGAACGGTGTAGCTGAAAGAATGAAGAGGACTATTCTAGAACGTGCTAGATGCATAAGACTACACACGGGTCTCTCGCTACACTTATGGGCTGCCACAGTTGATGCAGCTGTTTATCTTATCAACAAAAGTCCATCCAGTGCGTTGGATGGAGAAATACCACAGGAGCGGTGATCAGGTAAGAAGATTAATTATTCACATCTAAAGGTGTTTGGTTGTATTGCATATGCTTTGATTGACAGGGAGGATAGGAAAAAGCTTGATGCTAAGTCCCAGAAGTGCGTCTTTATCGGATACGGTGACGATGAGTATGGTTATAGACTTTGGGATTATGAGAATAACAAAGTCATCCGCAATCGCAATGTGGTATTACATGAAGAAAAGATGTACAAGGATCGTCAGACAGAGACAGAGCATGAGAAGGTAGTACAACCAAAATATATTGAATTAGACACAATGCCCGTGAAGATGTTTCCAGTTGATCAAAGTTCACATGAAAGAGAGGTTCAAGATGAGCCTATTATCAGTGAAGAGGTAGTTCAAGAAAAACGCAGTGATTCGGAGCAAACGAATGACCCTGAAGTACCTGTCTTGAGAAGGTCTACACGTGTGAGAAAGCCAAAGGTAATTTTTGATCCATCAGCTAATACTGTTCTGAGCCATGTCTTATATACAAATTCGGGAGAACCGGAAACTTACAATGAGGCAAAGGCAGACACGTCTCACTTGCAGTGGGAGTGTGCTATGAAAGATGAGATGAGCTCGTTGCTTCAGAACAAAACTTGGGAGTTGACCAAGTTGCCCACAGGTAAAAAAGCTTTATTAAACAAATTGGTGTACAGGGTTAAGAATGAAGCAGATGGTAATATTAGATACAAGGCGAGACTTGTAGTCAAGAGCTTTTCTCAAAAAGAAGGGATCGACTACTCCAAGATATTTTCACCTGTAGTAAAAATGACATCAATTAGAGTTCTGCTAAGTATAGTTGCAGTGGAGGATCTTCATATTGAGCAGTTAGACGTAAAAACAGCGTTTTTACATGGTGACTTAGATGAAGAATTATATATGGCACAACCTAAGGGTTTTGAAGTCAAAGGTAAGGAGCACATGGTATGTCGCTTGAAGAAAAGTTTGTATGGCTTGAAACAAGCTCCGCGGCAATGGTACTTAAAATTTGATGGTTTCATGTAAGAAAAAGCATTTGCACACTGTGAGTCTGATCACTGTGTTTATTTTCGCAAATATGATGATGGTGACATTGTGTATCTATCTTTATATATGGATGACATACTGGTGGCTAGTTCCAATATGAAGAGAATCGTAGAAGTGAAAAAGATGTTATCATTACAGTTTGCTATGAAAGACTTGGGAGAGGCCAAGAATATTTTAGGCATGAAAATCATCAGAGACAGGAAAAATAAGAAATTATGGTTGTCGCAGGAAGACTATGTGAACAAGGTGTTAAAGAGATTTAACATGGACAAGGCAAAACCGGTTGCAAATCCTCTAGCGAGTCACTTCAAACTTTCCAAGAATATGTGTCCAAGCACTTAGGCTTTGAAAGATGAGATGGCGATAGTTCCATATACATCAGCAGTGGGGAGTTTGATGTATGACATGGTGAGCACGAGACTAGACATTGCACAAGCAGTGGGAGTTGTGAGTCGATATATGCAGAACCCAGGTAGAGAGCATTGGAATGCAGTTAAATGGATATTGAGATATCTAGTAGGTACTTCCAATTACTCACTTTGTTATGGTGGTACATCTCTAGAGTTGTAGGGTTATGTAGATGCAGATCATTCGGGTGATCGAGATAGTGATAAGAGTACCATTGGATATGTCTTTACAGTTGCAGGTACAGCAGTGAGTTGGGTATCTCAACTACAAAAAGTAGTTGCTTTATTGACAACAGAGGCAAAATATGTAGCGATTACAGAAGCCTCCAAGGAAATCATGTGGTTACAAGATTATATGGAGGAGTTACATCGAAAACAGCCAGTCAGTACAATGTGGAGTGATAGTCAAAGTGCAGTGCACTTAGCAAATAATGCAGCTTATCACTCAAGAACTAGACATATCAAGAAGCGTTATCACTTTATTAAGTCAGCATTGAAAGATAATGAATTAAAACTACAAAAGATTGATGGCTCAAAAAATCCAACTGACATGATGATCAAGGTAGTAGACAGAGAGAAGCATATTTTCTGTACTACTACCATTGGTATTACTCCATGTTGATTGATAAGGAGTATCGTAGAGGCACAAGTTTTTCAACTACTATTTTTTGAAGAAAATGGATACAAAGTTGCTTGGTGCTTGGGTATATTTGTCTTCAAGTGGGAGATTGTTATAGATAAAGCCAAATATTTGTTTTTATGGGCTTTTTTTGTCTTTTCTATTATATTTCCTTTTAGGTTAAAAGTGGTACCTATATATTAGCGATGGCAAAACCCTAGCCGTCAAGACTCTGAAAAAGGAAATAGAGAGGCAAGAAAAAGAGAGAAGAAAAAAGTGAGTTTTTTTCTTGATGAGAGTTCTCAATCTCTTTGTACCCTGATCTTGAGAGAAGATCGTCATTGTATTCCAACTTTTTCCGAAGTCTAGTGGATTCGCAGAGTGCCTCTGCGCGGAGACGTAGCCCAAGTTTGGGTGAATTTCGATAACAAATTTTCTGGCATGTTCATCTGATTCTGCTCTTTTATTACTATATTTTGTCTGGTGAATTGTTTGCAAGCGTTATTTTTCTGGAATCGACATGCGATTTTGTAACAAAAAGTTGTGAAGTACTCGATTTGTGTTTTGTATAAAAGTTTGGTTATAAGTTTCAATATGAAAAGTATGGTCCTGCTTTTCTATCCCATCGTTTTATTGTCTGGGGATTTTAACTGCTTCCGCATGTGCTTAATAAAAGAAAGGGTCGGCGATACATAGTCCTGGGATATCGCATTATAAAATCGACCAAATGAGAAGGATGTGTGCGTGCCCGAGGATCGGGGCGTGACAATACACCCATTTTTACTTTGTCTTTGTTTCTTACTACTAATTTTAATCCATCCATAAAATTGAATTGACTCACTTTAAACTCAACCCAGCAGATATGAGTGGAAAAAAGGTAACCAAACAAGGTGCAAATCTAGCAAATTCCCCTGGTCAGCTGATACGGCCCCTCAGCTTGTATACACAGACCAAACTGGTTCGTTTATAGGTCTCCATTCGAAAATTCTAGATTCTTGAGTGACTACTTATTTATTTTTGGCCTCCTTAATTGAACAAATACAATCATTCTTGTTGGCCCCCTATGGCTTTGCGGATCATCTCATCTCTTTCAAGCCAAACATAGTAAACTTACCTTATTCATTGTAACTATGAATGTTATTGTAATTTTTGCACAGTAATTCAATAATCACTATAACAGTGGCTATTTTTTTTTTTTTTTTTTTTTGCTTAGAGCAATATAATCTTAGAAGTCAGAAGTATGCTTGCATATATATAGACCTCAGAGAAGAGTGAGTCTGGATAGCTCTCATCACCATTTTGCTCATCATTAGGATTCCACTCGTTTATAATCTTTCAGCACAGCCCATGCGTTTGCATTATCATAAGTAAATTGTGAACAAAAACTATTAAACCTAAGTGACTTGATAATTCTAGTTCCAATTTAATTAAGGCTTGAAGGGTACATATATATATCTATGTTTATATGGATGCAGATGTATATAATACTGCACCATGTCTATATGAAAGACCAATTGTTCATCGTCAGTTTATAAATGAAGAAGAAGAAGAAGAAGAAGAAGAAGAAGAAGCCTTTAATTGATCGGTTGTTATGATTTTAAGTAGCCATCTTTTGCTTTTAGCAAAAGAAAAGTAGCTGGGTAGCATACACATCTTTTATTATTTTTTAACGAAAATTATTTGATGTTTCCAGTTGTCTCGGACTTGGGCTACATTGATCAAGTCTATTCATCGGCTAGATTTGAAAATTTTCTTCTTTATTTTTGTTGACTATTATTTGGTCATCTAAGAATGCGTTTGGTAACGATTATGTACCTAGAAACAATTTATGATCACAAATGATTTTTTTTATTGTGTTTCTGAGAACAATTTCTAAGTATTTTAAATCGTTTGGTAACTGTCCAAAATTTCTAATTTTAAAATAGAATTACATTTAGTACCGTACTCAAAATTTCTACTCCAAATAATTTTCTTTTAATTTTTAAATATATGTATTTTTTACTTTATTCCTTTTTCTTTTCCTTTTTCCTTTCTCTCTCCTATTCTTCTTCTTCAAGTGGTCGGTCGCCGATCTAGCGACCCGATCAAACGAGGGCTAGCGACCTCACCGGAGTGTCGCCAACCCTCAACGAGATTGGCCCTTGTCAGCCAAGCCTCGCTAGTGGCTAGGCAGCCCTCATTGGGGCTGGGTGAGGCCCGCTTGACCACCGGCAGGGGCTGGGAGCCTTGCTTTGGGGGCGGGCGAGGGGCAACGCTTGCCTAGCCCCGCCGAGACTCGACCTCGCCAGATTGTGAGGCTTGCCCATCCTCACCGGTGGCCAAGCAGGCCACCGACAGGGCTAGGCAAGGCCCGTCTCACCAATGGCTGGGCTTGCCTTCGGCAAGCTCGCTGAACCGATTCGGTGACCGCAGCGATGCGGACGACGGCGAATCTGCAGCGAACGCGGCGCGGTGGTAGATGAAGAAGAAGAAAAAGGAAGAATAAGAGAATATGGACTTGATTCTTAGATTTGTTCACAAGACAATAATCAATTTTTTTTTTTATTATCCTTGATTCTGTTCAAAATTTACTTCCGAGTGCAAAAAAATAGAAATTTGTTACCGGAAACAAAAATTTTACCAAACACAATTCTATTCCCGGGTCTCAAACTACTCCCGGGAACAAAAAATCAAAATCATGCATTGTTTGAATAATTACCAAACCTTAAAAATTTGCATTATTACGGACCAACTTTCTCCCATATCCACATGGGTTGAAAAGTGACTTGGGTTGAAGAGTGGGGCTTTGGTGACATGAAATTGAAGTGTGAAAAAACGCATGAAGGTTTTTTTTTTTTTTTTTTTTTTGTCGGTGCATAACGGTTGAAACGATTGATTTGTGCAGAAATCTAGAAATGTGAAATTTTGGAGGATCAGTAGATAAGAGATGACCAAGAGTCAACGGTCATATCCACACTCTCCAGAAATCTCTTTCCTCTCTTTCCTCTCTTTCGTGACTTGCACAACTTGAGAAGAGCCCTCATCCCACGGGGCACACGAAAAACGTTCCATCTTTATTTTATGTTTTTTGCAAATATGAGCTAATTTTAGTGATTGACTTTCCATCTAAATCTATATCCTCCCCATTTTCCTTACTTTCTCAACGACTAAATAATTTCCCTATTCAGTTAATTATTTTTTTAAGAACAAAATTCTGATATTGAGCTTTTGAAAATACTCACATTAAGCTAAATACATATAAAATATTTAATAACTAAGGATGATGATATTCTCTGTTTATGAGATAAGTTTAAAATGTTCATGTATCTCTTTTACGCAAAGGTTACATTAGCGCAAGCCACACTTTTGGATGGTTTTTTTAGTTGTTGACGAAAAGACAAGAAAAAAGAGGTAAAAAGAATGATTTTTGCCATGGTGCTCAGAAAGTACTTGTCAAAGGTGGTGAATAAAAATATTACGGATATGTACATATTGGAAATTACCAACATCTTCATAGACCTAACTCAGAAATGTTTCAGATTTAAGGCCCACTATCCAAATTGTTGGACTTATGAGTTCGGCCATTTCCTGATGGTCTGGACCATATTCAGTTAAACCCAAAGGGGGTTAAGTTTTCTTTTTCTTTTGGTGAAACGAAGACCATCCTTCAGAAATTAAACCAGTCAAGTTACATCACTCGTAATCGAAATACTGTCGAGTGCATCCTTACACAAAGTATCTTCAATAACGTTTGGAATACTTGTGAAAATAGTAAACTGCATATGCTGCTACTTTCCCAAACTAGCCAGAGCATGCGGTGCATCCGTTTGCTTCTCTGTATATATAATGCTCAATTCACGGTATGCCTACATTCTTTCCTTGCAAGTTCCTGCACTCACAAGGAGAGGTTCTATGAGAAGATAGTGAGACTGTTTGTTCTCAAGAGCATGAATAACGGCTAAAGCATCTAATTCGTTATGCAAATGAACACTAGGTCTAATTTTGCCTCTTAACGTCCAAATCTCAGCAATAAAAGCATTCGTTCTTCCTGTGTTTCGAGGAAAACTGGCTATCCAGCTCCCCTGATGGTTTCTCGAAAGAACTCTCGTTCCTGCTTCTCTGTTCTCCACAGACATTAATTACTCTGTCGGAGTTAAGCTTAATTTCCCATTATTCAGGTTTCCTCCATTCCATTCCCTGCCTTGATGAAAAGAAGAGTTATTTTCCTCTTCCTAAAGGCATGGGCAAATGCAGAATGAAGAAGCAGACGCATGCAGACAGGTCATATAAAGACGAAAAGGAAGTTGCCTTCGTGTTATGTGAGTACGCTAGAATAGAACAAAAACAGAGTGCTTGTGTGAATGTGTCTGGGGTTGATGGAGAGGAATGCAAAGGAAGTTATCTTCGAAGAACACTGCAAGCATTCGTTTGAGTGCGATTAAACTCATGGCTAGCACAGAGAACACAAGCAATCCCATGGAGAAACTGTTGTTGGGCAAACACTTATTAAGCAGGTTCCTACTGGCCGGAACATATCTGATTATGATCTGCAATTGTTCTTGTGCAAACATAGTCAGTTAGCCCAGTTGAACTTGATAAACAACTGTTGGGATTGTGCAAGAGAATGCTAATACCTTCATCCGAGGAGAAGCCAATTAGCATATATTAATTGTTCCATACCACATCAAATATCCAAGGGGAAAGTACCAAAAAACTCTTAAATCTATTATATTTGTGCTAATTTAGTTGTCAATTTTTTAATTATACCAATTGAGTAATAAACCTTTTAACAATTTATTGATATAATCCAAAAAATCACTCACACGGATGTTATGCGTCCTACGTAATACGATCAGTGTTAACATGGAAATATTTTTCTAAATTTTCTAATATTTTCGTGGACCTTTAGAATATTTTCATTTGTTTATTTTTGTAAGAGAAATAAGTGATTATTTTTGCTTTGTAGAAAATAAATGATTTGTAAATCATTTTATATAAAATGATCACTTGCATTGTTTATGAAAATGAATAGCTCATGAAAATATTTAGATATAAATTATTATCGATATTAAAAAAAAATTTATTAACTAATTATTTCAGCCAATACAAATAATTATTTTTTGGAAAATATTGTCCAAACTATTTATTTTAAAAAATAGCCTAAAAGAATTTGAATAATCGTCTCGTCATACTAGGCCGTTATAACTCTGAATCCTTCAATCATAAGCACGGAACTAGAGGTTCCAATAATGTAGTCAACCTCAGAAATGAAAGAAACGCACTAAACTAGAACAGAAAAAAATGAAAGAGAAAATGTGGACAGCAAGTACTTAGCATTAAAGAACAGCACATCAATGACCCAATTACATGATTACACATACCAGAACATACGAACAGCCAGCATGCACAGAATAGACATATTCCCTAACTCACCACATTGGTACGAACACAACACAGTAACCACGTCAGCAACTCAACATATTTGAAATGGGCATACAACTGATGAACCAATCAATAACACAGCGCACCCAAATGAATGCGCATATGATGACTAGAGCAGCAACTCAATGCTCTCGCAGCATGCACTCGGTATGCGAGATGGTAGCGTTCGCTCAATAAACTTGCGATTTCAACACGTACATAGAGCTAACCAGCAACATCTTTTCATAATATGTTTCCAATTGGGCACATTAAACACAGAACGACATATAGTGAAGTATAAGAAGTAAACGTGCATGGATCAATTCATTTTCGTTTAAGGGGCCCTCGGTCAAGTTCTGGAGTAGCCAGTATCAGATTCATCTTGCGTACACACTGGATATGCATCTAATCCGAGAACTCCAAGAACAAACCCCAAAACATATAGCTACTAAATTCTGAAATGAGAGGAAATAAAATAAAAGTAAATTTTATACGACAAGAATAATCAATTGATTAAGCAATGGAAAGCCCTAAGTCAGAATCTGAATCGAAAAACGAAGTGATCTAGTTCAGGAATTTTATCAAACGGCCAAAGGATCTAGATGCAAAAATAAGAGAGGGGTCATATCTAAATTTATCGCTAAGGCTCGAACGCGACCGGATTTCATGCTGGTGTAATCGAGCACTCGGCCCCTACCTTCAGCAGAAACAGAGCATGAGAATTAGGGGAGAACAGAGCACTTACTGTGGCTGCGAAGCCGGTGGTGTTGGGGAAGTAGCCTGGGAAGGCAATCAGTGACAGAGAGAGAGAGGTGAGGGTTCGTAGAGGACAGCAAGAGAGAATCACAAATAAACATAAGAATTCCTTCCCTGTACCCTCTGTTCTATTCTCCGGGGTTTAAATGCGAAAAGACTATGGTGCTCGGTGGTAGGAGACGAGCAGCGGCTACCGGTGGACTGGAGGTGGCCGAGTATGAAGAGGGAATCACAACCTAGAAGCTCCTGGAAATTGACGATACGACACAGGATTTGCTGAGCACCGTGTACGTGCGTTCTCTTTGCTTTATTCTACCCCGCCGAATGCATATATGTTAGAAATACGTACATGTGGACGTGACGCTACCGTGAGATGCGCCGAAATTTCAGTTAGTATTTTTTATTATTTTCACATATTGCTTATTTTTACAAAAATGCACACTCGATTTGCTGACAAAAATTTAGGTCGCGACAGGAGAGAGATAAGTTTTATTTGTGTTTTTATCAAATGGATAAGACTTTCATTTGTGGTATTATCAAAATGGATGAAATTTTTTGCGCAAAATTAATGAGAAAAACCCACCATATACATACTGACTAGGGGTATGCAACCGGACCGGGTCAACCCGGTTCCCGGTTCGGCCCACCCGGAAAACAGGGTCGGGAACCGGTTCCGGTTGAAACCGGTCCGGGAACCGGTTCCCAAAGTTCAGACCCTGTTTGAACCGGTCCGGGAACCGGTTCCGAGGGAATACCCACCCGGAACCGAATCGACGGACCGGTTCGGGAACCGGTTTGAGAACCGGTTTTTGGGCCCCAAAATTTCAAAAGACAAAACCCTAGTCGTTTCTTTGTATCTTTACTCTTTACTCTCACGCCGCTCGTCGCTCTCAGCCTCTCACCTCCGCCGATCCATCCGAGCGCTGCGTTGCCGACGCTACCTCCGCTCGCCCACCTGGTCCCGGCCATCCTCGCTACCCCAGCGCCGTTGGCCTCGGACACAAACGTGACGGCGCTCCTCGTCTCGAGCGGCATCATCAAGACGCACCAATTGGTGCTGGACAAGGGCTTGACGGTGTTCGCGCCCAACGTGAGCTCGTGTCACTCCTGCTGTACCACGCGGTGGTGGACTACACCCCGATCGGGTCCTTGAAGACGAGTAACGCCCCGATCAGCACCCTAGCCACAAACGGCGTCGGGAAGTATGATTTCACCGTGAAGACCACCGGCGACTCCATCGCGCTCGACACTGGGGTCGACTCCTCACTGGTAAGAGGCCATTTCTTCAACTTTTTTATTAGACTCGCCCTTCTGGCATTATTGTACTCTATAGACTCGCTGCTTTGACATGATAATGAGCTAATAGAATCATTATTTGTTTAACCAGAGTCTGGGCTTGATGCTCTATCAGAATTAATCTCTCCCCCAGTGTTGCATAGCTCGTTTCGTAGACAGGAATTTACCCATCTCAAATAGGCTAATTCCTCGACTTCATTTAACCGACTCATTTGTAAACCTTCCACTTGTTTACACAGGTCTTCGTTTGTATGTCTAAGTAAAGAAGCCTCTTCTTTAATCTTTGCTACTATGTCACTCTAAATAAACCAACAAGAGCATGATGAGCACATCACAGGAGTCAAGTAAAAGGAAGAAAAGCTCTGTACTTGTAACAGAAGATAAATAGGGCAAACACAAGCAGAAATGGCAATATAAAAAGATTCTTTTCTTAATTAGAAAAAATTGCAGTCTCCCCGTATTTGTCCCAACATTCGACCGAGTTAGAATATATACGGAGGCCAGAGAAACGGAACATGTTAGGGAGTCGAATTCGCACAATATGTCGGGATCTTGTTTCCGTTTAGCCGTGTCTTGATCTTGCTTTTTTAACATCGTGGTTTCTTCTTTTGGTAGGATTTGAAATTGTGTATTTCTGAGAAATCTAGTTCTTTAGCATTCTTAATTCAAAGTCCTCTGTGGTTGGCATAGAAAGTATGTTGGATGAATTTTTAACCATTATTTTTCTGGCGATGCAAAATTTATACCTTTGAAATCTTGTCACGGTTTGGCTGCAGGATGAGATGTGAAGACAAAGATTCACGGTTTACTAGCAAGATGTGAAATGTGCATGTTCAGAAAAATTTTGCAAAATAGGTTTCAATATTAACAGGGTTAACCCTGTTCTTGTTCTTGCTGCTGTTTCTGTTGCTGTTGACATCAAGTCAAGGAGGGCAAGTGGGTTGTGGTTGGCTTTGTCAGCCTGATTTATCGTTAATTGTTTTGCTGAGATTGAGGTTATCAGAAGGGAAATCAGTGTTATGTTGCCTGACATTGGTGTTTTATATCCTAGAAAATTTGACTTCAAAGATTGTTCTTTGTTTGGATACTTCATTTTATCTGCATATCGGAGTGTTCATTGTCCTTTGGATTGGAGTTGTTCTAAGCATCCTATTCAATCTTGCCACTGAAATAGGACCCTGAAAAGAACTCTTTCAATCATATGTTCTTTGGAGAAATAGATTAGCAAAGATTGACCGGTAGTCAGAGAACACGGGTTATTAAGCTCTATGACTCAGAGTTTACTGGTTCCTTAAGTTTGCCCTCAGAGGTCAGGATACATTAGGCACCATTTGTTTTACTTGATATGTTGTGATTTCGATAGATCTATCCTTCACTAGCAAGGATCCATATCATTTTGGAGTATTCATTGTCTATCTCTAGATCAGAGATTGTTCTGAGCTTACATTTGATTCTTGCAATCAAATTAGAATGTTGAAGAAACACCTTCATGGTTTACTAGCAAGATGTGAAATGTGCACGTTCAAAAAAATTTTGCAAAACATGATCCAATATAAACAGGGGTTAACCCCTGTTCCTGACCGAAAAACGGGGTGGGCGGGACAGGGTCCAATGCAAATGTGTAGGGAATACTGGTCCAAAAAAAAATAACCTGGTTATAACGGGGTCGGGAATGCGGTCCCAGGCCTGCAGGCCTACCCACCCTGGACCCAATCACCCCTAATACTGACACGAGGAGAAATTCCTTTAAGGACAATTATCAAGTCAATCATAAACTTATTATGCCAATTTAAATCTAAATTTTCCGATTTTATCAATCGAATTACTTAACATGAATTTCGCCGATCAAAATTAATTCACAAAATTAGGGATTATGACATAGAAATGTTATGCCCAACCCATTTAAGCTTCAAAATCAATAATCCCCTGAGCTTCATCCAACAGAATAGACATCGAGCACTTCCCCCAGAGACACGGAGGCCATCCATCGTACGCACAGAGGCTGGACGAAGCGGACGGAGGAGTCCTATCTCGGGCTTGAGTTTGGCCGGAGCGGGCTCTATCAAGAGCCCAGTTCGAATTAATTCTAATCAGGCCCAAATTTCACTTGAAAGAAAAGCCAGGCCCACGACCTTGCAAGCCCAAGACCACCCAGACCCAGCCGGCTCGGACAACCGAAATCCTACCCGAATACGACCCGCGCCCGACGCGGTTCGTAGCCTCCTCTGCTGCCCCACCGCGAACCCCGACGGAGACGGCCGCGACGAGCGACGGCGGTTGGCCCAGACTTCTTGGTCGGGGTGGCGCAGCGAGCAGGATCGGTTGCAGATCGGCGAAGCAGCGGGCAGCGGTGTCGTGGCAACAGCGACCGTCGGGTACAGCGACGGCGCGACTTGATTTGGGCGCAGCAGGCAACGCCGCGGCAGCGACAGGCGGCGTCGGGGCAGCGACACCGCGGAGGTCTCATGCGGCGAGGGTCTCCGCGGCTTGGCCGAGAGGGCTCTCTCTCTCTCTCTCTCTCTCTGTGTCAGATCTCCTCCGGACCTCCGCCATCTCGGCCCTCTACCTTCACCCCCTCCGCTCAGTCTCTCGGGCTTCTCGGACGTCTCTGCGAAGAAACCCCTCCGCTCTCTCTCCTCCACCCTTCTTTGCTCTCTCTTTGGCTCCCCCTTCTACTGAGCTCGCGCTGTCCTATGTTGCTCTGAATGAAGAAGGTAAATGATCCCAAAACAAATCAGCCCCACAAAATATGAAATGGATTATTATTCTGACATGATTTGAGGAGGCATTATTGGGAAAGAGACCGTGGCCAGTCAAGAGGAGAAATAAATGGAACATTTTTACTCGGAGAAATGGTAGGCGGGAGGCAAAATCGGCAATAGATCGAGCGAAGTTTGGAAAGAGAAGAAGACGAAAATGATAGCGAATGAACGTGGACACATTCACGGCGGCATAGGTAGAAGCAGGAGAGCGAAACATGGCAATTGAGAGACAAATCGGCGAAGGCGGACAAAATAAAGGAAAGAAATCAAAGCGTTTGTGGAAAGTCTGGGCTGTGCTGGAATGAAATCCTGAAGATAGCGAGAGAGGAAATTAAGGGAAACAATCAAGAAGTTTATACTCATGGAATGAGCTGGCCGTAGAATTGTAAATAATGGTGAATGAATACGGATGCATCCATGGCATCAGTACAAGGATAGATGGGATTTGACGCACCAATCAGGACTAAAATTCAGCAATCCCCACTATCAAAGGAGCAAAGGTTCGTGACTTTCCAATAATTAATGGAAATTTTTGCTATAAGAAGAGACTTCACGAGCCATTGAGAGGAGGGGTAAAAAAAATGGAGAGAGGTGTCTGAATCACCATCGTGGCTTTCCGCTATGAGTCTACATTGCGGGAGCGAAGCGATTATTTAAAAACAGAGGAGAAAATAGTGAAGATAGAAAACTGGAGAGAGACCCGTCCTTTTGACGTCCACACTCATCTTGCTTTGAAGGCGTTGATGACAATCGTTAAGCTAAGTGGAGCATCTTTTTCTTTAATTTGATCGTGTGCGATTCCATTTTTTTGCTATTCAAACTATAGTAATTGTAATTTCGTTTCTTGTCCAGATTAAGGTCGTCCAACACGGAAAAGAAAATCGTGAGGAATGGGGTGCTCGCATCAAGAAGGAGAGAAGTATCAAAACGAAGTCTTCAAAGTCATTTTTTCCCTGCCACCGCAGGCATTGACGTCTACACTTGGATTAACTTTTTCATGATGCGAGCACAACAGTAAATACAAAGAGAACTCCATTAGCTTTCTCCCGGACCTTTGGAAAGGTCACAACAGTAGACTTTGAGGAAATACACTCCGTATCGCATTGGCCCCGCTATAATCAACTATAATGAAGACATACACCCTCAAATCAAATTTATCAATCACTGATCTTATTCAGTATAATTGACTCCATCCCAAATGCCATCGGGACGAAATATGTTTGGTCCATAAGTGGATTTAACCATTTGATATAGCATGGGAAGCTGTAGTATTATGAATAAAACAACAGGAAGAGAGGCTAGCAAAGTAATGGGAATGACAACCCACTCTACTCTTTCTTCCAGCACAAGTGTGAGAGATGCAGCGAAGGCCACCAGCATGAAAGCCAGGGAGAGGAAGAGAAAACAAAGGCCCCAAATGATCTTCTTAGGCAATGCTTCAAGAAAATCTTCCGGCTCATACCGTGAAGTTAAGATGGCTAGAAATAGTAAGATGGCTGTCACGGAAGAGAACAAACCTAACACATCCGAAATTGCGAAAACCAAGAAAGAGTCCTCTCCTAACAACAGTGGGACTCCAGTTTTGTTGTCATTGCCTCCGGGTACAGTGAATGCAGCAGCGAACAATACTGTGGCAATTAGAGTTGAGACGAGCATAGATGAATTTGCTGTGTCCTTCACCCACTTCTCCCCTTTCTCAAGCAACTCTTTGTGATTCTTCACGAAACCAGCCCAATATGTCACATCCCCATCCTCGTTTTTTTCGATGAAGGCCTTTCTATAACTAGGGATAATCCAACTTTCCACAGCCTATGCATAAAACTCACAAATAGGAGTTTCAATAAGTGGATAAAGTATTGAAAAATTCAAAAAAAACAAATGAGGGAACATATCAAGGAGATTAAGACTTATCCAACATATGATGCGAAATTGCTTAAAGGTCAAGTCACATGTTTATATCTAGATCATGTTAAAACAAGAGATAAGCACAAAAAGAGAAGAAAAAAGGACTCTTACTGTACTACTTGTACCATGAAGAAAGTAATTAATATTGATATTGATAATAGATTCAATCTCATAACAAGATTATCAAAATTTTAGACCATACTTAAAATTTTCGTTTGAGATACTTTAATGTGAGTCCAGAAGTGAAGAGAGAAAAACATTACATTGAAGAGAAGAATATTTTGGTCAGTTAATTTAAAAAGAAAAAAAGAAAAAAGAAAAAGGAATATCAAAATAAGAGTGGAAATAGCATGTCCCTATGATCATTATCGTTTGTGTTGTTATCAAATAGATGAAAAGAATGATACCTTATACCATTGGAGTTCTCTTTGCATTTGAAAAGTTGCTCCGGCCACCTTAGTTACAGTATCATGATTAGGGAAGTACGATGCTGCTGCACCCATAATGTCCTTAGAATCTTTAGCTGTAGGCCCCAGGACTAATGACAACTCAGCGGTCGAGCTTAACTGCAAAAAGAATCCGAGAGTCCTTGCTTGGCGATGCCTCACCGCATGTGCCGGCAAACTGCTACCATTAGGCCTAAATCGAATAAGCTCCGGGAAAAACTGAATACAGAGCTTCACGATTTCACTGATTCCCTTGCCTGTAGCTTGAAACAGCGAGTCCCCGTCTCCGAAAAATTCGGCGACCTCGGTATTACGCATGTTGGAGACCGCCGTGCAAACTTGTTTTGCCAACTCGACTGCCGCCATGTTTCTTTGCTTCACCTCATGAACTCTATTGATTATAGGAACTATAAAATGTCAAAAATAAAAGGAAAAAGAAAATTAAAAACGAAGGGCCGGCAATTGGACCAAGAAAAAAGTTCCCCAACTCTGGGTCCCAATTTTTTTTAGACAACAAATTACATCTAACAACAGTTTACTAATTGTCATAATTTCCCATGTTTAGAGCTTGGGTTGGCGAGTGATTGGGAAAACGATCTCATTCTTTTTTATTTCTTAATCTTTTAGAAAGCTATTTTGATTTTTTTTTTCTCTTTTGGAATTCAGTCCTCAAATGCAAACAGTGAGTTTGTATCATGTCTGGATGAAAACAGAGTTGGATGTGAAGAAAGTAGAAGCGATTAGAGGGTAACTGAAGAGAGTGATCTTCCTTGAAGTTCTTTTTTCTTCTTTTTTTTTCGGTATCTTCCTTGAAGTTCAAATGAGGTTTTATGATGTTAATCATAATTAAGAGAACACAATTATAAGCATTAACCTGATAGAACAACTCTGAAAGTAACCACGCTAATTACCTTGTCTAGCTAGACAATATTATTCAAATATGCATAGCAGCTAGTAATTAAAAAAAAAAATAGATTAATCGTACAGACCGTTGTGTTGTTATATATGCTCAGCACAAGAGCAAATTTTTTCTGTCTCTAACAAAATCAAAACTTCCATCACACAATGGTGCGTGATATTTGACTTTACTTGTTACACCTAAATGGTAGTGAGTGGAGTCAACTCTATCCTCTAATAACTTTCAATTTGATAAAAATACACAACACTGTTATGTTTCCTTTTTTGTTCGTTGACAAAAATAGAAGAATTAGGGACAAGGCCAAAGGGTATTTCGGGGGCATACACAAGTTGGGTGAAGATGACAAGTATGTGTAACTAGGGGCAAAAATTGTGAACAAGTTTTGGGAACTATAGGATCTTTCTGTAGTGGTCAGGTGGTGTTTGGGCTAATTTTCGCATACTTTGAGCGGTCCACCTTTTCAGGTAATTAGAAGAGTGCATTCTTCCTATATTGGCCTAATATATTCGGGGTCTTATTTTCTGAAGTGCTTCCAACAAATCTAAAATATACGATTATAAGAAGTGGAGAAAACTCTTTTATTATATAATAAATAGCTTGTTGGTATAGCATATATCACCTGGGGTGGAATTCTGGGATGCACGATTTTGTTGGGACCCACAAAATTCGCTCCACTGAAATATTCTTCTATTACGAGCCCTCCCAAACAAATTGTTTTGATTTTTACTAGCTGTTCCTATTCCTATTCTTCACACCAAAAGTTGGCATATGAAAGTGTAAATTTACTATGTTAAATGAAATTAAATGATAAATGCCATTCATCTATTGTAACCTTATTCACGCGAGGGGCTTCCCCCCAGTCCCATGCCCAATTCCTGCACCCTCTCAACATTTTCTTTCGTGGTGTATTGAGATGAAGTAGCAGTCAAAGAAAATAATACTTAGGCTTCAAGCACTTCACCCGTAATGGAGGAAACGAATGCATATGGGTTCATTGTTCTTATTTTTCCAGAAAGATTTACATGCTTGATAGAGATTATGAAGTGAACATGATTTCACCAATCAAGATTGAAGGAGAAGTCCTATGTTTACGTAAACCTTATACCATATTATATGCTTAGATCATTTAGCCATATGAAAGAAATTCCTAGGTTATCATCAAATCTCACCTCAATTTACGATTTCACGATTCTTGTAATTAGAATTTGATGAATATTTGAAATCTTTCAAAATTTAAAAATATTAATGTAGAAAATCATATATAACTCTATTTGAGTTTGAATACTTTCATGAAGGATTTTTATTAGGTTCATCGACTATGTAAAAAATAAATTACATACTCATTGTTGGTTGACAAGGAAAAATTAAATTACAAAACTAACTTCAGCATATATGTCACTCACCTGATCGTAAATGTGTTATGATTTTGTTAATGCATCCTATGGCCCTAACACAAATTCTTTTCCAAATTATGGCAAAGAACTAAGTAGGAAATTTTTTCCTACTTATAAAAAGTCAAAAACAAATGAGCCATAGACTTTTAATAGAAGAGAGAGGGACAAAGATAGATATGATATCTTCATAAAATGGAAGCGTACCTACAATTTTGGCGGCACTCCAAAGTGAACTTGAAAAACCTTGAAGCGCTACAATCAGATTGCAAAGAAAATCCGGTCACTGGATATGAAATCATTGTGAGACCTTGTAATTCATTCGTTACATTGTTTAAAATCAATTAAGTTATATGGTACTTGTGCACTTGGTTGAATCATATGTGGTTCCCAAGGGATAGCCAACCCAAAAAGTAGTTCGATTTCAAGCCATTATTAAAGTAAAATTAGGTCAAGGAACCAGCATATATCTTATGAAGAAACAATCATTTCCTGTTTCTTTTGCTAGTATGGAGGGAATCAATTTAAGAAAATTGACTAAATGTTCAAAATCATGGCAGATCCGAAGATAATGCCCAAACAGCAAAAATGCATACCCACCCGAATCCGAATTTTTATTTGTTGGTTTGTAGCTCAAGTTCACCGGTATACCTTCAGTTCAGAAACAAAAGAGAAGGCGATGAGCTAGGCATGATCATCTTGAAGGGAATCAGTAAAATAAAGAGATGCGAGTGCAGATTGTACTGACATTTGTATATCAATGCTTCCACAACACTGAGCCTGCTTCCACTGTGAAAGTGAGATTCCATCGCCGACAACTCTGTCAGTATAGAATGTCCGGACCTTCTGGTCTTCATAGTAAGTAAGCTACGGTTCCGCTCAACTAGATAAAGGGTGATATCTATCCGAATTGACCAGAAATGTTGATCAGGAAAATAAGCTATGTCTAGAATGAAGGAAAAAACAGATGGAATTGAGATAAAGAGTGATGGTGATCGAACCATGATAGCCAGCGTAGGTGAGATGTATGATGGCGTCAATCGTGAAGGGATCGCTTGAGAAATGCCTTGTCTCATTGTTTGTCATATTTTCCACCAGGAACCAAGCAATCTCCTTATGCATAGAGGCTTCATTAACGGATATTCCAAAAGGTAAACGTCCTTTCTTATCTTGACTTGCGTCAACCCAGGCCGAATTCTAACTAATGCCTTGACCATCCTTATCCTTCCACCTAGGACAGCATTGTGCAGGGCTGTGCGGCCATCACAATCAACCATTTCAAGCGCTCCTGTTATCGTAGACAAGTGCTCGACCAGGTTCTCCAAAAATTGGTCACGTGCAGTCAAAGCGGCCATGTGAAGCAATGTTTCTGATCTGCTTGTTATTTTGGCCGTCTTTGAAGCAACATCTTGTTCGAAAAATTTTGTAGCAAATTCCCAATCGCCTCGGAATGCAGCTTGCAACAATGGTCGGTAATAGGGTTCATTTACTTCCTCTTTCCGAATTTTCTGTGACAAACGCAAACTTTTCAGATCATTCAGTTAGTACTTTTATCCTTGCTGACATTGAGAAGTGTCCTAGAAAAGAACAATTTCATAAAGATCCGCTCCAAATATTAATTTCACACTGAAAATAACTCTTTGAGGGATAACGCACCTGAAGCATCTCTGAATTGAGAAGGAGCCGATCCAACGCTTACACAAACATTTTCAATATTTGCAGGAGAAAGAGTGAGTACTAAGTCCTCCGCATACTTCTTTTCTTCGCCTTCTTTTCAAGCCAAGGTCATCATTATATTTCTTAGGTGATAAAAAATAAAATAAAAGGAACCATAAAAAATACAAGTTCCAAAATATTTGGGACTCCATCGATTATACCATATTTTTTCTCGGTTGGAACTTGAACATGTACCTGCTGCTGGTTCTGCATGATTCGAATTTCCTTGTTCTTCACTCAGTTCCATCGCCATTGGGTTGCTCTCCTGGTTACAGTCTTTCAACAACAAAGTAAACGGAGAATGCAAAAGAGACTTTTGACTTTCCTAGAAAGTTGAAGCTCTAATGTCAATCGGCCTAAGTTGCAGGGGGCCTTTATACCATATGGTTTTCGATGTTGAAAAGCCTGTCAGTGATGGAAAAATATAACTCTTGTTACATGAAAATAAATTTAAGTTAAATATGGCACAAATTTATAAATTTTAGATTTTTTATAGTATTAAAAATTAAAAAATAGAGAAAATCCGACTAGCCCAACCACTTTAGACCTTAATTTTAGGTCGGGATTGCCTTGGGCCCATCTCAATTCTCTTCGGGCATGTCTACATAGATTTTTACTTTTCACTTTTTACTTAATTTATATATTGTGATAATGCATTTGGCTTTTTCCAGCTCGTAACACTTGATATTTTGACAATATATAGACATTGGCACTTAGATCATATGTAAAATTTTTCATGACCTTTTTATAAGTTGGATAATATTTAGCTTTTGGTGGAAAAATATATATTATTTTTTACTTTTGGAAAACACGAACAGAACAGTTTTTGAAAAGTTTGAGTCAATTTGAATTAAAGGGCTTTAAATGTTACATTTCGCAAAAGCTTACAAAGGCATAATAAAAGATAAATAGCCAAGACTTAAATGGAAAACCAAATATATTCATTATAACATTGGTAATCTTTTAAGTACTTGTGAAATTTCAAAGAAGTTGGTGATTTGCTAATTTGATTTGATATGCGGAAGCCAAGAAAAAGAGGGCCATTTCTGCAATCCCGTGCTTTTGCGCGCGACAACTTTGTCATGTTTCTCCTTAGCGGTTGGATTCAAGTGGTTTAATATCAGCCGTTCGATTAATATGTGCTGTCATCGTTTCTGGATCACTCCCGTTGGTGGAAAACTTGTGGCATTGGCCACTCAAAGGTGCCAAAATTACGGCATTGCCCTTCCTTTGTTTATCGCCTACTTCAATTTTTCTTCCACCGTCCCCTTCTTTCCAAACAACATACGCTAATAAAAATTTTAATCAGTGCATTAACATTGTCGCAGTTTCTTTATATAAGCTGGTTTTTATAGAACGACACATATCCAATTTTTATTTTTAGCATGTAGATATATTTCATAAACAGTTTATGCTACCATTTTGAGATTATTTGTGTTAAAAAAAAAAAAAAAACCGCACGTTAACCATGTATGTAATATATATTCTCTTCCAAGGGCTTTTAGTTTGTACAATGGCAAAATAATTTTTTTTTTGCACACATAGGTTTTAGATAGTTTTTTGGCACAAATAGTTAAGATTTATTTTCTCTCTTGTTTTATTTTGTACAATGGCGATAATATATATATTGGTGATGTTTATCACCTACCGAGTGGCCGTGACTTCAATATTTATTGACTTGTGAATTGACTTCTCTCTGTCTGGTGACTCCGCTTGTTATGATTTTGAGCAGCCATCCCATCTTCTATTTAAGAACAGTATCACAAGCATGTGCTTTTAGCAAAAGAAAAGTAATCATCATTTGTTTAAGAATGGTATTGCGAGCATGCACTTTTTTATTATTTTTTAATAAAAAACATTTGTTGTTTCCAGCGGTCTCTGACTTGAGTCGCAGTGATTACATTCACATGTTAGATTTGTAAATTTTCTCCTCTCCTTTTGCTTTATAGTTTTTTTTAATAAAAAAGGGATATACCTAAAGTGGCTGACAATCTGTACGTTTCTCAATTTTTCAGCATCGCCCCATGTGTTTGCTTTTATCATAAGTTAACCGTGAACAAAAAATTATTTTACTTAAGTGACTTGATAATTCTAGTTCTGATTTAATTAAGGATTAAAGTGTACATATATGTTTATGTTTATGTTTATGTAGATGTATTTAATACTGTATCATGTCTATATAGAGAATCAAGTATTTGTCGTCGATTCATAAAAGATTATAAAAGAGTCACTCTTTTCTTGAGCCACCAAAAAAGGCTAGCATGGCTTGAATACAAAAAAGAAGGAAAGAGACCCCTTCAGTTAGTTGGTTGTTACGATTATAAGTAGCCCATCTTTTGCCTTTAGCAAAAAAAAAAAAAAAAAAAAAGTAGCCCATTTGATATTTGGGAGCATGCGCATGTTCCGTTGTTTTGTCAAAGATGTGAATAAATGTTCATTGACAGTGAATGGTATTTGTTTTTCAGCCCATTTGTGACTTAAATTTTCTTCTCTCGTTTTGTTTTATAAATTAACAAAAAAGAATATATCTAAAGCAGTTGATCATGTGTGCGTTGTTTATTATTTTTACGGGATATACAGGGAATGTCCCGGCCAATAAGCTTGCCAATACAAGTAGTGTTACATTAAAGTGACAAAAAGCATAACAACACGTCGTATATGATTGATTCTCCATAGCTTATGCAAGCTATAGAGAATACGAGAATGGAATGTAAAGCATTTCTTCCTCCTTGGCCTTCTTTTTCTTCCCCTGACCTTGAGGTTGAACTCAGACTCTTTGATTCACATTTCATTTCATTCTTGATGGATTTAACCGGTTCAGAACATCGATAAGTATCAATGCTTGGGCGTATAAGGCCCTGGTTGGCACAAGGTTGATCAACGGGTAAGCCCTAAAGAGGGTACTTACTAAGGGAAAGCTTAACCAAGGGCGGGCCATATGTTGGATCATACAGAGTAGGAATTCCACCTTATGGTACAACTTCGACTCCGGTCTTATTAAATTCTTTATTGATGAGCTCAGTAGGGTCTTCAAAGCCCGCTTTTCCACCATTCCACTCGCTCATTTGTTATTACCATTAGATCTTTCAATGTAGGACAATCCACTAATGTTCCAATACAACTTATTGACATTATAACGTAACAGAGCTAGGACTGTATGGGAGCCTTATGTGTATATCACCGGGAAATGCAGGAATTGACTAGTGGGTATGATCTATCTTCGTCGACAATAATGGCTTGATTAAAGCTATTAACAGATAGCGAAACCCTTTCTTGTCTTAGTTCATGGTTATCGATGGCCTCTTTTTCTATTGGAAGGGAGCTAGAGTTGATCAAGATCAAGATCAACTCCGGACATTTGCCGCGTTAAGAATCGGGTAAATAAAAGTCACGATCAGAATAAAGAGAATTCGCGGGGATTGAAGTGATTCTCCTGTCCTTTGTTTGAGTCCAGCGCATGAGAAGGCCCCTATAGGCTATTAAAAGAAAAAAAAGGACTTTCTTCTTCAAAATACGTTAATGGAAAAATGACATGGATCGTAAAGACGGAGTAGGGATTTCGGTCTTACACCTTGTTCCATTCCTTCAGGAATTGTTGGCTGTGAAAGAGAGACTAGAAAAACTGATCCGGATTGATCTATTCATAGCGCTACCTTCGTATATAGCCATAAGGCCGATCTAGTGGCACCAAGCCCGCATAAAAGTACATCAGCTAATGAGTTAAGCGAAGGAGTGGACTACTATCCAAGACAACTGTGAATAGAAGTTCATTGACAGTGAATGTTATTTGTTTTTCAGCCCGCTTGTGACTTTATCAAGTGCATTCACATGCTAGATTTGAAAATTTTCTTCTCTCATTTTGTTTTACTATTTTTTAACAAAAAAGGATATATCTAAAGTAGTTGATCATCCATGCGTTGTCTATTATTTTTACGGGCCAGCCAATAAGCTTGCCGATACAAGTAGTGTCACATTAAAGTGATGAAAAGCATAACAACACTTCATATATGATTGTTTCTCCGTTGGCTAATATTTTAGTAATCCAAAATTACATCCAAAGTTTATAAATGAAAAAAGCATGAACAATTTTTCATCCAAGAAAAAATGCAATCCCTATTATTTGGTGCATAATTCAAAACAAGTGTTTAAATGATCAGCGGACCATTACCCATTAAACAAAAGCCACACTCTTCCATCACAATGAGCCAACACAATGAAGATGTAGTCGACAGAGAAAGAGAATCCCAATTTGAGGGTATTCAAAGGCTTAATAACTTTAATTAAAGGGAATTAATAGAAATTTGAGGTTTTGCAAAGAAATAACGACTAGGAATCAATTCTAAAAGCTGTGGAAATCATAGGCAATCAGGACTCAGATGCCAACGAGAGATAGTATGGATTATCGACATTTTTGTCTCGCATTTTCAACCAAAAAGAGAGGCTTGACTAAAACATATTCTTGCCGAAAGGGAATTTATTTTTGGGAGATTTGAATAGAGACGCATTTCCCCCTCTAATTGCGGACAAAAGATTACTTATTAAACTCATAGTGAAGAATGATTTCATTTCATTTTTTTTATGGTTCAATGTGAACGGGACTTTAGTGTCAATGACAAAAAAAGGTATATAAAAGCATTATCCAGTCTAATTACGACCATTTCATGGCAAGGTTTTCTCTTGAACTTTTACTCTAACTTTAGCGGGTAAAAGTCACAAAAAAGATAAAGATGTACTATCAATTCTGTCCTAACGTCTTTTTTCTGATAATTTGGAAGGTCATTTCCTGCTGCTTTACTTTTGCTTTCATTTCATTTCTTTATGGTTCAATGTGAAAGTGACTTTAGTGTCGATGAAAAAAAAAAGTACATAAAAGCATTGTCCAGTCTAATTAAGACCATTTCATGGCAAGGTTTTCTCTTGGACTTTTACTCTCTAATTTTAGCGGGTAAAAAGTCACAAAAAAGATAAAGGAAATGTACTATTCAATTCTGTCCTGACGTCTTTTTCTGATCATTTGGAAGGCCATTTCCTGCTGCCTTACTTTTGCTTTCATTTCATTTCTTTATGGTTCAATGTGAACGTGACTTTAGTGTCGATGAAAAAAAAAAAAATATAAAAGCATTGTCCAGTCTAATTATGACCATTTCATGGCAAGGTTTTCACTTGAACTTTTACTCTAATTTTAGCGGTTAAAAGTCACAAAAAAGATAAAGATGTACTGTTCAATTTTGTCCTGAAGTCTTCTTTCTGATAATTTGGAAGGCCATTTCCCGCTGCTCTACTTTTGCTTTCATTTCTTTTCTTTATGGTTCAATGTGAAAGTGACTTTAGTGTCAATGAAAAAAAAAAAGTATATAAAGCATTGTCCGGTCTAATTATGACCATTCCATGGCAAGCTTTTCTCTTGAACTTTTACTCTAATTTTAGCAGGTAAAAGTCACAAAAAAGATAAAGATGTACTATTCAATTCTGTCCTAACGTCTTTTTTTCTGATAATTTGGAAAGCCATTTCTTGCTACTTTACTTTTGCTTTCATTTCATTTCTTTATGGTTCAATGTGAAAGTGACTTTAGTATTGATGAAAAAAAAAAAAAAAGGTATATAAAAGCATTGTCCAGTCTAATTATGACCATTTCATAGCAAGGTTTTCTCTTGAACTTTTACTGGAATTTTAGCGGGTAAAAGTCACAAAAAGATAAAGATGTACTATTCAATTATGTCCTGACGTCTTTTTCTGATAATTTGGAAGGCCATTTCCTTGCTGCTTTACTTTTGCTTTCATTTCATTTATTTATGGTTCAATGTGAAAGTGACTTTAGTGTTGATGAAAAAAAAGGTATATAAAAGCATTGTCCAGTCTAATTATGACCATTTCATGGCAAGGTTTTCTCTTGAACTTTTACTCTAATTTTAGCGGGTAAAAGTCACAAAAAGATAAAGATGTACTATTCAATTCTGTCCTAACGTCCTTTTTCTGATAATTTGGAAAGCCATTTCTTGCTACTTTACTTTTGCTTTCATTTCATTTCTTTATGGTTCAATGTGAAAGTGACTTTAGTATTGATGAAAAAAAAAAAGGTATATAAAAGCATTGTTCAGTCTAATTATGACCATTTCATAGTAAGGTTTTCTCTTGAACTTTTACTGGAATTTTAGCGGGTAAAAGTCACAAAAAAGATAAAGATGTACTATTCAATTATGTCCTGACGTCTTTTTTCTGATAATTTGGAAGGCCATTTCCTTGCTGCTTTACTTTTGCTTTCATTTCATTTATTTATGGTTCAATGTGAAAGTGACTTTAGTGTTGATGAAAAAAAAAGGTATATAAAAGCATTGTCCATTCTAATTATGACCGTTCCATGGCAAGGTTTTCTCTTGAACTTTTACTCTAATTTTAGCGGGTAGAAGTCACAAAAAAGATAAAGATGTACTATTCAATTATGTCCTGACGTCCTTTTTCTGATAATTTGGAAGGCCATTTCCTGCTGCTTTACTTTTGCTTTCATTTCATTTCTTTATGGTTCAATGTGAACGTGACTATAGTGTCAATGAAAAAAAAAAGGTATATAAAAGCATTGTCCAGTCTAATTATGACCATTTCATGGCAAGGTTTTCTCTTGAACTTTTACTCTAATTTTAGCGGGTAAAAGTCACAAAAAAGATAAAGATGTACTATTCAATTCTGTCCTAACGTCCTTTTTCTAATAATTTGGAAGGCCATTTCTTGCTGCTTTACTTTTGCTTTCATTTCATTTCTTTATGGTTCAATGTGAACGTGACTTTAGTGTCGATGAAAAAAAAAGGTATATAAAAGCATTGTCCAATCTAATTATGACCATTTCATGGCAAGGTTTTCTCTTGAACTTTTACTTTAATTTTAGCGGGTAAAAGTCACAAAAAAGATAAAGATGTATTATTCATGTGACATCCTGATTTTCCAATTCTGTTTTCAATTGAATGAGTTAGGCATTTCATTTTCGCACTTGTAGCTTTTTTTCTCTGAGTTGGCCACTCACAAGATAACTAGTCTATCAAGTAAAGCCGTTAAGTAATCTAAATGCAATAAACTTGAAAATTAAACCAGAATCAACTACTCGACCGTGTTAATGCAAAGGGTTATTACGGCACGGATCGATTAAAGACCAGGAGATAGGTCGATTCAACAAAACCATGTGATTAAGTGTGGGTAATTCCACCTAATTACAAAATTCTTGTCAATCGGCACTAGATTGATTTCTCTCGTTGTTTTGGTAGCCTATGTCTGTATGTGAAATCTCGAGATTTTCAATCGAGAGTCGCCAATGTGTCGAACATGTACTTTGTGGCTTGAAAATAATCAACCACAAGTCAATTGCACGAAAAGTTCCTACAAGCTGCCCAGTAGGTTAGGACACGCTTAAGTCGCGTTAGATTGAAATTAACCCCGAATTTAAACCTGATTTCAAAAATTGAAAGTTCTATCATGTCACAATTCATTTTAGAAATGTCGACTCATCCTCAAAAGATTTTTCTGCAAATTGAGATTTTTGGCGAAAAATCAAAGTATAGTTATTTTGGATCGGGAAATTGGTAGACCCGCTTTTGATCGCAATTTTGGGATACAAGTTGGTTCAATGGACAAGGAAAAATGTGGATTTAAGTGAGGACACCTTGGATGAATTTATCGACTTTGATTTGAGCTCAATTGAGTAAGAATTGAAGGAATTGAAAATGATTGAATGGAAATGAAGGCCATTTGCACAAAATTGGTATGCCATTGGGGGAGCAACATTTCAGCCATGAAGAGAGGCTTCTTCAGGAAGATTTGAGAGAGAGAATGGCTGAAAATGACAGCCCAAGTGGTGGGGGCAAGCTCTCAAGTGTTTGGCCAAGTGTTGGAAGGCTAGAGAAGCCAATTGGGGTCCCCTCTCTTCAGCCTTCTTCCTCCTTGAAGCATGGCTTTCCCCATGGTTGAGGCTTAGGAAAAGCTCAAGAGAACCAGAGGAAACCGAGCCAGTAGCCCTCTCCACCATCGCACACCTGCCGGCCCATTTTCCTCCTCTGTTTTCTCTTCTGTCGGTTTCTGCTCCAGCTGACCTTTCACCAAAGATCTAAGTTAAAAGAGGTCTTCTCAGATGAATTAGCCAATGATCCACCCATCACCATGACCAGCACATTCAGACCGTTCCAAAGAGCCCAACCTTGCCCCGAACGATGCCGCCGGTCGTCCTGTACGGTCGCCATAAGCCGCCAGTCGTCGGTCCGTCGGTCTGCTCGTCGGTCTGCCTGTTTTGTGTTTTTCTTCATTCCATCCACCTATAAAACCCCCTTGACCCTCAAGAGCCTCCAGTTGCTAACCACCTGCTGGTCGGAGCTCCGATCAGCCTGTTTTCATCGTTGAAGTCGTTGGTTTCCTCTCTGCAGTTCAACCAATGTTGACACCTAATTTTGGAAAAATAAAATTACATTTTGAACACATAAAATGAAAAATGAAAAAAAGATGGATGAAATCGATTTGATTGATTATTTATGGAAATTTGAAATTCTAATGGATATTTAGATTTTGATCAATGCAAAAGCAATTAAAGATCAGGTGAACAAATGGCAAGAATTTTTATAAAACGGAATACATCATAGCAAAATCGAGCTGATTGCGAAATTACACTCTAATTTGCAGCTTTGATTTAATGTGACAGAAGATGGAAACTCGGAAAATACCATTCAAAGCAGTCGTTCAGAATTAGTATAAAAGAGAGCTTCATTTTTCGTAACTTGAAGGGCAAATTCAAAAAAAAAATGGAGAGAAAGAATTCGTAAAAAAAAAAAAAAAAAAAAAAATTCACCAAAAAAAAAAAAGAATTCGTAAAAAAAAATTCCTGCAAGAAGGAGGGAATTCGAAAAATTTGGGAGAAAGGTTCGTAAAAAGATTCCATGAAAAAGATAAATGCAAGCGTGAGAGAAGAGAAGAAAAAAAGTGAGGAAATAAGAAGAGAGAAAAGCCCCCTCCCTTTTGTCGTCCAAAAAGTGTCCTTTCCCCTCTGACAAACTGCAGTGGGAAATAAAGGCCCCGCATGGTAATATTTCTGTTCCTTTTCTGTTCCCGAGAGCATAAACAAACAAAAGTGTTTCGTTCCGGGGAACGGTTTTTGAACAAAAGAACACGTTTCGTAATGTTTGTTCCGGAAATAAAAAATGAATAGAAACACGTTTGGTAAATTTTATTCTTTTTTTGTTTCTTTTAATTTTTTAATATTTTTATTTTATTTTCCATTTTCCTTTCTTTTTTATATTTTTCTTCTTTTGGCCGACTGCCTCGCCCACCACGGCGAGGCTCGCCGTGGTTGGGCGTGGCTCGGCCTCGCCGGGTTGGGGTGAGGCCGAGCTCGCCCGGCCAAGGCGAGGCTCGGCCTCACCCACGCCCGCGACGCTCCGGCAAGGTTGCCGACCCTCGAGGGCGTCGCCGGCCCTCGACGGCCGATCGCCGGCCATGGCCGAGGCCGGCGACCGACCAAAGAAAAAGAAGAAAAAAAGAAGAAAAGAAGAAGAGAAGAAGAAAAGAGAGAAGAGAAACGTTTCTCCAAAATTGTTTCGAACAAGAAGTAAAAATTTTTGTTTCTTTTTTTTTGTTCCTATTTTGTTCCGGAAACAAAAAAAAAACAAAAAAGAACAGAAACGCAACCAAACGTGTTTTACTTGTTTTTTTTGTTCCTGAACAAAAAAAAAAAAAGTGTTCAAGAACAGAAATAAAGAACAATTCCATGCGGACCAAAGAAGCCAAAGAACAGCAGAAAAGGAAGTCCGCCGAGCAGAAAAAAAAAAAATTTAAAAAAGAAGAAGATTGTATTCTACCTTGGACTCTTGCAGTGTCACCGAACCTGTGATCTCGGAGCACCTCTGTGCCCGACGTCCAGCAACCGCGCTCAACGCTCGACGATTGCCCCAGCACGCTTGCACCCGAGCCCCGCCGGTGATCCCTGCTACCCGATCGACGCCCACCGCCGCGCCCGCACCCGCAACCCGTCTGCGCGCCCGGCCCGACGCCGAGCTCCGAAGCTTGCCGCTTCGACCTCGCCGCACCACCGCGCCGCTTGCCTCGGCCCGGACTCGGTGCCTCTTTCGCCCGTGTCCGCTCACCGGACGCTGCTCCTGCGCATCCGACGCCGTGCTTCCGAAGCCCGAGGCCTGCTCTGCTCCACCGCCGTTCCGCAGCAACCGAGCTCTCACAGTTCACCACCGCCGCTGCAACCCGCAACCCAGCTGCTGCTTGTCCCCCTCGCACCGGCCACCGTCCGTGACGCCGTTGCAACCGAGTAGCACCACCGAGCCCGACGCTGCGCCTCAACGACTCGCGACTCAACGACTCGACACGGCCTTGCCCACTTTGCTCACCCACGACGGTGCGCGACCCACCTTCGCCGGTCTCGCCGCCTCCGCCCGGCAGAAGACCGACGCCACCACCGCGCCCACTCGCCCATCGACGCCGCTTTGGTCTACTCACCAATCATGCTGCCTCTTCCCTATTTTAGGTGGCTTATTTTTACTTTTTTTTTCATGTTATTTTTCTATTTATTTTGTTTGATAGCATTTTTTTTTTTAAGTTTAGCTAGTTATTTTAAGTTGTAATATCGAATGTTAGTCCTTGTGAATTTTGTAGGCATTATCCGCGGGGATTTTGTCCGGAATTATTATAATTATTAATTTAATCCGAGAGACATTGGATTTTTTTTTTTAATTATATTAATTTTTTGGGCTTTTTTTATGGAATTTTAATTTTTAAATCATTATAATTATTAATTTGATCCATAAGACTTCAGATAAGATTTTTAATTATTTTGATCTCTTTGTCGTGATAATTAGGGTTAAGATAATCGTTAATTTAACCTCGTAAGACAACATGTTATTTTTCCGATTATTTTAATCCTTTATTTTGTTGATAGCTTAGATTTAATATTTATTTAATAATTAATTATATTTTATAAAAAAACTAAAAGAAATTAGAAAAACAAAAATAAAAAATTCGGCATGAGCATATAGGTTTAGTAAATCAGACATGTAGGTTTAATAAATTAAAATTTTCTTAGGATTACATTTTTAGGGTTGCATTGGTAAAAATAAGTTAGGGTTGAACTTAAATAACTTTTTTTTTTTTTTTTTAAATAGGGTTATAGATAATGTTCGCACATCTCAAATCTCATTTAAAAAAAAAAAAAAAAAAAATAGTTTTCTAAGATAGGATAGGGTTTAAGTCAAATTAATTCCTAGAATAAATTAGAAAATTATCCCTTTTAGATAGTTTAATTAGGGTTTTTATTTATTCCGAATTTCAATAAATAAAAATACAAAAATACTAGGGGCATGTTAACTAGTTTGCATAATATAATCATTTAATCAGAATTTGTTCATCAATGAAGTTAGGTCATGAGGTGCATAATAATTAGTTTGCATAATAGGCCCATTTAATTAGAATTTGCATATTAATAAGATTAAGTCATTTAGTTAAAAAATACATTTTTATAAAAGAATTCTAATTTTCAAGAAAACCCAAAAATTGTTTGCTTTGTATGATGCAATTTATTTATTAAATGTTTGAGCATCAATGTGGTCACTTTTTGCATGATAGTAATTTAGGTTAAAATAAATCATCTGCCAGCAAAAAAAAAAAAAAAACATTTTTGAAAATTGAAAATAAATGGTACCGAAAGGGCATTAGAGAGATCTAGTGTAACAAAGTCTCCGTTCCATTATTTTACTTAGGTGTCTAATCGACCTACCGTAAACCGATTAGTGGCGACTCCTAGATAATCTTTTGCATGTTAAAAAAATTTGAACCTTAAGTCACGAATTGGTATGGGCTTGGGAGAGCCCGAGCTAAGTTAAAGACTTAGTAATCCATTAACCTAGTTTTAGGAGGTGCACCCGAAAATTAGGTTACGATAGCCAAGAACAGAAGCAGAAACCAGCAAGAGTCTTCAAACTTCGTGGCCCGTTTTCAAGCCCTTCCCGGCCTCGCTTGGTGTCGCCGCTAGGAGAATTGTCGCCCGCCTTGGTGTCGCCTTCGCCGTGGACTCGTCATAATGCTAAGCCGGTGAGTTTAACTCACTAATCCTCGCTTAGTAGGTTAATGACGTTTAAGGGGTGTTTAGATTAGTCTAAGTATGCTTAGGTGGCTAGATTAGCTTAGCTAAAGGTTAATTAGATTATGTGCATAATTAGATTAAGGGTTGGATTAATTAGTCTAATTATGTAATTAGATTAATGTTAATCATGTTTAGACTCGAAAATCGAACCCTAAAAGTTGATAAAAATCCATAGAATCCTAAAAGGTAACAAGTTCCAGTAAAAATAGAAGTTTTGTTTTGTTTTTAACGAAGTTAAAATCATATTCTTTTAAATCCATAAAATTTTGAGAAAAATATATGTTATAACTGAAGATATCTAAAACATTTTTCAAGAGTAATCAATCTCAAAATCTTAACACATTTCGATCCACAAAAATGGCAAATGGCGAGGGTCTAGGAATCAACTCTGAGAAAAATCCACTGAATTGGACTAATCCATCCTCATTAGTACTAATCTCACCAATTAGATCAACACTAATCCATCTTAAGGATAATATAACCATTCTAGATTATCATTAATCCATCTTAAGGCTAATATCACTTAATACTAATTTAACTATGCTAATTAACATTAATCTAACCTCCTAAGTGTAATTAACAACCTAATCAAGGATTAGGGAGTTAACTCACCGGATTAGTGAGGTGATGGGTCCACGGCAACGGCGGCGCGAAGGCGGTGAGGAACCGTAACTACGATACCACCAACGGAGGACCGACTGGGGTCAAAAAAGCTCATAAGGCTGGAAGGACCGATTCTGCTCGAGGGGTTGCTGATCACGAGGGGGCTAAATAAGCTGGTGTTGGCGCAGCTGAATGGAGCTGCTAATGGCGTTGGCAGGGTTGTTTGGTGGGGGACGTGTGGCTGTGCACAAAGATGGGAAGTTGCTGGAAATTCTGGTGGATTGGAATGGTGAGTGGACTGAAGATGGAATAGGCGGGCATGTGCGGGTGAAAACAATGGGATGATGGTGTTGATGGATGGGAGGGGAAAGACGGGTGATGCGCTGGTGATGATGGAGTGATGGGGGCGTCGGGTGAAATGGTGGGTTGATGGTGGTGATGTGGTGGAGATGATGGAGTGATGAAGATGGGGGATGCTTCGGCTGCAGCTGGCTCACGCAAGGAAGGAAGAATGAGGGGGCGAGAGAAGACGTGAGATGAAGAATGGTGGGAGAAAGGAAAAAGGAAGGGGACGACAGAAGGGGGAGGGGATCGAGCGTGTGCATGGGGGAAAGAAAGAAAGGGAGACAGAGGAGACAAGGGTCTTGAAAGTCAAGGAAAAAAAAATCCAAAACACTCACCACAAAAGTCTTCAAGTTTTATCCCTTTGTCTCCCAATACTTTCTTGAATGTAATTTCCCACAAATAAGGATTTTTGGGTAGCAAAATAGGCAATCACTTCTCCAATCCGAATTTCTTTTCTTTTCCAAATTGTCCGAAATTAATTTTTCGTAAAAATCCTGGACTCGACAGAAATTTCCCGAAAGATGAGACGGGGTCTTAAAAATAAATTGTGACACGCTTGAACGTCCGATTCCCGTAACTGAATTCAATTTCGTGGTTAAAATTGACCTTACGCGATTTTAGCACGACCTAACCCACCGGGTAGTTTTTAGGGATTTTAGCGCGTTTGACCCATGGTAGAAAATTTCGATCCACGTTTTTGCATCTCCGACTCATCGGTGACTCTCAGTTGTTGTAAAAATCTCGAGATTTCAATTACAAGTTCCGAGTACAGAATCGGCAGAAGATTGGGTTAATGCCATTCGACGCAAATTTTATAATCAGGTGGAATCACCCACAATTTAATTACGCCATTCCGTCAAATTGACCTATATCCGATCACTAATTGATTATAACGGTGCCGTATTGACCCTTGCCAATTATCACGGTCGAGCAGTCGATTTCTAATCGAATTCTCAAGTCTGTCGCGTTTATATCCTTTAATGGCTTCATCTGATAGGTCAGTTAACTCGTGAGTGGCCAACTAAAAAAAAAAGGACTATCAGCTCCGACTCATCGGTGACTCTCAGTTGTTGTAAAAATCTCAAGATTTCAATTACGAGTTCCGAGTACAGAATCGGCAGAAGATTGGGTTAATGCCATTCGACGCAAATTTTATAATTAGGTGGAATCACCCACAATCTAATTACGTGATTCCGTCAAATTGACCTATATCCGATCACTAATTGATTATAACGGTGCCGTATTGACCCTTGCCGATTATCACGGTGAAGTAGTCGATTTCTAATCGAATTCTCAAGTCTATCGTGTTTATATCCTTTAATGGCTTCATCTGATAGGTCAGTTAACTCGTGAGTGGCCAACTCAAAAACAAAGGACTATCGCCGCACCGACAAAATGCCTATTTCATAAAATCGTGATTGGGTCGAAATTCGGGATGTCACACGTCTTCTCCTTCTTTGATGTCCCTACACTTTTACAACTTTTTGTTAAAGGAAGAGATGGTACTTGAGTTTGCTATGTTCTTTTCCCTTTATATGGGGCTGCATCTTCCTCCATTTTTTCATCATATACTATCACATTGGCTACTGAGTTGTGAACCATTAGAGCCTTATTTAGCCCTAATTGATCTTTTTGCAAGTTCATATCTTCCGAAGGGATAGGTGTTGTTGGTACCATTTCCTCTTCTTCAAGGTTTGGATCTATTTTCTTGTAAAAAGTCTTCCAACACATGCTATACTCTTTCACTTCAGCCTTCAACCATGAACCATACCTACTAAGTTTGTCTTGAGCTAATCTTGTCTCCTCATAAAAATATTTTTGGACAAAAGTTGGCATAATGTCCCATACAACCGCATGAATTGTAGAAATGAGGTAACCTCTCATATTTAAAATCAATCCACCACTTTCTACATCTCAGCTCAATTATCATTCCTATTTTCAGTGGGCAAGTTAGGTCTAGCTGAACTTTTACTCTCCCATTTTTCCGTGAACTATTGTTCTTGCCTCTATTCTAACCTCCTCTACTTTTCCCAAATTCAAGGCAATGTTTCATACAGCATTTTTATGTGGATTCTATTATGAAAGTCAATATGTAGCTAAACGAATGATCAACATTGATGGCTGGTATAATTCCATCTTTTTCACAATTAACGTGAACAAAGTATTATATCTGGTATAATATTGATTACATTATTGTTCACTAGCATAAGTCCTATATTTGGTGTAATTTGCATCACTGGTATTCTTCGTATGTAGATCTGATCTATTGAGCTCTTTGTCTCAAAAGCACCAATATAAACAACGAGCTATGAAATAGATTTTTAATCACGTACTAGACACCCATTAATTGATTTGATATTTTGAGACCCAGGTTTTAGTTAAGAATGGTATCAGAGAGTATATGCATGTTTACCTTGTTTTGTCAAGATGTGAACATATATGTTTTCCTCGCCAGCTCTAACTTTGGTTGCATTGATTACATGTAGTCACTTGCCAGATTTGAAAAATTTCTTTTATCTCTTTTATTTTATTCTATTTCAGAATAAAGATGAGCTAACCAAGCCGAGCTAGGGTTGAGCGGTTTCTGGTTCCTTACAGGTTTCGTCTGAAACCTGGAACTTACCCTCGGGTACAGGTTCTAAAAAGTGAGGAACCTAGAACCTACCCGTCAGAACCAAGAACCTAGAACCTACCCACACAGTTCCGAGGTTGGTTCCGGTTTCCAACGAGTTCCAACAGGTTTTTTTTTTTTTTTTTTCTTCCTCCTTTCCTTTATCGCTTGAGTACCCCAAAATTATAAAGAGTGGTACAAACTCAGTAATAGAGAAGAAAAAAATCCAATAGATGTGCTGTCAACATTTACATAAGACCAATGTTTGAGAAAGCTATGTAGCGAAAGACCCATGGGAATTTCCTGTCAGCATAGTATAAGCCAACACACTAGATGTGATGTGTATGCATTGGAGTGATTGTAGAACACCAACTTTGCAGGACATATAGCAAATGGATAGAAATTGTAGTTCACAAATGAGCAATCTCAGACCTGGCTGACACAAATATACAAAAGAAATAGCCAAAGATTCAGAGTAAAGGAGCGAGTGGCAAAAGAAAAAGGAAAGCGATCATTCGAATTTTTCAAAAAGAAATAAAAAGGGTTGCAAAATTGCTACTTAAACATGCAAAATGAAGATATCAACTGAATGAAGGGGCTTCAGGCATCGAACTATCTCTATAAGTGTAAGTGACCAGCAGATAAGAAGTAGAGGTCCTTTTACACTCTGTTTCAATTGACATAGATATTTTCCACACATATTGCCATTACAAGATTTGGACATTGCAATACCTTTGTGTTCTGCATGACATGGAGCTCGGGTAGCATTGAAACAACTTCAAGATAAACACAAAAGGCCCATCAAATCCTGTCAATGATAAGATGGTGTATTGAGAGGTGAATCACTAGAGACAGCACAACACATGGAATCACTTGCATTAAATGCAGAAGGGGAAAATTCAACAAATGTAAATATACCAATAACAAATAAAATTTAATGGATACAATTAAAACTTGGTTCTCACAACTCTAAGTTCAAATTCTCTGATTTAGATGCCTTAGAGTATATTACCAGCTCAAGTTAATGATCGACAGAATTGGAAAAGGCAAAAAGGGAGTAAATCATAATTATTTAGTGAATCACTAAAATAAGTGGAAATTTCAAGAGACATTCAATTATATGATTTTATTATGCCCAATCTCCTTTCAACCTTATTACAGTACTCGTAGACCATAAGAATCATAGAGCAACCTAATAAAACAATCTATTGACTGATGCCCATAACACCTTCAACCTTATTTATAGTATATAAGAATTAATTTATCAACCTTAGAAGCAAATCTATTGACTAATGCAGATTTTCAGATAATTTAAACCATATACCTACCACCTGACTACCACAAAAGAACAAAATGAACAGACTGCCATAACCAACTCAGCCTTTTGGAGACACATTACAAAGAAATAAATCTAAAAGAGAAGCTTTTGTATGTCAAGGTTTCATATATCTTTTCATTTGGGTCCATTTGAATGGAGGCACCCACATCCAAACATAATCTTAAAATATTCTACAAATAAAGATGGACACATCTATTCCATAGTTTGCTAATGGAAGAATATAATGGTAACCAAGGAAGAGATAGAGAAAGTCTAAACTAGAGAAACAAAGCTAAAGAAAAAGTTGTGACTTATCCGTGCCTTATTCATAAACATAATTAGAGTGTGGATGGAGGACTCACCACAAAGCTTGTGCCTCATATCGTGTCTCTAGGGAAAATACAAGCCCTAATTTGTTAGTCGCCGGTGCACTTGCTTGCTAAAAAGAAAAAAGAAACAAAGCTTACCGTGACAATGAGATAAGCCTCGGGCAGCAATTGAAGTTGGGCTTTTCCTTCCCCAAAAACTACTCGGAGATCCTTTACACTAGGTACCTTATGCAGGTCTTGCTGCGTAGCGCTTGCTGAAACGATACAGTTCAGGTCCTTCAAGAGTTTAGCAAGACATATAATGCGACAAAAAAATAACCAAACAAAATAGATGGAACAGCTCCATACTCTGATAAACTAGCTGGTACCCATGCGATTTTCGAAGAAGGGACAAGGTCGAAACTGCTTTCATGCGATAATGTCTCGGTCCGAAACATTTGGAGATATGTTGCTGACCTTGATCGTCCATGGAGGAGCATGATATCACGTGTTTATAAACTTTGATGATGCAATGATAAGGTGCGTCAAGGTTAGTATATTCCGACAATGTTGACACCTAAATTTTGATGACCCGATTAGTCATTTATTGCATTAAAAATTAGGGGTTAATTTTATTCCTGAAAAAATAATTAATTGCATAGCATATAGATTTAGGTGCATTTGCATTTTTTGCATTTGTTTATTGGAACGGTGGTAGATGAGTTCGAATTGGTGGTTCTGAGCTTTAAATTGACAGGCTGGACTAAGTCTACGAATGGAGCAAATTGGCCCAAGCCCCCCCCCCCTTTTTTTTATGATCGAAAATTATCTCGTGAAAAATAGAGATTTGAAATTTTTCCGGGATATGTTGGGGGATTTTTTTTAATATCTTCGGATAGGGCAAGTGTGACAAAAATATTGCGAGATCATCTTTAAAATATTCAGAATCCGAGAAAATTTTATTATGATCCCGAACTTTTGGCAATGTTCGATCAATTGTGAGTTGGTATTTGGAAAGAAAAGATTTTTTTTTTTTTTTTTTTTTGATCTTGTGTTCATAAATGTGCGGACAAAAACATCAAAAAGGGCAAGAAGGATTAGCATTATTAAAATATTTATTCAATGAGGATATATGGATCCGCAATGCGTACAAAGGAAATATAAACCCTCACAAAAGAGAGAGTCAGTACGTGGACTTCTTTCCTATATTCAAATTTCCCTTTTTGAAGTTTATATTCGGCCAGTATAAAAAGCGTAATGTTCGAGGAAAAAAGGGGAAGGCCACACAATTGAGATACACGGCCATAGGAGAGAACACACGCTAGAGAGAATAAAAGGGAGAAATCATGGGATTCGGCAATTCATTTGAGCGATACACGTAAGAAGAAAGAGAGAGAGAGAGTCCACGGCCGAGTACTTTGCGTCCAAAAATCTCAAGGCTGTGCGTCCACCGATCCTCACCATCGTCATTAGAATCCTCGCTGTCACTCACTGCTGCCTTCCGAAGTTGAGAAATTGCTGCCTCGCTGAAGATCTCCGAGCACTTTTGGTCGCAATGTTCGTGAGTGATACGTGCATGGTGGTGTTCACTTCAACAACACACCCTCATGGTCAAAGTTTGATAATCAAGGAGGTTTATCACAAGACCTGTAGAATTCGCAATGAACTTGGGAACTAGCCAAGTTTGTCATTGGTCAAAGTCTCCCTAGCGTCCTTTGCTACCTTGCCGAGAAGCCCTGCACAGCTATGTCATCTCCATTCGAATAAAGCTTGGGCCCAACTAACGCGATGGCTGACGCTGCTCCCTATCTGAGAGCTTGACATTGGAGCCCCAGCGCATTACTGTCCGAGCCCTGCCGATGAGCTGACACTCCTATTGATACCGACATCGCCTGCTTGAAGCTGTTGCCATTGTTGCTTACGTCCACAAACCGAGATTCAGCAAATTCCCGACAATGCTGTTGCTCCCCCAATGTTGCAGTTTCCTCGTGAATAGCAAAGCCACCGTTCCCATTCACATCCAAACCGAGTCGATCCCGAAGCTCCTATTTTTTGCAGGTTCGTTGACCGTGAGCCCACGGTCATCCTTTACCGAGGAGCACCATTGTGCCGAGCTTCGTTCACGCACCGCCCTCTCCCGTTGAGCGGATTCCAACCAGTTCAAATTTGGTAATATTTTTTGCGAAATTAGGTAATTATCTTATCTAAATTTGATTTGGATATTATATCGCCTAATGCATGCTTATCAATATCTTACGTGCATGTTTGAATTATCGGCGTGTTCCCAATTATGATTTATTGCCCAATTCGCAACCGCACATGAATTTTTTTTACTCCATTCGTAAGGCTTTAGATGGAATAATTAATTACGCGGGAGTAAAATTGATATCTTGATCTTTAAGGCTTAAGATTAATTTATCGATTTTATTAGCGAAATAATTAAGTTTGAATTTCAATTCGAATAGTGGATAGCCTTTTTGATGATCATGGATGGTTTGATGTTTATCTCTTAATTGTTTTGTTTATCCCGAAAATACAAAAAAAAAAAATTGCATTTGCATGTCATGTAGAATTATGGCATATTTTGTACGTCATTGCATATTAGGATTAAATTGCACTTAGTTTAATTTTAGGTAATATTTTTCTTAATTTATTATAAGTTTAGGGATTTTCTTAAATAGATTGCATTTTAGGATTATTTAGGTTAAGATAATATTTTAGTTTAAATTAGGATTTGGCTCAACCTAATTCTTAATATAAATTAAATAGGATCTTAATCTAGTTAGGTAATTTTCACATTTCACCAAATTTCGAATTTCATGAAAAATACAAAAAATGTCATAGGTTAAATTAGTTTTATTATTTAGGATAACATGCATTCTTTTAGGAAAAAAAGAAAAAAAGTCATATGCACGTCATTAGGGTTAGATTCACTGAGATGCATGCCATTTAGTATTGTTGCTAGGTCCATTTAATTAGAAATTGCCTGTCATTAGAATTAGGTCATTTAGTTATATTGCATTGCATGACTCTCATTAAATAAGTGAAAACCAAAAAAAAAAAAAAAAATTGCATGTTAAATTAGAAACCATATCTAGGATTGTTGATATGGATTTTGAATTAACATTACAGATGCTTTCGTTGCTTTGACGTAAGTTTTTTGCAATTTATTTATTGTCTATTTGGATGTTAAACTGGTGGATTGCGCACCCGCATGATCACATCACATGTTAGGGAAATAGATTTAAAATCAATTTAAGCTGCCTACAAAAACATTTTTTGGAAAATAAAAGAATGGTACCGAAAAGATATTAGAGGACTAGTGTAACCAAGTCCCTATACCCATAGTCTCTGGTTCATAGGAGTAAAGTAAAACTCCCATTACTTTACTTGGGTTTCTAATCGACCCATCAAAAATAGATTAGTGGCGACTCCTAGATAAAATCCGTTTGCATATTAAAAACTTAAACTTAAGTCGCGAATTGGTATGGGCTTGGGAGAGCCCAAGTTAAGTTTAGGCTTAACAATCCATTAGCCAAACCTTAGGTGGATCACACCCGAAAATTTGGTCGCGACAGACAAGTATTCTTGTTATGCAGACTGCAAAATCTCAGCGAAACTAACCGCACCTCAAATACATTGATTGTCCAATTCGGCATCATGATAGATTCTGGGACCAATCCATTTTTCCTTTCTGCATTATCCCCCGAGACCTGCATATTCAAGGGGAAAGCAGAACATTAATGTATTCAACCTCAGAGATTACAAGTGTCGTGGATGGAAATCGTGTTACAAGTTACATGGCGGATTGGATCGAGAGCATAATCGAGATTAATTTTGAGGAGATTGATCCTTTTCAGGAAACAAAATGATTGAATATAGGCTTGCTTGCAAATGGGAATGCTTGGAAAAAGCAAATGCATTGGCCGAAACCAGAAGCAATAGAGACAAAGCAAGAGAAATTGAGCACTCACCGACATCGCGAATTGGCGTTGAGATGATCTATAGCTAGATGGCATCGGGGGTGACTAGGCAAGCGGCTTGGGGGGGCGGTGAGCGGCTAGGCGAGCAGCGTCAGGGGTGGTTGGGCGAGCGGCGAGCGGCATCCAGCGGCGGCGTCGAGGACGAGCAACGTCGAGTGGCTGAGTGTCGGGGTGAGCGGGGGCGAGCGGCGAGCGTTAGGGCGAGCGACATCAGGGTGGCTGAGCGAGCGGCGTCCACCGGGGGATGAGTAGCGTCTGGTGGAGGAGTCGAGGAAGAGTTGCGTCCGGTGGTGGCATCGAGGGCGAGCGGCATCAAGTGGTTGAGCGTCGGGCGAGCGGGGGCGATGGCGTCGAGGGAGGCAAGGGCGGGGTGAGCGGCATTCGGTGGCAGCGGCGTCAAGGGTGAGGGCAAGCGGCGTCGGGAACGGGGGAAAGGCAGAGAATGGGAGAGAACAACTGCGATAAAAAGTGATTTGGGGTTGGGGGTTTTTACCTTTTACTTTTAGGAACCCTAACCTGTACGGTTCGGTTCGGTTCGTTCCGATGGGAACCAGAACCAGAACCGAGAACCGCCAGTTCCTAGAAAAAGGGAACTGGGAATCGGAACCGGCCTCTTCAGAATCGGGAACCAAACCAGAACCTCCGGTTCCCGGTTCCACCCGAGAACCGTGCTTACCCCTAAGCCGAGCTATATCAAATATCCACGGCGGCTTCTCCACCTCTATTTTTCCCTAGGAAACCGCTCTTTAACTTTTTTAACCAGTTAACTTGGGAAGATTAGAATTGGAAACTCTTGCCTGAAGGTATTTCCTTAAATCCCACAAAACAAGATTCCTTGAATATGAAGCAAGAAAAAGCGACATGAGCAAACGAATAATTCTAGAGCAAATAAATTACCGAAACATGGATAATCATTAGTAGATAATCACATATTTAGGATAGAATGATGGGGGATTACACCCTTTGGCCAAAAACTTATTTTGTTGACTCGAATACTTCTATAGTTCCAGTCTGCGCAGCATGTTTCGGTTGAAAGTATGTATTTATGATATATACGTTGATTAAATGTCTTTAGTGTTGGAAAATGACGATTTTAGACGTTCTATCTTAACTTCTTTCTTGCCAGAGATTCCGCTTGTTATGAAGTTGATTTTATTTGCAGATGATGACTAAAGGATAGCAGCCGATAATTGAGTCGCTATCCTACAAATAATGTACTTGAGCAACTTTGACCTTAGTACATCACAGGCACACCAATGTGGAGGAGTCCTTCACGTCGTACGCTACAGTTCTCCGTTGTTTCTGGGCGGCTCTCGTATGGGAATGCCATGAGAAATTGTGAAAATTTTCTAATTAAGTTTATCTGTCTTATTCTCAACATAACTATGATGTGTTTCATTCCAATATTTTATCTTCTTTGATTGGCATTTTATTGTTTACTTATTGACCCTAACTTCTCCGGAATCTTTAAAGCAGCTAACAAACTGTTCAGATGTTATGTTTGTTTAACTTTTCGCATCCAAAAAAATGAGTCATGAAGTAGAATTTAGATGCATACCCGACACGATTTTATTTTTTTTTCCCATTAACTGATTTTGATATTCTAATTTGCCATCTTTTGGTTAAGAATAATGTTAGGAAGCAGGTTTATGTTTTACATCATTTGTCAAGGTGTGAGTTATTTATGTTTTCCTCACTGACTCTTAACTTTGGTTGTGTTGATCAAAAGGAAATGCTTAAGGTGGCTAACTGTGGAATCATACATAACTATCATGTGTAAGTAATAGACAAAAGCACATACAGTTAGCCACCTTAAGCTTGTAGGATTCGCGGAACACCATCACATACAGTTAGTTTTTCATTACTTACACATCGCTTGTAGGATTCCATGAAATTATTGAGGGCTACTCTTAACTTTGTCTATTACTTTACACATGAGATTCCCGGGTCTGGATCGGATACATGAATCGGGCTTTCTATAACAAACCCCTTCAATAGAATTAAACCCAAACCTCCAAAGACTAACTCTAAACACTTAAACTAAATCAAGCGCAAACTCACTAAAACACAAGTCAAAACCTATTTTGTTGTTATAGCTGCATTAATCCCATTTTTACTATAATCGCACTAAGCTCACCTTAAGCACAAAACTTAATCCATTGCCCAAAGTTCATAAATCTTAAGTAAGCCCACCCTCGTTATTTTCTTTTATCAATTTCTACTTCTAATGACTAAATCTACCTTATTTACATTAAAAAGATAAAACTGTCACGAATCTTTCACTTACAATATAAAGTGAAGGTTCCCCCCCCATTTTTTACTTTTTTCCATTTAGGATGGTTACCATAATAAGTATTCCGGGTCTAATAGTAAGGAAAAAATGCATTCTTTGATGTAGTATAAAATTGAAAAATCTCTTCTCCATTCTTGAATTTATATCAACTTATCTATTTTTTTTTTCTCTTTTATAAAAGCTCACTTTCTTGGTAAACTTTTGTTAATTTCATTAGCTAAAAATATATATGTAGACTCTTTATTTACTGTATCAAAGTAATTATCTTTTTTATTACTATGTTGGTGAGATACTTTATGCAGGGCATGTAAGAGTTTAGAAGAATATCTAATAATACACTAAAAGCAATATGCACAATGAGGTACTTTATCAATATAAAGTAATGATATTTCGCTGGTATTTTTTAAAAAATATTCATTACTTTATGTAATGTTATGATTTAATTAAATTTCATTTGCTTAATTTATCTATAAATTTAATCAACAGCATAACAAAGAACTAGATTTCTTAAAAATTTCTTATTTTGAAAAAAAAAAATTATGGAAGTAATATATAATAATTAGAAAAAACGTAGTACCTTTAATACACTTGGAAAATTTACAATAAATAAAAAACTAAATATATGAAATTCTTAATTATGGTAGGTAGATCTTACATAGATATAGAAAAATCTAAAACAAATGAAACTAAATAAATTTGAAACCACCTATATAAATTTAGTCGCGATGTGGTGGAGATAGTATCGTCCTCCTTTTTTTCATTACTTCTTCCAGCTCCTGTTGTCTTCTTCCAGCAACCCAGAGGTTTCTTAAGGCGTACCAAGAACAGCTCAAACGAGACTCCACCGTGAGTTTAGTCGGTCCACCACCACCTGGCCATCACCGAGCACCACCCTTACTAACAAACACCGTCACTGGTCATCGTCCACCGCAGCATTGTCCATCATCGCCGGTCACCGGCCATCCCACATTCACAATCACATAACAACAGAACTATGGAGAACAGGAATTGGAAAAACAAACCGACATGGATATCCCATAGGATGGACACTCCGGTCATAGACTCCAGACATTTCCTCTCCGGCGAGCACCACGAAGATACGATTGGAAAATTTGCAAAACAGAGAGTAGAAACCTGAGAAAAATATACACTCAGATTTTCGACAAACGGTGTGTCATTGTGATTATCAAATCCAGTTCATGCAAATTGAGTAGTTTTTAGTCTAAAATCCACAATGGGACAAAAATATCATCACAGATTATCCAGAAACAGCTTCGGTGCATAGTCTCTTAGGTACGAGTAGAATGAACACCAACTCGGCCTCGCACCTTGCCGGAATAGGGTAGAAAATGGGGGACGTAATTGCCTGTTTTATCAGCGATTCGGGAGCTGCGACGAACACACGAGTCAAGAATTGGGGCTCCTACGATCGCTCACGAGCGAAGCTAAGACAAGTAGATGAGGTTCAGACTAGACATGCTTTCTTCGGACCTTCTCGGCCAGAAACAGGGAAAAACAGAGTACGTTCTGTACTCTTCCAAAATCGTTACCTAGCAATGGTGAACGATGATGAGCGACCTTGGAAACGAAGAGCAAGCTTCTAGAATCGATTTCCTACGAATTTTTCCCCTCGAATACTTAAATCTCTGAGTGTATAGTATGCTTTTCTTCCTGGAAAAATCGGTGAAAGGAAGAAAAGGGGAGCAGCGGCTGAGGAAAATTTGAAGTGGTGAGAGTCAATGAAGTGTGAATTTATGGCTGTCAGCAATGGAGGCCCGTAGCCATTGCCGAGCTTGAAGTACTGAAGATGATTCAAGATAGAGAGATTTTCCCTACTTCCTTAAAAGAGCCACTTTTTCATTTTGTCTTGTGACGCCAGCCCTCTCCTTACGCCAGAACTTTAGGAGGACTCGACGCTGGGCCTTTTTTAAGCTCCATGGGCTGCACGTCCGAATGGGCTTAAAAGACACCAAATCGGATGGTGGCCTAACTTATGGGCTTTTTAGCGGTCCGCGTAATGCAAGTTGGTCCAAACAATGTAAGATGGACTAAATGGGGGGGCTGGTGCGACCAAGGGGTTTTTTCTTTTCTTTTCTTTTTTACACAAATCTTGTTTTTGTTCTCGAGAAAAAAAGAACGTAAACGCGTTTGTTTGCGTTTTTGTTAAATCTACTTTTTTTATTCTCTAACAAATTTGGAAAAACAAAAACAAAACTTGTTTCTGAACACTTTAAAGAAACAAATTTTCTCGCTCTTCTTTCTTTTCTAATCTTTCTTTTTCTTTTACGTTCTTCTTCTTTTTTTCTTTTTGGCTAGTCGCCTGCCTTGGCCATGACCGGCGACCGACTGTCGAGGGGAGCATCACCGGCCCCTGCGAGGCCGCCGGCCAAAAGGAAGAAAAAATAAAAAATAAAAAAGAAAGAAAAATAAGAAAAATACAATAAAAATATTTAAAAATTAAAAGAAACAAAAAAAAACACAAATTTACCGAACGTGTTTATGTTATTTGTCTATTCCAGAACAAGTTTACCAAATGCGTTCTTCCTTTCAAAAATTATTTCTCGAAACAGAAAATGCTTAGGGTGCATTTAGTAACATTTTCTTTCCAAAATTCTCAATGAAAATACCTTCGGTAGATATGGTTGCTGTGTTTTCAAAATTTGAACCTTAAAACTGAAAAAGTACAAGGATGCTTTAAAGAACCTGGCTTTACGTTTATTTGGGCAAATGACACTTATTGTCTATATAATCATGACAACGTGACTTATTTGCCACCACAGAACAGTATGAGGACTGTAATTATAACCAACATAAGATTCAGATTAAAGTTATTTTTCCCAACCTATGTAGGGACCGAAAATATTCAATTTCCCCGGACAAAAATGCAAAAGTAATGTGTCGCCACCAAATACAGCTTAATTGCTCATTGTCTCAGACCCATGGCCATTCCTTTCAATTAAAAAGTAAACACGTAAAATGTATTACTCAAAGTCAAATATCCTAATTTGGTGTGTCTTGGCTCCACAAGTTATGTTATAGTTGTTGGTGAGACAATTTTTATGGAATAAAGTTACTAATTACTGAAAGTAGGATTGACATGGTAATACTTTGGCATGACAAATGATAAAGCTTCCCAAAACAGCCGTACACTCACTGAAGGTTTGTCACTTTGAACTTTTAATTTTTGTTATTCATAAACGTTGTGTTTCAAGCATATTGATTTTTTATAATTCGAAATATCTTAAATTTCATAGCATACAAATACTGACATATAAATTCAAATATTATCTTTTCATAATTGAGAAATAGAGAGAGAGAAAAAAAAAAAAAAAAAGGTCTTCTACTTCCAAAGAGAAAACAAAGGCGCTCAAAGGAAAAGGTAAGTTGAGTAAACGACCTCCCCTTCGCCTGCATCCCCGTTTCATTACTTGACCTAAAAAACAAGAAGTGCGAAAGACCGTAAGACTTTTAAAGTGCAATTTTTGCAGTCATGACGGAAGCGGAGGTCGATGAAAAGTATCGACCACTATTTGAAGCCATGGTGAAAGCTGATTGGACAACTGTCAAGACAATCCTCCGTAAAGATGACGAGGCAATGATGGCAAATGTTACGAATGAATCCCCTAACGCGCTCGAATATGCAGTTATGGCTGCACAAAATCAACATCACTTGGTCGAGAACCCGTCTCAAGTGCTTGCCCGGTAAATCTAAAGAATATAAAATTCCATTTTGAGGACCGCCCTCTACGATGCTGTTCAGAAAGGAAGAATGATGATGGTAACGGTATTGGTAGAAACCGTTGATTCCAAATCTGATATTATGCCCCCCTGCCCTGTTACATGCTATTAGATATGCTCCTATGCAAAAGAAGATTATCTGGTACCTGACCAGGCAAACAACACCCGCCCCAGATATCAATACCATGAGGTGCCGTATTCTAGCCGGACATTTGGGTAGGATTTCGCACTTACTTATCTTATTTCATTTCCTTGATTGTTTGCTTTAATTAACTTTTTTGTTCTTGTGTCCCCAAAAAAATAAGCTTTTTTTTTTTTAGCTCACCAATACTCCGATGTAGCCACATCCAAGGATAAGAAAGAACATAGCCTACTGGGAGACTTGGCAAAAATGAAGTATTAGAGGAGCTAGAATCAATTTTTGGGAAAATTGTATTTACGAATGTAGTATTTCTTGCACTTCTTTTTTTAGATATGCACAATTCGAGCAACTCTATCCACATGGTATTCACTCTATTTGTTCCTATTTTTAGGTTTCCCCTCATGCTTCGGCAATACATCATTTGACAATTCCAAAGACGTGAAGATGGCTCGAGGTCTTTTTGTTAATCTGCTTAATATTTAAATTAAGGCACAAGGACTATATCTGTGTATACAAATAAATATCTAAACGATAATGTATGCCACAAACTAATATCTAAAATAACACCTGTGAAGTTAGCTGAGAAGTCTTACTCAATGTCACATTGCCAAAGAATAATCCGAAATTATTGGATTTCAAGTTATAGAGGTGGATTGATCCCAGTTTTTTTTCTAGCATATTCAAGCACTATTAAATTTAATTACATGCGCAATCTTCATTTCATGAGATTCACATCTATCTCTTGGTTCTCGATCAATTCCTAATTTGCCGACATGATTCTTCTTTCCTCTTTGTAGTCGTCCAACCAGCACTTAAGTGGTTCAAGACATCACTTTGGAATCTCGCCACAATATCAGGTACATGATATTGCCATGGTATCTGCAGAAAAAGACCTTATTTCATCCATGGGTAGAGATCTCTATAAATTAAAGTGTCAATTGATATTTTCAATATATTCCTTTGAGATCATACTTTTTATTAATATGGACTGGCTACCAATTTGTATATTATGATATGACTTGATTTGATTTGATTCGATTCATAGTCTAAATAATATGTATTTATTAGGTGAGTTTGTATAAATTACCAATAGAAAAAAGACCTATTGATCTGACACTAAATCTACCCATTTTCCATTAAAAAAGGAATTCTTTTTTCTTATGACATTGTTTGTCATCGATAGATCCATCTCTTCTCCAATGCATGCATTTTAATTTTCAAGACACATGAAGTTTACTTTCTCGATAAATATCTTAAATCTATAATTTTCTTCTTAACTACTATATATACATAAGAACTCGGCACAAATGTAAAAGCCTCTTCAACCTTTTGATTCTTTATCGTGGGAAACTGTTTGATGTTACGTGCAGCACCTTTCATCAAAAGGATTAGAGAAATGAAGTTGAGGCATGAATGCTCGGTTGAGTTTGTAAACCTCGCTCTTAACGAGAAGAAGAAGGCTATGAGAACCTCAGAAATAGTTAAATTTTTAAAGGATTCAGGCATTGTCCATGACTCTGCATATAGCAGAATCCTTGAAATTGTCGAGTTATGTCTTGACCAATTTCCCGAATTGATGTGGGACTCCCGTTCCCCAGAAGAACTAATGAAAGACATGGTGCTCGGACGACAAGTTGAGTTGTTTAGGCTAGTGAACGCATACAACAGAGCCGTAAATTTGAGTAAATATGATATGTACGACGACCTGATGGAGGCAATAGTAGCGTGGCTACCAGAATGTGTACCGGCAAATGTTCCTGGAGCAGTTGTTCTTATGCAGAGGGAATTTCGGTGGTTCAAGGTTGGTTTACTTTAGTTGTCAGCTACACTTAAGTGTTCTTCAATTTACTTACATTCACATTCATAGGCGTCCTTTATTTTTCTGAAGGTACTGAAAGAAAGGAGCAATCCTTCTTTGAAAAGTGTGAAATTTAAGGTCGGTTCATCGTATATGTTTGCCACCCTTTTGTGCTCTTTAATTTATAATGACATTGATAGGCGTCCTTTATTTTTCTGAAGGTATTGGAAGATAAGAGCGATCGTTCTTTTAAAATTCTGAAATTGGTGAAAACAGAAGAAAGGAATGGGAAAACATGTAGGGAAATTTTTGTAGAACAACGCAATGATTTGCTCAAAGAAGCAGGGCAATGGATGAAAGATACATCATCTTTATCGTGTCGTGACGACTCTCATCGTTACAATAGCTTTCACTGCGGCTTTGACAATACCTGGAGGCAATGACCGCAGTACGGAAATCCTGATCTTTATGAATAAGGGTTCATTTTTTATATTTGCTGTTGCAGATGCTCTTGCTCTCTTCTTCTTTGTAACTGTCACCTTGATGTTCTTGGCTATCGTAACTCTATGCTACACAATTGAAGATATTTTCCATTCACTACCGAGAAAAATGATAATAGGCGTCACTTTTCTCTTCCTCTCTTTGGCCTTTATGTTGGTGGCATTCGGCTCTGCTCTTACAATCGGCCTACGCGAATAAGCGAATGATTGAAGTGGATTTACGTCCTACTTACTTTGCTGGCTGCCATCCCTACCTATTTCTTCTTAAACGTACAGTTTCCCTTGTATGTCGAGATGGTCGAAGACATCTACTGGCCTTGCCTCTATCGTCCGCTTAAGCTTAGGAAGAAAAGAGGGCGGGACTTAATTTTACAATCTTTTGGACCAAAGCGTCATGGGGATTCTACATTCCTCAACTTTGACGCATGTTGCTTTGATGCTTCGTTTGATAAATGTAGCTGGATAATAGTAGCTGTCTTCTTTCACAAGAAGTATGTTTTTATTTTATTTTATTTTATTTTATTTTGATGCCTGTCACTTTGATGCTTAGTTTGTGTTGAGTCATGATGGATCAATGAAAGTCCGTGGTGCGTTGTCGACAGGATAGCTGTAGTCTAATATTACAAATCGGCAACTGAGAAAGGCAGTCGTCGTCGATGGGAGAAAATCGGTGAAAGCTAGAAATCGACATACGAGGAAGAGCCGCTCGCTGATTACGAGATCGATGGAAATTCAGAAGTAGAGAGGAAGCCGAATCGTAATTGGTTAAAGATGAGAACATACGGTTATAAATTAATACAGTTGAGGCCTGGAAACTTGGGAGTTATTAGGATTTGGAATTTAAAAAATAACAACTCTCGACAGTTACAGTTGGTGCAAGGCTATAAAAGGCCAAGGAAGACAATTGTAAAGCATCCGACCAAGTAATAACACAAATTAAATTTTCTGCAATTTACTTATCAATTCTTTACTTGCAATTCTTTATTCTTTACTATTTTAGTTTCCATAGTTCGCTTCATACTATTGTTCTTGTCCAAGTCACCACACAACCCGATTCACTTTAAAAAACCAAAAAATCTATCTTTTGGTAAACGTATTTCAATGAGAAACATTTTTGATGGAACATCTTTTTGACACATTTTATGGGACCATTGAGGTCAATTTGAATAAGCGCAAATGGTGAAAACGAGGAATCAAGAGCCTCGAAATGTCGCTGACAAGGAGAGTCAATCCCCGCAACTAGTCAATGAGAGGCTTGCTCGATTAGAGTCATCATCCGCTAATGCGGTGGGAGATGACAAATATGATGAGAATTTAGCGAATATTCTACGAAATCTCACTAATGAAGAGAGGAGAGATTGGAGCCAAAGCTGGTGATAGTAGCGATCGTGAGAAGGATGTTTGAGGAACAACTAAATGATTGGGCTAATCTTATGGTTAATCATCTCGCAAGAGTGCTTAAGCCCATGATAGTCAACATGGTGAACGAACTTGCTTCTGGGCCGGGATGGTCAAGGCAGCCGTTTCTGGTGCCAGGAAGTCAAGGGGCAGCGAGGTTTGTACCTTCGACCTCTTCTGTTCTTTAAACAATGTCGGTAATTTTGGTCAAACCGTACCACATTTCCATGCTCCAGGTCATTTCGGAGCTTGCGGATTGAGAGCGAGAGCAATTCGTTCGGTATTCCAAACTCGAATGTGATTTTTTACAATGAGATGCTGTTCGATATGCAATCTTTGTAATTTTTAATTTTTTTTTATAATAACATTTTTTACATATATTTGAGGTAAAAAAAGTATTTGCTCAATTTCAGAAAGTTTCGCCTTTTGAGATTCAAGATTTTTCTTTTATCAAAAGAGTTAGGAATTTACTTTTCTAATTTTATGCATTAATATTTTGATTGAATGGAAAATTTTTTTTGATTGATTCATCATTTTGAGCAAACCAAATAGATGAAAGCCCGGACAACTAATTTTTGAAAATATTTTCGTTCAAGCAAACACAGGCAAAATCTTATCCAAATTGATCTCTTACAAGTGATCTTCTCATCTTTATGTCTTTAGAGTCAATCTCGTGTCGCGTGCAAAGTCTTACTTGAGAGTAACCAAATAATAATAATAATAATAATAATAATAATAATAATAATAATAATGCTTTACGTGAACGCGCAAGATTATCGTTTACGGCTAGTTTGGGCAAAGTCGGGTTTCTCAAACTAACTAGCGCTGCTCTTTCTTGACATTTTTTTTTTTTTTTTTTTTTTTTTTTCTTTTCCCCTTAGCGAAAGAAGAAGATATGATAGAGCACCCAAGTGGAGTCCGTTTTAGGACAATGAGACAAGAAGTTCTTTGTCTCCAGAGTCATCTCGTGTGTGTTTGGTTGGATACCCCCATAGACTCGCAAAAGTGCTCCGAGATTAAGAGTGGCTCATGCCCTAAATTATTGGTAGTGGCTGAATCGACTGAAACCTAACTGGTGACTAGGCATCTACCATTCAAACGTAACCTTGTTTTGGAAAAATCCTAACGTATTACATGGAGTGCCGATTTGGTGTCACGGACTCAATTAAATATCTCCATCTTCTTAAAGAATCGAGACAATTGAAGATACTCTATTCGATATAAAGTATTATATCGATACTTTATATGAAGAAGGAGCTAGACTCTTTGGTTTGGTGTGGACGAGACGTCCTAGAAATTGAACCATTAACTTCAACTTCCTGGACATAGATTCCAATAAACGGACTTAGGTGATTTTATAAGAACAACTTATGGACAGGAATCCAACAATTGCGAGGCAATGTCACACGTTTCTTAGTGCAAATCAGAGGAGCAATTCCATGATTTTCTGGCGTGGTAGTGGCCAAAAGTCTCCCGACGCCGAAAGAAAAAAGAGGTGAAGAGAATGATCGGCCCTTGAGCAATACGTGGAGAAAATATAGATAGGTTATATGTCATTATCTAATTCTGCTTGTATGAACCTGCATTTTACAGAATAAAAAATCTGTCGAAAGAGGATTCATGTTACATAATCTATCGGCATGAAAGTGTTTTCTACATAAGCAGACTCAAAATAGAAAAACTTATTTATGGATGAAACCTACTTGCTAAAAATGAAAACCGTATGTGTCAATATATGGAATAATTGTCTAAAAAGTTCTAAACTTATTGTAAGGCAGCCAATTTGATCCAAAACCTTTCAATTGTGCCTTTCAATGGTGTCGATTCAGCCTTAAACATATTGCATAACGGCCAATTCAATCTTAATCCTTTCAAATATGCCAATTTAGTCATAAACTTTTTAATGATTTGACAATATAGTCATTTCAAGTAAGTTTGGCTAGAAATCACTGAAGAATCATATTGGTGAATCATCAAAAAATTTAGAGCTAAATTGACATAACTAAAATGTTTATGATTGAATTAGTCACCATACAATAAGTTTATGACTTTTTGGATAATTTTTCCTTCATTCTATAAAACCTACTTATATAAAGAAATTTTTACTCCATTAGTACATTGAATAATATCACCATACAATATGTCATGCCTCGACCTAGGTCAACCCTCTTTCTCTTTGGTCATTTATTATAAAGTCTCAAGATATGTCGTTAACCCATTCATTTTATCTTTTAATTTTACACAAACTAAAGCGGAATTAACTACACCCAAATCATTCACATCGATAGGAATAGCATAGAACACATCAACAAATACTTATATATATATGTATACACACACACTAGCTTAACACTTTAGAAGCTTCACATCTGCATATCCACGATGTGGATTCCTTTGGGCTCATCAAAAGGGGGTATGGGTTAATTTAGTACCTCTATCCTACAACGGCAACCTCAAAAAGTGGTATCTCATATGCATCTAATATGCGTCCATGTTATAGTACCAAAGTTCAAGCTCGGGGTTTGACTCCTAATCCGGATCTGTCTCCAAGTCAATAATGGCACCATCAGGGGTGTCCACAACCATGGGGTCCCAAATGGCCCCTAAGGATCCCTTGCTTGGCAGTCCGTCAAAACCCCTAGAAAGGGCTGAATAGCTCCCCTCCAAATTAGACATAACAAGCCATAAACTTATGGGGCACTAGGTTAGCTAGCCCCTCATCCACCCAGATGGTGGACACATGCTTCTAGTAAACCACGTCCATCCCCTCGAGTGGATAGGGGCCCACTTAATTGTTGATGACAGATAAATAGTAAAGTCTTTACTTTGCATTATCTATAAGTATGAAATGCGCTACCCACCATACAATGCCCTAACACAATATCTAATATCCATATATATTACACGCACGCGCGCGCACAAATATATATATATATACATATATCTCACCACGTGGGCACACAATTTCAGCAGACATATGACAATCATGAATAATAATCTAGACATAATATTATCACTTTCATGCACAATGCATTCACACGAGTCTAGGTTATTACGACCGCTCACGGTCACAATCGACACTCGCATTGGTGGTCTTCCGCCATAACCGAGTATCTTTCTACCCTATTGAGTACAGTAACATCTTGACTTCATTTGAAGACGGCATTTCATTTAAGGAGTTTGTTCTAAAATCCATTAGCAAACAACATTCCATTGACGTGGGGACATCCGAAATCTATCAAGAATAATCATATGAGTATGGAATCATTAATGTGATCACATGAGCACATTACCACTTAAGCCAATTTTTATCTTTCTTATTAGTCAATGCAAAAGTGTTTAATACTTATACATTATATCCTAGAAATTTTTACACACAAAAAAGCCATAAAAAAATTCCACGTGATCACCAATTGGTTATTCAACCAACAAAATAATCATGTATTAACCTCATAGCATATAATATCACATCATTAGTTCATTTATCAACTTAGGACCTCACCTTTCAAACTAATATTTCACAAGCACTTATCACTTTTAAAATTTGAATTTAATAAATAATTATCACCTCGAAAATTGGAATTTAATAAGTACTTATTACCATTCACAATAGGTTATCACATGTACTTATTGGTATTCATGATAATCTATCGTTTGTACTTATCACTATTCATGATAAGTTATCACATGTACTTATCACTATTCACAATAACCTATCACTTGTACTTGTCACTATTCACAATAATCTATCACTTAGCTTATCACTCATCAATGATAAGCAATCACTCTAATTCACTTATCATATAATCTAAGTATCATCAATCCTAGTCATAATCCTAATCCTAAGCACAAACACTGCCCTAAATAAGGGTTAGGAAGTTACTCACAGTTTGGTCTTCAAGTCTTGACGGTGAGCGGTGGTGGTGAGGCTCACGACTCATGGTGCTGGCTCGGTGAAGGGGTGATGGTGCGGATAGCGGTGGCTCACGACGCAACAACAAAACGGCAATGGCAATAGCAACGACGTCATGGTGATGAGGGCTCACAGCAAAGGACAACATGTTGGTGGCGGCTTGGTAGTAAGGGTGGCTCGGCAAGGGCGTGAGGCAGCAAGGCATGGTGAGCAGCGCCAGCAAAAGAGTGTTGATTTGGTGTCATGGACTTAATTGAATGTCTCTTAAAGAATCGTAAACCCTGAGGACACTCGATTTGATGTATAATATTACATCAATAGGTTACGTGAAGAAGCTAGACTCTTCGGTTTGGTGTGGCTGAGATGTCCTTGAGATTGAACCATTAATTTCAATTTGCTAGACAAAGATTCCGATGAAGGGACTTGGGGAATTTTAAAAATGAGAACTACTTATAGATAGGAATCAAACAATTGTGATGCAATGGCACCCCTTTATCAGTGCCAATCAAAATAGCAGTTTCATGATTTTCTAGTGTGGGAGTGGCCAAAAGTCTCCCAATGGGGGAAAAAGAGGTGAAGAGAATGATTGGGGCCTTAAGCAAATCTAATGGCGGTGAACGAAAATATTATGGATTTATATATACATGCATCGTCATCATAAGAGACTTTTACAAAAAAAAAAAAATGTCTTAGAATGGAAATTTAAATCTGTCTATTACATAAAGTTACATGTAGAAAATATAGATAGGTTATGTGTTATTATCTAAATTATGCTTGTATGAACCTGCATTTTACAGAATAAAAGTCCATCAAATATGATTCATATTACATATACTGTCAGCGTGAAAATCTTTTATACGTAAGCCTTCTCAAAACGAAAAGACTTATTTATGTATTAAACCTACTTGTTGAAAATGATAACCGTACGTGTCATTCTATAAAACCTGCTTATATAAAGAAATCTTTACGCCATTACTACATTGAATAAAAGTCGAGTGAAATATGCCACTCGCAAAGCAGGAAATGGTGGGAGAAAAGAAAATAATGTGACTATGAGTCAATTAATAGTTCCTTTAGTCTTTCTGAAAATAGGGAAATTGTCAGGTCCGATAAATTTATTCTTTCGAGCCAACAATTCTCTGCTCCCTCTGCCTGTATATATTGACTTTTTTTTTTTATATTTTATTATTAATTTGAGCTTGAACTCATGAATAGCTACTAGGCATATATATTATGTTTGAATATATATATATATATATATATATATATTATTTTTCTCTTGTAATTTGAGGAATGTAATAGAGTAGTATGAAGTGCTCCATCCCTTAATAGTTGACATCATGATTAAGTGGAGTCTTTACCAAATTAAGTTTTTTCTTGGGCTTGGGAAAGCTATTCGGGCAACTTCATTTGTGAGCCTTTAGTCGTATCATTCATTAGCAAAATGAGTACCTCACTTTTGTCAAGCCAAAAAGCGAAAGTGAAAAACTTCAATTTGATGACTCTATTCCTCTTTCTTACCATAGAGTTCATTCCATTCCTTGATTGGCACTGTGCTCGAGTTGAGTCTTTACGAAGTTGAGTTGCTTGCTTGGCTTGCAAAAGCTATTCGCAAGCCCTTAGTCATATAACTCATCAGCAAAATGAGCACCTCCATTTTGTCAAGCCCAAAAATCAAAGTAAAGAAATTCAATTTGATGACCCTGTCCTCTTTCTTACTATAGAGTTCAGTCCATCCCTTGACCGTTGATGCCATGATCAAGCTAAGTCTTTTCCAAGTTAAGTTGCTTCTTGGTCAAGTTATGTTATTTTTGCTGTAATTGTAGAGGCTTGCAATATATATTTTTTTCTCAGCTGAAACTTGAACATGTACTTGCTGGTGGTTTTGCATGAGTCGAATTTTCTTGTTCTTGACTTGGTAGTCTTGCCATTGGGTTGCTCTCCTAGTTAGTCTTCCAAAAGCGAAGTAAGCGGAGAATGCAAAAATGGGTGAGATATTCAGTTATCAAAGAGTTTTAGCCTCCGTCTTTTTCTTTCTTTTGTTGTGGGGGGAAGTTGGTGGTTCGTTCATTTCTTGTGTACCTTTAAGGTGAGCCTCTACAATTACAACAAGCAAGCATATCTTCTTTTCTTTCCCCCCACTTTTACAGAGTTGGATTACTTCAGTGTAAAATAGTTTATCCTTGGGAATATAGACTAGTCCTCTACTGTTGAGCTTCACCTTCGTCGTGTCTGGATTCCTCAATACACGCCAACAGTACCGACCTGTCCTCTCTCTTGCATCCGGGAGCTCTCATGATTCTTCTCCCTCACCTCACCATTCCAACGAGGTCCCTCACTATAACACCAGCTGAGCTTCCAGAACAACGTCGCCACAGTTTCTGACTCCTACTCGACCTCAGGTGGTGGCCAGTGTTGCCTCGGACGAGTTTGGCCAAGAGGCTCTGTTTTCGGATCCTCCATTTCCACCGTTCAAGAGCTTGCTCTTCTCCTTCAAACCTTTATTAATCCATTCCTGAAGTTCCAGAAGCTCGTCCCACGCCTCAGTGACTGCCATGGAACCGCTGGTTTCGCCTACAACTTCCCTTGCGGAGACGGACTTGACAGCTCCCTGTTTGGCGTTCTTCCTTGGTTCGAGTTTTTGGCCAGCGACTCACTTCACGGCGGTGCTTCATCATCGTGCCTTTATCCCCAATAATACTCAAACATACAGCGGCACCTCCCGTAATCGTCGAATTGGCCTTGAATAGCCACGGTATTGCTCTGCTCTGTTCTACTCTGTTTCTGTGTCGTTGCTGCTGCGGTTCGCCCTGTTGTTGCGAGTATACGAACGCCCAGCCTGCCACCATTTCTGATTGCTCAAAACTGAGCATTCGCTGGGATAGAAAGCAACAGCTAAACCAAATCTGGAGAGAAACAGAAGATACAAGAAAAAGAAAACACACGAAGAAAACAGGGAGAGTGGGAGCCACTAAAATTCGTCATCGCTTGGCGTTTATGAATCCGCCGGCTGGAGTCTCCATATCGTCTGAGCCTGAGATGCGCGGTCATGGCTATAGCAGTGCCAATCAAAGTATTCTTCCTTGAGCACTCTTCGGCCATTGATAAATACGCTGTTTGTTCGTTGCCACTGTGGATTACCAGGCCCATAGAATTGCGCTATTCAGTCAAGCCAAATTGCATCTTGTTATTTGGAGCCTCCACGGCATCTGGCCGACATTAACTCACTTCAATGCCATCGGGTCGTTTCTATTCCGATTGAATTTCAAAGTCGATCGCATGTCTGGATTTTCATCTCACTATGCTTTCCCCGTTCTGGTTAGCTGAAGTTGAAGAGAACACCAGACGTCACAGATGATGTAATGACCGACATTTCACTGCTGCCACCGGCGAAATCGCAGGCTCGGTTTCCGTGCATGTCAAAATCCCAGAATACTAAGTTCTCTGACCCCTCCTTGTTCTTGTCTCATCGAAACCTAGAGAATGTGGGATTTCACCTTACTATCACTTCATGAATCGCTGGTAGTTTTTATCGTGATCTTTCTCAATTGCACGTAGAGGTGCATTGAAAAAGCCAGTGAGTTTTACTCGATAAAATAGTGGGTATAAGTTCCTGTTATGGGATCGAATCATGGGCAGAGAGCACTTGGGTACGATTTGATTCAGCTGTAGAGAACACGACACAGAATCAAGAGACCTTGGCTGAAAGCATACCCGATAGAGAAGAAAATGACGGAGGGGATGATTCGTTCACCTCCCCCGTGTCTCTCGAGAGCATTGTCTGTTATGCCGTTCCGCTTTCTCAGCGGAGCTAGGCTCGACCTCTGGGAGAGATTGCTATGCAAATTTCAGCACTTCTGCCGATTTTCTACTCGAATGCATTTGATACGGACAACTCATAAGATCATAGACGTTCGCCTGCTCTTTTTCTATCTGAAGGTGCTCCGGTGGAGTTGAACTCCATACCGACTTGGGTGCGTAGGATCTTGCCAGAGAGAATTTATATTTTATATAATTTTGATCACCTTAGGTTCATTCTTTTCCCAGTTTAGCACCTAAATTGCTTACGCAAATAATGCTTGCGAATGAGGTGCTCTTTGGTCTTTTCACTCTTCTCTTGATAAGTAGATATATCATTAATATGGAATATCGACGCATACAGTGTGAAGGAAATTTGTTTTTTTTTTTTTTTTTTTTTTTCACAAATCGTCTTATCCACCATTGATTTAAGAGTTCTAACTGCTTATTATCTTCACTTACCATCAAAATCAACAGTGTATAAAGCTGTATGTGGAAAAATTTTCTTTTTCTCTACCGATGCCTGCTATTATTACTGTATTAATATTTCTATTTATCATTTATTAGCTGGAACGGAAAATATTATTGCACGTGAATTAGAGGTGGCGATAGGACTGGGCAGGTGCACGATTGCAAAGCGGACGCGGGGGATTGCGTCTTGGCTCCACTATCATTAGAGATGCCCCATGATCGGCCCATGTCCCACACGGGGACATCTACGAGCTCCATCCCCAACCCCCAGCAATAATGTGGATTTCTCCCTCACACTTGCCTCTAAAAAAAAATTGCAAGTTGAAACAATCATTTATGCGAGAAAAAAAAAAAAAAAAAAAAAAAACGAATTTGGGATTCTTCTATCCTTTAGAATATAATTTAGTTTGGAAAATTTGCCGTGATAAATTAATGAGGAAAGGGAATGAAGTATTGGAAGTATTCATGTTATATTAAAAACTATGTTGAAAATAAGAAATTTTATATTACCAAAGTAATACAACTTATATAAAAGAACAAGGTTAATACCAGAAATCTCCACCATTTAGACATAGGATCACGTGTCTAGACGGGTCCATGGGGAGGGGCCAATCATATACACCCCCACCCCCCAACACCCCCGCGCACCATGTGCAAGGCAGGAAAATCTACAGTACTTAATCAGTATTTTGAGCTTAATATTCATTTTTTAATGAAGTGATTTATATATCTACATGTACAAGTATGTTGTTATTCGTCAATATTTGCAACAAATTCTTTTATAGCTTTGTAAAATTTTGTGAAAGTACTACCAACTATTTTAACCTAAAAACTTAAACCGACAAATGAATGCATTCCTTTGATATTTTATACCCCTCCTCACATGTAAGTTAGACTTTGGCCTAATACTAAAGAGTGAAAATATATATTAGAGGAGGCAAATAAGGGATTTGGAAAAAATTTGAATTCAAAACTTCTTGTTTTGATGCTGTATTAAATTTTGCATGAACATTGTAAATTATTCTAAAAACATATGCTGTCGAATTAATGCATTGTTTATTATTTAAATATTCTAATAACTTGTGTTTCCCACATGGTAGAGGTCCTTAAATTTTAGTTTATGGTTTCAAATACATCCTCATGTTCTTTATATTTTGTAATAAAGATACTACTCTTGAATATTTGGACATTCTATAGTCTAATTACAACTACAATTTTTTTTTATATATTACAAAAAGCTTAATATAATATTGACATGATATGTAATCTATTATACAGTTCCTTGAGAGAAAACAAATTGATTCGAGTCTTCCACCGGCAACTCACTTCGCGGAGGTGCTTCGTCATTGTACCTTTATCCCCAATGATACCTACACATATAGCGGCACCTCCCGTAATCGTCGAATTGGCCTTGAATAGCCCCCGTATTACTCTGCTCTACAAGACATTTCTTTATTGGTAGATGAGTGGACACGATTAAATCATATTATATTTTCTTTTTCGATCCTTTGAACAAAAAAAAAAAAAAAAAATTGCTATACAAGACATTTATTTAGTGAAAACTTTTCAGACAATGATATAGCTTCCTTAAATTCACAATTCACATATAAAATGTAGCTAATAACTTACTTTGCACAAGAAAATTTTTTATTCCCTCTCCTATAATTAGTTTGAAATTACACAAATGTCTGGAAAGACATCAACATTTTTAGGAATTTTATTTTCTAATAATTCACTTTTCACGAAACAAACAGAACCTAAAAGCATTGAAACAATGGTCACCTCATACTAGGCCGTTACAATTCTGAATTGTTTGGTCACGACACTAGGGGCTTAGCAAACTAGAACAGAAGAAAATAAATTGAGGAAATCTGGACGGTAAGTACTTGCATTAGCAAACAGCATATCAATGACACGATTACACATACCACGACATACGAACGGCAAGTGCCCACAGAATAGACATAATCCGTAACACAACACATCGGTACGAACACAACACAGTGAGCACACCAGCAACCCAGCAGATACGAAGATGAACCAATGGTAACACAGTGCACCCAAAATGAATGCTTATGCAATGACTTCAGCAGCAGCTCAACGCTTTTGCAGCATGCACTCAGTATTCAAGACATCAGCATTTGTTCAAGACGCTCGCGATGTCAACACGTACAGAGAACTAACCAGCAACATTCTCATAATATGTTTGCAATTCGGCACAACAAGCGTGGATTGACATATAGTGAAGCACGAGAAGTAAACGTGCCCGGATTAATTCATTTTCGTTTACTGGAGGTGGACTGGAGGTGGCCGAGTATGAACAGGGAATGGCGACCTAGAAGCTCCTGGAAATTGATGATGCGAGAGAGAATTTGCTGAGCTCCGTGTGTCTGCGTTCTCACCGTTCTATTCTACCCCGCCAAATGCATAAATGTATATATGCGAGGCAGTAATGGATGCGTTTGGATCATGTGAACCTAGCCCACGCTACCATTGGATCAGTGGGTTCCATAAGTGGGCTAGGGGGCCCACTTCATCCAATGGTACATGTGAGATGGGCTCGCATGCACTAGGTGCATCTAAGATTCTTTCTTCTACAAGACTTGTCGCGCCTTAAAAGTGTTGGCGTTTGATTAGTTGCTTGACCATAAGTTCATAAAATTTCGAAACAAGTACCTTTTAAACCCACTTTTGGATTCTTGTAACTCTAATGCCGCCGCAAAGCTCAACTCACTATTGTTAGATGTAGGTGTTGTATAATTTAGATCCTTGGGTTTTTATTTGATGACGTGTTTTCCCTAAAAAGGTGGCTATTTGATTTGAGCCCAACAAGGGTGTTGGGTGAATGATATCTTATTGGAAAGCTTACGATAAACTTAGGTGCTCATGAAGTTTCGGGGTGATATGAGGTAATTCAAGGAAATGATACTATCATTTTAATCTCAATTTATCTATCAATGGATATAAAAATGGGTAAAACTTGCATGATGATGACTCAAGTGGCACACTCTTGTGCGAGCTCCATGCACTGATTTGCTTTTGAAGCCAGTTAGCAAACCTCTAATGCTACAAGATGTTGAATTCTAGCAAATATCTAAATTTTGGATATCTAATACTAATGAGAGCTTTTTTAATAAATTATTACCAATTTAGAAGAAATAAATGTTGAAATAAGATATTTAGGTGCAGTTATCAGGCCAGTCTTAAACTTATCGTGCGGAGACCAATTCAAACCTAAACTTTCTGATTTTAACAATTGGTAATAATTTCGCCAATAAAAATTAATTCATCAATTAGGGATTATGGCCAACCCATTTAAGCTGCAAAATCAATATTCCCCTAAGCTTCATCCAACGGAATAGACTTCGAGCACTCTCCCTAGAGATACGAAGGTCATCCATCGTACGCACAGAGGCTGGACGGAACGGACGGAGGGGTCTTATCTCGTCTTCCATTTTTCTTATCTCACAATTTATAAGGCAAAGTTCTGTAATCGGTATATTTCCAATTCTATAGTTCCTAGGAATAAAGTAGTGCATCTGGTATCATTTCTATAATCGGTATTCTTCATGATATCTGTCCATCTCTCATTCCATGATAAAAGATATATTGCATGATAGCGTGTATTTTGACAATAAATGTTGAAGTTAATTTTTTATATGGATTATATTTTGAAATGTCCGGAGGCTGAATATTTAAGCTGAAAGAAAAAAAATTCTGAATCTAAATTATAAAACAAAAAGCTAGAAAAACTAATCTTTAAAAAAGTTATGTTCCAAGATTGAGCATATATTTGTACTGAATGTTAAAAAAAAACAAAAATTGTTTATGTATGTGCAGATTCAACTTTGAAGTATCTATAGGCTCAAATTTTGAATTGATTGAATCATTCTATATATAGATCTTTCATAACAAGGCAAGGAAACATAATGTATAGTAATTGTCCAAATACTTCGAGGAAATACATTCAGTGTTGCATTGGCCCCACCACAACCAACCAAATGTAATGAAGACATACACCCTCAAATCAAATTCATCAATCATTGATCTTGTCCAGTATAATTGACTCCATCACAAATGCTCTTAGGATGAAAGATGCTGGGTCCATAAGTGGATTTAACCATTTGGTATAGTAAGGGAAGCTGTAGTACAACAAATAAAGCCATGGGGAGAGAGGCCAGTAGAGTGACGGGAATGAGAACCCACTCCAATCTCTTATCCAGCACAATTGTGAGAGTTGCAGCGAAGACCACCAGCATGAAAGCCAAGGAGAGGAAGAGTAAAGAGAGGCCCATTATGATCTTCTTCGGCAACGAGTAAAGAAAATCTTGCGCCTCATACCGTGAAGTTAAAATGGCTAGGAATAGCAAGATGGCCATCACAGAGGAGAACAAACCTAATGCATCTGAAATTGCGAAAATCAGGAAATAATCCTGTCCTAACAACAATGGCACCCCAGTTTTATCATCATTTCCTTTGGGCACAGTGAAAGCAGCTACGAACAATACCATGGCAATTAGAGCTGAGGCAAGCATGCATGAATTTGCTATGTCCTTCACCCACTTTTCTCCTTTCTCAACCAACTCTTTGCACTTCTCCATGAATTTAGTCCAATATGTTTTGTTATCATGGTAGGCAATTGCCACAGAAGGGATAATCCAGCTGATAACTCTATAAAAATAGAGTTATTTTACCTATTTTAGGCAGTAATTAATGCATTATCTATGAGAAAATATTTAGATTTCCTTCTGATTATTTGAATTTTCCTTGTTTATGCAGAATAATGAGATATAGAGAGGATAAGGAAAAGAATGTCAACTGTCAGGAATTCAAATAAAAGCAGCAGTGGAAGATAAATATCAAATCAGGAAATTCTTGATTTTGTTCCCTAATATTATCTGCAAGTGTTGGGAGATAGATATCTTTGATATATCCTATAAATAGAGACAGAGAGAGCAGCTAGGGTTTTTTAGAGAGAGGAGGGGTGAGATCATTTTCCATTGTTCTGAGAGTTTTTCAAGTATTTTGAAGAGAAGACAAAAGTGGTAACAGAATTCTTGTTCTTTGATTCAAGATGCTGGGTTTGATTTATATTTTTATTTTTTCTTCTACTATGTTCTAATTTTCTTTTGTTAGAGCTACGATGTAGCCTAACCATGATGATGTGAATTTCATGATTTTTATGTTCTACAATTGATTTCATTCATGTGAATTATATATTATTGCGTTTAATGCTTTTGAGTGACTGGCCACCACTTGAATGATCTGATGTGCATGTTTGAGACTGAAATGTGATAATATGCAATTGTTCATTATACTATATAACCATGAATTAAACGTGGATAGAAATATACCGCGTTATTTGTGTAGCTTTCGGTGATAAGGTGATCCAAAAGACTCATTGTAAACCGGGAATATTCATAGTTTTTAATGCACTCATGTTTATTTTAATTCACATAGAGATATAGTGGATTAATAAGTTGAGTAGGTTTGCTATACCTAGAGATAGGATAGTAAATAGATTAGGAAATTCCGCTATCACATGTTTGATATCGTTCTTGTATTCACGACAATATGAAATTCATATCTAGTGGTTATGGTGAAATCAGATGCTCTAACATAATTATCTTATTGATTTACTGCATTTAGTCTACAAATTTCGTTTTTAATTTATTCTTAATTATATTTTGATTTGTTAGATAAATTTTAGAATTAGTCTATTTTAGTATTTAATTGGTTTATTAATCATCGATCTCCGTGGGATGATACTTTATCTCATCATTATATTACTTGTTCGATACGTGCACTTGCGTTTAGAATTTTACGAACAAGTTTTTGGCGCCGTTGCCGGGGATCGTTTGTTTAATACTAATTAATATTGATACCAGATAATTCTAAATTTAATCTAGCTTTCGTTTTGTTTTATTTTTCAGGGTGTACATCGGTTTATGACACGTACCCAATAAGGGGAACTCATTGAACTTGATCTAGAAATCGAGCGTACATTCAAAAGGCGACTGAGAGAACAGAGAAATCACGCTAAGATGACAGACGGTGATAATGAAAATCCACGTAGACTTTTAAGAGATTATGTTGCGCCAACAGTTCAAGGGGCCACATCAAGTATCGAAGACCTGCAATTCAAGCAAACAACTTTGAGATCAAACCGTCACTCATTCGATGCTTCAACAATCGGTGCAATTCAGTGGGCTACCAAGCGATGATCCAAACGCTCACATCGATGCTTTTCTTGAAATCTGTGACACCATTAAATATAATGGAGTTACAGATGATGTTATTAGATTGAGATTATTTTCATTCTCTCTTAGAGATAAAGCTAAAAGTTGGCTTTTTTCTCTTCCTGCAGAATCAATTACTACATGGAATGTTATGGCTCAGAAATTTCTTGGTAAGTTCTTTCCACCTGCAAAGTCTGCGAAGATGCGTAACGATATTACTAATTTTATGCAGATGGATAACGAATCATTATATGAAGCATGGGAAAGATTCAAAGAATTTCTTAAGAGATGCCCACATCACGGACTACTCGTATAGATGCAGGTACAAACTTTTTATAATGGCTCTAGTGCAAATCTCCGTTCTATGATTGATGTAGCTGCAGGGGGGACTTTAAATAATAAAACACCAGAAGAAGCCTACAATTTATTAGAAGAGATGGCGTCCAATAGTTATCAGTGGCCGACTGAGAGATTACCAATGCGAAAAGTTAGCGGAGTTCATGAAGTAGAAAGTTTTGCTGCAATTGCTGCACAATTTGAAACACTCAACAAAAAGCTTGATAATATGAGTGTTTCAGCCATGAAAATTCACAATTTGACATGTGATTTTTGTAGTGGAGGACATGTTAGCACAGAGTGTCAGGTAGGTAATACTTTTAAACAATCTCATGAAAATTCTAACTTTGTTGGAAATTTTAACAGGTCGCAGAATAATCCCTACTCCAACACATACAATCCGGGATGGCGCAATCATCCAAATTTTTCATGGAACAATCGAATGTGACGAGACCACAAGAATTCAAACAATCAGAAGAGACAAAGTCAAATTTGGAAGACATAGTCACCAAACTTGCTAACACAACTCATAACTTCATCAAAAGCACGAATGTGAGATTTCAAAACCAAGAGGCTTCAATCAAAAATTTGGAGATACAAGTGGGTCAGTTAGCAAGTATGATGTCGGGAAGGCAACGGGGTTCTTTGCCGAGCAACACGAGAAAAAATCCAATTGAAAACATAAATGCTATTACCCCGAGAAGTGGTAAACAAGTGGGAGAAGAAGTGATTGTCAGAGACAAAGAAGAGGTGATCAATAAACAATCAAAGGAGACAAGTAAGAGTAAACTTTTTCCAGATAATCCCAAGCCATATGTGCCGCCAATTCCATTCCCTCGGCGACTCCAAGAAGACAAAATGGATAAGCAATTTTTCTAAATTTCTTGAAGTATTTAAAAATTGCACATTAACATTCCTTTTGCAGATGCTTTAGCGCAAATGCCTAGTTATGCAAAATTTTTGAAGGAGATTTTGGCAAACAAAAGGAAATTGGAGGATTATGTGACTGTGAAGTTAAACGAGGAGTGTTCAGCTATCCTAGAAAACAAATTGCCTCCGAAATTAAAAGATCTAGGAAGTTTTACTATTCCTTGCACTATTGGGGATTCTTACTTTGAAAAAGCATTATGTGATTTAGGTGCAAGTATTAATCTGATGCCTTATTCTATTTTCAAGAAATTAGGATTGGGCGAGGTAAAAGCAACCACAGTTTCACTTCAACTGGCTGATCGATCAATTAAACATCCGAGAGGTATTGTGGAAGATGTTTTGGTAAAAGTTGACAAATTTATCTTTCCTGCAAATTTCATAGTTCTTAACATGGAGGAAGATTTTGAGGTACCACTTATCTTAGGTCGACCTTTTCTAGCAACAGGAAGAGCTCTTATTGATGTACAACAGGGGAAGTTGATCCTTAGAGTTCAAGATGATCTTGTTTCATTTAATGTTTTTAAAGTAATGAAATATCCATCTGATGATAATTCTTGTTTTAGAGTTGAGACAGTTGACAAGTTGGTGAATAAGATTTTTCAGGAAAATTTTTTTAGAAGATTCACTTGAAGCATGTTTGATTCAACTAAGGGACAAAGATATTCAAAATGAGGAGATAAAGGAGTACGCAAATTTCATGGAGGCAATTCCTCCATATTCAAGGCAAAAGGCAATTAAATTTGAAGAGTTGAGACAACACATTACAAAGCCTAAACCATCAATTGAAGAGCCTCCGATTCTTGAACTCAAACCCTTACCTTCTCATTTGAAATATGCTTATTTAGATGGAGTTTCTTCTTTACCGGTAATTATATCTTCTTCTTTGACAGATTTGATAGAGGAGAAATTGCTTAGAGTATTAAGAGAGCATAAATGTGCAATTGGATGGAAAATAACTGATATAAAGGGAATTAGTCCTTCAATTTGCATGCACAAAATTTTGATGGAGGAGCAATATAAACCCACTATCCAACCTCAGAGGCGTTTGAACCCGAAGATGCAAGAAGTAGTGAAAGCTGAGGTAATTAAGCTACTTGATGCAGGTATCATCTATCCTATCTCTGATAGTTCTTGGATAAGTCCTGTACAAGTTATGCCAAAGAAAGGTAGTATGACTGTTCAGAAAAACGATAACAATGAATTGATTCCAACTAGAACAGTCACTGGGTGGCATGTGTGTATGGATTACAGAAAATTAAATGATGCCACTAAAAAAGATCACTTTCCTTTACCATTTTTTGATTAGATGTTAGAAAGACTTGCAGGGCATGAATTTTATTGCTTTCTAGATGGATATTCAGGGTATAATCAGATTCCTATTGCACTAGAAGATCAAGAGAAAACTACTTTTACTTGTCCCTATTGTACTTTTGCTTTTAGAAGAATGCCCTTTGGTCTTTGTAATGCACCAGCTACTTTTCAAAGATGCATGATGGCTATTTTCTTTGATATGGTTGAAAAATATATTGAGATTTTCATGGATGATTTTTCCGTTTTTGGCCTATTATTTGATTCTTGTTTAAATAATTTGGCTTTGGTCTTACAAAGATGTGAGGAGACTAACCTTGTTTTGAATTGGGAGAAGTGTCACTTTATGGTGCAGGAAGGAATAGTGCTCGGGCATAAAATTTCTCGAAACGGAATAGAAGTCGATCGAGCCAAAGTGGAGGTCATTGCAAAATTACCTCCACCAACATCTGTGAAACTTGTCAGAGGGTTTTTGGGGCATGCAGGTATTTTACATGCAATTTATAAAAGATTTTTCAAAAATTGCTAAACCTCTTTCTAATCTTTTGGAAAAAGATGCTCATTTTAATTTTTCTGTTGAATGCATGCAGGCTTTTAACACTTTAAAGGAGAAGTTAATATCAACACCAATCATGGCAGCACCAAATTGGGATTTACCTTTTGAGCTGATGTGTGATGCTAGTGATTCTGCAGTAGGAGCTGTTTTCAGACAAAGGAAGAATAAAATTTTTCGAACCATATACTATGCCGGTCGAACCTTGTCGGGTGCACAATTGAATTATTCAACAACAGAAAAGGAACTTTTGGCGTAGTATTTGCTTTTGATAAATTTCGTTCTTATTTAATTGGCTCAAAAGTTATAGTTTATTCGACCACTCTGCTCTTAAGTATCTACTTGAAAAGAAAGAATCAAAACCCAAGTTGATTAGGTGGATTCTATTGCTGCAAGAATTTGATTTGGAAATCAAAGATAAGAAGGGGACTGAAAATCTAATTGCAGATTACTTATCAAGAATTCCAAATTCAAAGGAAGAGGTAATACCAATTTTGGAAGAGTTCCCTGATGAGAAATTTTTTTCCATCAAGTCAATTCCTTGGTATGCTGACTTTGTAAATTATTTAGTAAGTAATGTTCTTCCTCCTGAATTATCATATTAACAGAAGAAAAAATTCTTTTCTGATGTTAAAAATTATTTTTGGGAAGAACCTTTCTTGTTTAAAGTATGTGCAGATCAGGTCATAAGGAGATGTGTTCCAGTTGACGATAAGGCAAACATTCTACATCATTGTCATGATGGAGAGACAGGTGGCCATTTTGGTGCCACAAAAACTGCAGCTAAGATTTTATTGGCCTACACTTTTTAAAGATGCATATTCCTATGTAGCTTCATGTGATAGGTGTCAAAGAACTGGAAATATTTCAAGAAAAAATGAGATGCCTTTAAACAACATTATTGTTTGTGAATTATTTGATGTTTGGGGTATTGATTTCATGGGACCCTTTACACATTCTTATGGAAATTTATACATTTTAGTGGCTGTGGAGTATGTGTCTAAGTGGGTAGAAGCTGTAGCATTGCCAACAAATAATGCTAAAGTTGTGGTGAAATTTTTGAAGAAAAATATTTTTACCCGATTCGGCACTCCTAAGGCAATCATAAGTGATAGGGGGACACATTTTTACAACAAGCAATTTGAAGCACTTTTGAGTAAGTATGGAGTCACACATAAGGTTGCAACCCCTTATCATCCTCAGACTAGTGGTCAAGTAGAGATTTCAAATAGTGAAATCAAGAGAATTTTAGAAAAAATAGTGAATGCCTCTAGGAAAGATTGGTCAATAAAACTTGATGATGCACTTTGGGCCTATAGGACAGTGTTCAAAACTCCAATTGGGATGTCTCCTTTTCGGCTAGTGTTTGGAAAGGCTTGTCACTTACCAATGGAATTAGAGCATAAAGTATATTGGGCATTGAAATTTCTGAATTTTGATATGTAGTCTGCAGGTGAAGAAAGATTATTGCAACTGAATGAATTGGAGGAATTTCGCAATGAGGCCTATGAAAATTCTAAGTTGTACAAGGAGCGTACAAAAAGATGGCATGACAAGCCCATATTCAAAAGAGAGTTAAAATTGGTCAAAAAGTTTTACTTTATAACTCTCGTCTTAAACTTTTTTCAGGAAAGTTGCGATCTAGATGGTTTGGTCCTTTTACAGTTACACAGGTATTCCCATATGGAGCAGTTGAAGTTGCGCATGACACTGAGGGTACATTCAAAGTGAACGGTCAACGTTTGAAGCCCTACTTCGAAGGTGGTTACAACAAGTAGAAGACCACCATTGAGCTTCATCCTTCAGAATAACGACATCTGAGATAGTTTGGCTGAAAACTATAAAGCAAGCGCTTCTTGGGAGGCAACCCAAGCATTTTAATTATGTTTTTATTTATTCTTAAGTTTATGTTTTGCAAAAAAAAAAAAAAAAAAACAAGATTAATTTTTCTCTGTTTTATCCAGGTTAATTTTTAGGGAGCACCTTTCAAGAGTTTAATCATCAAGATCATCTATCGACTTATCCTACAACCAGGGAAGTTTTCTTCTTCCTATTCTATTTTTCGCATTGAGGACACTGCTTCATTCAAGTTTGGGGGGCGACAAATTTTTGGATAATTTTTTTATCATGATTGCTTTCCTGGTCGTGAATTTTTGCGATTCTTAGGAAAATTTAAATTTTATTTAAACTTGCAATTGAGATGTGAGTTAATCTTAATTCTAATTATATTGATCCATTTACTGAGCACTAAAAGTCCTTACTTTTTGAATTATGTGTAAATCTAGAGAGCATTTATGTGAAATATGTGATTTTCTTAGATTTCATCCAAATCTTAGAATTTGTTTGATTTTTTTTTGAGGCGAAATCCTAAGCTAAATCTAATTGAGAAAATGATATAGGCAGTTTTTGGATCGATTGAGCCTTTCAAGCCAACCTTATTTATTTATCCTTAGTCACCCCGTTGAGCCTTAATTATTACCCAATTTTTCATTGGCACCCATATATGTTTAGCCTAGCCATGGTCAAATTATATCCTTATCCCATGCCCTATGAACACGTTGATTTTCTTTTGGGATAAAAAAAAAATTTATTCGAGCTTGATAGAAATTTGGAAGGAATGATGGAGTAAAAAGAAGAAAAAAAAATGATTGCAGTGGTTGTTTGGGGTGTATTGTCAAAAAAAAATAAATTGCTTTTATGGTTCCCTTTCCAACTTTCAATTAAGTGAGCCTTTTGGATACTCAATGGGTTGAAAATTTTCATGTTATATTAGGAGGGACTTTGGGAGAAACTCCACCATAAAGCAATTAAAAAAAAACAAAAAAACAAAACAAAACAAAACAAAGAAGGAAAAAAAAAAGGGAATGATGATATATGGCGGCAGAAAAATTATCTTGAAGAAGTGAAATTGGACAGTGACATTGGCTCTAATTAGATCCTAGAAATCAACGTGTTGATGGGTGATTTGAGCTTAAAATTTATGTTATCTCACCTTTAGCCCAGCCTTACATTACAACCCGAGAAAAATCCTATTGATTTTTGGTTGGATAATTAGCTTACATTAGTGGAGAGAGGAATGAAAAACAAACCTATGAGATTTGGTCATAATTATTGAGAATTTTTTAGAGGTTGCATGTTAATGTGAATTTATTTGGATTGCATATAATTCGAAAAAGATGAGGACTCTCAGGATCATATAGTTAGAATTGGTCTTAACTTATAAATTGATTTCAATGTTTGGATGAAATTTATGTTTTTCTTTGAATTGTGAATTTAACAATTATGGAAAGATGTCATGGAGAAGGTTGTTAGGTTGAGTATGTGTCATGTCTTACTTTTGCTCGAGGATTAGCAAAATGTTAAGTTTGGGGGTTTGATAACTCTATAAAAATAGAGTTATTTTACCTATTTTAGGCAGTAATTAATGCATTATCTGTGAGAAAATATTTAGATTTCCTTCTGATTATTTGAATTTTCCTTGTTTATGCAGAATAATGAGATATAGAGAGGATAAGGAAAAGAATGTCAACTATCAGGAATTCAAATAAAAGCAGCAGTGGAAAATAGATATCAAATCAGGAAATTCTTGATTTTGTTCCCTAATATTATCTGCAAGTGTTGGGAGATAGATATCTTTGATATATCCTATAAATAGAAACAGAGAGAGCAGCTAGGGTTTTTTAGAGAGAGGAGGGGTGAGATCGTTTTCCATTGTTCTGAGAGTTTTTCAAGTATTTTGAAGAGAAGACAAAAGTGGTGACAGAATTCTTGTTCTTTGATTCAAGATGCTGGGTTTGATTTTTATTTTTATTTTTTCTTCTACTATGTTCTAATTTCCTTTTGTTAGAGCTACGGTGTAGCCTGACCATGATGATGTGAATTTCATGATTTTTATGTTCTACAATTGATTTCATTCATGTGAGTTATATATTATTGCGTTTAATGCTTTTGAGTGACTGGCCACCACTTGAGTGATCTGATGTGCATGTTTGAGACTGAGAGGTGATAATATGCAATTGTTCATTATACTATATAACCATGAATTAAATGTGGATAGAAATATACCGCGTTATTTGTGTAGCTTTCGGTGATAAGGTGATCTAAAAGACTCATTGTAAACGGGGAATATTCATAGTTTTTAATGCACTCATGTTTATTTTAATTCACATAGAGATAAAGTGGATTAATAAGCTAAGTAGGTTTGCTATACCTAGAGATAGGATAGTAAATAGATTAGGAAATTCCGCTATCACATGTTTGATATCGTTCTTGTATTCACGACAATATGAAATTCATATCTAGTGGTTATGGTGAAATCAGATGCTCTAACATATTTATCTTATCGATTTACTGCATTTAGTCTAAAAATTTCATTTTTAATTTATTCTTAATTATATTTTGATTTGTTAGATAAATTTTAGAATTAGTCTATTTTAGTATTTAATTGGTTTATTAATCATCGATCTCCGTGGGACGATACTTTATCTCATCATTATATTACTTGTTCGATACGTGCACTTGCGTTTAGAATTTTACGAACACCAGCTTTCCACAGCCTATGCATAAAAACCACAAATGGGAGTTTCGATAAGTGGACAAAGTAATGAAATTAAAAAAAAAAAAAAAAAAAAAAACACTAACGAGGGCACATCTCAAAGAGATTAAGACGTATCCAATACTTGATGTGAAATTTTCTTAGAGGTAAAGTCCATCTTTGCTGGCAAAATTTCAAAGGTCACTTCTTTTGGAGCTTCCATGATGATTTTGTGATTCATTTTAGTCAAATAATATATACATGGAAAGCATTATGTTTCTTCTTTCTAAAGAATCAAGTTTCATGGAATTTGGAGTCTTCAAGAAGAATTTATGGAAAAAATATTGGGAAAATTGTCCAAAAAGTCCTAAACTACTTGTACGATGGCTAAATCAATTTTGAACCTTTCAACTGTTCTAATTTAATCCTAAAACTTATGACAATTTGCCAATTTAGTGTTTCCGAAAGTCACTAACATGACAACCTAATCAGCATCGACAATTCTACATGGTACTACCAACATAGACATAGACAATTTTTTCAATTTTTTTTTTTTTTTAAAGTTCTGAATTTTTCATTTTCATTTTCTTTTAATTTTAGACTCTAGGCTAGCAAGGTCACCAACCGACACTTGCATGGTCTTGGCAAGGGCGTTGTAGCCCTTGATGGCCTATGGGCGAGGGCCTTTGTGTGCTTGACTACCACACGCAAGGGTGTCACAGCCCTTGCCTTTGGCTAGCGAAAGTTGGCCGATGACCCCACTGACCCAGGAAAAAAGGAAAGAAAATAAAAATTAAAAAAAAACAATAAAAATTCGGATTTTTTTAAAAGTATCTACGTTAGCACTAGCATCCATGTCAACAATTTTTCATCAAAATTGGCTAGGAGGCCTAAATTAGCAAAACATCAAAAGATTTAAGATTGAATTGATACAATTAAAAGGTTTTTAACTAAATTGACAAATAATTAAAAGGTTTATGATTAAATTGGCATAATGAAAATGTTTATGACTAAATTGACTATCATATAAAAGATTTAGTCTTTTTGGATAATTATCCCAAAAAATATTAAGAGCTAGTTAAGAAACCTGAGATTGAGTCTTTTAGTACTTCTATGTGCTTCATTGACCCTATGCACTGTATTTTGTTTCTAGAGTCCTTTGAGTCATGAGTCAATGGTAACATTTACAACATGTCTAGTGTTGTGGGTCTTTTCTTGGATATAAAAGATAACTTTCTTGGGATTTGCCTATACTTAGAAGGTTGATTCAAGTTGTAAATATAGACAAATCCCCTCTCAAGCTCCAACAACGGTGAGTGAATGTTTTCTGAATTTTTGGAAGTAAACAATTGGATTAGAGTACTTTACCAAAAAAAAAAAAAAAAAACAATTGGATTAGAGTTTCATTAACTCTGTATCTCAATTATGTTTAGCATGCAGAGTATATAAGTTCTATGTACCAACAAAGTGTCAGCCTAGATGGTGAAAGAGTTTATTCTTTAATAGAAGTTCTATGTACCAACAAAGTCTCAGCCTAGATGATGAAAGAGTTTCTTCTTCTCATTGTGATCTTGGATACAAGTCATATTGAAATCATTTCAAGAGTAAAGTCCTGAATACACCAGACCGATGTAGGGCTCTGCCCTAAATTCACCTAGGAAGGTGAACCTCGTGGTGCGTAAGAGCTAGGCCAGATATCGCCCGACTCTTGTCAAGAAAATGTTCTACGCATATTCTCAAGACTATTCAAATAAAGTTCCAGTCATCATATTTTAAAAATTTAACAAGATATGATAATGAGAATTATCATTAAGCACAGCTATTAGATATATGAAAGGAAAGATTTCTACCTTGTACCATTGGATTTCTCTTTGCATTTGAAATGCTGCTCCAGCCACGTTAGTTACCGCATCGAAACAAGGTTGGTACTCTGCCGCTTTATAATCTGCTGCTGCCACCATCATCTCCCTCGATTCTTTCTCTGTAGGCCCTGGAACTAACGACAACCCATTGATTGAGCTTACCTTCAAAAAGAGACTGAGAGTCCTTTCTTGGCGATACTGCACAGCCCTTGACGTGAACCTCTTACCATATTTATCGCAAGGAGAAATCCAAATAAGCTCCGGGAAAAATTGAATACATAGCTTTACGATTTCACTGATTCCCCTTATTGTTGCTTCACCCAAAACGTTCCGCTCATGTAAAAAATTGGTGATCTCGGTAGATGTCCCATGAGAGATCGCAACGCAAATTTTTTTTGCCAACTTGACTACCGCCACGTGTCTTAGCTTCACCTTGTGAATCCTCTTATAGGAACTACAAAATATTAAAATAAGGATTAATACTTTGAAAACCCCAAACTGATACACATGTGACAAATTTACCCAAAACTATTTTTTTGACCATGAAAAACCCCAAACCGGTACACCTGTAACAAATTTACCCCAACTGACCATAAAAAAATTATAAATTGATACATTTATAACAAATTTACCCCCAACTAATTTATTTGACCGCAAAAAATCCTAAACTGGTAAATTTGTGACAAATATACCCTTCATTAAATTGAATTAATACAACAAAAATATAAAAAAAATTATAAATTGTGACAAACGAGAGCGTAAAATCCCAAATTTAACTTAATAATTTGTCAATAAAATTTAACGAAAGCTAACAAAGGGTAAATTTGTCACAAGTATACCGGTTTGGGGTAAATTTGTCAAAGGTATATCGGTTTGGAGTTTTTGGTGGTCAAAAAATAGTTTAGAGTAAATTTGTCACATGTATACCAGCTTGGGATTTTTTTAGAGTTAGCGATTGGATTTTACTTAAAAAGAAAAAGTAGTCCAGCTTTGCATCCCAATTTTTGTTACTAGACACAACACTTCACTAATTGTCATATTTTCCCATAAAAGCCCCTACCACATTAGCTTGGGTTGGCGGGAGATTGGGAAAACGATCTCATTCTATTTATATATTTTTACTCTTTTAGAAAAGCTACTTTGATCTTTTTTTTTTTTTTTTTTCATCGGGATTCAATGCAAAGTGTGAGTTAGTAATTGCTGATTCAAAGTACTAAAAAGGTATAAAGGGTGCGTTTAGGAAGGCTTTTGGAGAAATTTTTTGGGAAAATACAAAGACCTTTGAGTTAAAGGTGCTTTCCAAAATGTAAACTGTGTTTGGTAAATTATAATTTGAAAGCTTTTTGTGAAGTACCTTTGAGCAAAATGGTCTTTGAGGGAATTACATTTACAAATGACTTTTGTGATAAAAAAAATTATCAAAAGAAAAATAAAAAAAATTGACTGGCAAGGACAAGTGACTGTCGGCGATCAAAATTTGTTGTTGGCGGGCGACCTCGATGACCCCGCCAACCCCGAAGACCACCGGCAAAGGCCACCCGAGGTCGCATGACGTCGCCGCGACCTCCGGTGACCCTGCCGACCCCTGAAGACCACCGGCAAAGGCCGCCCGAGGTCGCACAATGCCGCCGCGACCTCCAGCAACCCCAGATCTGGGGCGGCAAGGTTGCGCGACACCATCGCGACCTCCAGCAACCCTGGATTTGGGGTGGCAAGGTTGTGTGGTGCCGCCTCAACCTCCGGCGACCTTGGATTTGGGGCCGCGAGGTTGCGCGACTTCGCCTTGACCTCCGGTGACCCTGCCGTGACCTAGATCCGGGCGTCGACGTCACGAGAGGACCTCACTGCCCTAGATCTGGGTTGTGGCGGGGTCGCGTGACCTCGCCACCCCGGTTGTGCGAGGCCGCCATGACCCGGATTTGGGGGCGGCGAGGTCGTGCAACCTAGATCGGGGCGACAAGGTCCTCCCATGACCCCGCCGCCCTGATTTGGGCCACAATGACCCGACCTTGCCGCGCCACCCCCGGGGTCGGTCGCGCCACCCCCGCGTCGGTCGCGCCACCCCCGAGACGATGGTCGTGTGGGCGATGGTCGCCGACGACTGCTCACGGAAGAAGAAGAATAAGACCATGAATAGTGAGCGCAAAACCAGAAAAACGAAAAACCAACAAGGATAATTTGGGACGAAATTTTTTTTAGTCCCTCAGCTCAACATTCTCGGCATGCTGAAAGCCCAAGGCAGCCCCCAACCTGCCTTGGGCTTTCAGCCTTGTGAAGGCTGACATTTTGCAAAGGGGCTTTGAAATTTTTTTGCCAAACACCCCATCCTTGGCCCAAAGATCTTTGGGGCTTCAAAGTAGCCTTGAGAAGCTACTCCCAAACGTACCCAAAGTCATTTTTGGAATTTTCCAAGAAAAAGGTTTATATCATGTCTGGATGAAAAAAGAAAAAAGAAAATTGGATGTGAAGAAAGTAGAAGTGATTAGAGGGCAACTGAAGATAGTGATCTTCCTTGAAGTTCAAACGAGGCTTTATAATGTCAATCATAATTAAGAGAATTAATTATGAGACTTAACCTGATAGAAGAGCTCTGAAAATAGCCATGCCAATGACATCTGTCCAGCTAGAACAAATCACAAATCACAGTAGTCTTTGCATATATAAGATTATTTTAGATAATAATATGCAATTATGCATAGCAGCTAGTGATAAAAAAAAAAAAATCATATTATACGCACAATCCATTGTACTGTTAGTTATGCTCAGCGCAAGAGCATTTTTTTTCCCTTTCTCCATTCTTTCTATCTCTAATAAAATCAAAACTTCCACATGAGGTCACATAATGGTATGTGACGTTTGAGTTTACTTGTCACACCTAAATGACATAGTGAGTAGAGTTAACTTGAGTCTATTCTAAAAAAAACTTGTGATTTAATAAAAATACGTAACAACACTACGCTTCTGTTTCCTTTTTGTTCTTTGACAAAGATAGAAGAATTAGGGACAAGGATCAAGAGTATTTCGGGTGCATCCACAGGTTGGGTCAAGATGACAAATGCAACTACGGGCAAAAGTTGTGGAAAAGATTTGCAAACTGGTTTTTTTTTTTTTTTTTTGGTGGTGAGGTGGTGTTTGGGCTTAGATTTGCACACATTGAAACATTGAATGGTCCACCTTCTCGGTCTAGGGTAATCTTAAGATCGATTCTCCCATATCGGCCTAATGTATTCGGGATCTTATTTTTTGGAGTGCATCCAACAAATCTGAAATACAAAATTATAAGAAGAGGAGAAAACTCCTTTAATCATTAGCTTGTTGGTAGAGGATATAACTTGGAGTGGAATTTTGTGATGCATGATTTTGTTGAGACCCACAAAATTAGCTGCTGCTGAAATATTCTTCTATTCCAAACCCTCCTAAGCAAATTATTTTGATTTTCCCTACATACTCCTATCCCTATTCTTCACGCCTTTTTAAAGTTGCCAAATAACAATGTAAATGTAATATGTTAAATGCGATTAAATGACAAACTCATGCCTTCATCTATTGCAACCTTATTTCATAGGCAATGACGTGAGGGGCTTGGCCCGTTCTCACGCCCACTTCCTGCACCCTCTCAATGTGTTCTTTCGTGTTGTACTTCTCCCGTTACGGAGGAAACAAATACATAATGGGTTTATTGTTCTTATTTTTCCAGAAAGATTTGCATGCTCGATAGAGATAATTCACTTATCAAGAAAGAAGGAGAAGTGCTAGGTTTAGGTAACTCTTATCCATATCTTCGGCTTAGATCATTTAGCCATAAACAAGAAATTCCTAGGTTGACGTCCAATCTCGCTTAATATTCATTTTCAAGTATTTTTTTAACTTTTTTTTAATAAATTTTGCGACGACTCTTGCAATTAGAATTTGATGAATATCTAAAAGCTTTCAAAATATTAAATATTAGCACAGAAAATCAAATATAACTTTGTTTGAGTTTGAATAATTTTTTGAAGGATTTTTATTAGGTCCATAGATGTTGTAAATAATAAGTTACACATTTACTGTTAGACAATTGACCCGTGGAAAAATTTAATTTCAAAATTAACTTTACATGTCACTCATCCAATGGTGAATGTGTACTTTCACACAAGCAGTGGGCCTAACACAACTTCTTTTCCAAATTATGGCAAAGAACTAAGTGGAAACTTCTTTCTGTTTGTAAAAGAAGTCAAAAAAAACAAGCCATAGACTTTTAGTTGGAGAGAGGTGGATAGAGATAGAAATTGTATCTTGATATAATGGAAGCGTACCTGCAATTTTGGCAGTATTCCAGAGTGACCTTATAAGACATTGAAGCGCTACAAACAAATTGCAGAGAGAGCTCAATAACTAGATATGAAATCATTGTAAGACCTTGTAATTCATTCGTTACATTGTCCAATCAATTAAGTTATACGATACTTATGCATTTGGTTGAATCATATTTGGTTTCTAGAGGATAGCTGATCCATAAAGTTGTTCGATTTTATGCCATTATTCAAGTAACACTGGCTCAAGGAACCAGAATAAATTTGGCAAATAAACGATCATTTCCAGTTTCTTTTCCTAGTATGGAGGGAATCAATCTAAGAAAATTGGGAAAGTTCCAAATCATGAAATGTCCTAAGATAATGCCCAACAGCAAAAATGCATACCCACCCGGATCTGAATTTTTATCTTTTGGTTTGGAGTTCAAGTCCACCGGGATACCTTCAGTTCAGAGACAAAGGAGCAGGTAAACAGGTTGATCTTCTTGAAGGGGAATCAGTAATGAAGGGGGATGCGAGTGCAGAAAGTACGGACATTTGTATATCAATGCTTCCATAACACTCAGCCTGGTTCCGCTGGGAAAGTGAGACTCATTCCTTGCCAACACGCCCAGTAATGTTCGCTCGTATGGTGTGCTTCTCATGGTAAGTAAGTTCTTGTATCGCCCAACTAGATAAAGGGTGATCTCTATCCGAATTCACCAGCAATGTTGATTGGGTAAAAAAGCTAAGTCTAAATCTCCGCTCATTTCGCAAAAAATAACTTCCAAAAAAATTCTTTTCGGATTTTCCAACTTTCATTTTCACGACAAAATGAACTGGTCTGCCAAAACATTTTCTATTAACGCAAAAAGTCTTCTAAAATAGAGAAAAATGTTTCCCATTTTTCAAGTAGAGGAAAGCATTTTTCTTACTCAATCTCTCTTATCTCTAGCCTCCAATTCTCTCTCTCTCTCTCTCTCTCTCTCTCTCTCTCTCTCTCTCTCTCTCTCTCTCTCTCTCTCTCTCTCTCTCTCTCTCTCTTCACTTTAAAAAAAAAAAACTCCGAATTTTTAATGATTTTCTTTTTCTTTTTTCTCTCTTTTCATTTCTTTCTTTCTTGTTTCCGCCACGGCCAACTATCCATAGGCAAGCCTCAAGCTCGCCACTTGCCAAATCGACGAGCTCGAGCTAGCCACTCACGAAATCAGCGAGCTCGAGCTAGTCGCTCACCAAATCGGCAAGCACGAGCCTTTAGCTCATCGATTCGACAAGGCTTGAGGCCAGCGAGCTCAAGCTCGCCTTTAGCCAATCGCTAGCCATTGCCGTGGCTAGCAACCAACCACAAAAGAAGGAAAAGAAAAAGAAAAACTAATTAATTTTTTTAAAATAAAATATAATATATATATCAAAAGGAGTGCAGAGAGGAAATTCAAATCATCTATACCGATGGCAGAAATGTCTTCTTGTTCATTTTCAAGTTTCAACCGAAGGCCAAAAAATATTATCATTTCCTGGAAAATGATTTTTTGGAAAAGATTTTACAGAAGTATTATATCTTTCGCGAAATAAATGAAGCCTAATAAGTGAAAGAAGAAACAGATGGTATTGAGATAAAGAGCGATGGTGATCTTACCATGATGACCAGCGTTGCTGAGATCTATAATGATCTCAATCGCGGAGGGAATGTTGAAGGGTTGACTTGGCCCATTGTTTGTTGTGTTTTTCGCCAGGAACCAAGCAATCTCCTTATGCACAGAAGCTTCCGTAGCAGATATTCCCAAAGGAATGCGTTTTTCATTATCTGCGAGTTGCGTCAACCTAGGATTACTTCTAACTAATGCCTTGACCATCCTTATCCTTCCACACAGGACAACAATGTGGAGGGCTGTGCGGCCGTTACAATCAACCATTTCAAGCTCTTTCAGATGTAGAGAAAAGAGCTCAACTAGGTTCTCCAAAAATTGGTCTTGTGCACTCCAAGCGGCTATGTGAAGCACTCTTTCTGATATGCTTGTTATTTTGGCCGTCCTTGAAGCAGCATCTCGTTCGAAAAATCTTTTAGCAAATTCCCAATCGCTCCTGAATGCAGCTTGGATCAACGGTCGGTAATAGTGTGCATCCACTCCGTTTTCCAGTATTTCTGCAATGGATGAGAACTTTTCAGGCCAAGTTAATACTTCTTTTTCTTTCTCACAGTGAGAAGTGTCCCAGAAAGGAACAATTTCATGAAGATCCGCTCCAAATATTAATTTCAAAATGGAATAACCCTTCCGAGGGATAATGCACCTGGAGCACCTCTTGATTGAGAAGGATATGATTGAACGCTTACACGAAAATCTTCAATAAATGTAGGAGATAAAATGAGCACAAAGTCCTTCTCAAATTGATTTTCTTAGCTGAGGTCAAGATTATATTTGTCTGATGACAAAGCAAATAAATAGAATTATGAAGAAAATACAAGTTGCGAAATATTTTAAGACCATATCGCCTATACCCTAATTTTTCTCGCTTGGAACTTGAACAGATACCTGCTGCATGATTCAACTTTCCTTGTTCTTCACTTGGTTGCGCCTCCATTAAATTGCTCTCCTGGTTGGAGTCTTTGAACAACGAAGTGAACGGAGAATGCCACAAATGGGTAAGATATTCAGTTATCAAAGAGTTTTAGTTTCCCTAGGGGGAGTTTAGTCCTTTATATACAATTACCTTCCTAAAATTAAAGGTAAGCCTCTACAATTACAACAAGCAAGCATATCTTCTTTTTTTCCACTTTATGGCAGTAGGATTACTTGAGTGTAAAATAGTTTATCCTAGTCCTCTGCTGGTTACCTACACCTTCGTCACGCCTGGATCCCTCTATACACGCCCACAGGACCGAAGGTTCCCCTCTCTGGTTTCAGGGAGCTCTCCCGATTCTTCTCCCTCACCTCACCATTCTAACGAGCTCCCTCACTTTAACACTATCTGACCCGCTAGAACAACGTCCCACAGTTGTCGACACCTACTCGACCTCAGGTGACAGCTGGTGTCGGCTCCGACGAGTTTGGCCGAGAAGCTCTGTTTTCGGACCCTAAATTTTCGCCGTTCAAGAGCTTGCTTTTCTCGTTCAAACCTTCATTCATCCATTCCTCAAGTTCCAGACGCTTATCCCACACCTCAGTGGCTTCCATCGAAGCTGTTGGATTATAATGTCTCCGTTGCTGTTTTATGTTTTCTTTTATTTATTCTGTTTTCTGCTGTTTTTACTCTGTTTTACTCTGTTTTTTTTATTAAAAAACAGCCAAGTTCAATGTAGTTATTTGTTTAGTGTTTTTGTTATTTTCTAGGAAGTTAATAGCACGTTTGTGTGCAGTTATGTATTGCACGTACGTGAGCAGTTTTTGTTTTGTATTTAGGGGTTGTACTTGACAGTTTTTTTTTTCTTAAGCACAAGACGTATGAAGTGCTCTGTTTTCATCTTCTTCTCTCTCAAAAACAGAAATTTTTCTGTTTTGATTGGTGTTTTTATGAGTTATAACATTGGTATCGAGCGTGATTGATCTTGAGGGACTGTGAAGTGAAGCAAGTATCGAAGTGTAAAGAAGTTAAAGGGTGATGGAGACAGGGTCGAGTGGTTTCTCTGCGATGGCTTCTCCAAAGTATTTACTAGGGAAAATTATCGGGCTTGGGCTGTCAAGATGACGGCATTCTTGGAGGGTCATGATTTATGGGAGGCTGTGGAGGATGATTATGAGATTGCTCCACTTCCAGACAATCCAACCTTGAATCGATAAAGTACCATAAAGAGAGAATCACAAGGAAGGCCAAGGCAAAGTCATGCCCGTACGCTCTGTTTCACCCACTATCTTCACAAGGATCATGAGATGTGATTCTGCAAAGGCAATATGGGATTTCTTGAAGGATGAATACGAGGGAGATGAGAAGATAAGAGGCATGAAGGTGCTGAATCTCTTGAGGGAGTTTGAGAGACAGCAGATGAAAGATTCAGAGTCAGTGAAGGAGTACTCTGATAGGTTGGTTGGGATAGCTGAAAAAATCAGAGTTTTAGGAACTGACTTGAAGGATGAAAGGCTTGTTCAGAAGATTCTGGTGTCTCTTCCAGAGAAGTTCGAAGCCACCATAGCGTCTCTGGAAAATACAAGAGACTTACCTGATATAAAGCTTGCAGAATTGTTGAATGCTTTGCAGGCGCAGGAGCATAGAAGACTGATGAGAAAAGAAGAGTTTGTAGAGGGTGCGCTGCAAGCTAGAGTGAAATCAAATGATGGAGGCAAAGGGAAGAAATGGATTCAGTCTAAAGAAAATGCTGGTGACTCTAAGTTTGTAGCAAAAGAAGGAAATTCCGGTGGGTCTAGCAAATGGAAGATGAACAAAAAGCCTTGTCAATACTTGTGGTGGAACTAATCATCGCTTTTAGATGTTGGAGAAAGCCCGATGCTAGATGCGAAGATGTCACAAGTTGGGTCACATGGAAGCCATCTGCAAAGAAAAAAAATTACCAGCAAGCGGGAAAAGCCCGTGTAGCAATGAATGAAACCGAGGAAGAGTATTTGTTTGTAGCTTCTTTTTCTAAATCTTGTGTTGGGAATGATGCATGGTTGGTGGACATGGCTGTACCAATCATATGACTGGCAATTCGAAGCTGTTTAGGATTCTAGACAGTCGATCGGTCCAGTCGAATTGGCAATGGACAAGTATATCGAAGTGCAAGGGAAGGGTACAGTGGCTATTGAAGGAAATCAGGAGGTGAAGCTGATCAGTGATGTTCTCTTTGTGCCAAATATTGACCATAATCTGTTGAGTGTTGGTCAATTAGTTGAGAAGGGCTATAAAGTGAAGTTCGAAGGGAAGGAATGTCTTATTAATAATGCGAGATAGCAAAGAAGTGCTAAGAATTCCAATGGAGGACAAGAGTTTCATGTTCAAGCCACAAGAGATGCAACAAATGGCTTTAAAGTGCAAAGAAGAAAATGCAGAGATATGGCATAAAAGACTTGGGCATGTTCACGGGAAGAGCATGTTGTTTATGCGGAGAAATAGCTTGGCGGATGACTTGCCAAGTTTGGAGGAGGAATTTCCACAAAGTGCAAAACTTGTCTTCTTGGCAAGCAAGCCAGATTTCCTTTCAAAGGAGGAGGCTGGAGAGCATGTGAGAAGCTGCAATTAGTCCACACAGATTTATGTGGACCTATGTCTGAGTCTTCTCTCAATGGTAGCAGGTATTTCATTACCTTCACTGATGATATGACTAGGATGAGTTGGATTTATTTTCTGCAAGCCAAGTCTGAAGTTGCTGATGTGTTTGTGAAGTTTAAAGCCTTAGTTGAGAATCGAGTGGGAAGAAAATTAAAATGCTCGGTCTGATAATGGTTACGAGTATACTTTTGCTCACAAGTTTAAGTTGAATTGTGAGCAAGCGGGAATTGTGCAGCGAGTTCATCAAGCTCCCTATTCACCTCAACAGAATGGGGTCGGTGAGAGGAAAAATAGAAGTATTATGGAGATGGCCAGATGTATGATGCGGGAGAAGATGTTGCCTAAGAAGTTCGGGCTGAAGCAGCTAATACTTTGCGTGTTCTGTTGAAACAGTTGCCCACAAAGGCCTTAGAGAGGTCAACACCTTTTGAAGTCTGGTATGGTGTTAAACCTTCTGTGAAGAATTTGAAGGTTTTTGGGTGTTTGTGTTACACTCATGTTCCTGAGGTCAAGAGGGACAAGTTGGATAAAAGAGCTGAGCTTGGAATCTTCATCGGATACGTCTCCAATCAAAGGCTTATAGAATTTTTCACCCTATGACGGGAAGGTGACTGTAGCGAGAGATGTTGTTTTTTTAGAGGATGATGAGTGGAATTGGATGGAAGGAAAGAGTGCGGAACAGAATAAATGAAAAACAACCTGCAACGATGTAGAGGTTGATGAAGTTATAGATGGATTGGAAGACAGTGTTGATGATTTACCGGTGAGAGGTACGAGGTCACTTGCTGAAATCTATGAAAGAAGCAATGTGGCAATGCTCGAACCATCTAACTTTGTGGAAGCTAAGGAGGATCGAGGTGGATTGCAGCAATGCGGGAGGAGATTTCAATGATTCAGAAAAACCACACATGGGAGCTCGTTGACGACCATCGATAAGAATGTGATTGGGGTTAAGTGGGTGTTTAGAACAAAACTTAATCCCGATGGTTCTGTTAATAAATACAAAGCTAGACTGGTGGTGAAAGGCTATGCACAAATATGGGGAGTAGACTATTCTGAAACATTTGCTCCCGTTGCACGACTTGATACAATAAGGTTACCGTTAGCTATTGCAGCGAGAGAAGGGGTGGCCTATATTTCAGTTAGATGTCAAGTCTGCATTTCTGAATGGAGAGCTTGAGGAGGAGATTTTTGTTGAACAACCTGAAGGTTTCAGTATCAAAGGGCAAGAAGAGAGTGTATACAGGTTGAAGAAAGCTCTATATGGATCAAGCGAGGCTCCAAGAGCTTGGTATGGGAAGATAGATCGATATTTGCAAGATTTTGGCTTCGTAAAAAGCTTAAGTGAGTTCACTCTTTATGTCAAGAAGGTGAATCACGGTGTTGTAATTCTGTCACTTTATGTAGATGATCTATTAGTGACGGGGAATGATATGAAATTGATAGAGAAGGTGAAGCAAGATCTATTTGCAGTTTTTGAGATGTCAGACTTGGGAAAGATGGCTTATTTTTTGGGTTTGGAAGTCAAACAGGCTTCATATGAGATCTTCATCTGTCAGAAAAAATACATGAAGGAAATTCTAAAGAAGTTTCAGATGGAAGATTGTCGAAGTGTAAGCACTCCTATGGCTGCTAAAGAAAAGCTGCAGAAGAATGATGGAACAGATGCAAAGTAGATGCTTCTATGTATAGAAGTCGATTGGGTGTCTCATGTATCTTACAGCAACCGGACCAGATATTTTATTTGCTTTGTGAGTATTTTATCTAGGTTTATGAGTAGTCCTAGTCGGTTACATTTGATTGCAGCAAAAGGGTATTGAGATATCTTAAAGGAACATTGTTCTTTGGTGTGAAGTTTAAGAAAGGTCAGAAATTTAATTTGCAAGGATTTTCTGATAGTGACTGGCTGGTTCAGTGGATGACATGAAAAGTACGTCCGGGTATTGTTTCGTTTTGGTTCTGCTTGTTTCTCCTGGTGTTCTAAAAAGCAAGAGATTGTAGCTCGCTCATCACTGCAGAGGCCGAGTTTATAGCAGCTACTGCAGCTGCAAATCAAGCTTTGTGGCTGAAAAAGATAATGAAAGATCTGTGGTTGAATTCTAGTGATTGCATTGAAGTTAACGTGGATAATCGGCGGCGTTAGCAATATCTCGAATCCAGTTTTCCATGGCAAAACCAAGCATTTCAAAGTCAAATTTTTCTTTCTGCGTGAGGTGCAACAAAGTGGCGAAGTTAAGTTGGTCTATTGCAGATCTGAAGATCAGCTTGCAGACATGTTCACAAAACCACTTCAAGCTGGAAGATTTGAAGTACTAAGAAAGAAAATTGGAGTATGCAGCAGCAACTGATCCAAGGAGGAGTTTGTTGGATTATAATGTCTCCGTTGCTGTTTTATGTTTTCTTTTATTTATTCTGTTTTCTGCTGTTTTTACTCTGTTTTACTCTGTTTTTTTTAAAAAACAGCCAAGTTCAATGTAGTTATTTGTTTAGTGTTTTTGTTATTTTCTAGGAAGTTAATAGCACGTTTGTGTGCAGTTATGTATTGCACGTACGTGAGCAGTTTTTGTTTTGTATTTAGGGGTTGTACTTGACAGTTTTTTTTTTTTCTTAAGCACAAGACGTATGAAGTGCTCTGTTTTTCATCTTCTCTCTCTCAAAAACAGAAATTTTTCTGTTTTGATTGGTGTTTTTATGAGTTATAACAGAAGCACTGGTTTCGCCTAAAGCTGCCCTTGCAGAGACGGACTTGACAGCTCCCTGTCTTGGCATTTTTCCTTGATTTGAGTATTCCGCCGGGGACTCACCTCACGGCGGTGCTCCGTTGTTGTGCCTTTATCCCGATGATACTCCCATATACAGTGGCACCTCTTGTAATCGTCGCATTGGCCTTGAATGACCACGGTATTACTCTGCTCTGTTCTGCTCTGTTTCTGTGTCGCTCCTCCATTTCGCCCTGTTGTTGCGAGTATTGATTGCTCAAAACTGGAACATTCACTGGATGGAAAGCAACAGCTAAACCAAATCTGGAGAGAAACAGAAGATACAAAAAAGGAAAACGCACCCAGACAACAGGGAGAGTGGGAGCACTTGGTATATCAGTTCATTTCTTATAATTTCTGCGGAATCTTCACCGCTTCTTGTGCACGCACACTCGGTATTGGAGAACTGGGGATGAAGAGAAGAAAACTCGAACTGAAATTTGCGATTCTGTTCGTGAATAAATACTGTTCCTACACCGTAAATGCTGCAGTAAGGAAAACGTAAAGCCACCCGGCAAGGTTCTTAAACTTCTTCGCATGGTCTCTCAAACAACAACAAAAAAAAAAAAAAAAAAAAAAAAAAAACGAGGCGGAAGAGAAAGAAATTTTTTTCGACCGACATGAAAATTGATTCAGAAAATCACCTGGAAACGTAAACAGCAATTATGAAAGAGGAGATACGAACAATCATGCCTGTTTTTCGAATCGACGATCATAATCCACAGTCACAAAGTGATTTTCGAGGATTAATATAAATACTAATAAACCTGAAAAAATAAAGATAATTTTTCGGGATTCTTTATTTCCAAAATTATTATCTTCGGTTTGCCAGGTGCAAAGCGCCAAGTGCCAATCTTTGACTATAAACACGCCAGAACACGTCAGAATTGTTATCTATCTTGAGGATTCCGCGTTAATTTTTTTAGTTGAGAAGGAAAAGGATGTCGACCTCCTACAACTCTGTTTCTATTGGCGCGCGCCAATAGGGGGTGGCGCCATTGCTAACCTTCAGCAATGGCTGGACATCCGTCATCAGGCTCAATCCGAGACACTGTAGAGAGAGGCAGGCAAGGGTCTCGCTCACGACCATCGTCATCGCTTGCTGGGGGCACTTTCCTTTGGTAGTACGCATTCGTCGCTCTATGTGCACCCACACCCTTGAGTACGTGCAGCGAGCTGGACAAGGTCCGGCCACCCTCGGCAATGGCGTAGGCTGCCAACGTACATGCAATGATAATTTGATCATCACTTCAAGCATTTCTGTTTATTCTTTGAATACAGAAACTAACACGAACAACAAAGATATATAATTATAAATCCACTTGATAAAAAGATTTTGAGGATGATATCAATTGATCGGTAAAAAAATTAAGGCCTCTGATTTACGGAGTCTAATTGAAATAAAATTTAGGAACCCAATTGATTGAAAAAAGAAAGACAATGGACGATAGGTAATCGGTAAATGTTCAGCACCTTTGGTCTAATTATACCGAATGCAATATGTTAAATGTGCATTTAAATGATGATGCTTAATATATGAGTTGATCTATAGTTCCTCTAAAAGGAAGAGAGAGAGGACCTGCATTAATTTTGGTTCTCTCTCTTTTTCTTTTTCTTTTTTGATGTATTCCGATCCATCTCTTCGCTCAAAATCAATTTGCCAAATATGGGTACGAAAATTAGTAAAGTTGGATTTCTGGGCAGTAGAGGTGGATCTAAGTTGACTTTTGGCTATTCAAGGGTGATTATCAAAGACGGGCAAGGCTGATTCAAAATGGTAACAATGTATCTTATATAATGGTTGAAATGGTAGGCGCACGCATATATATGATATTATGTTATTACAAAAATCTCTACCATAGATCAAAATTTATATTGAAAGATTTCCATCCATGGACAATATAATTTGATTCACGTGAAGTTCTCTCCCTCAACATCTTTCTTTATTATTATTTTTTTTTTTTCTATAGTTTATGTAGGAATTCAAGTCGGCGGAAGACAACTTACCTTTATCTGATGCACAAACAACAATTAACCCTGCAACGAACGTTGAATTGGTGGATGAATCACAAACAAAAATACTTCATGTTGGTCTGAATGCAATAACGAGGAAAGCATCCGATTTCCATAGCGTAAATGCAAATTGTTCTCTTAAAGAATAAATGGAATGCCTTCTCTTTGGTGGAAATGGGACATGAATATGAAAACTTTCTTTTCTGAACGTACGTTCTTCCCACCGTGTCAACGGTTGTCTTCAAGAGTCTTTTATATGACTCTATCACACCCCTTCAAATGATGTATTTCCATTATAGCGTATCAAGGTGAAACGGTGCGTTCTCATCGCACCCCATCATGGATATACTAATTTAGTATAATATCTCCCACTCAGATATGATAGGCTTGATAGAGCTCTATCAAGAATATAAGACATTCAACATTTATCAACTTTACAAAACAATTCATACTGGCAAATAAGCCGTACGATCAGTGAGTACACCTGCACTTGGGAGCTCAAATTATGCACCTGTTAGGAGTGATATAATGGCTACAACTCCGAAAAGAAATAAATAATCGATGTCTCACAGTGTCCCAGACATATTTGGTTACATCAATTTAAGTATACCTATCCCTTAAAGACTATACTTGACTATTCTCAAAACACCATGTATTTACAATTATATCCGCAATCACATGAGGCGATATAATTGGTCAACCAATAAATACATGTGATAGATGTAAAAAAACAATAGTTTTCCTTCGCACTCATGTCTCTTTCAATTTCAGAACAACTGCTTTCCTAGACACATCCCATAAGGCCATATCTATTCACGACTGCCAATAACATACTAAAGTAGCAACATTGATCTTTCACTTCGAGAACATAGTCATAAGTAACATAGGGCACAAAATGAGGTAAATTATAAATTACCTTAAGGGCTCACACGATAAGTAAATAGGGATAACTTTACTTACCTTCCCTTGTCGGTCGTACAATGCACATGTAATATGAATTACATGCTATAGTGGATTTCTCTTTCTATAAGAGCGTATGTCATTTATTAAATATATACATTATACAAATATTAGCCTAAACATAGTCACGTGCTTCTCACGTACTCATGTTTAGCTCAAGTGCTACATCAGCTCGCTTTTTATAGCGCCCAATTAAGTACTCGCATCCGGCATCTTACAGGCATACTTGATTGTAGGACTATCATGTTCGGTTTTATTACAAACAAAACACATACCTCATATTGACTCCAATCAAGGCGACATATTATTTTATGTACTAAACTTACTCTTCAACATTAATTTGTACATAATGTCTCTTCTCAACGTGCTAACTATAGCACTTGAGATAATTGCTTGTCTAAGTGAGCTAATCATTGCCTACCGACATACTTTTCAATAATATATGCGTGTTTGTACTAGTCTCATAATAGATTTGTACTTATTGATAAAACATCAAGTCACTAATAAACAAATAAGTACAGTACATATGTCCACATATACATAAATCAATGATTCTCTACAATAACACATATCACATTCTACGCAATCCTATCGACATCCTTTGGGTCAAGAATTGTCTATAGGAACAACCTTTGTAAATGGATCAGCAACCATTCTATTGATTGAAATGTATTATAGGATCACTTCTTTCTACGCTATAATATCTCTAATGAAGTTGTTATTTATGTCAATGCACTTCGTCCTTCCATGATACTTGGGATCCTTTATATAGGCAATGGCTGCTTGACTATCGCAATAAACTATCACCGGTCTTAGAACCTCAGTGACAGTGGCTAAATTTTTCAAGAAATGTTTTAGATATACTACTTCTTGCACTGCGGTAGAGCATGCAATAAATTATACCTCCAGCGTAGATAAGATTGTGCATATTTGTTTCTTGCTATTCCAAGAAATTACACCTCCATTGAGCAAGAATGCATATCTAGAAGTCGATTTACACTCATCGATGTCTCCACCCCAATCAGCATCTAAATAGCCCAATAGGCGTAAATCATTCCCTTGGTAACAAAGTCGATAGTCCATAATGCCCTTCAAGTATCGTAGGATCCTCTTCACTGCTTTCCAGTATGCTTGATCGAGATTTGATTAATATCGGCTCACCAATCCCACGGCATAATATATGTCAGGTCGAGTATACATCATGGCATACATCAAACTTCCGACCGCACTAATGTAATGAACAGTTTCCAACACTTTAATTTCTTCTAAAGTCTTAGGACACATTTTAGTACTTAGGCCTTCACTTTGCATGATAGGGATATCAATGGAATTACAATGCTGCATATTGAAACGGTCAAGAATTTTCATTATATAGGACTATTGTGATAAAGTAAGGAGTTTCCTTGATCGATATCTTTCGATCTTAACTCCTAATATATAAACAGCTTCTCCCATATTATTCATTTTAAAATTGGAGGACAACTATTTTTTTTTTTTTTTTATGGTGATAACCAAAACCTTGTCATTTCCAGCCAATAGAATATCGTCCACATAAAGTGATAAAATCACAAATTTATCTTCGGACCGCTTGACATATACATAATGATATTCTTCGATCATCATGAAACCAAAAGTAGTTATGGCTTGATGAAAACGAAGATATCACTGTCTAGATGATTGCTTAAGGCCATATATTGAGCGATAAAGCTTGTAAACTTTATCCTCTTGATTTTTAGCTATGAAACCTATTGGCTATTTCATATAGATTTTCTCATCTAGCTCTCCATTAAGAAATGTCGTCTTTATATCCATTTGATGTAATTCAAGGTCCAAATGTGCAACGATGACTAGAATAAGGGGTATTGAGGCAAACCATACGACTGGTGAAAAGGTTTCCTCATAGTCTATACCCTCTTGTTGAGTATAACCTTTCGCCACAAGACGAGCTTTATATTTTTCAATGGATCCATCTGCCATTCGCTCAATCTTGAAGACCCATTTGTTTCCAATGGCTTTGCAATTGGTTGGTAGATCAACCAAGTCCTAAACGTGATTTGCCCTCATTGACTCTATTTCATATTCCAAAACTTTTCTCAATTCTTCCTTATCAGAGGATGAGAGAGCCTCTTGAAGAGTTTTAGGCTCGGTATCGTCTTTCCGAGCAATCATAAATGCTTTCCCTTCAATCTTAAAACGATGATGATGAATACTTTTTACGATTACTTTTACGTAACTGAATTTCTCTTGAATTCAGTTCACCAGACGATGCAACACTCCCACTTGGTCTTGTATGTTGAGGTAAATCTTCATTTCCCTCTACAATATTAGTGGATGTGTTATTAGTGTGACATCCTGAAATTCGACCCCATTTCGATAAAGTGAAATAGACATTTTGTCAACGTGCCTATAGTCCTTTTTCTCTGAGCTGATCACTCATGAGTTAACTAACCTATTGGGTGAAGCCGTTAAGGAATGTATCTGCAGTAAAATCCTTAAAAGCTACCTAATTAGTTGGATCGGGCTAAAATAATGTCTGATCGATTTTTAACCACGAAGTTGAACTCGATTTCGGGAATCGAATTTTAAGCGTGTCATAATTCTTATTTTTAGGACCTTGTCTCATCGTCTATCAATTTATTGACGAGTCTGAAATTTCAAGAAAGAAATTATCAGAAGAAAAATCGAAGACCGAAAGAATTTAGAAAGGGAAAGGGAAAGAGAAAAGAAAAAAAATATGAATAAGACTATTATTTTATATATTTTTCTCTCTCTCTCCCTTTTCTCTCTCTTTTCTCTCTCCTGTCCCCTCCCCCTCATGTGATTTCCCCTCCCCACCGACTGCCCCCGTTGTCTTCCTCTTTCTTTTTGTTCTTTGACTAGTCAAACCCCTCCTCTTCTCTCTCTTATCTCCTTCTCTCTCCTCTCTCCTTCTCTCTTGACGCCCTCTCTCTCTCCTTTGGTTCGAACGAACCAGCAAGACAAAAGTAGCAGCTTGCCGAAACCGTCGCCGCCCATCCCACCGCCCGCACCGCATGCACGCAGGTCCACCACTCGCTGTCGTGCGCCGCCTGCCCTCTCCACCGCCCAGGCATCCTCCCCCGTGCGACCTCACCTCTGCTCAACCCCTGTTCCGCCCCGTCCAGCCACCTCCGGCCGCCGCCCAGCTCCGTCCGGCCACCGTTCGGACCCGCCGGAGCTCCCCTCACCCTCCACCGGCCACCCCTCGCCGCCCTAACCGCTGGACCAGCCTTGGCTAGCCTTGATCAACAAGTGGCCAAGTGGGTTTCCAGCCCGTTCGTGGGCCGTTTTGGACTGTTTCCGGGCCCCGAACCCGAGCTGTGCTTTGGGAAGTATTGTTCCTCGCGTCACCCCCGTCGGATTGATCCGATTTACGCGCGATTCTGGTGAGGAATCTCACTAATCCCTGCTTAGTTTGCTAATTATGCTTAGAGATTGGTTATGTTTAATTAAATATAATTAGGTGGTTAGATTAGTATTGATTAGTGTTTATTAGTCAATTGTGACACGAATTAGACAAATTGAGTGTGCAATTAGCAAGTAGACATAGTCTACTATTTATTGAAAGTATCTCGGGATTGTCCCGGCCCTTAGTGGGCTTCAATTGGGCTTTTCGGGCCTAAGTGGAATTTTTGGTATTTAAATATTATTTTTTGGAATTAAATTAATAAATTAATTATTTTCCAAAAATTCAATTGGGATGGTCAGTGACCGGAATATTATGCTGATGACCGTGGTGAAGTCCGTTTATTTAATCGGACTTTATTTTGAGCTAAATTGAATTTTTAATATTTATTAATTAATTTTCGAAATTAATTAATTATTTATTTATTTTTCGGAAATTAATGCTGAGATGACCGACGACCGGAATTTTGTGCCGATCGTCGTGGCGTAGTCCGTTTATTTAATTGAGCTTCAATTTGTATGGAATTAATTTAAATTGTGAATTTTTGAATATGTTCATATTGAATTGATTTGATTATTTGATTGGGAAATCGTTGGGCATTAGTTGTCGGATCGAAAGTAAGTTGATAATCACCTAAAAGAGAATACGTGGGCTCGGTGAATTGGAATATCACCTGGAGAATGCACGTGAATTCAGTGGTTGAATATGTCATCTTGGCGAAGAGGTCGCCTAAGAAAATGCACATGGCTCGGAGACTCGATATGTCTTCCTAGAGAATGCACGTGGCTCGGTGACAGTGTATGGCATCGTAAAAAGGGCACGTGGGCTCGGTGAATTGATACATCACTTTGGTGAGTTAGCACCTAAGAGAAGGCACGTGGGCCCGGGCATCGTAAAAAGGATACGTGGCTCGGTGATCTGATGCGTCACTTTGGTGAACTAGTGCCTTAGAGATTGCACGTGGGTCCAGTTTTCGAGAATGGCATCTAAAAGGGCACGTGGCTCGGTGGCTTGATGTACCACCTTGGCGAATAGGTCGCCTTAGAGAATGCACGTGGGCCCAAGGTTTGAGGCACGTGGCTCGGAGACTTGGGATGTCGTCCTAGAGAATGCACGTGGCCTAGCCTTTAGATATTCCACAGTGGGGAATGATTGGTGTGACATGTAATCGACTGGTTCGATTTGTTTGGAGTAAATGGGTGCCTATTATGAATTATACTGACTTGCAGGTGGGATCTAAGGCCAAGGTAAGTCCTCTGACCTGTGCGTGTTTAGGTAGCCTATAGTATAACGATTTACTAATCAGGCCTTAGTGGGGTAGAACTCGCTGAGATGTAGTCTCATCCCGGTTTGGGGAAAACATTTCAGGATCTCGATGAGGAGTTGACGAGGAGGAATCTGAGAAGGAGATCTCTGAGGTGAAACCTGAGGAAAATGATTTTTGGAAGAAGATAATAATACCAAAAGGAATCTTGCGTACGACCTAGATGGACTGAGATTCCATCTTCTTTTGAGATCTCCATTTTGATGTGAATAGTTATTTAGTACTTTGGTTTGCGTTTTGTATAAAAGTTTGGTTATAAGTTTCAATATGAAAAATATGGCCATGCTTTTCTATCTCATCGTTTTATTATCTGGGGATTATAACTGCTTCCGCATGTGCTTAATAAATGAAAGGGTTGGCGATACATAGTCCTGGGATATCGCATTATAAAATCGACCAATTGAGAAGGATGTGTGCGTGCCCGAGGATCGGGGCGTGACATGGGTCTTCCATCTCATATAATTTGAAGTTCTTATCAATCTCACTTTTACTAAGAAAATCGTTCTCCAAGAACGTAACATCTCGTGACTCCATTTTAGTCACACTTCCATTAGCTTGTTTACCTATGAATACGTACCCTTTGGAATGTTCAGAGTATCTTATAAAGATACATTTCTTCCCTCTAGGACTTAATTTACCATATTTATTAAAAGAATCATGAATATAAGCTGCACATCCCCATGGACGTAGAATACTTAAGTCTGGTTTCCTACCATTCCATAATTCATAAAGGATAGAAGTGACCGATTTTGAGGGCACTCAGTTAAATGCATAGGCAGCAGTCAATAACGCATCTCCCCAATAGGAGATAGGTAAATTTGTTTGCGCCATCATAGACCTAACAATTTTTAATAGGGTTCTATTCCTTCTCTCAGCTACTCCATTTTGTTGTGAAGTATTAGGAATAGTCAATTGTCGTACAATTCTCTTTTCATTATAAAGAGTCTTGAATTGCTCCAATAGATACTCATGTCCCCGATTGATTCTCAATGCCTTTATTGTTTTGTTTAACTGATTCTCTACCATCATTATATATCATTTAAAGTAGTCTAATGCTTCTAACTTATGGGAGATTAGAAAGACATAACCAAAACGCGTGAAGTCATCTATGAAAGTGATAAAATATGAGACTCCATGCCTTGCCCTCACATTCAAAGGACCAAAATGTCAGAATGAATGTATGAGTTGTAATGGAAATTCGGCTATAGTCCCTTTACCGAATGGTTTTCTAGTTGCTTTTCTTGCTAGACAATGTTCACATACGGATAGATCAACATTAGTGAGTAACCCTAAAAGACATTCTCTAGCTAATCTTTGCATTCTTTGCAACCTAATGTGACTTAATCTAGCATGCCAAGTATTTGCATCAATCTCAACATTACCAGAAGATGCAAGAAGATGCAATTAAAGAAAAACAACCATCGACATTAGTATTGTAATGATCATAGTCAATGTATAATACCATAAAACCATTCGATACATGACCTAAACTATAATAAACTGTTTCATATAAAATGATAACACAATCACCATGAAAATTTAATACATAACCTAAACTAAGAAGAATAGCTACAAAGACTTAGTTTCATCGAATATCTGTAGCATAAAGGACATCATATATGAATAGGTTTCGACCATCACGTAAAATTAATTTACATGTGCCGATACCCTTCACTTCAATTCTTGAGTTATTTCCAACATATATCCATCTTATTCCAAGCTGAATCCGACGATGCTCCACAAATGCTTCTCGGTCTCTAGTTACGTGGTCTATTGCTCCTAAGTCTATAGTCCACAGTGTATGAGATTCGGCAAGCATTACAGTGCTAGAAATAAAATTATTACTTAAAGTAATGGAGTAATAGGGTACCTCTTTCGGCTCAGTTTATTCACGAGTAAAGTGACCCATCTTGCCACAATTTTAGCACTTCATCTTGGCCTTGTCATTCTTCTCACCACGCTTCTTGCGTTGGAAGGTCTTAGCTCTCTTAGGTGCCTGATTAATTTTCTTCCTTTTATTGTTGAGTTGATGATTCCTTTTGCACTTAAAGCCCGAAGCTTGGTGTGAACTTGATTCAACAACATAAGCATGAGTAGAGGATCTTGCAGCCTCTAGGCGCTTATCTTCTAATTCCAAATGACGCGCAATATCATCAAAAGTGACAATATTCTCATTATCCATCATATTGATCTTCATATGCTCCAAATTATCGGGAAGAGACCGTATAACCGTCTGAACTTGCTGTTCATTAGTAAGGGAGTGACCTGCCGACTTTAGCTCATGAATCATGTTTGACATCTTCCGAAGATGCTACCTCTTGTTACATTTGGACGCTTTTGGTATGTGTCAAACTTGATGATAAGTCTTCTCAACTTAGTGGCGGATGTATCCCAAACTTATCTTTCAAGCAACCCACATAACTTGAGCTTTATCATAACTTTCAAATTCATATATGAGATTATTTTGCATACAACTCAGCAATGTGATGCGAGTAATGCTATTTTTCTTTTTCAAGCTTGATAAGCTTCTAGATCTCTCATGTGTTGAGCTGAAGTTCTATGCTCAAGTTCATCCATGGTGTGATTGAGGATTTCCAAATTCTCTTGTTCCTCAAGGATGTACTTAACATTTCAGTACCAAATATCATAATTATCACCGTTAAGCTTCTCACCCTTATTGAGGTCAGCCACAATGGTTTTAGATACCGAAACCATTATCAATTGTTATAACACATTGTCATAATAATTGCAAAATCAATACTAGCATACTTTTCAAAGTAACACACATATTTAATTTACAGCAAAGACAAACTAAATCAATGATAATTCAACAAAAGACACATAAATGAAAGTTCACTGTAATTCAAACAGCTCCTATGTACGATTGTTCTATTATCATTAATTAGTTTAATTTGTGTAAATTTTAAGTTCTAAGAGAGAATTTCTTCGAATTCTACCAACCTATGAACTTCCACTAGGAAAAATAATTACATGACTTCATGTAATTTCTACATTTTTCCATAAACACAAACACATAACATGATTTGAACCAATATACAAAAAACAATCATGCTACAACTACAATCAAAATCACAATTCAACGTGTAACGGAAAAACAAGGATTTCTTACCATTGTTCGAATTTTCTTGGAATTATAAAATTGCAAGTATATTAAATTATATACATGCTATCATAGAACCAAGCTCTACACAGCATATATGACATCATTTTCATATAGTTTAGCTATTATATTTCCTAAGACATAAAAAAATACAAGTTACAAATGAATAAACTATGCATTTAAACCCTAAAAATACGCGTACTTAGGGTTTTGTATACAATTTTATACATTTATAAAACTCAAAAGTATAAAATAATTATCCCACAGTATAGAGAACATTCATACGAACCAAACGCCGTTGACCACGCTCCAATCAAAGCTCTCACGCGCCTACACGCGCCTACACGCGCCGACTGAGTGTGCAACGCGTGTAGCGCACGCGCCAGCAAGCCAAACGGTTCTTAGCCAGTCCGATCGGTTTGACCACTAGACTGATCGACCGGTCAACGGTCCAGTCGGGTCTCGAGTTGGGTCAGACCTCGAGTCAGGTCGGGTCGCGGGTCGAGTCATGGGTCAAGCCTTGGGTCGCTAGTCGGCGACTGGCCGGCCAACTGCTGCCAGCGATGACGTCATCCGTGAGCATCACGTGTGCGTCGGTTCATGGATGACGTCATCTGTGACAACAGCACGCGTTGCTTTGCCGACGCGCACGTGATGCTCACGTGCTGGCGTTCCCAGCGCGTTGAACGCGTGGCGCCCACATGCTGCAACTTCTGGCTACGTGTGTGAGCGCGTTTGATCTACTCTGGTGGCGCTCGTCCCACCGCTGGACTTGTCTCGATGAGTATTTTCACCCTATATATTTAGAAATTTTTTTTGGCTGAAATTTTTTTCCAAAAAATGGCCAAAACCGTATGGTTGTACGCGACCCCGAACTCGTTCTTCGCTTCGGTTCGATTTCAACGATTCAGATTGTAATTCCGATCAATAAATATCAAAACCATGTAGAATACAATCTCTTGATCTCGATATCAAGTAGTAAACGAGAAAATTCGATGAAAAGAAGGCAGAAATCACAACCAAGCTTTGATACCAATGTAGGAATTTAAGTCGGCGGAAGACGACTTATCTTTATCCGATGCGTAAACAACAATTAACCTCAGAATGAACGTTGAATTGGTGGATGAATCACGAACAAAAATACTTCACATTGGTCTGAATGCAATCACGAGGAAAGCATCTGATTTCCACGGCATAAATGCAAATTGTTCTCGTAAAGAAGAAATGGAACGCCTTCTCTTTGATGGAAAGGGGACATGAGAAGGAAAACTTTCTTTTCTGGACGTACGCTCTTCCTACCATGCCAACAGTTGTCTTCAGGAGTCTTTTATATGACTCCATCACACCCCTTCAAATGGTGTCTTTCTATTGTAGCGTATCAAGGCGAAACAGTGCGTTCTCATCGCACCTCATCATGGACGTACTAATTTAGTACAACAGTTTATGATCAGTTAATCAACACTCTTAAAAATTCGAAGTGGCGACTTACGTGGACAACAAAAGGTAAACGGCGGTGACGTGATACCATTTTGGTCATGAAATTATCTGACGTGGCCAAAGTTACAAGAACGACCCTGTTTGCTTGTGTCTCTCTTGGTTCCTCCACAGGAATTAATTTAGGGTTTTAGGGTTTGTGCTGATCAATTCTCTCAGTTATGGAAGCTTGATGTGTCACTAAAGCTCGATTTGTTTGAAGCTCATTTACTCGCTGAAGGAGATTTGGATCTTTTTTTGGGGTTTTCTTGCTCAATTCGGTCTTCAAAAAGAAGCTCGATTCTAATTCAATAATCCTCTCAATCTGCAACGTTGCACATTTTTCGAGAACATGACAAGTCGAACCAAATGAACAGGGATTTGGTCGATGCAAAGATATAACAGGACAAAAGGTATGAGTGGCATTTCTTCAAGAATAGTTCACGATTGTTGGAGAAGAATCAGAGATGAGAGGTGAATCGGTTGCGGAAGCTCGATTTATTCAAAGTCATCAATATTACAGTTTGTCTTGGAGTTCTCGCATTTCCTCTGGCAGGCTTCTCAACGAATCAACTACCATTTTCCATGTCCATTATCAGGCGTATGTTTTTCTCTTGCCTTTGATCAGGAGCATTCGTTAGTTGAAGTAGATCAATTCCTACAAGCTACCTGATGATCGTAACGATGCTATTTATTCTCTCTTTCCAAACATTTAGAATAGCCTAAGTTGTGCTCAGAACTTGGGCAATTTGCACAAGCATCAAGTTCAGCTGCCCCAGAAAGCAGGATACTCATCTCTTTGCCTGGTAAGGACTTAAGCAGGATACTGACTCTGCTCTTCAACTTTATCTTATCGATAGAGTTTCTTCCGTTTCCTAGTGCCTGAGTTTGTGTATTTTACCTTGTAACAGGATTGCTCCCCTGCTAACGTTTTTTTTCACTAAATAAAATCTTATTTATCGAAAGAAAAAAAGAAAAGATATCATTTGATTACGAGTTGTAATGATGAGGGACTCACTTATCTGACTCTAATGTTGTCCAGCTTGATTCTTTCTTCGATTATGTCTTGCTTTTCTCCAAACCTAATCTTTCTTCATTTTCTGGTCTCAGGGTGTTTATGCGCGCCGTTGTTCCTTTTGACAATAACATTGTATTATCAATTCTCTTTTGCTTTGTAGTGATCTTTCGAAATTGCTTACAGATATTACTAGGGTGTGCCTGAGGCCGTTTCGGACTGAGAGCAAAGAGGCGGATGTGCATGCTGATCCAAAATGATTTAACAAGAATAATATGAGAATTCCTTCTTCTTTTTTTCTTGGGAATAGGATTCCTGGTGAGAAAAATATGATGAACAATTGGAAAGAACAATAAAATCAGACGTTGAGACATGATATCACTTTTTTTAAAGAATTATTTCCCCCACAACATTGCTAATGGTCACTGGTAAATTTCCTCCATGATATAATAAAGTCTCAATTGAGAATATTATATAGTAATTTTAGTATTTTTTCAGAATCTCTTAAGGGAAATAATTGAAAATAATTATTGTAATTTTGGAAAGAAAATTTGAAAAGACTTCATTAAGATTGATCCCAAAACTAATGTATTTATCTTTGTCTTTTCAACAGAGGCAATCATTCGAAAAAAGTTGTAACACTAACAGGTATGTTCTCAAAGGTTACATTGAAAAGACATAAAAAATTTGAATTTAAATAAATAATAGATGAAAATTAACCATAACTTTTTTGTGAACAGTCACACTATTTCAACATGATACTATGGTTAATTTTTTTATAATTATAAATCCAAATTTTTAGTAAATAAAAAATAATCGTTAATTAGTGTTAAATCTTGTTTACGTGCACGCTCACATTTTTTCGATGTGGGACAAGACTCTTAATTTATTTTATTAATAAACTATCAACAATCTCCCACTTTGTTTGTAAAATAAAAATACAAAATAAAACATTAAAATACTGTTGACACCTAATTTAAATTAAGAAAATAGAATTAGAAGATAATCTTTGATTAGAGGGAATTTTTTTTTTAAATTTTTTTGAATTCAAAAACTCAATAGTCAGATTTTAAGGCCGCTTTTTTTTTTTTTTTTTTTTTTTTGAAGAATTTGAGTGAATATCGCCAGATCTTGAACAACTTCGAGGCTTTCTTCTATAAAAAGGAAGGCGAGGTTTCGAACTGTGGGGCTTTTCTCTGGGTTTAGAGGTCGAAAAAAATTCAACACAAAGAAAGGAGAAGAAAAGTTTTTCCTCGTTGGCGTTCATTCCTGTGAGAAAATGAAAAAAGTCAAGGAAAAAGCTTCGGCAGAAAAGTGAAGGGGCCAAAACAGAAAGTACAACAGAGGGAGACGTGAGAGAGAGAAAAACATAAGCTACAGTATCGTCTTCTTCTTCCCGAGTGCCCCCTGCTTGTTCGTCCGTCGCCAGCGATGCCTCCACAGTCACCGATTCCATGCCGGCCACCGCACCGGCGTTTCTTTTGCACCGACAACCCTGGGCCGCGCTTCCCTGCTCTGTCTCACTGCATCAACATCACCTAGCTTCACTGGAGATTTGCTCTCTGCTCCACTTGCAGCCGCACCACCGTTCGGAGCCCGACGACCGCCCCGACGTTGACGCTTTTATTTCACTTTCACCGGCAGCACTTGATGACCCGCGCCGCTTTCGCTCTGCTCGATGCCGCGAGTAGCGACCTGCTCGTTTCCACTTGTAGCACCGCTCGAATGTCGCTGCCACCCGTGCCTGTGCCTCTGCCCGACGATCGCACCAGTAGCCCGCGCTGCTCCACCTCCACTCGGTGTCTGACGCCCCTGCAGCACCTCCATTCATGACCACCCTGTGTCTGATGCTTCCTCCTCCATGCAACAATTCTGCAGCCACTTCGTGCCTCCCTTCTGCTGCGTCCGCTAGCCCCGTGTCCTTCACCTCTGTTAGCTACTACACGCCCGAACAAGGCCACCTGCTGCCTCCCTATTTTGCTGTAAGTTTGGTTACTTGCCGAACCTCGCCGAAGCTCCGATGGACAACCCTTGTTCCGAACCGAACCCATCACCCTTGGCAAACCATCATCGCGGTTCCCATTACGCTTCCTCGCCATTTCTTCAAGTCCACCGTGAGTTAGACTAGGTAAATTTTTTTAGATATTTGGTTTCATAGTTTATTTATTTATTTATTATTTTCATTCTAACTTGATTTGTTTTGATTTATTATCCAATTAGAAAATTTTTCATATTAAGTCATAATAATCAAAAATATTGAGCCGCGAGACGTCGGGTTAGATTTTTGATTATTTCGACTTTTTTATGACAAATTCAGGAATTGCTTTGCATCATTGAAATAATATGTCATTGATTTATATTGATGAATTTTCAATAGGACATATTTTGGTGTGTTATTTGTTCATCATATGTCATGCATTATATGTCATATTTAGGATTTAGGTATTTAGGTCCATATGCATTTCATATTTAAAGCTTTGCATTTTGATTTTTTGGATTCATATAGGATTAGGTTAATTTTCAATTAAATAAAACAAAAAAGAACAAAAAATGTTATTTAGCTTATATAGATTTCATAATGTGCACACCACATGTTGCGCTTTAGTTAGTGGGTCATAGGTTAATGTTTTAATATTCTCGTTGTGCAATTTTTTAATAAAAAGGCCAAAGATTATTATTGCATCATTATGTTGTTTTAATAAGAATTATTAAGTAATTTAAAAAAAAAAACAAAAGGTTCATTTATTTGGTTAGTTAATAAATTAGTTCATAATTAATCCCATTTCAGATCATCATTATTTAGTGTAGGTTGCATATGCATAAAAAAGAATCATAAAAAAATCATAAAAAAGAATATGCATATAGAATTACCACGTCATCCATCCCATATCATGTAGTACATGCATATTTAGGATTATATAAATTAGATTGCACACATATGGTGATAGTTCAAATTATGCCATATAAATCGCATTTCATATATCATTAAAGTAAAATTCATGCATATTAAGTTTAGATTAAGATTGCATAATAATAAAAATTAGGTGTCATTTAGAAATCATGTTTAGGGCATGCATTTTTATTAGCATTTTTTATTGAATGTTATTTTATTGATTGTGCACCCGCATGACCACCATTTGCATGTTAGTAGCTTAAGTTAAAATTAATCAACATTGCCTGGAAAATATTTTTTAAATTAAAATAAAAAGGTACCGAAAGGGCGTTAGACTAATCTAGCGTAACCGTGTCCCTGGACCTACTGAATCTCTGGTTCGCGAAAGTAAAGTATTTTCCCATACTTTACTTGGGTTTCTAACCAACCTTAATTGGTTAGTGGCGGCTCCAAATTTAATATAATTGCATGTTTAAATGAGTTAATTTCTTAGTATCAAGTCGCGATTGGTAGGACTTGGGAGAGTCTGTGCCAAGTCTTCGGACTTAGTAATCCAATAGCCTTCTTTGAGTAATTCACCCTCGAGAAGGTCGTGACAGCTTGGCGACTCCGCTAGGGACAGAGTTAAAACTCATAGTGGACATAGGCCTTTTTTTTTTTTTTTTTTTTAAAGTATTTTGTTTGGCAACATGGAAACAAGGTATGCTCCTAACATGAAGTGTTAAATATTTTTACAGAAAGGTGGTATAAGGGGAGTAGTGCTTGCTAACTCTTTGTTTTGTAGGAAGGTGTTGGGATTGAATGTTTTTCTTATCATTGAAGTGTTGCTTGCATTATAAATTGTTGTGCATGAATTTCAAATTGTTTTAGCACTACACATTACACACACAACCTGTCGTCGGACCTGGACCACATTTAAGGATTCTAGGATGGTGTTGAGAAATGAACGAAACTTGAACACGAGACTGCGATGTAGAGGTTGCCTTTCTCAATCTCGAATTTTTTTTTCTTGGTGTCGAAATGTTTATCCTTGTCCTTGAGACTACGTGATCATGGGATTTTCCTTTTGACCGAGCCAAAGTTAAGAGGACCCGACATTTGTACGCAAGACTCCGACTAGTCGGCCCATCTTCTTGGCTTCAACTTGTTAAGCCTTGTAGTTTAGGTGTTGAGCCTCACATTTCATGCATGTGTCTATATGATTGTCATCCCTTCCCTATGAAAGTAAGTTGTTTAAATTCTCACTTCTGCAATTTACTTACTTGCAATTTTGTCGGTCCGTGACAATAGGTTTCGTTATCCGTCTTGTTTTATATGCGATGGGGAAAACTGATTTGCAATTCATATAAAATGAGATGTTTTGGTTTCTTAGTTCAATGTTTAGAGACCTTGATTTCAATTCAGTTCTTTCAATTTTTAGTTCAATGTTTAGGGATTTGAATTTCAATTCTTAGTTCATTGTTAGGAAGTTTGGTTCAGCGTTTAAAATAAATTTTGAATAAAATCAGGCGATTAGACCATTTTCATGGGTCATCTTCCTATCTTGTCATTAGTTCTTACATTATCTCTTTTACCTAGGTGACAACACGGCTCACCCAAGATCGCCAATCCGTACCCGTTCCAGAGCAACAATGGCTGATAACACCGAACAAATGCGTGTTGTTGAACAAGCTCGCGTTGCTGCCCTCGAATCAGAGATGAAGCACGTCCTAAATGTTCTTGAGCAGCTCTCTAAACAAATCGATTCTCTCCAAGCAAACACTACCCCACCGACTCCGCAAGTTGAAGTGGTGTTACCACAACATGCTCCCAGGCTGATCCGAGAGATAAATGCAAGAATACGTCCGCAATTGGGCCATCTACCTCTAATGATGATGATGAGGTACAAGTGATACCTTCGGCTATACCAAAAACTGAGCAGGAAAAGCACATGGCAAAAATCGAGGAAAAACTTAAGCAGCTGCAAGGTTCATTTAGCCAAGACCCAACTGATCTGTCCCATTATGCAAAAATCAAGATGCCAAAGAAGTTCAAAATGCCAGACTTTGAAAAGTATGATGGCACCTCTTGCCCGAAGATCCATCTGCAGACTTATGTGGTCAGGATGATCCAATATGTTGATAACATCCATTTGATGATTCAACAATTTCAAGCAAGCCTGACAGGACCGGCGCTTCAATGGTACATTATGAAGAAGATTAATCTGCTGGAGACTTGGGAGGATTTGACTGATGCCTTCTTCAAGCAATATAAATATAATATTGATGTCACTCCATCTCGAAAAAATTTACTTCGCATTGAGAAGAAGAGGACGGAATCTTTCAAGGCATATGTCACGAGATGGAGGACTGTAGCTGCTCAAATTACTCCAAAGCCAACAGAGAAGGAGCTAATGGATTTGTTCATGAAGACACTCCCGCCTGAGTATCGAAATCGAATGCTGGGTTCGATTGTTGAGTCATTCAATCAGCTAGTCCCTGTCGGCGAGCGAATTGAAGTAGCATTGCGTGATGGATGGGTGTTTGATCAAACCAACTCGTATAAGAGAGTCTCAGCCAAGAAGGATAAAGAACCTGTGGTGGAGGTTAATGCAGTTTATGTTCAATCACCTCGCCCTATCTCGAACACCCAACAAGGAGGAGCACGACTATTCTTTGGCCAGCAGAAAAACTTTTCCAAGCGTCAATTTATGCCACTTCCTAAGCCCTTGTCCAAGATCTTGCCAATCCTTCAAAAGAAAGGATTACTCGCTAAGGAACCTAAGCGATCTAATCTCAAGCGTTTCCCCAACTATGATCCATCGAAGACATGTGCTTACCATATGGGGGAGGTAGGGCATTCTGTTGATGATTGCTATACGCTGCAATACAGAATCCAAAATCTTTTGGATGCCAAGGTGGTCTCATTCCGCGATGCACAGCCGAACATCCAAAATAACCCACTTCATGATCACCCAGAAGCTGTGAATGCCATTTTCAATTTTGATGCCGGTAGAAAGAAGAGCTTGAAAGTGCATAATGGCTTAGTTTGAGATGTAAAAGAGCCCACCATGTTTCAGATGATGCATGAGGAAGAAGGGGCGATCGATACTTGTGTTCAATACTCCAAGCCTTCAGGTGCTGACATCAGTGTTATTCTTGTCGGATGGGGAGAGGTAGACAAGCCAATTGCAGACACCATTCGATCCACTGGAAAAGACGACGCACTTGAAGGAATGACTGAATTGTTTGAAGAGAATTTAGTGTGTGCCATCAACAAAGCTCGAGAGTAGGAGAATTTTAATTATTTGCACACTCCTCTGCCCATGAGTCTTTATCGCTTTCCGTATTTGCATATTTGCATTTTCAATTCTAGGATTTCTCTCATTTCAATAATGTAATTTGCTTTTTATCCAATAAAATACATGGAGATTTTCGTGTTTTAAGGGCATGTTGAAGTACACCAAACTAGCCTTATGATGAAATCCTACCCAAAAGAAAACGGCAAGGAGCTAATTCTGAAGGCTGGGCTTCTTCATGTTCCCTTGAATTTTTTTTCAAAATAAAATAATTTTCCAGCGTACATCTAATTTACCTTATTTGTTTCTTTTAATTATCTGCTTTATATTTCAGGTGCAACCCTGCACACATTTAAGGAACCTCTATGAGCTCCCTTGCAAAGAGGGGCAAGACATGGACACTAAATAGTTTTAACTTTATGATCTGATGTGCAAGAATAGAGCATGGTGTTTTTATCATTACAGAATGCTTTCACATGATGTTGTGCAATTCATCAATTCTACTTGAAATTTATCAAAATGGATAATTCAGTGAAGAATGTCGAGTTACTTGAACATGCTAAATGAGGTGTGAAAGGCAAGCCTTATCTCATACACGGTCCTTTGTCTGTACATTGTGAGGTGAGTATGGAAACGTTTTGTGTTTCAAGGTGAAGAGTTTTCTAGCAAGAAGTATGACAACTGAAATGACGAGGGGTAGTTCATTTTTCTACTAGTGAACCCTTGTTTAACCCTTCTTTGAGCCTAAATACTTGAAGAATTTCTTTCATATTACCCCTGTCAAGGACCACCCCACATTGGGGCAAATGAAGGTAAGTCGACATTGAAGGAGAGGGAAATGGATAGAAATTTTCTTGTTCTCACATGCATCAATCTTCAAGTTGTGCTATTACATTGAATTCATGTGGTAATTTAAGTGCCTTAGGATGATGAAGAGCATTTCTTTCGCTATCCTATACACTTATACCCTTTGCATAGCCCATTTGAGCCTATAATTTCATTTCTTTAAACCCAGTTGGTGATCATCCCCCACACTGGGGCAAGGCAAGAGGTAGATGAAGACCCTTGAAGGTTCGAGTGTCATTTAAAGTATACTTGACACACACATTGTGCACAAGAACTGAAATCAAAATAGAACTAAGAGGCATGAAAAAGCAATGTGCCTGGTAAAAGCAAGGCCAATGCCTGTGAAAAGAAGAGAGAAATGACTGATGAATTGGGGGGCATAAAAAAAAAAGCAGTGTGCCTGATCGATGCCCATCATCAAAGAAAATGACTTCAAAAGAAAAATTGTTGAGAAAAGATCTCCAGTCATCAAGTGATAAACTCTTGAGCCAATAAATAAATCTATCAAGAAGACAATCAGTGGTGAAGAAAACTGGTGGCAATGTCAAGATGATCACCAACTTTGACCCCTATACACATCTTTGAGCCTAACGATCCTTTCGTTTCTCAACCCATAAACTCAGCCTATACTACGTCCCTTACAAAGTCTCTTCATATTATGGCATTTGAATTAACATAGGAATTCACATGTTTTGAGCATTGCTCGAAGAAGTGCAAGCAAGATTATTTATTTCTCGTTTTGCAAGGTTCTTGACTTGTAAACTTGGAGATGATTACAAAATTGTTCTTTCAATTGCCTTGACTCATAGAGTCCCTTTTGTTAAGCTGTTGACCAAGCCCACATAACAATCCTTATTAGAGACCTCTCAGATTGGTAAGGTCATACTGCTTGCAAAAAAATTCAAACTCTTGTCGACAAGATGATGATAAGATTGAGTAATATATTCCCGCATCAATGGTCGGGACAAATAATCCCTCTTAAATGAGAGCGAGTGAAAAAGCCTTTTTCACACCAAAAGTGTCTCATTTAGCATGTTCAAGAGATTCACAGCTTAGTGAAAATTGTCTTGATAATTTTTCCGGTGGAAGTTTGAAAAAAAGCCATCATGCATGGATTTTCATTGAATTTTGAAATAAATTTTTCCTCAAAGACCAAAGGATTTGTCTTTGAAGTCCTGAGTTTGTTCAGTCATCTTTGAATACTTGATGAGAATTCCAAACACCCATTTACAAAATGTTTTCAAATGTCTAGTATAAGTTCCAGATATATGAACCTTTAAAATGCTTGATGTAATTTCCAAGTGTCTATCTTTTCAAACGTCTGATGTGATTTCTAGATGTTTAGTAAATTTTTTCAAATGTCTAGTATAAATTCCAGATATTTGAACCTTTAAATGCTTAATGTGACTTCCAAGTATTTATCTTTTCAAAAATCTGATGTGATTTCCAGATGTTTAGTAAATGCTTTCAATTGTCTGACATAAGAATCAGATTTTTGAAATTTTAAGTACTTGATGCAATTTCCAGGTGCTTGGGATCTGATGAGAGTTCCCGATCCCTAAAGACTTTGAGCCTTTCAACTATCTGAAGAGATTTCCAGATGTTTGTCAGGTCTCATAGGAATCATTTCACACCTAATAATGCTTTTATGTATCTCCGATAAGTATGACAGTACGTGTTCTTCTTTGCATTTGCATTTCATTGGGCGTGGACACATTGAGATCTACGTTTTTGACCAAATCATTGCATTTACATGGCATTCTTTATTGCACGACCTTGCATTTATTTGAGTCCATTTCTTTAAAAAAAAAAAAAAAAAAAAAAGTCATTAACATTTGCATATTCATTTCATATTCATTTTGCATGGTTTAAATTTAGGTGTCATTTATCTTTGAAGGAAACCTCTACGAGCTTCCCTTCAAAGAGGGGCAGCTGTTGACACCTAATTTAAATTTAGAAAATAGAATTAGAAGATAATCTTTGATTAGAGGGAAAAAATTAAAAAAAAAATTGAATTAAAAAACTCAACAATCAAATTTTGGAGCCACTTTTTTTTTTTTTTGAAGAAGTTGAGTGAATATCGCCAGATCTTGAACAACTTCAAGTCTTTCCTTTATAAAAAGGAAGGCGAGGTTTCGGAACCAGGGGGCTTTTCTCTGGGTTTAGAGGTCGAAAAAAATTCAACACAAAGAAAGGAGAAGAAAAGTTTTTCCCCGTTGGTATTCGTTCCTTTGAGAAAAACAAAAGAGAAAGACTTTTTGGGGAAAATGAAAAAAGTCAAGCAAAAAGCTTGGGCAGAACATAAAGTATAGCAGAGGGAGACGTGAGAGAGAGAAAAACAGAAGCTATAGCATCGTCTTCTTCTTCCCGAGTGCACCCTGCCCGTTTGTCTGTTACCAGCGATGCCTCCACAGTCACCGATTCCACGCCAGCCACCGCACCGGCGTTTCTTTTGCACTGACGCCCCCCAGTCGCCAATTCCCTGCTCTCTCTCGCCACATCAGCATCACCCAGCTTCACTGGAGATCTGCTCTCTCCTCCACCTGCATTCGCACCACAGTTCAGAGCTCAACGACTGCCCCGATGCCAACGCTTCTACTCCACTTTCACCGGCAGTGCTTGACAACCCACCCCCTTCGCTCCGCTCGACGCCGCGAGCAGCGACCTACTCATTTCCACTTGCAGCGCCGCTCGAACGTCCTGCGCCTGTGCCTCTGCCCGATGATCGCACCAGTAGCTCGCGCTACTCCGCCTCCGCTCGGTGCCTGACGCCCCTACAGCACCTCCATCCGCGACCGCCCTGTGTCCGATGCCCCCTCCTCCATGCGACAATTCTATAGCTGCTCCGTGCCTCCCTGCTGTTGCGTCCGCTAGACCCATGTCCTTCGCCTCTGTTCGCTACTGCAAGCCCAAACAAGGCCACCTGCTGCCTCCCCTGTTTTGCTGCAGGTCCAGTTACTGCCGAACCTCGCCGGAGCTCCGACGAACAACCCTTGTTCCGAACCAGGACCCATCACCCTTGGCAAACCATCATCGCAGTTTAGCCATTACTACTTCCTTGCCATTTCTTCAAGTCCACCATGAGTTAAACTAGGTAAATTTTTTTAGATATTTGGTTTCATTTTTTTTATTTATTATTTTCATTCCAACCTGATTTGTTTTGATTTATTATCCAATTAGAAAATTTGTCATATTAAGTCATGACAATCAAAAATATTGAGTTGCGAGACGTCGGGTTAGATTTTTGATTATTTCGACTTTTTATGACAAATTCATGAATTGCTTTGCATCATTGAAATAATATGTCATTGATTTATATTGATGAATTTTCAATAGGACATATTTTGGTGTGTTATGTGTTCATCATATGTCATGCATTATATGTCATATCTAGGATTTAGGTATTTAGGTCCATATGCATTTCATATTTAAAGCTTTGCATTTGATTTTTTAGATTCATATAGGATTAGGTTAATTTTCCTTTAAAAAAACAAAAAAAGAACAAAAAATGTTATTTAGGTTATATAGATTTCATAATGTGCACACCACATGTTGCGCTTTAGTTAGTGGGTCATAGGTTAATGTTTTAATATTCTCGTCGTGCAATTTTTTAATAAAAAAAGGCCAAAGATTATTATTGCATCATTATGTTGTTTTAATAAGAATTATTAAGTAATTAAAAAAAGAAAACACAAAAAGGTCATTTATTTGGTTAGTTAATAAATTAGTTCATAATTAATCCAATTTCAAATCATCATTGTTTAGTGTAGGTTGCATATATGTATAAAAAAGAATCATAAAAAAATCATAAAAAAGAACATGCATATAGAATTACCACATCATCCATCCCATATCATGTAGTACATGCATATTTAGGATTATATAAATTAGATTGCACACATATGGTGATAGTTCAAATTATGCCATATAGATCGCATTTCATATATCATTAAAGTAAAATTCAAGCATATTAAGTTTAGATTAAGATTGCATAATAATAAAAATTAGGTGTCATTTAGAAATCATGTTTAGGGCATGCATTTCTATTAGCATTTTTATTGAATGTTATTTTATTGATTGTGCACCCGCATGACCACCATTTGCATGTTAGTAGCTTAAGTTAAAATTCATCAACATTGCCTGCAAAATATTTTTGAAATTAAAATAAAAAGATACCGAAAGGGCGCTAGACTAATCTAGCGTAACCATGTCCCCGGACCTACTGAATCTCTGTTTCGCAAAAGTAAAGTATTCTTCCATACTTTACTTGGGTTTCTAACCAACCGTAATTGGTTAGTAGCGGCTCCAAATTGAGTATAATTGCATGTTTAAATGAGTTAATTTCTTAGTATCAAGTCACGATTAGTAGGACTTGGGAGAGTCTGTGCCAAGTCTTCGGACTTAGTAATCCAATAGCCTTCTTTGAGTAATTCACCCTCGGGAAGGTCGCGACAAATACACAACCAAACTTTCCATAAGATTAATATACATACATAAAGGTTTCTTTTGAGACAAATCTTTATTTTGTGTAAGTACCTTAAAACTCTATAAAAATGACAAGTAGATTGACTTCAAACTTGTACTTTAAATAATAGAATCGAACATATACCGCACATATACTAACATCTTGCTTCAGCAAGAAGTTCTAATTTAGTCAACACTATTATGACCTTGTGCATGTACTTGTTTCATGAGTTTTTTAGAAAAATAATTCTAATTTTCGCAAGAAACGGCACTACTTCTAAGTTCATATAAGTGAAGTATTTATCATGTGTTTTTGTTACTAATAATACATAAATAATTTGTACTATATTTCATTAAGAATTTAATTCAACCTACAAAACGTAATAAACAATAATGACTTCTCATGTCAAGGTTAATATAAGTATCAAAGAATCACTTTCAGTAACTTGTTTTTACTCATTAAACCTTATAACTATTGATATTAACAAAAAGCTCGAGTTACCATTACTAATAATTTTAAATAAAGGGTTTTAGCCCAAATTTTTCTTATGGTCATATTTACCATGTCTCTTTGTAAAACATTTGTCAAGAGATCAGCTAAATTCTTACTTGACCTTACATAGACAATTGTTATGGTAGTATCTTGAATCAATTATCTCACGCATTCATGTCTTAGTCTGATATGTCTAGAATTACAATTATAAGTGTTGCTATAAGTTCCTGTCAGAGTAACCCACAATGGATAGAATTAGGAAGCATAGGACTAGGCCATAATTTAACATCCAACTATAAATTCCTAATTCATTCGGCCTATTTTCCAGCTGTTGTTAAAGCAACGAATTTGGATTCCATCGTTAAGTGAATTATACACCTAATACATCCAAAAGTGGAATGTTTATCACACACACTTATAATCCTACTAGCATCAATGTACCCTTCCAATATAGCCGGATAATTATTATAGAACAATCCTAAATTTTTTAGTTCTCTTAAGGTAACTAAAAATTCTGGTAATAACTTTCCAATATTCTATACATGGATTACTAGTATACTTAACTTGCAATATTAGGTCTAATACAATGCATCGCATATATTAAAGACCCTATTACACTTGTATATTCAAGTTGTACTACTGTTCTACCCGTATTATAATTTAATTAAACACTGAAATCAAATGGAATACTCATTTCCTTGAAACCAAAATATTAAAATTTATTAAATAGTTTTTCAATGTAATCACATTAGCTCAAAGAATAACCCCCATTATATTTTTTAACTTTAATACTCAAGATGGTATCTACTTCATCCAAATCTTTCATTTCATCCAAACCATTTAGTTTTCGCGAAATAAACATAGGCTAAAAGAATTTGAACAATGGTCTCCTCATATTGGGCTGTTATAACTCTGAATCCTTGAGTCACGAGCACAACACTAGAGACTCCAATAATGTCGTCAGCTTCAGTAATGAAAGAAACGCACTAAACTAGAATAGAAAAAAAAAATGAAAGAGAAGATCAGGACAGCGAGTACTTAGCATCAACGAACAGCACATTAATGACATAATTACATGATTACACATACCAGAACCTACAAACAGCAAGCATGCACAGTATAGACATAACCCATAACTCTACACATTGGTACGAACACAACGCAGTAACCACATCAGCAACTCAACGTATTCGAAATGGACATACAGCTGATGAACCAACAAGCAACACAGCACACCCAAATGAATGCGCATACCATGACTAGAGCGCAACTCAATGCTCTCGTAGCATGCACTCAGTATTCGAGATGGTCGCATTCACTCAATATACTTGCGATTGCAACACGTACAGAGAGCTAACCAACAACAGTTTTTCATAATATGTTTGCAATTCAGCACGATAAACACAGAACGGCATATAGTGAAGTATAAGAAGTGAACATGCACAGATCAATTTGTTTCCATTCAAGGGGCCCTCAGTCAAGTTCTGGAGTAGTCAGTATCAGATTCTAATCTGGCGTACACACTGCATACGCATCTAATCTGAGAATTTCAATAACAAATCTAAAATTAGCTACTAAATTCTGAAATGTAAGGAAACAAAATACAAGTCCATACAACAAAAGTAATGTATCGATCAAGCAAAGGGAAGCTCTTGGTCAGAATTGGAATCGAAACACAAGTGGATTTCACGTTGATGGAATTGAGCACATGGTCCCTACCTTTTACCTTAAGCAGAAACAGAGTACGCGGATTTACCTTGACAAAGAGTAATAGCTGACCATGATTGGTGATCAAATTAGAGGAGCGAAGTTTCAGGAGTTGTCATACCTGAGACTGGAACCAGCTAAAGGAGGGAGAAGGAGAATCCAGCACTTCTACAATGATGGCCAGAAAATAATGGATCGATTAAGCAAAGGAAAGCCCTAAGTAAGAATCTGAATCGAAACATGCACTGGTCTAGTTTAGGAATTTTATCAAACAGGTGGTAGACATTTCGGTCAAATGATCTAGATGCAAAAATACGAGAGGGGTCATATCCAGACTTGTCACAAAGGCTGGAACGCGACCAGATTTCATGCTGGCATAATGGAGCACTCGGTCCCACCTTCAGCAAAAATAGAATGCGAATCAGGGAAGAACAGAGCACTTATTGTGGCTATGAAGCTGGTGGTGCTGGGGAAGTGGCCCGCCAAGGCAATCAGAGACACAGAGAGGTGAGGATTCATAAAGGAAATCAAGAGAGAATCACTACTAAACATGAGAATTCCTTCCCTATACTCTCTGCTCTATTCTCTGAGGTTTAAATGAGAAGAGACTATGGCGGTTGGCAGTCGGAGACGAGTGGTGGCTACCGGTGGACTGGAGGTGGCCAAGTATGAAGAGGGAATCACGACCCAGAAGCTCCTGGAAATTGATGATGAGAGACAGAATCTGTCGAGCTCCGCGTATGTGCGTTCTCTCTGCTTTATTTTACCCCGCCGGTTTTGTATATGCTAGAAATACGTAGATGCAGACGCGAGGCTCTAGTGAGATGCGCCGAAATTTTTTTTAGTATTTTATTTAATTATTTTCATGTATTTCTTATTTTTACAATAATGCATGCTCAATTTGCTAATGGAAATTCAGGTTTCAACGAGAGAGATAAATTTTATTTGTGTTTTATCAAAATGGAAGAATTTTTTTTTGTGTAAAATTAATGAGAAAATACCCATTATGTACATATTGACGAGAGATTCCTTCAATTAGAGATAGAGAAGCATGCCAGAGATAAATAAAGTATCCTATGTACTTATTGGTTTATTTGTGATGTAGTGCTCAATTATAGTTAAGTAAATTTCTAAAATAAAATTTTGGTGGGGGCAGCGCCTAGCCACAATGCTGCCCTTTTTGTTTTCCTTTTTTTTTTTTTTTTTTTTTCAGTTTTGTTTTTTAAAATTATTTTAGCTTTTTTTAGTTTCTTATTTAAAGCAAAAAAATAAAAATAAAAAATTGTCACGCAAGAAAAATAAATTTATTTTAAAATGCTACGTCAACATTTTTAGTTAGACAAATGGACGGTGTTTAAGGAAGAACTCAATTGCACCAATTTGACAAGTTTTAGGACTTGATTGCACTTTCACGACAAGTTTTAAGACTTGCAGTGCACATATCCCTAAAACTTATAAACAGTCTTTGCTACCTTTAAGATAAGCTGTGAATATCTCTAGCAGCTATACTATCATATATAGATTGGTTGCAACCATTAATTTCAATAGTGCCCTTGGTAAGGTCATCCCGATGCACACGCACCCGGGCGGCTCGTAGGTCCTCCTTGTCTGCCAAGGGTCACTCTGTGCTGGGTTCATCTTATCGTTAGCAAACACTATCTAATTGAAGAACATCAACAAAGGGGACATCATGATTTTGCCTCAGGGGCTATTGCACTTCGAATTAAATGCTGGTAAAGTCCCTAGGCTTCAAATCTTGGACTTTGCTCTGCTCGCTAATAATTTTCCTTCTGAGTTGGTGCAGGCCACCACTTTCCTTGATGATGCCCAGGTAAAGAAGCTAAAGCAGGTTCTTGGAGGCACTAGCTAAGTGTGTAATTTCATTTTCACTGAGAATCCATCCAATAACAACCACCACCTTTTCAAGCCTCTGCAAAAAAAAAAAAAAATGAGAGGAAATAATAATTTGGCTTATATGCTTTGTCGTCAACGGCTTTCCATGGATTTTTCTTGTCTGGTGGGATCTGGTTTGCTTGTGTGTTGAAGTGAGCCGTTGGAGTGGAGATTTGATTATTAGTGCTTTATGACTTGTTGTTCTGTTTGGACTATGGGGCAAAACGTCTCCCTCTCTTGGTTGAATTTTGAGTAGGTGAATAAAAGTATGTTGCTTCTTCAATTCCTTAAGAGCTAATGTTCATATGGGATAAAATGTGCTAGATAAGTCAAGTGATGTAGTAATATCATCCACCCATTATAGATGAGATTACAGCAGAATTTGGATCCTATCTACAAAGGGATAAACTAATAATTGGCACTACATTCATATAATGATGGCTCACATCATGTCGCCTCTTTGACCCCAATCAAAGCATTATTTTGACATCCTGAATTTCAGGTTCTATATTCGATTAGATAAGTTGGGCTTTTCATCGACGCACCTATAATTCTTTTCCCTGAACTGATCACTCACGGGATAACTAATCTATCGGGTGAAGCTGTTAAGGAATTTTAACGCAATAGACTTGAGAAATTCGACCAGGAACCGATTGCTCGACCGTGCTAATCTGCAACGGTCATTGCAGCACTATTAAAATTGATTAGAGATCGGAGATAGGTCAACTCAACAGAGGTATGTAATTAGTGTATAGGTGATTCTACCTAATTGTAAAATTTCTGTCGATCAGCGTTAGACCAATTTTTCTGTCATTTCTATACCTTGTGTCCATATTTGAAATCTTGAGATTTTCACAACAACTGAGAGTCACCAATGTGTCGAAAATTTAATTTGCAGCTTGAAAATAATCAACCATGGGTCAAATACACTAAAAATTTCTGAAATCTACCCAATAGGCTAGGTCACGCTAAAATCGTACTAGATTGAAATTAACCGCAAATTTGAATCCGATTTCATAAATTGAAAGTTCTGTCATGTCGTGAGTCATTTTAGGAATATCAACTCATCCTTCGAAGATTTTTCTGTAAACCGAGATTTTTGGTGAAAATTCAACATAAGGCCATTTTCGACCGGAAATTCAGGGAATCGTTTTAGATTGCCTTTTTGGGATGCAAGTTGATTCTATCGGCAAGGAAAAATGTCAATTTAGTTGAGGACACCTTGGTGGACTTTATAGGGACTGGTTTAAGTCCATCTGAAGAAAGCTTGGTTCAATTTGGGGGGAATTGTGTGCCAAATTTGTAGGCCATGGGGGGAAGGACTTTTGGACCAGTTCAATGGCTTTCGAGTGAAGCTTGTGGGCTGCAAAATGGCTGAGGATAGGGCTGAACCAAGTTAGGGCCTTGCAATGATCAATAGAAGACCATTTGGGCCAAGAGGGACCCTCCACAAGGCAACTAGCTTCTTCTCCTTCAACAAAGGTTGCTTTCTCCATTTTTAGACCTTAGAGAGCTTGGAAGTTGCGAGAAACCGAGCCAGCCACCCCCTACCTGTCACACCCTCGTCCGACCGCCGCCAGGCCCGTAGTTCGCCGTCACACCCCTATCGCGTGTCGTCTGCCCGTTCACCTACAACTTGCTGTCCCGTAAGCCCAGCTTGTCCCCCAAGCCTCCTTAGGTCACGTCGAGCATAGCCGAAGCCCGTCGGCATCATTCTGTTGCTGTTCGCATCCGCCGTGCACCACTCTAACTGTCCACCAGCCATCCTCACCGTTTCTAGCCCAAACCGGCCTCCGTTCCAGCCCCTCGACCCATCAACCAGAAGTCGAAGCCAGCAAGCCTCCGTGGGCTTCGAGGCCCATTTCGGACTCGCTTCCGAGTCTCGTAGAGTGTCGCCGCTTTGGAGTTTGGCGCCTGTCTCCTCGTTGTCGTCGCCGTGAACTCATCGGATTTCAAAACCGGTGAGTTTACCCACTAATCTCTGCTTAGGGAGTTAATGACACTTAAAGGTTGATTAATTTAGGTTAATTAGGGATTATGTGGTTAGTTAGAACGAATAAGCAATTTAATTATTTGTTTATGCATGTTAGGTTGTTAGAGTAGCATAATTAGAGACTAGATATGCTGTATTATTTATCTAATTTCCGGATCCGTTTCGGTATTTAATTAGGCATTTCTGTCCTAAGTCTCTATTTTTAGTAATTAAATGCATTTATTTAATTATTTTTGGTAATTATTTAATTATTTATTATTTTTAGAAAATTAGACCAAGATAGCCGGTGACCGGAATTTCGTGTTGATTGCCGTGGTATGCTCAGTTTTTTTTTTTAATTGAATGCTATGTTGTGCAAATTGAGTGAAAGTTGTAATTTTGGGTAATTATCCTAAAATTGAGTAATTTTGGTAATTAATTAGAAATTACTGGAGCAACGGTTTACAATGCCAAAAATGTGTTCAGACACTGTACAAATAGTGGGATTTTCTAAAGTAAAGATATTATATTTTTGGCTTAAGTCGACCGTGTACCCACACATGACTATTTTTATCGGGTGTATTTTAACATGATGAAATTGGGTCAAGTTGTTATTTAATTGAGGATTCGGTGTGCAAAGCACAAGATCCTTGGCCAGGATTAATTTATCGTAGTTCAACTTCGGTGAGCAAGATTTTATAGCAGCTTCGATGAGCAAGATTTTATGGCAGCTTCGGTGAGCATTATTGCATAGCAGCTTCATGAGCAATATAGATATCAGCTTTTGTGAGCAATAATATAGATATATCTATCAACTTTGGTGAGTAGTACTATAGGTATATCTTTCAGCTTTGGTGAGCTACACCATCTATTTCAGCTTGGGTGAGCAATGTTCGAATCGATTGAATTTACAGATGGTATTGTATGAGTTCAATTGAGTGATTCGATTGATCAATAGTTTGATTTGAATTGAATGAGTATATGATTTATACTGACATTCAGGAAGGAACTAAGGCAAGGTAAATTCTCTGTCTTAAGTGTGCATAGACAACCTTTAGGCGTATTTCCTTCCTAGTAAAGTTTAGGGGGTGGACTTGCTGAGACATTGTCTTACCCCGTCGTGGGCTCAACATTTTCAGGTCCGTAGATGGCTGCTCCTCCTGAGCATTTTGGCTAGCCCAAGAAGATCACTGAACAGGTCATGCCGATTCCTCTTCCCAGGGGCCAAGGAACTTGGGTCTACGAACTCGTGAGAACCATTGTTTGGGCTAATCCGGGTCTACCTTAGAGGGTACCCCATCAATACAGAGCGTGGTATCATTATGAGCGACATGGACCTAGGGAAGGTCCCCTGCAAGATACTGATGTCCCTGTGTCGGTGTTAGAGATCGCTTTTAGCAAGGTGACCCTCCTGGTGGTGCAATGGTAGACTCGAGTCCCCAGGAGGCAGAGACCCCGGAGTCTTCAGTTGAGAGTTCGAACGCTTAGAGTACTTGTAACCCTTCTGCTTTTGTAGAGCCTTGTGCATAGACTAGTATTGTAAATAAACTAGTCGACTTGTATAAAGGTGTGTTGTGGTTTGTGAATTTGTGGCCCTGCTTTTCTATCCCATCTTTGTGTTGTATGGGGATTTATTTATTCGCTCCCGCACGTGCATTAAAATGAATTGGGTTGGCGATGCATTCTGGGACATCGCAAAGTTATTCGACCACCAAGGGATGGGCACACGCTCGAGGATCAGGGCGTGACATCCCCGCCCAAAGTGGTAGCAAAGCCGGTTGATAGTTGGAGTGATAAGGTGCGATAAGTTTATGGTATAGTTAGTAGGAATGGCCTTATTTCATGCCGGTGCATGTCGGTGTGGCTACTTGATAAATTGTTTTGTGGTGATCGCTCAGCTTCTAATTCTGTGTGGAATTGGAATGCGGGTTTCCTGTAGAAAACTTGCGTAACAAGTGATCAAGAGCAGAGGATTCCTAGAAAGCGTACCACAGGACCTGTTACTCGGGGTAGGATGCCGACGAGGGTCGATACCCGAGGAGGTCGTGATCGAGCGCTAGCTCAGACTAGTGCTAGTGGAGTAGCACCGCCTCTTGTTGGTGCTGGGATAGCAGCCTCTGATGATCCCAGAATCGAAGGGATCATGCAGGCACTTGAGGCAATGGGAGATCTGATGGGGCAGCAGGCCCTGTATCAAGCCGTCGCCACTCAAGTTACTGCTACTGCTGCAGTTGTCGCCGTTGTAGTTGCCACCACTACTAAGACCGTAGCCGTTGCTACTCCTGCCAAAGTTCAACCTGAGAATGTGGTTGTGCAGAGAGAGAGAGAGAGAGACCATTTCATAAGTTGGTAGAACAGTTCCTAAAGTTGAACCCGCTGAGGTTCATCGGTACAAGAGACCCTAAGACTACATTTCTCTGGATCCAAGACCTGGAGAAGGCCTTTGTACTTCTAATGTGTAGTGAGGAAGAAAAAGTTGTCCTAGCAGCATACCGGCTGCAGGGTAACGCGAATACCTAGTGGAGGGCCACCGGAGGTACAATATTTTCGGAAGGCGTAGTCCCCGTGTGGAATGCTTTTTAAGAGTCTTCAATGACAAGTACTTTTCGGGAAACACCCAAGAATAGAAGATGGAGGAATTTCAGCACCTCCGTCAAGGGATGATGAGCATGGATCAATACAAAGCTAAGTTTGTGGAGCTATCTCAGTACACTCTGAGATTGATAGAAGATCCAGAAGATAAAGCTCGGAGGTTTAGGAATGGCCTCCGACCAGAGTTGAGAAAACTGTTGGTGCCATTCGACTTGAAAGATTATAATGAAGTGTATAATCGAGCCTAGCTGATAGAGAGAAGTATGAGTGAGGAAGCCGCTTCATCTGGGTCGAGGTTCAGTTCTCATAGAGATAGGAACTGGTATAGGAGGAAGACCATGACCAGAGGAAGGTTCCATGTTCCGCCCAAAAGGAAGAGTGCAATTAGCAAGTTAGTGCCAAATCAAAATGGCGTATGTCACTTCTATGGAAGGTGACATGGTTCTGCCTCATGCCCTCTTAGAATGGGTGCTATTTTGAGTGTGGCCAACAGGGTCACCTAGCCAGAGATTATCCCAGAAGGCCGAAGGGACAACAACAGTTGCCGCCACCGCCATCGATGGGTTAGATTAGGGGGTTAGTGCCGCAAAATGCACCGTAGGGTGGACCGATTAGACCCCCAGCCCAAGGACAAGTGTACACCATCACGAGAGGATAAGCGGAGGATGCACCTAATGTGATTATAGGTACGGTTTCACTAAATGACCATGCTGCTTATGCTTTATTTGACCCCGGCGTGGCTCATTCTTTTATAGCTTACTAATTCGTTAAGTTAATAGGATTGAATCCTGAATTGTTGGAGTAAGTGGTTAGCATATCTACACCATTAAAGAATAAGGTGTTAGCCGCATTAGGTTGTCCTAGTTACAAGTTAGTGATTAGTGAGCGAGAGGGGGAGATAGATTTATTAGTTCTAGTCATGTATGATTTCGATGTGATAATTAACATGGACTGACTCACCAAGCAACGAGCTAAGATGGGCTACTATCATAAAGTTATTCAATTTAACCCGTTAGAGAGTGAAAGTTTCGAGTTTGTCGGGAGTCGAGGAGGACCCTCGATTACCTTAATCTCGTCGCTTGAGGCAACCCATTTGTTAAACGGGGGTTGTCAAGGTTACTTGGCAACTATCGTGGACACGGCAGTTGAAGAGTTGAAAATCGAAAAATATCTCAGTAGTTCAAGAATTTCCATACGTGTTTTCGAAGGAATTGCTAGGCCTACTACTAGAGAGAGAGATCAAGTTTGTGATTGAGTTAGCACCCGAGACAGAGCCAATCTCTAAGGCTCCTTACTGGATGTCATTATCTGAGTTGAAGGAACTGAAGGTGCAGATGCAGAAATTGTTAGATAAGAGATTCATACATCATAGTGCATCACCTTAGAGAGCACCAGTTCTATTCGTGAAAAAAAAAAGATGGTTCGTAACGTTTGTGCATCAATTATCGTCAACTAGATCAAGTGACGATCAAGAACAAGTATCCACTCCCGAGAATCGATGACTTGTTTGACCAGCTACAAGAAGCGTCGATATTTTCAAAGATCGATTTGAGGACTGGATATCATCAGTTGAGGATCAGAAAGGAGGACATACCGAAGTTAGCGTTTCGTACTTGATACGGCCATTATGAGTTCACTGTAATTAGGGGTGAGCATCAGTCCGGGATCAACCCGAGACCAACCTTAGACCGGCCCATCCCTACAAGTCTTAGTCCAGATCCCAAGGAGACTGGGTCGGCCCTTGGTCCTAAAATTCCTAGACTAGCATTATGCGGGTCGATCCTTGGTCCTGAGAGTTTCGGGTTGGTCCAACCTGGACCAACTTGACTATATATATAATATATTATTTATATTTTTTTATATAGAGAAAACCTTAAATTAAACAGTGTCAACAACATTAAATAGCTCTTTATTGAGGAGTTCGAGTAATTTTACATTATTCTTTAATAACTTAGATTTTTAATGTCTTTTACAAAGTGCCAATAGTCATAATTTATGAAGGAGGAAAATGTTTTTGTGAGGAGTCCTCATGGCGTCCAAAAATGCATAAACAACTCCTTATTTGTCCTCTTAGTCTTCAATTTGCCAAAATCGAAAGAAACAACTTCTCTGCTCGCCACTCGACACTCGCCTCACTCGTTTTGGGTCATTTGTGCCGCTCGCTGCTCAATGCTCACTTGGCTTGTTACTACCCACTCAACATTTAATGCTCACTTTGCTCGACACTCACCCCACTTGACCCTCACCGCTTGCCTTTCTTAGTTGACTTCGCTAATCATTGAACCCATTGGATCGGTACAATCCTCGATGCCCTTTCAAGGAGTACAAAAAATAAAATAAAAAATTACTAGTTGGTCCTTGGTTAACTTAGAAATTAGACCAAACCCATTAGGTTAGTCCGGTCCTCAATCGTTTTTTTAAGGAGTACAAAAAATGAAATAAAAAATTATCAATTGATCCCAGGTTGATCCTAGAACCGGACCAAACCCATTAGGACCGTTCGGTCCTCGATCCCAAGCTCAATAAGATCAGTCCTTGGTCCAAAAAATTGAGGACCAACACTATGCGGGTTGGTCCTAGGGTTAGAGGATGGATCGGCCCAACTCAGACCATGCTCACCCCTAACTGTAATGCTGTTCGGATTGACGAACGCTCCAACCGCTTTTATGGACCTGATGAACCAAGTGTTCAAGTAATATTTGGATCAGTTCATGATCGTGTTCATTGATGATATTCTGGTGTATTCAAGGAGTGCTAAAGAGCACGAGAGACATCTGAGGATGGTACTTCGGACTTTAAGGATTCATGAACTATACACCAAGTTCAGTAAGTGCAAGTTTTGGTTGACTCGTGTTGCGTTCCTAGGTCATGTGATTTCAAGTGAAGGAATCTTCGTGGAGTCGACCAAGATTGAAGCAGTTATCAACTAGCTAAGACTGACAATTGTGATAGAGATCAGAAGCTTTTTAGGTTTGGCAGGTTACTACAGAAGGTTCGTAGAAGGGTTTCCAGCTTTAGCATCACCATTGACTTAACTCTTGAAGAAGGAAGAAAAGTTTGTGTAGACAGACAAGTGCGAGCATAGCTTCCAAGAGTTTAAGTAGAAGCTGACTACCGTACCTGTGCTGACCATTCCATATGGTTCTGGAGGGTATGAGATCTACAGTAATGCGTCGTTTAGAGGACTGGGTTGCGTATTGATGCAACATGGTAGGGTCGTTGCGTATGCATCCCGTCAGTTGAGACCTCATGAGTTGAATTATTCAAACACATAACTTAGAACTCACGGCAATTATTTCCGCTCTGAAAATTTGGAGACATTATTTGTGTGGGGAAAGATTCCAGATCTTCACTGACGATCAAAGTCTCAAGTATCTATTCTCTCAGAAGGAGTTGAAAATGAGACAACGTTGCTGGATTGAACTCTTGAAGGACTATGATTGTGATATTCCGTATCACCCTGGAAATGTGAATAAAGTCATAGATGCGCTAAGTAGGAAGTCTTCAACTGCGCAGTTAATGGTCAAGGAATGGAATTTACTTGAGGAAGCTCGAGATTTAGTTTTCAAATTTAAGGCAGGCCACCTTTCAAATCTTATAGCCACCCTCAGAATTGAGTTGGAAGTGCAAATCAGAATTAAGACGCTTCAGTGGACAGACCTAGAGATTCAAAAGATTCTACAAGAGAACGTCGAAAAAAGGAAAGCTGATTTTCAGGTTTTGGAAGACGGAACATTGAGGTTCCAAGGACGATTGTGTGTACCTGACGATGTAGCACTCAAGGAAAAGATTTTATCAGAAGCTTATCATGGCAGCTACAACATTCATCCTGGTTGTACGAAGATGTATCAGAATCTACGTCAACATTATTGGTGGTCTGGTATGAAGGCGGACATTGCCAAGCATGTCGCCAAGTGTCTGATGTGTCAGCAAGTGAAGGCACATCATTATAAGCCGGGAGGGCCTTTGCAACCTCTCAAGATCCCCGAGTGGAAATGAGAGCACATCATAATGGATTTTGTGACAAGCTTGCCGAGAAGTCAAAGGGGTATTGATTCCATTTGGGTAGTGGTTGACATACTGACAAAGTCGGCTCACTTCATCGCAGTACAAAAGGACCATGATTTGGACAGGCATGCAGAGTTGTACGTGCATTAGATTGTTCATCTACATGGAGTTCCAATGATGATTACTTCAAACAGAGACCCCAGGTTTACAGGTGCTTTTTGGAAGAGTTTGCAAGCTACCTTAGGAACAAAGCTACAGTACAATACAACATATCATCCTCAAACGGATGGCTAGTTTGAGAGGATGATTAAAACCCTGGAAGACATGATGTGAGCTTGTGTGTTGTACTTCAAGGGAAGCTGGGAGGAACGGCTTTATCTTGTCAAGTTTGCCTACAACAATAGCTACCGACAAAGCATTCAAATGGCTCCTTTCGAAGCATTGTATGGCAAAGTATGCAGAACGCTAGCATGTTAGGATGAAATCGGGGAAAGAAAGATCACAGGCCCAGAGTTAGTCTAGCAGTCAGTGGATGCAGTTGCTATCATCAGAGACAGATTAAAAACTGCTCAGAGCTGCTAGAAAAGCTATGCAAATAAATGTCAAAAACCTTTGGAGTTCCAAGTTGGTGATCACGTTTTCCTAAAGGTGTCACCAATGAGGGGTACTTCGTGCTTTGGCATGAAGGGAAAGCTGAGTCCAAGGTACGTAGGTTCCTTTGAGATTCTAGAGAATAATCGGGATCCTAGCATATCGTCTTGCATTGCCGCCAAGGTTAGTGCAAGTGCATAACGTCTTTTACGTGTCAATGTTGAGGAAGTATGAGCCTAACCCGACCAATGTGCTTACTTTTGAGAAATTAAATGTGGACGAAAGAGTCTTGTACGTGGAAAGCCCGGTTCAGATTGTGGATTAGAAAAAGAAAATTCTGCGTACCAAGGCGATCCCGTTAATTAAAGTGGTCTAACAACACCACAGCACTAAATGCGCAACTTGGGAAAGTGAGGATTCGATAAGACAACTGTACCCCCACCTTTTTGTTTAAAGTTTGTAATGGTTTAAATTTCGAGGACGAAATTTTTATAAGAGGGGAAGAGTTGTGACATCATAAATTTCAAGTTCTGTATTCGATTAGATAAGTTGGTCTTTTCATCGACGTGCCTACAGTTCTTTTCCATGAACTGATTACTCATGGGATAATTAGTTTATTAGGTGAAGCCGTTAAGGAATTTTAACGCAATAGACTTGAGAATTCAACCAGGAATCGATTGCTCGACCGTGCTAATCTACAAGGGTCATTACGGCACTATCAAAATTGATTAGAGACCGGAGATAGGTCGACTCAATAGAGGTATGTAATTAGTGTGTAGGTGATTCCACCTAATTGAAAAATTTCTATCGATTAGCACTAGACTAATTTTTCTGTCATTTCTGTACCCTGTGTCCGTATTTGAAACCTTGAGATTTTTACGACAATCGAAAGTAGTCAATGGGTCGAAGATGTACGTTGTGGCTTGAAAATAATCAACCACGAGTAAAATGCGCTAAAAATTTCTTAAAGCTACCCAATAGACTAGGTTACGCTAAAATCACGCCAGATTGAAATTAACCGCGAATTTGAATCTGATTTCATAAATTGAAAGTTCTGTCGGGTCGTGAGTCATTTTAGGAATGTCAACTCATCCTTCAAATATTTTTCTATATACCGAGATTTTTGTAGAAAATTCAACATAAGGCCGTTTTTTACCAGAAAATTCAAGGGATCATTTTTTATCTTGTTTTTGGAATGCAAGTTGGTTCTATTAATAAGGAAAAATGTCAATTTGGTTGAGGACACCTCGGTGGATTTTATAGGGACCGGTTTAAGTCCATTTGAAGAAAAATTGGTTGAATTTGGGGGGAATTGTGTGGCAAATTCGTAGGCCATGGGGGGAAGGACTTTTGGACCACTTCAATGGCTTCCAAGGGATGCTTGTGGGCTGCAAAGTGGACAAGGATAGGGCTGAACCAAGTGGAGGCCTTGCAATGATCAATAGAAGACCATTTGGGCCAAGAGGGACCCTCCACAAGGTAGCTGGCTTCTTCTCCTTCGGTAGAGGTTGCTTTCTCAATTTTCAAACCTTAGAGAGCTTGGAAGTTGTAGAGAAACCGAGCCAGCCACCTCACTACCCGTCGCACACCTATTCGACCGCCGACAGGCCCGCAACTCGCCGTCATGTCCCCTGGCATGTCGTCTACCCATCCACCTTCAGCTTGCTGTCCCGCGAGCCCAGCTTGTCCCTCAAGCGTCCTTCGGTCATGTCGAGCTCGCCGAAGCCCATCGTCGCCGTTTGCCTCCGCCGTGCACCGCTACAACCGTTCGCCAGCCATCCTCGCCATTTCCAGCCCAAACCGGTCTCTGTTCCAGCCCCTCGACCCATCAACCAGAAGTCGAAGCCAGCAAGCCTCCGTAGGCTTTGAGGCCCATTTCAGACCACTTCCGGGCCTCATAGGGTGTTGCCACTTCGGAGCTTGTCGCCTGTTTCCGCGTTGCCGTCGCCGTGAACTCATCAGATTTCAAAACCAGTAAGTTTACTCACAAATCTTTGCTTAGGGAGTTAATGATGCTTAAGGGTTGATTAGTTTAAGCTAATTAGGTATTAGGTAGTTAGTTAGAACGAATTAACAATTTAATTATTTGTTTATGCATGTTAGGTTGTTAGAGTAGCGTAATTAGAGACTAGATACGCTGTATTATTTATCTATATTGGTTCGGAAATTTTCCGGACCTGTTTCGGTATTTAATTAGGCATTTTAGTCATAAGTCTCTATTTTTAGTAATTAAATGCATTTATTTAATTATTTTTGTAATTATTTAATTATTTATTATTTTCCGAAAATTAGACCAGGATAGCCGTGACCAGAATTTCGTGCTGATTGCAATGATAAATGCTATATTGTGCGAATTGAGTGAAAGTTGTAATTTTGGATAATTATCCCAAAATTGAGTAATCTCAGTAATTAATTAGAAATTAATGGGGCGTCGGTTTACAACGCCAAAAATGTTTTCCGACACTGTATAAATAGTGGGATTTTGTAAAGTAAAGATATTATATTTTTGGCTCAGACGGACCGTGTACCCACACATGACTATTTTATCGAGTGTATTTTAACATGATAAAATTGGGCCAAGTTGTTATTTAATTGAGGATTCGGTATGAAAAGCACAAGTTCTTAGCCAAGATTAATTTATCGTAGTTCAACTTCGATGAGCAAGATTTTATAGCAGCTTCAGTGAGCAATATAGATATCTACTTTGGTGAGTTGTAATATAGGTATATCTATAAGCTTTGGTGAGTAGTACTATAGGTATATCTTTTAGCTTTGGTGAGCTACACCATCTATTTCACCTTGGGTGAGTAGTGTTCAAATCAATTGAATGTACATATGGTATTGTATGTGTCGAATTAAGTGATTCGATTGATCATTGGTTTGATTTGAATTAAATGAGTATATGATTTATACTGACGTGCAGGAAGGAACTGAGGCAAGGTAAGTTCTCTGTCTTGTGTGTGCATAGACAGCCTTTAGGCGTATTTCCTTTCTAGTCAAAGTTTAGGGGGTGGACTTGCTGAGACATTGTCTCACCCCATCGTGGGCTCAACATTTTCAGGTCCGTAGATGGCTGATCCTCCCGAGTGTTTTGGCCAACCTAAGAAGATCACTGAACAGGTCATGCAAATTCCTCTTCTCGGGGGCCAAGGAACCTGGGTCTACGAACTCGTGAGGACCATCGTCTAGGCTGATGTGGGTCTACCTCAGAGGGTACCCCATCAATACAGAGCGAGGTATTGTTATGAGCGACATGGACCCAAGGAAGGTCCCCTGCAAGATACTGATGTCCCTGTGTCGGTGTTAGAGATCTCTTTTGGTAAGGGTACGGCTGACCCTCCTGGTGGTGTAGTGGTAGACCCGAGTCCCCAGGAGGCGGAGACCCCGGTGTCTTCAGTTGAGAGTTTGAATGCTTAGAGGACTTGTAGCCCTTCTACTTTTGTAGACTCGTGCTTAGACTAGTATTGTAAATAAACTAGTCAGCTTGTATAAAGGTGTGTTGTGGTTTGTAAATTTGTAGCCTTGCTTTTCTATTCCATCTTTGTGTTGTCTGGGGATTTATTTATTCGCTTCCACATGCGCATTAAAATGAATTGGGTCGGCAACGCATCCTGGAACGTCGCAAAGTTAATCGACCATCGAGGGATGGGCACGTGCTCAAGGATTGGGGCGTGACAATTATTAACAATGGCACATCATGCCAACACATTTGATATGTTCATTTAGTAATGTACAATGCCAATTGGACCAATTCATTGATGTGAACTTTTCTATCCATGACTTAATTATGGAGGATTGTCATGTGAGCTATGCAAATTCTATTTTAGAGCCTGGCTTTAGACTTGTTTCGTTTTTTCTAAATATACTAAAATCATGTTGCGATCATGTGAACCTAGCCCACGCTACCATTAGATCAGTGGGTTCCATAGGGGGCCCACTTCATTCAACGGTACATGTGAGATAGGCTTGCATGCACCGGGTGCATCCAAGATTTCTTTCTTCTACAAGAGTCATTGTGCCTTTAAAGTGTTGAGGCGTGGCGTTTAATTAGTTGTTTGACCATAAGTTCATAAAATTTCAAAACAAGTACCTTTTAAATCCTTTTCTGGATTCTTGCAACTCTAATGCTGCTAGAAAGCTTGACTCACTATTGTTAGGTGTAGGTATTGGTTAATTTAGATCCTTGGGTTTTTATTTGATTGTGTGTTTTCCCCCGAAAAGGTGGCTATTTGATTTGAGACAACAAGGGTGTCGGGTGAATGATATTTTTATTAGAAAGCTTACGATAAACTTAGGTGCTCATGAAGTTTCAAGGTGAGATGAGGTAATTCAAGGAAATGATACTAGCATTTTAATCTCAATTTATCTGTTAGTGGATATAAAAGTGGGTAAAACTCGCATGATGATGACTCACGTGACACATTCTTGTGCGAGCTCAATGCACTGATTTGCTTTTGAAGTCAGCTAACCTCTAATGCTAGAAGATGTCAAATTCTAGCAGATATCTAAATTTTGCATTTCTAATTCTAGTGAGAACTTTAATAATAAATTATTACCTATTTAGAAGAAATAAATGTCGAAATAAGATATTTATGGGTAGTTATTAGGTCAGTCCTAAACTTATCGTGTGGAGACCAATGTAAACCTAAATTTTCTGATTTTACCAATTGGCAATAATTTCGCTGATAAAAATTAATTCACCAATTTGGGATCATGCCCAACCCATTTAAGCTTCAAAATCAATAATCCCCTGAGCTTCATCCAGCAGAATAGACTTTGAGCACTCTCCCCTAGAGATACGGAGGTCGTCCATCATATGCACAGAGGCTGGACGAAGCGGACAGAGGGATCTTATCTCGGCTTCCATCTTTCTTATCTCACAATTTATGTTAACAAAGTCCTGTAATTGGTTTATTTCCAATTCCATAGTTCCTAGGAATAAAGTCGTACATCTGTTATCATGTCCATTATCGGTATTCTTCATATAAAGATTATTTTGATTATCACACCTTTCATCTGAAGAGTATTTATAAAGAAAAATCAAATGCTCAAAAAGTCATTCCATTGCGAAAGTTATATCACGTGACTGCACGAACTTTGTAATAAATGTTTTAAAGTAATTGTTTATGTATACCTAGAATCTATTATGAAAGATCTATATGTAACTGATTAATGCTGAAAGATTTACAGTAAGTTTAATTCCATTTATATCACAATTAATACAAACGAGGTATTATAACTGATACTATTCCAATTACTTTATAGTTCACAAAAATAAAGTCTACAATTGATATCATTCTTATAACTGGAATTTTGTATATATAGATTTTTTTCTAAAAATAATTGTTCATCTCTCATTTCATGATGAAAGATACATTAGATGATCGCATGTATTTTGGTAATAAATGTTGAAGATATAGATTTTCTATAAAGATTTTATTTTGAAATACCTGGAGGTTGAATGTTTAAACTAACGGAGAAAATTTCTGAATCTAAACTACAAAACAAAAAGCTAAAAAAAAAAAAAAAAAAAAAAAACTAATTTTCAAAGAGTTATATTCCAAGATTGAACATTCGTTGGCACTGGATGTTCAAAAATTTGTTTACGTATGTGCAAATTCAATTTTGAAGCATCTATAGACTGAAATTTAAAATTGATCAAATCATTCCATAAATAGATCTTTTGTCACGCCCCGAACCTCGAGCAAGCGCACATCCCTTGGTGGTCGATGAAATTGTGACATCCCAAGATGCGTCGTCGAACCATTCATTTTATTATACATGCAGAAGCATATAAAAAAATCCCCTAATAGCAAACAGCATGGGATAAAAAAGCAGGATAACAAATTCACAACTAAAACATGCTTTTATAAACAAACTAGGTTTATATACAAAACTAGCCTATCTACCAAAAAGATCAGCCATCAAAAAGGAACTGTCTTACGACCCATTAGTTGGACACGTTCACCGATCCTTTGGACTCCACAGGCTCCAAGGGCGCCGAATCCTCCACAGCACCATTAGGAAGGTCAGCTGCACCCTCGCCTAGAGCGGCGTTGACTACCACAACAGGGATCTCAAAACCCTAGAGGGGACCAACTTTGTATCCATTGAGCCCGTGGTGAAACCACACCCTAAATCGATGAGGTATCCTCTAAGGTAGGCTCTCATCAACTTAGACGGTGGTAACTACGAGCTCATAGACCCAGTGGCCCTTGGGAACAAGGAAGTCAGTAATCAGCTCAATAACCATCCGAGGCTGACCATAACATACTGGAGGGGCTGCCATCTAAGGACCTGAAAAGATTGAGCCCACAACGGGATGAGACAATGTCTCAGCAAGTTCACCCCCTAAATCTTGACTAGGAAGAAAATATACCTAGAGGCAATCTATACACACAAAACAAAGGACTTACCTCGCCTCAGTTCCCTCCTATAAGTCAGTACAATTCACATACTCAATCAATCAATCAATCAATCAATACAATCAATACAATCGATCCATCAATTCAATCAATCCATCAATCATAGGGGTCCCTATTATAAGACCAAATCGTTATAACATGTCACATACCGTGCACAATTTTATCCCATAATCCAGCGCTTCAATTTTGATCAAACACACGTTGCAACTTGATTACTGCCCGCACAGGCACAATATACCGACACACATCGGTCTTCAGGCGTAGCCAGGCTTCATCTCACTCCTTTAAGCACGGCAACATCCACCGACACACATCGGGGACAGCATTCTCGAAGGAGCATTGCTCCAAAATCTATTGTGACATCCCATATAAAGGCAACGTCCTACTGACGCATATTGGGGACGGGTTCACTAAGCCATTATCCTTGGACTTTCAAGATAATGGTACCCAAGATGTTGTCCTGATTCCAAGGCTTGAAGCCTTTTCTGGAATTCAGAAAGTATCTTCTTAGTACCCTCATCGTATCTTTGGTACTTAGACGGAGATTCCTCCGTAGATACTCTTGGTGAGTGCGATAAATACCAGTTCATGGTGTCTTATGCACCACCTCCACCACCAGAGTTCAGTACTACATCCCGAACCTCACCGGATCCACCAAAATCACCTCCACCATCTCCTCCCCAAAAAAAGCAAGCTCTCTCTCCATTCTATAAGCCAATCCTCAAGTGGGCTAAGAAACACTCTTATCCCCTCGAAGTCCCAGCAGAAACACCACCCACTTCTTCTATTGCCATGTTCCAAGATACTGACTTTCCTCCTCTTGTCAAGGAAAGTTCTAAACTCTCGTTCCCTGCTACAAAAGAGTTTATTGATCCACATGGTAGATACCGCCATGTTCCCAAAATACCTACCCCCACTGATGTGGACGAACATGGAAGACAGAAGAAAACTCCTGCTGCTGAAGCCGTTCTAAACTGGCAATCAGAGACTCTGTTGACACACAACAATGCCTTTAAGGCTATTGATTCCAAGATTGGAAACGTGCAACAAGATCTCCTCCACAACGCAAAAAGTTAGCAAGGACATTCTTTTTGCCAGGAATATGTTTTGTTTAGAAAGAGTATTTTGAAAACCATTCAGCCCATCGAAGCAGTTGAGGGTTTGGAATCTGTTTCTGTTTAAACTTGGTCATCTGAGGGAAAGATGCCATGTCTAATTCGACCAAAAAGTGATGGCCGATGAGATGAAATTCAAATCTTTTGATCCCATTTTTGACTGCTAGGATTTCTTTAAAAGTGGAATGGTAATGCATTTCAGCCTGGGAAAACTTTCCACTCTTGTAGGCACAAACGTGTTTCTTACCATCAATTTCTTCGAATAGGACGGCTGCCCGGTATTCATCACCGGCGTCAGTTTGAAGAATCCTTTTACCTGTTGATGGTATTTGTAATGGTGGGAGATTCTGCATAATCTCCTTAAGCTCAAACAACAGCTTTGGTCTGGGGTTTTCCCGTGGTGGGGAATTCTTCTTCAAAGATAGATTGCAAAGGAATCGGACTTTGCAATGTGTGGGACAAAACCCCGAGATAATTAATTATCCCAAGAAATTGCTGAACCCGCTTTGTTGTGAAGTTTTCTTCAGAAACTTCAGTAGTTCCCGAGCAATATGTGGCCTGGATAGTATGTACCTTTGTTGAGGTGCATACCAAGGAATTCAATTTCTGTTTGGGCTATATTCATTTTCCTTTGAGAAAGCATAATGCCATGCTTTTTCACGATTTCTGCAAATTTCTCAAGGAGTTGGCAAAGTGGCTCTGTTCCTCGGGATCGTAGAGCAAAATATCATCGATATACACCGCTGCAGCTTGACAAAATGGGTTGGAAAATGCGACACATGGCCTTTTGGAAAAGGGATGGGGCAACCTTTAAACCAAAAGGAAGAACTTTCCACTTTGGAAGTGCTGGTTTGGGATACGTAAATCCTGTTTTGGTTCCGTCTTCGGGATGAATACCCAATTGCCAAAATCCGGCTTTGAGGTCGAATTTGGAATAGATATGGGCCTTAGTTAGGCCACTAAAGAGAGAATCTCTGGATGGTAAAGGGAACTTATCATCCTGGAGAAAAAGATTGAGAGGTTGGTAGTTGATTACCAGTCTCATTTTTCCTCTATTCTGCTCGGCGCGCTTATTGACATAAAAGGCTTCACAAGCCCATTGAGAATCAGAGACTTCAATAAGGCCTTGTTGTAATAATTCTGAGCATTCTCTTTGAGCTAAAGCCAAATGTTCTGGCTTCATTCCCGCATGACTCGCCTTTGTTGGGTTGATGTCTTCATTTTTTTTTAAGGGGAGGCGAACAAAGAATTCTGGATTTTCCCATAAAGGATGAGAACATTTTTGGGCGAATTCTGAGTGGGATTCCGAACAAGATTCTAACAGCTTCTGCATGATTGGATCTAACAAACTCATTTGGATGGAAAAGAGTCTCTGAATATCAACGAACTCGGAGAAATGATTTTTGTATCTAAGACCCTTTCCAGGAATGATGCGGAGTTGAGAGATTTGAGTCATGATGTCCCACCCAATTAGTAAATCTTTATTGGGGAGGTTTGATCCAAAGATTTTTGCCTTTATGGAGCACTCTGGGAAGAACTGGACAAGAATCGGAGTAGTTCGACACTTGTGGAGAAAGTATCTCCGAAGCGGAGTTGAAGTATCGGATATGAAGAGTCCAATACTCTTCAGGCAGAACTTTAGTGTCTAGAATGGAGCAACTTGCTCCAGTATCAATGAGAGCAATAACATTGATAGGTTTGGCGAACTTTGAGGTGAAGATTTTTACAGGGAAATGGGGACAGTGAGTTTGACTTGAGAATATGTCAGGATTTGATTCTGAGGCTGTGGGGGATATGTGAAAAATGTCTTCAGATTCTGACTCGTCAGACTCGGTTTCCTCGGCAGTTTGGTAGAAGGGGATAACACAAAGAGTCTGTTCTGTTGGTTCTTCGTCAGCAGAGAATAAGGATTCAATGTCATCATTTTCAAGGGACATACCTGTTTCACATTCGATCATATGATTCTGACCTTTTTTCGCCTGAGGACAATTCTTGGCAAAGTGTCCTTTCTTGTTGCAAATGTAGCAACGGCTTGATTTCTTATGGCCTGTGTGGTCCTTTCTTTTGCGTAGGTACCGCCACTTCTTCTTTTTCCGGAAATGCTTGGAGCCATGTTTGGATTTTTTAATCGAGTACTTCTTTTAGTGCTTTTTCTTCCGGGAATAATGGCCACAAGTACCATCACAATCCTGTCTGGAGCATTTGATTTTTCTGCTAAAAGGCTGTCCCTGAAGGGCTTGAACGGGAGTTGTTCGCCCAATGTGGGATGCATACCTGCAGGAAATTTACTCTCCTTCCCTGATCCTAAGTCTAGGTCCATTCATGGTATCGAGCCATGGCTTCGTTTTTGATATTATCCATTCCATGCGCTTGATAGGTGAATCCGGTCTTTGAGAAGATCCTCACACACCATGACAGATCCAGAAATTCTCGAAGCACCAATTTCTCTTGCTCCTTCTTCTTCATCCTCGCTCTCTCGAAATTTCGTGTTTCAAATGCTTCTAAGATAGATTATCTTTACGAAGTCTCTCTTAGCGATGAAACCAAGATCTCAGAAACTCAACTTCCTCTTATGAACCCCTATTCAGCTTTTGCTAAACCCACCTCATCATTCTCACCTATCCGCTCCATTCGTCAACTTATTCACCAAACCCCGAAGCAAGTAAAGGAGTACGTTCAGTCCTCCAAGTTCGACCAGCATCCAATTCCAGCTACTGAAAATGAGTACTTTGTTACTCTTCAGATCCCTCCAGAATTTCCCAGACAATGGGTTCAACAGGGATATTCTCATGTCCACTACGGAGCTGTTCGTCTTGCTCTTACCTTCCATGGTCGTAAAGGTTTGCCGCCTGTGGCAAGAATCGCTTTGTTAGATACCGTGGTTTTTACAATACCAGCATGCTTGCATCGGTACTGCTCAAACCACTCGAATGCCTAACAGTTTTTATAACTCGTATCCAAACTTCAACATCGCTCTTTCGGACCCCCAACTTCTCTCTTTTCTGAAAGTTCAAGTACAGCTCACCGGAGCCCCCAAACGGCCGAATCCGTAGCCGCAACCCTACATTACCGGATGGTTTATCGAGTGCAGAACCATGCTCTCGACCTCAACTTCAACAATGGTAATGAAGACGCGTTGTTCATCTCCATGCAGAATGACCAGGCGTCCTGCATTCATGTTCCCAGATAGATCCCAAAGGATACGTTGGCCAAACTCCTTCCAGAGACTTGGATCACCAACTATGAAAAGCTACACCAGCATAACAAGCCGTTCCAGTCCACAGACTCAGAATTCGTACGGAAAAAGGATGGAACTGTTTCCATCAAATTTGGCAAGGAAAAGGAAGAAGCTCCTTCTATCTTCCAGACCATCCTCATGATCGAACCATGCGTTCCAGAATCCATTTCCGAACCAGATCCAAAAAAGCATGTTCGACACTTCAACAGTAATGGACATCCTGTTCATTACTATAAAGACAATCATGGTCACTGTTTTTGGGATCCTTTTTGCCAGTGTTCCTACTGCATAAATTCTCCCGATGAGGTAAATCCTCATGCAAGATCTGCTCCAATCTGGTAGAAGAGCTGAAGCATCAATCGATAATGCTTATCAAGATGCTTTTTCTTCCGGGAATAATGGCCACAAGTACCATCACAATCCTGTCTGGAGCATTTGATTTTTAACTTCTGGTGGGAGCAGGCTGATTCAAGACGCTTGTCATCTGTGATGTATGTTTGGACCATTCGACGCTTCAAGCATAATTCTTCAAGGCATAAATGGACTTCTTGCTGAAGTTCTCCCATGGGAACGTCTTGTATCCTTCTTTGCTTTCCAAAGAAAGATCTTTCAACCATCTGTGATAGCTCTTTAGGAATAGAGGTGATGAAGACATGCTTTAGATTTGGATCTGCTCCAATCTGGTAGAAAAGCTGAAGCATCAATCGATAATACTTATCAAGATGCTTTTTCTGAAGGGAGCAGCATCTTCTTTCGAAGAATTCTCTTCTTTTTAGCTCTTTGAGATCTCCAGGGGTTCCCACAAAAGTATGATATAGGTAAGTCAAGGCATGGCTGAAATTAGGTGACAACAGAAACGTAAGCTAGTCTTGTTCTGTGAGTCCTTACCACCAAAATTTAAGGCTTCCCGTGAATCTTGTAACAAAATTGTAAAGGACATCATTTATGTCATGGTTGGTGATGAACTGTGTTCCCAACCAAGTATGAAACTCTTCAAGTCTTTCTGGCCATTTTGGATAAGGAATATCGTCAATGGAAAAGAATTGTTTTGATGCCATAGACACATGCCTGGCAGAATTGTTTCTAGTGGGATTACTTGTCTGTCCAAATTCTGGATCAGAATAGTTTGATTGCATGTCGTAGTCTGAGGGAGTGTCAGCCATGAATATTTGCGAAGTTGGTGGAATGGTAGGGGGAGAATCGACTATTTGGTCTGAGAAGGATGAAGAAGAAGAAGAAAGAGATACTGAATCTGATGTAGTATTAGAAGTTTGTTCAGTGAACAGTATCTGTTTCTCTGGGATAACAGGATCAGGCTCAGGCTGTTGGGTAATAGGATCAATTTCTTGCTTACCCAAATCCTTCAAAAAGGATTCTAATGGATTTGATAACATCATCTGGTCTGGCCTTTCTCTTATAACGATTGAGCTTGATTCTGTAGGTGGTATCTTCTCCTTCCCTCTTTCCTTTTTCAAGACTTTGAGACGACTTCGTATATCTGAGTCTCTTCTGGAAGGATCTTCTGGGATATTGGCAAAAACAGACACAGATTCCAAACCCTCAACTGCTTCGATGGGCTGAATGGTTTTCAAAATACTCTTTCGAAACAAAACATATTCCTGGCAAAAAGAATGTCCTTGCTGACTTTTTGTCAAGACCCAAAGCACCAGCTGAAATCAACATGTACATCAAGAGACCAGCTTTCCATATGCTTCATCATGGAGTCAAATACAAGATTGAGAAGATCAAAGATTTGCCAAGCCAGGCATATCCCCAGGAGATTATTCAGCAAATCCAGAATGACGGTCTTACTGAGAACATGGAGAGCCTCATGTGGCAATGCCACACAGACCTTTTCAGATTCAATGGAGGTTCGATCCTTTATCCTTCCGGGTTAAATTTGAATTATCCTTTTATTCATCCTCTTATCTGGAAGGAAGATGATTTCCCTGATCAGCTCGAAACGCTATTATGGTACTTAACCAATAAGTACTTGATAGCCATTGAAATTCCCACCAGAAGATTCATTGCCAATCTCACCAGGATATTCATGCTCGGAAGAAACGTCGAAAAGGAATGTGATAGAAATCTTTTAGATTTTCTAAACTGGTTCTATCATCCTACATGTTGGAAACAGGACTTAGAAAGAGAACTGAGAAACATAACACCGAATCTTGAAGTTCACACCATCTTGTTTTTCAGACGTCCATGGAACTTTTTTAGAAATAATGGCGGTATTCTCGATGCACCACTTGAAATAGGAACCACAGCCTATAAACCTCACTCGAACAACCGAAAAGCCAAGATTCACAAATCTTATCCAAGATCTGTTAGATCCTGTGAATATGAATACCGAGAACTCCAGAGAATTCTATGCCAAGAAAACAAGACCATTCCTGCAGATATTTGGAATAATGTACCCACTACGTGGGATCATTATGACCTAGCACTTGGAGCTAAGGAAGCACTCAAGCAGTACAGACAAGCTGCATCGTCCCAAGAGCATGAAATGACAAGTGAAGATGACATTGTCCAGTCCACACAAGACCCCTATGCACGCTTTGGAGGTCCTTTGTCCCAGAATCCCTACGAACAGGGACCTTCATCCTCATCCCAACATATGGACACACCTACTATGCACAGCCCTCCAACCGGCCTCGGCCAAGCTTTCCCGACAACACTACCGACGAAAACACAGACTGGGCAGCAGAAGAAGCATCCCATTGGGCCCAAGAAGCATCCTCATCCTAAAGGCTGAACCAGATTCTGTCGCCTTAAGACCTTGAAGCTCTCCAGCAGAAATATGAAGCACATCTCTTAGAAGACAGCTCGGATGACGATTCAGTATGTAGCTACAATGCTCGTGACGGACGAGATCGTTGAGTCCGTACAATGTCACTGTAGCAAAGTACTGTTCACTTTTACTGTAGCACTAGGCTAGGGAATGTACTGTTCATAGTACAGTTACTGTTCATAGTGTGCGAATAATTCCCTCCCGAAAGTTTTCGGTGCCTCTGTTTGTATCTGGACCCGTGAGTTGGTCCCTGTTTGTGTCCTTGTCCCCCTTTATTTTGCCTATATAAGGCATCGTGGTTGTATCATTTTGGGCGAGTCTCCGGAAGTAAAGAGTGTGCTTTGTGAAAAACCTCTATGGCTTTCTAAATCTCTCTTCTTCTCCACTGGTAGGATCCTTCGAGAAATGCAGCTTGGGTAGATTAGAAACGTTTCCATCCCGGCATCTTCTCGAGTGTCTCTAGGCTCGGATTAAAGGGCCGAGTGGTTTTCTGCTAAAAGGCTGTCCCTGAAGGGCTTGAACGGGAGTTGTTCGCCCAATGTGGGATGCATACCTGCAGGAAATTTACTCTCCTTCCCTGATCCTAAGTCTAATCAATCATGGCCAAGGACATTATGCTTTGCACTCAAATGCCTTAATTAAAATAATGATGGCATATTTTCTTCATATTAGAAACACACGGTGAAAATAATCATGTGTGAGTACACGGTCAATTTGAACTAGAAAAATTGATATCCTTCCTTTTAAAACCCCCACTATTTGATATAATATTTAAAACCATTTTTGGTGTCAAAACTTGACACTCGAGATTTTCTAATTAAATACCGAAATTTCCAAATTTTGAAATAAATACTCAAAATCACAATCACCACTCAATTTGCATAAATTAATACTTAATTGCATAAACTAAGCACACACTACAATGAGCACGAAATTTCGATCACTAGCTATCCCGGTATAATTTTCGGAAAATATTAAATAATTAAATAATGCAATTTAAATCCAATAAATACTAACTTAGGCTGAAAACACTAATCTAACCACCTAAACGAGCCTAGAAAATTATGCACCTATCTAGATAAATAGCACGACATCTTTAGCCCCTAATCAATCTATTCTAACCACCTAACATCCATAATTAAGCGATTAAATCACTAATCTAAACTAACTAACCACATACTCCCTAATTAGACTAACTAATTATTCACTAAGTGTTGTTAACTCCCTAAGCAGAGTTTAGCAAGTAAACCTGTCGATTTAATGGGCCAGTGAGTCCACGGCAATGGTGACACGAAGGTGAGCAACACTCAAGCTTGTGGCGACACCAACGGAGGTCCGGACGAGTCTTAAAATGGGCCTAGAGTCTCAACAAAGGCTGAGAATTCAGCCTCTACTCTTGGGCCGAGGGGGGCTGGTCGAGGTAGCTAGCTGGGTTGGAATGGGCCAGGCGGGTAGCTAGGCGACTCCAGCTGGGCCAGGCGATGGTTCCAGTTGGCTGGACGGTGGTGAACGGCGGCCAGGCGAGCTACGACGGTGGCTTGGGCAACTCGAGATGGCAACCGAGGCACGCGAGGGATTCAAGATTGCGGACGGTGCGCATGGCTCGTGGGTGGCATGTGACGGGTCCGACGACTTCGAGCGGCGGTCAACGGTGAAGGGGGAAGACTAGCTAGTTTCTCTGGTTCTCTCAAGCTCCAAAACACACTCAACAATGGATAAAGTGAGTCCAATGAAGAAGAAAAAGGCTCCTGAAGATAGAGGTCCCAATTGTCTTCAAAGTCCACACAAGTATCTCCAATTGCTCATTGCTTGCCCCTACCAACCATACTTGTCATCCTCAGCCAATTTCCCCTCCATGGCTTCCTCAAGAAGTCTCCCAAATGGTCCAAATGTTGCCCACCTCCTTGACCTACGAATTTTGGACATTCCCCAACCAAATTGAGCTCAATTCCTTTCCAAATTGACCCAATTGATGTCCCAAAAATTCAGCCAAGGTGCCATCATCCATGTTGACACCTAAATTTTACTATTTTATTTACGACTCAATTGCATACAAAATTAGGAATTAGTCACTAAAAAAAAGAAACAAAAACAAAAACAACAAAAAAGAGAGAAAAAATGCTTAAGGCCGGGTCAAGCTGGAATCGGCCTTGGCCCAACCTGCCTTTTTCTCTCTCTCGCGAGGGCTCGGCCTTGCTATTCTCCTCCCCCTCAATGTCCCTCACACAAGACCTGCAAGAAAAGCAAGGGAGAGAGAAACAGGGAGGTGAACAACACAAAGGAAAAGGAAAAAAAAAAAAAAAGCGAGAGAAGCCCAAGCCAGTCGCCGAGCCACTATCGCTCCTGGTCTCCTCGCGCCACCGTTGGTCCACCCGAGTTGGCCGCTATACCGCTAGCCATTGGAGGTCCTCCTCGCCCGCGAGCTCGCACCACCGCTTCACCCGCAAGCTCGCATCATCGCCGAAGCTGCCGTCGCCTCACCACACCAACTGCGATATGCTCGTTCCCCCCCCACCCCTAGTGAAGCCACCGCTACCTCGCTGCTTGCTCTGCCTAAGTCTGCCGAGTTACGTCGCGACGCCAGGCATTCACGAGTAGCCCCCGCCGAGCCACTTTGTGTTGCCGCCACCACCCACTGTCATCATTTCCGCCCAGAAGCCCTAGGGTTTCAGCCAAAAAATCTGATCGCACGAGGGTCGCGAAACGGATAGGGTTTTTGAACGATTCGAGCTGGGTTTAGGTTGTTTTGCATGTGGGCTTTATTTTAAAAATTAGACTGGGCTGGGCCTATACATCAGGCCCAGCCCAGTTGGTTTCTACCACGCGGTCCGGCTGGCTCAATACGGTCCGGGTTCGGGCCATTTGGCCTAATCCGGTCCGGCTCGGGCCCTTTTCAATGAACCGGTCGGATCCGACCCGGTTCTTTTTTAACATATTATAATACTATATTTAAAAATACAAAAAATATAAAAATATATTTTAAAAAAGATTTAAAATATTAAAAAATTAAAAAATTTCAAAAATCCAAAAATGATGGGGTTTGGTTAGGACTTGCCATGTATTGTCATTTTAGTGTAATTAGGTCTTTATTTACTCGTATATTGATTATATTGCATGTTTAGTTTACATATTTTGTTATGTTTAATTGCACGTGTTTAATTTTATGGCAATTAGGATCTTGGTAGCTATAATTATTATTTTAATGATTACGCACCCGCATGATCATCTTACTAACAATTCAAACTACCTGCCAAAAATTATTTTATTAAAATGAACAAGATTAGGTATCGAAAGGACACTAATTGATCAATTAGTGTAATCAAGTCCCCGACCCTAGATTCTTTGGTTGCGTAAGTAGTGTGGAATACTTTAATGCCTCACTTGGTTTTTAGCCGACCCCAATAGGCTAGTGGCGACTCCTTATTGCAAAATTCTTTAAAATACCCCAACGTCACACGAGGTATGGACTTGGGAGAGCCCACGCCTAATCATGGGCCTTAGATCTGTCCTTTATGCGATACCCTAAAACCTATTCCCCTCCGACCGAGGGTAGGTCGTGACAGCTTGGCGACTCCATTGAGAAGACGTTTTAGACCTTAGAGGACTTAAGCTGAAATTAATATTGTTTAAAAATATTTTTGTTTGATAGTGAGGATTCCAGGTACGCTCCTAACATTAAATGTGTTAAATGCTTTTGTAGAATGTGAGGTATAAGGATAAGTAATTGTTAACCCCTTGTCTTGCAGGTGTGGAGTTGTGAATGGATGTTTATGTTTTGAATTTATGAAGTGTTGCTTGCCTATAAATTTTCATGCCTGTGTTTCCTACATTGTACTACACCATGGCACACACTACCTGCCGCCAGACCTGGGCCGCATAGGATCACTTAGGATGGTGTGGAGATGGATAGCACTCTGATTACAACCATGTAGTACGAGTCGTCCATCTCTACCCCGAAATTTCTTCATGTTGAAGGTACCCACCCTGGTCTGCAACCTCTCGACACGGGTCGGTTCTTTGATGAAACTGAAGTCATGGGTAACACGACCTAGCTGCGAACTTGTTGGTTCAGTCCGATGATCCTATGACTCCATTTTGAGCCGTATAGAGTAGAAATCGAACCATATCACATGAGCATGTCTATGTAATTAAAAAAAAAAAAAAAAAAGATAAAGGTCGGCACCCATTGTAAGGCTCATTTTCCTTTTTATAAGCTCATTTTGTATTGAATTTTCATCTTGAAATTCACAAAAATTAATCGAATGCCCTCGATGTTGTAGTTATGATCCTTGTTGAACACATGGTTTTATTTAAATTTCTAGTTATGGGCTCAAAATCGCACTTTGAAAAAAAAAATTCAAGTTGTGATTATACATCGGGACACAAAATTGAAATTGCATTTTTGATCAAATTCTTTCCTTCTCACATTTTGGGACCAAAATGCAAATTACATTTTGTGTATAGATTTCTCAAAATAGAAGTCACTTCAATATTTTGCAAGAGTAAAATCATAAAATCAATCTCTTTAAATAAATAAAAAAAAATCAATGCCATTTCTGCATATAATACTTTTAGAATAAGAGTAGACATTCGATTTCTAGTCGTCAATTGATCTTTTAATGATGCCCATTTTCTTATGATAAAATCTTGGCGAAATACTAAAACCCCGTATTGAGGACTATGGGGCATAACTGTCACCTCAATTTTGTTGTAAGAAGCGACCTCATTGAGAGGTCTTTTTCTCTCATTCACGTACTGACATCGTTGTCGTTTTGCAAGTTAGGTGTAATACTCCTAGACATTCTCGTGTTTGACCACATAAAGAAGAGAATTCTAGAGTTAGGACAGGAAATGACTTTTACTCTTATCTATACAAGAGTTTCTTGTACTTTATTATTGTTCTTATTCTTGTTAAGAATCATGTTTTCCATTTTGAGTTTTGATTGCGAATCCAATTGGTGCTTTTGTAAATCATGCGACTCACATTTTTAATGATGGAGTTTAATTTCATGAAAATCATCATTTAAAAAAAAACAAAAAAACAAATTTAGAAGTGTTTCAAGCGAACCTTTACGTTTACCTTCCAAAATGAATTCCAAGAAAACTTTGCTTAATGCCCTATCTTCATGTAGTCGTTTTCTTGGGCTCATGGAACTCGAGGAGCAAGCATGTGTCAACGCTTCGTTGGCGCCAATCTTCCAATAAAGGCAGAACAAAATTGAATTATGTTTTGGAAAGTTTCTTTATTTGGAGATGCCTTAGGTGCCATAATTACCCATCGATCTCATTCACTTTACATGATGAGACAAATGAAAGGAGTTGCCAAGCATCCAAAAAGGCGAATTCGAAGGAAGAGTAAAATGTATCGATTCCAATTATTCATTTCTGATACCGTTTCTAACATGACTTTCTTTTCAATGCCAGGGAGACATCAAGAATACCAAGTTTTGTAACGTTCCAACGAATGCGATGAAGCATTATTAAGTCATGTTCATCTTAAACAAAGAAAAATTCAAATGAAATAGATGGACAATATTATCCCTTCCTCCATAAGGGACATATTGGGATGTTGATTGCCCGACTTTGGAAAGGGATGTATTTCGTTCCTAAACTCGGTTCTCTTTAGCGTAAAAAATGACATATTTTTTTCTTTGGTACAGGACAAACTCGAACAAAACAAAGGTTTGTCAAATAAAGAGTGGGAGAGCAACGTTTGATTTAGAGAAAAATCTCTCATTCCCCCACCAATGAAGTGTGCTAGAACAATATTGTCAAAATCATTAAGAAAGGATATATCATTCCTCAATTGAACCTAATTAAGTATGGAGATAACATGTTTCATCTCTTCTTCTTACAGGGTGATAAATGAGGAAATAGTTGCACATTGACCATAGAAGCGGTGCTTTCCACTAAGGAATCAAGCAATAAATGGGCGAAGCATCAAAGAACAATATTTCCAAATGTGGAAACAAGGAGCAATCCCCCCCTATTTTCAACGCAAGATCTTGAAAAAAACACATCTGATGATCCATATTTAAATTTTTCAAGCTCCTTGTCAATTAAACGTCTCTTTGAAAAGAGCATTTGAAAAAGTAGGAATTGAACTTTGTAAATTATTATATACAATAAAGAAGTGCTTTTCATGGATAAAATTAGGGCCACGTAGCCATTCCACTTCAGGCAAAGTTCATACTTGAATAACGAAAACACGCGAAGGGAAGACATCAAATGCTTAAAGGCAAATGTAAGTGAAGGGTAATGCCAAGTTACCAAATATCCATGAGGGTGAATCCAAGAGATGTTAGCCCTCAAAAGATAAAAGCGAGTGAAGGGTAATAATGTATCGTTTCCAACATTTCAATCCCTAAATATTTTTGCACTAACATGTTCTTTTACTTTCTTCACAGGGTTACTGGGTCACCATGCCGTAGGTAAGTACCCTTCTTCTCAAATTTAAAAAAAAAAAATGGAGAATTTCCATTACAAAAAGAGAACTGTTTGCGCTTTCCTAGAAACAAGCACAAAAGTGAATAATTGAGAAAAAAAAAAAACTTTCTACAAACTTTTTGAGCATCATTTTTATCTCAAAATTGTTTTCTCGTTTTGTGGGTTATTCATTTTGAATCAAATTTCTCTATGGAGATTGATCTACTTAGATGATCTCGACAAAGTGAAATGGAGGTGTTAACCATGCCAAACAAGAAGTGCTTAGGATGAAGAAAGGTGAGCCATTTCCAAACACGTCATTCAAACACTTTTGAGAATTGAGTAAAAAAATGACATTCTCTTAGGACGAAGGATTCATTCGCATTAAGCACAAAGATCGGAACGATAAAGGCATTTCCTTCATAAATCCCAAGCACCGTACTAATCTCTTGCTACCCCTTTGGGTCGAATAAAGATGATCCTTCAAAGTACCCCTGTCGAGAACGACCCTATATTGGGGTAACATAGGATGTTATGGTCGTGTTATAGAGCGAAAGATTGAGAAAGATTCTATTACTTTAACTGGTATCAATCTTCTGCTAATAGCTTCAGAGGAATTCTCATTAGAGCTTGACCCATCCCAAGGTGAAGAAGAGCATTTCCTTCTCTATCCAAACACTGATACCCATTGCTTTAACCAATTTGGACATGATTATTCATTTCTGAACCCTGAGCAATGATCATCCTCCTTCACTGGGGCAAGGCATAAGGATTGACCACATACAATTGACAATTAAACGTGAAAAGCATCTCAAAAGTCATAAGAGCTATGTTTAAAGAGCAAAAAGTTCGACAAATTATGGAATATGAAAAAGCAGTGTGTCTGGTAAAAGCAAGGCCAGTGCCCATCAAGAAAAAGAACCAAAATGCTGCATCTTATGTGAAAGAAAAGTTATCAAAAGTCCAATTGCCTGCGTAAAAAAATCATCGCAAGTGCAAAGGAAATTAGAGAGGGGAGCAAAGCTCCCATGTAGAAATGATTAGTCAAGAGACTTTCGAGATGTGCTGTGTTTCAAAAGCCAAATCCTTTCAAAAGGTCGAGTAACCCTGCTCATGATGTCATGATCACCGACTCTTAAAAACCCCAATGAAAATTTTAAGCCTTTCGAGCCTCTCCCGAGCCGACATTTCAACCCTCCTCCAAAGTCTCTTTTGATTAGGATGGTTTGAGTGAAAATGAGAATACCACAAAAAAGCTACTGCTTGAAGGAGTGGATGTAATTCTATCTTGTATTATCTTCCAAGTTCTCGATTTGTAAACCCGAAGAAGATAGCGACAAATGTTCCTTTATTGGCCTCAAAGTAATGATCCATTTATGTAAGCCCATGACCCAATCTATATTGTGGTCCTTTCCAAAAGCCTTTGACATCAGTCATGTGAGATACCCTCAGCAATCAATTACTTCCCACATAAATGGATGAGATCAAGCAGTCATTTTATCAAGAGTGTGTGAGAAACCCTTTCTGACTAAAAAGCTTTATTTTGGCATGTTTAATGAGCCTTTTTTCATGAGTTGTAGCCGTTCTGATAAGAACTTAACTCTCGGAAAATTTGATGATTAATGATATATCCCCAAGCAAGATGACAGTTTTGTGCCACATGATACTGATTGACATCGAATGTTTTTCTAAAGCAGTCGGACTTAGCTTGATTAACTTGTTCAATTAATGCTGTAATATTGCCAATACGTCTCTTGATGACGTCTCTAATGACATTTGCTCAAGTTGAGTTTGATAAGATTCCTCAGTGAAGCCATGCAGTTTTCAAGGGGTTAACAGGTGTTTCCCTAAAAACCAAAGGTTCATGGTCAACCTTAAACCATGTTATCTTGAAAGATTCATGGTCAGCCTTAAACCATGTTATCTACAAGGTTAACAGTCAGCCTCAAACCATGTATTTTAAACCCGATCGAAACCCATTGTTACACGGTTAGACTTCGTCCCTCTTCTTCTTCTTATGACTTGGTGGGCTTCCATAATCCAAAGTCCACCCCTTCTTCTTATGACTCAGTGGGTTTCTATAACCCGGAGTCCCTCATTTTCTTCTTATAACCCGGTGGGCTTCTGTAACCCGGAGTCCCTCCCCTTCTTCTTATGACCCGGTGGGCTTCTGTAGCCCAGAGTCATCCCATTCTTCTTATGACCTGGTGAGCTTCTGTAGCCCAAAGCACCTCTCTTTATTCTTATGACCCGATGGACTTATGTAGCCCGGAGTCCCTCTCCTTCTTCTTATGACTAGGTAGGCTTCTGTAACCTGAAGTCCCTCTCCTTCTTCTTATGACCCGGTGGGCTTCTGTAACCCAAAGTCCTCCCATTCTTCTTATGACCCAGTGGGCTTCTGTAACCTGGAGTCTCTCTCCTTCTTCTTATGACCCGGTGGGCTTCTGTAACTCGGAGTCCTTCTCTTTCTTCCTATGACACGGAGAACTTTTGTAGCCTACAGTCCTTCTTATGACACGAAGAGCTTTTGTAACCCGGAGAGCTTTTATAACCCAGATAGCTTCTTCCTATGACACGGAGAGCTTTTGTAGCTCGAAGAGCTTCCGAAGTCCTTATCCTTCTTCCTATGACACGGAGAGTTTTTGTAGCCCGGAGAGCTTCTGTAGCCTAGAGTCCTTCTTCTTATAACACAGGGAGCTTTTGTAGCCCAAAATCCTTCTTCTTATGACACGGAGAGGTTTTGTAGCCCGAAGTCCTTCTTCCTATGACATGGAGAGGTTTTGTAGCCCGGAAAGCTTCTATAGTTCGGAGTCCTTCTTCCTATGACACGAAGAGCTTTTATAACCCGGAGTCCTTCTTCCTATAATACGGAAAGTTTTTGTAGCCCAGAGAGCTTCTATAACCCGGAGTCCTTCTTCCTATAACACAGAGAGCTTCTGTAGTTGCTCTACCTGAGCTCCGTCGCCGACGCCAGCATTCGCGAGCAACCCCTCACTGAGCCACTCCACGTCGCCGCCTCCACCCACCGCCGTCAAGCCCGTTGCCACTGTTGTCAACGCTACCAAGAAGCCCTAGAGTTTTGGCCAAAAAACCAGGTCGCATGTGAGTCACGAAACGGGTAGGGTTTTTGAACGATTCGGGCCAAGTTTGGGTTGTTTTGCATGTGGGCTTTATTTTAAAAATTAGACCAAGATGGGCCTGTACATCAGGCCCAGCCCAGTTGGTTTCTACCAAGTGGCCAAAATGGCCTGATTCGGTCCAGGTTCGAGCCGTCTAGCCCGATCTAATCTGGGCTTGGGCCCTTTTCAACAAACCGAGTCGGATCCGACCTAGATCATTTTTTACATATTATAATATTATCATATTATAATAATATTTCAAATATATAAAAATATAAAAAAATATCTAAAAACAGATTTAAAATTAAAAAATTAAAAAATTAAAAAATTTCGAAAATCCAAAAATGATGGGGTTTGGTCGAACTTGCCATGCACTGCCATTTTAGTGTAATCAGGTCTTTATTTACTTGTATATTGATTATATTACATGTTTAGTTTACATATTTTGTTATGTTTAATTGCACATGTTTAATTTTATGGTAACTATAATTATTATTTTAATGATTGCACACCCGCATAATCATCTCACGTGTTAATGAATAGGTAGAAAATTAATCCAAACTACCTGTCAAAAATCCTTTTGTTAAAATGAATGAGATTAGGTACCGAAATGGTACTAATTGATCAATTAGTGTAATCAAGTTCCCAACCCTAGATTCTCTGGTTGCATAGATAGTGCGGCATACTCTCGTGCCCCATTTGGTTTCTAACCAACCTCAATAGGCTAGTGGTGACTTCTTATTGCAAAATTCTTAAAAATACCTCAACGTCATGCGAGGTATGGGCTTGGGAGAGCCCTGCCTAATCATGGAACTTAGGTCCGTCCTTTAGGCAATACCCCTAAACATATTCCCCTCTGACTAAGGGTAGGTCGTGACAGTCCATCCCGTGATTTTTCCTCGTCAATTGAACCAACTTGACGGCCAAAATGACCCTCTAATTTTTCCAGTCCAAAATAGCCTTACTTTGATTTTTCCCCGAAATTTCGGGTTTGCAGATTAATCTTCAAAGGATGAGTCGACGTTTCTAAAATGAATCGTGACATTAAAGAACTTTCAATTTCTGAAATTGGATTTAAATTAACAGTTAATTTCAGCCGGGCACGATTTTAGCATGGTCGATTATTTTTAACCGGGTAGCTTTTAAGAATTTTTAGTGCAATTGACCCGTGGTCGATTATTTTCGAGCCACATTGTACATCTTCAACTCATTGGCGACTCTCGGTTGTCGTGAAAATCTCAAGATTTCAAATATAGGCACAAGGTATAGAAATGATAGAAAAATTGATCTAGTGCCGCTTGACAAGAATTTTGCAATTAGGTAGAATCATCCACACTTTAATCACATCCCTCAGACGAATCGACCTATCTTTGATCTCTGATCGATTTTGACAATGCTGTATTGACCCTTGCAAATTAGCACGGTTGAGCAGTCGATTTCTAGTCGAATTCTCAAGTCTATTGCGTTAAAATCCCTTAATGGCTTCACCATATAGACTAGTTATCTCGTGAGTAATCAACTCAGAGAAAATAACTATAAGCACATCGATGAAAAGCTCAACTTATTCAATTGAAAACAGAATCAGAAATTCAAAATGTCACATCTTTGGTAACAAAGGAGGGAACCATGATGCATAGTAATCGTTCAAATACTTTGAGGAAATACATTTAGTATCATATTGGCCTCGCTACAAACAATTACTATAATGAAGACGTGCACCCTCAACTCAAATTTCTGACTCTATCCCAAATGTCCTCGGGACGAAAGATGCTCGGTCCATAAGTGGATTTAAACATTTGGTTTAGCAAGGGCAACTGTAGTCGTGCAAACAAAGCCACGAGGAGAGAGGCCAGCAAAGTAATGGGAATGATAACCCACTTCACTCTCCTATCCAGCACCATTATGAGAGTTGTAGCAAATGCCACCAGCATGAAAGCCAAGGAGAGAAAGATAAAAGAAAGCCCTAGTATGAAATTTCTAGGCAATGAGTGGAGAAAATCTTGCGGCTCATACCGTGAAGTTAAGATGGCTAGGAATAGTAAGATGGCTGTTACGGAGGAGAACAAACCTAATGCATCAGAAATTGCGAAAACCACGAGAGAGTCATGTCCTAACATCAATGGGACTCCAGTGTTGCCATCATTGCCTCCAGGTATAGTGAAAGCAGCAGCAAATAATACCGTGGCAATTAGAGTTGAGACGAGCATACATGAATTTGCTGTGTCCTTCACCCACTTCTCTCCTTTCTCAAGCAACTCTTTGTGGCTCTCCAAAAACAAATCCCAATATGTTCTCCCATCATGTCTGGCGTTTCTCACTCTAGGGATAGTCCAGCTTTCCACAGCCTACGCATAAAAGATAGAAACATGAGTTACATAAGTGGATAAATTATTGAAAATTTTCAAAAAACTAACGAAAGAACATCTCAAGGAGATTAAGACTTATCAAACACTTGATGCGACATTGCTAAGATGTTAAGTCCACCTTGACTGGCACAATGTCAAGAGTCATTCTATTCTGAGCTTTGGTGATGAATTCTTGGTTGAATACAATCAAACGATATCTACAAAGCACCATGTTTCTAATAAAGTTTCATTCTTGCATTCTTCTAGAGGAATTTATGAAGAAAATGTTAAGAGCCTGACAGAAAATCTGAGTAGAAAATCGGAGGAGTTTCTTGGTATTTCTATGTGCTTTTGTGGAGCCAAATGCAACGTATTTGTTTCGAGAGTCATTTGAGTCAAGACTCAATGTTGTTTATAGTCTGTCCAGGGGTTGTTAATCTTTTTGGGAAATAAATGTTGGGAGAGCAGTACCAACTCACAATATGGGATTAATGCAACAAAACAAAATAATCTCCCCTCGTGTGTAAACATCCTAGGAAATGATATAGTTGAGCAATATAAATACCAAACATGCAAACACAATACAATTCTTTTATGTGGAAAACCTCTTAACCATGGAACCAGAATCCACCCAACAATCTTCACTATCAATAAAAATTGGGTAAACAAAGTTTTTCTCAAGTAAATACTAGAGGTATGTAGTAGCAAAGACTTGAAGAACATTATTTTTGGTAATACACATAAATTTCACAAGAGATTAATGACAAATCTCACCAACAACGCAAGTTTTGTTCAATCCACAAAAAACCTAATGTATGGAGTTTCAAACAAATATCAAACCATTCAAATTCGAGAAGAGTACTCAATCAAACTACAAATCAACCTCCGATACCAACTTGATGAAAATCAAACTTTGCCCCAAACCCAGATTTTCTGCTCAATCTTTTTCTCTTATTTCTACATCTCTACTAATGTTCTTTGTGGCTACCATATAACAAATAGTGAGAAACTTTATTTCTCCATATGACTTATCATATGAGCTAAAGTCCTTTGGACTTGCAATTCATCGGGCTTTCTCCACATGGGAGTGAACCCAGCCAACAACAAAAGGTTACTATCTTGGAATTTGCGTATGCTTGGAAGGTTGTTCCAAGTTGTGAATCTATATAAACCCCTCTTTTCATCAACATCTTGAAACTTTTTCAAACTAAAATGTTGTATTAGAGTGTCGTTAACCCTAAATATGATTGGCGAATTCTAGTGAGTGGTGAGTTAAATACCTTCTATCTTGAAGTGGATTCCTTACGTCGTGAGCATATATCATTTATATGTGCTATATCCTGAGAAAGATTCCCCCCTTGGTGAATATTTATCCTATCATGGATTCCTTAGTTGATGAAAATTTCTCTCAACACATTTGGGTTACTTTCTAAATTTCGGACCGTTTACAATGAGTAGGTGTCAAAGCCTGGAAGACAAGTATAACTTCTCCCAAAAAAAAAAAAAAAAAAAAATGGAGAAATCTCGGTTATTGAGATGTGACGGTCCCCGTTATGACCATGAAGGAGAAAACAAAGAAAAGGTGATTACCCCTTCTGCAATGTCCGTTCCAACACACCTAGTGAAGAGGCTCCTTTGCACTATCGTTAAAGGAATCGTGATTCTTCCGATTTAGATGTCAAAATCGAAATCTTGAAAGACATTAGCTATTGGCTTGAGACCACTTGAAGAGTTTTTGGTTACAAGAAAATGCCAAGAATCGAGAACATGAAGCAAGAAAGGAGATGCCAATCTTGTTGGATCCTTCATTTGACGACACCTGTGATGCTATTTTAGATGATACTGATACTCCACTAGGATCGGTTCAATAGTAATTTTTAATTTTGTGCTTGGTGCTTTTATACAAACCTCAGCAGCCTATCCAATGAGAGAAAAAATTGTTTGAAAATTCATAAATTTATTACATTTTTGACAATCCTTTCCTAAAATTTTCAATTTTACCAATTAAGTCATAAACTAATTGAGTCTAACTGGTCAATTTTGACCCGAAATCACTAACGTGAATACTTGGTTGTTTTATGTGGCACAACCAACTCTAATGTAAACAATTTTTAATAATATTTTAATTTTGTTCCGAATTTTTTTATTAATTCAACACCCATGATGCTATTTTAGATTATACTTATACTCCACCGATCGCCCGATAGTAATTTTATTTTGTGCTCAGTGCTTTTATTCCAATCTCAGCGGCCTATCGAATGAGTCTTAGAAAAAAAATCTCACCTAGGTGTGTTAAAAAAAATAAAACCAAAAATCGATGGCTCATTTTGAGGCTTGATTAAAATGCTTGCAAGATCAAAGGGCTTGATAATCATGGAGTCTTTGCAACTTTCACTATCATTGATTTTACTCTATACATCAATAATATGAAACAGACTTGAAGACAAGTCTATTCCATCAACTTGGAGAGAATGATAAAAAACAAATCGAGGATATTTTATTGAGAAAACATTTCCTAAGTGATTTTGAAGATTGACAAAACTTATTCGGAGTAAAAACTTTGATTCTAATGATAAGTAATTTTCATATGGGAAGTCTGATGGAATATGATAAGATGTTATCGATTAGAACCAAAGTTATGACTTAATTTTTCCTTCCATATATACTTTTTGTGTCAAATGGCTAGGAAGGAGGCAATGTACTCATGCAATGACTAGTGGTGATTAATTGGATTCCTTGCCTTATATATAAAGAGTTCCAAAGAAAAGTTTTCCAAAATATCTCCCAAAGATTTGGATTTCATAGAATGTTAGACTTGAGGCGAGGCGAAACATTCTTTCCGAATTGAAGTACTCGACTTATGAAAGCCCAAACTGCTATATGGGTGGCAAAATCTATAGGAAGCTTCATCCTTGACAACCTTAAAGTGATTAGATCTTCCAAGCAAGATCCAAGCTAATAGGTAGATTGGATGGATAATCCTCCTGGAAATATGTCAAACAGTCAACTTGAACAGGGAGGTGTTTAGAAGGAGGTCTTGAAGCTGAAAGGAACAACACAACACGAGAGAATAGAAACTTATAATTCCAAAGTCTAAAGAGTGTTTCCGATCAAATACATTTGTCCATATGAGCAATATTGTGTGATCACTTAGAGGTTGAGAGTATGTGAATAGTTTAGTTATTCCCACGAGCTTGAGTATTCATTAATAACCTCTTATTGGTTTGTATAGTGGAATCTAGTCAATAGGTTGTTAGCACGGGAAAGTGGATGTAGATTTATCAAAGTCGAACCACTATAATCATTTGTGTGCAATTTTCTACCCATTACTCACTTTATTTTACTTGTGATAGAATTAATTGCAAAATGGCAAGACTTTCACCATATTAGTTTTAAATTCTTTTCATTTTCATAGTATCACTTATTCACTACTCTAGGTGATATATCTAGCCATAACACTTGGTATCATAGCTCAGCACTCATTATTTTTGAAGTGCTAAATTATTTATGAGCTAACGATCTTTCAAGGGCTAGCAATACTACACCAGGACTTGTGGAAGGTCAAGGTGACACAAGGCCTTTATACTTTGATGGAAAAGACTACAACATCTAGAAAAACAAAATGAAAGCATTCATCATATCTAAGGATCCACTGGAATGGGACATAATTTTGAACGGCATAAGACCTAAAGCTTCTTTGTCCAAAGAAGAGGGCTAAAAACTAGAGGTCACAACTCTATCTGATGCGGACATTAGTAAAAGAGAAGCACTAGATGCTAAAGCAATTTATTCCTTATATTGTGCATTATCCCCTAATGAATATAACCCAATTTCTTCATGTAAAACAGCAAAAGAAATTTGGGACAGGTTTGCATGTTGCATGTGACATACGAAGGATCTGATCACATTAAGGAGACAAAGATAAACAAATTCTTCTTTAGTAATATGAAGCCTTCAAGATAAAACCAGAAGAAATTATAACTAACATGTTTAGCAAATTCACTAAAATTATCAATGGGCTAGCGTATCAACGGCAACCCATATCAAACTCTATGAAAGTGAACAAGATACTTCGTAAACTGTCAAAAAAATGGAACAACATTAAGATGTCTATTCGTGAAACTCAAAGAATATCATCTCTCTCCATGGATGAACTTGTGAAAACACTCCAATCCTATGAGGATTGGAGAGGAACGTCTAAACAACGAAGGAGACACCAAAGGTAAGAAAGCAATAGCTTTAAAATCTAATCTTGACTCTGATGATTTAGATTCTTAAGATGACGAAGAAGACAACGACGAAATCGCACTCATGGTGAAGAAGCTTCAAAAGATGGCCATAAAAGGAAGGAAGTTCAAAGGAAAAAGACCCTTCAAATCGTCTGAACAAAAGAGAAACTTCAATGAAAGAGATGAAAACAAAGACGACGTCTATTTTGAGTGCAAGAAATGAGGACACATTAAACCTAATTGTCCACTTTTGAAAAAAGAAAAAGCAAGAACAAGTATGGGAAAAACAAAGAAAGCACTAAAGGTCGAAACGTGGAGCGATACTGAGTGCGAAGAAAGTGATGAAAAATATGCCAACATATGTCTAATGGGAAATTTTGATTATGAGGAAGAAATCGAGGTAAGTTACTTTGATATTCCATTGAAGTTTCTAGATATATAGATGAATTATTTGCTTATTACAAAGCCACACTTAGAAAATTCTCAGAATTGAAGAAGGAAAATTCAAAATTGAGACAATATGAATCTTTTGAAAAAGAAACTGAAAATCTTGAAAAAGATCTTCTAACAAAACAAAATTGTGATTATGTTTGAAAAGAGAATGATCTTTTGAAAAAGGAGATTTCGGATTTAAAAAAAAAAAAAAAATTAGATGGGTCAAAAACTTTGAAACATATTTTGTCCATCCAAATTCCTTTTACAAAAATCAAGACTTGGATGCAAAAACAAAAATGATTTAGAAAATGATTTTCCAAAATACAAAGACAAGAAGAATCAAAAGCCTTTGAGGACTTTTTATGAAAATCATTTCAAAAAGTATTATTGACAAGGAAACAATTGAGATTGGCAACCTGGCTATAAGACATGTATCTCTTGTCAAAGGACTTGATTATAATATGATCAACATTAGTCAATTACGTGACAAGTGACAATGGGCGCAAGATCTGCTTTCAAGAGGAAAAGTGTTCGCGATCAAGCAAAGATCAGAAGCAGTCCTTCACCAGAAGAAGACATGGAAATATATACCTATTGGATATAAAGACTGATAATGTTTAGTGTCTCATATCGATCAAAGATGAATAAGATCTTTGGCACAAGAAGCCTGGACACATTAGTACAAAGCAAATTTCAAAGCTTTCTTTGAAGAGACTTGTATGAGGATTACCGGATATAAAATTCGAAAGATCTTAAGTATGCTCAACCTATGGCCTTGGTAAATAGGTAAGAAGCTTCTTTAAACCCATTAATTATGTAAGTACTAACCGTGCCTTATAGCTTCTCCATATGGATATATCTTCGGACCAACACAAACTCAAAGTTTAGTAGATAAAAGGTACTATTTAGTAATAGTTGATGACCACACAAGGTATACGTGGGTATTTTTTCTCGCATACAAGCATGAAACATTTTCTCATTTTTAAAATTTGCAAAAAGAATTCAAAATGAAAAAGGATATTCAATTTCTTGCATCAAAATGGATCGTGGGGAAGAGTTTGAAAATCAAGATTTCATAAAATTCTATGAAGAAAATGGTTTTAAGCATTAGTTTTCGACTCCCCATACACCTGAACAAAACAGTGCAGTAGAGAGAAAAATTAGGTCATTGTAGGAAATGGCAAGAACCATTTTTATTGAAAGCAAAATTGCATTATATTTTTGGGCAGAAGTCGTTTCAACAACATGTTACATAATCAATCAAGCTTTTCTTAGATCTTCTCTTGAGAAAACCCCTATAAGCTTTTCAAAGGTAGGAAACCAAATATTTCATATTTTCAAGCATTTGGTTGTAAGCGCTTTATCTAGAAAAAATGCTAATGATTGACCTAGCAGGTTTAATGAAATATCAAATGAAGGAATCTTTCTAGGATACTCAACCACAAGCAAGGCATTTGGAGTCTACAATAAAAGATCTCGCATGGTGGAAGAGTCTATCAACGTGAAGTCTAATGAAAGTCTTCAAACATCTGAAGATTTTGGTCATAGTCAACAAGAAAGAGAGCAACAGTATGAAGTAGCTAAGGAGCTAAAAGAAAGAAAGACATTAGACTTAGATGGACATATGAGAAGCCTAATAGTGAAAAATCTCCAACATCTAATTACAGATTCAATAGAAATTGGAAGCATAAGTCAAGTTGCCCAAAGGATCTCATTATTGGAGATATCGATGACAAGATCAAAATGAGATCGCCGCCAAAGGATACTGTCATGGCGCTTATTTCAGAAGTTGAACCATTAAGTACAAAGGAAGCGCTGTCAAATGAAAATTGGATTCAAGTAATGCAAGAGGAACTTCATAAATTTAGAATAAATGATATATGTGAATTAGTTCCCAGACCAAGGAATCATCTCGCAATAGGAACCAAATGCGTATACATGAATAAACTAGACAATCAAGGAAAAGTCACAAGACACAAAGCAACACTGGTTGCCAAAGGCTACTTGTAGAAAGAAGAAATCAACTAGGATGAGACTTAAGCACCATTAGCAAGGTTAGAAGCTATCAGACTTTTACGGCTTGCGCTTGTTTTCATGATTTCAAACTTTTTCGAATGGACATGAAAAGTGTCTTCTTAAACGGCTACATCAAAGAAAAGGTGTTCGTAGAACAACCTCCAAGCTTTGAAGAACTTAGAAAATCTAATCATGTCTATGAACTGAAGAAAGCTCTATAAAGTCCAAAACAAGCTCCTTGAGCTCAATACGAGAGGCTGACCAACTTACTTATTCAAAGTGGCTTTGCGAAAGGTAATGTTGATACCACCTTTTTTATAAGAAGACAAGGTAAGGAAATTTTGTTGGTTTAAATTTATGTTGACGATATCATATTTGGGTCTCATGAAGAAAAATTTTGCAAAAATTTTGCTAAGTTAATGCAAGATGAGCTTGAGATAAGCATGATAGGAAAATTAAATTTTTTCCTTGGGCTACAATCAAACAAATGGAAGAATGAACTTTCATATTCCAAAAAAAATATGCAAAGGAGCTTGTGAAGAAATTCCACATGGAAAACTCAAAGAAAACGGAGACACCTATGTCGTATTCCTCAAAGCACGACAAAGATGAGAATGGGAAAAAGGTTGATCAGAAGTTAAACATAAGCATGACTGGCTCCCTACTTTATCTCACAACATCAAGATTTGATATCCTTTTTAGTGTTTGAATGTGTGCAAGACTTTAGTCAGACCCTAAGGAGTCTCATCCATCTACAGTAGAAAAAATTATTAAGTATATTAATACTTACCCCTCTATAGGACTTTGGTATCCTAAGAGGTCATAGTTTATATTATTTGGGTACTCTGGCACTGATTTTGCAAAATGTAAGACGGATCGAAAAAGCACTTTTGGAACTTGTCAAATGTTAGGCATCATGCTTGGGTCGTGGTTCTCTAAAAAGCAAACAACAATGGCTTTGTCAACAGCTGAAGCTGAGTATGTAGCATTGGGAAGTTGTTGCACTCAAATTCCTTAGATGAAACAATAGTTGAAGAACTATGGAGTCACAAATTCAAACACAACAATCAAGTGTGACAATACAAGTGCTACCAATCTGACGAAGAATCCAATCTTGCATTCCATAGCCAAGCATATTGAGATCAAGTATGTGATTATGCCAACAATGGTAAAGTAAACATACAATTTATTGATTCCAAAAATCAATTGGTTGATATTTTTACAAAACCCCTTGAAAAGAAAGCATTCCACTTTATTCGTAATCAATTGGGGATTATTAATCCCCTTGCTCAAAGTGTCCAAGACAGGTTTCTTTAGAACGAAGAGCATCAGATGATCTTAAAAAATTAGCAAACACAAATTTAAACTTTTGGTGGGTAAGGTTATTTTTGAAAGCATATTAGGTATGATTTTTTCCTTAATTTTAGGAGTAATTGCAAAAATTATTTGCTTGAAAATGTGTGAATTTAATTTTGGAAACTGTTTCACAATTTGTCCATGAAATTTGGATCAATTTTCAAATTTTTGGAAAACTGCTCTTTTAATAAAAGTCACGACTACTCATCTCCCTTAAAAATGACTCTTTTTTCTTCTTCATTCTTCATTCCTTAAAATGACCCCAAAATCCACTCAAAAATCAAAGCCTAGACCTTCAACATCAAGAAGATTAAATCGCTTGCGGGAATACAATCCAGGGTAGGAAGAAGTACTGATTACTTTGATGTTTCTGACTCATCCAATAGCGTTAAAGGTATAATCGGCAAAGAAACCTCTTTTGAATTCTCACAGTTGAAATATATCATTGCATCTCTCAAAAGTTTGGGAAACTATGAGGATATGATTGCTAGTTTGTTGGCCAAGCATGGTTTTGAAAATGAGGAAGCACTTGAACTTATGTTTGCAAACCCTATAAGAAGCTTTCCTCTAGTGAACATTGGTGACTCGAGTGGTGTAAGCACTGGCAATAGGAAGGGAAAGGAGAAAGTATCAGAAACCCTCGTCTTTAAGAAAAAGTTTGATTCTGATGATAGACAAAGGGGTGACAATGATGAGAAGTTGTATGCAAACTTTAAGGGAAACTTGATTGGTTTTGTGGCTAAAGGGAATTGTGATGGAAAATTAATCAGGTCCAAAGAACATCTAGATTATTTCAATTCTCTAATGCATAGAGGAATCATCAACCAAAGGAATGTGGGTTTTGGCTTTTTTGAATCTTCTAACATAAAAATTGAACATTATTTCGATAGACGTTTGATGACTAATCATTGTGTCAAGTAGTTTCCAACTTTTACTCTATTCTGGCCTTAACCGCATACTTTTACTCCAGCCTTTCATTCTATTCTGCTTATACAATTGAGTTCACTGTTTATGATAAAGTTTATCTTCTTCAAGCATGGATTTAGCAAAAATTATGGGAGTGAGGTTTTCAGGTTTTGAGCCTATTGATATTGATCCAGATGTTGCCTATAGATCTATTTCTCCAGGGATACAATGTCTCATGTCTCTCACCATTTGTTTCCTCTTAAGCAAATAGTTCTTCACAAAATTATTATCAATTGTCTGAGACCTAAAGGCTCTTCAAAGATTGATGTTTCTCGTTATGAAGCCAAGTTGATATGGGCTATTTTGAATAATCATCATTTTCCTCTCGCACATCTAGTTATCCTTCACATGTACAGAACTCTGTTGAAGAACAAAGGTCAGTTACCTTATGGTTCTTTAATTACAAAGATTTTCAGTCATATGGACATTGAGATTGCAGATGGGCTGAGTAAATTGAAGTTGCCTCTAATTAGTGTGGAAGAGAAAATGATGAGTAAGGTGAGTTTTAAATTTAATGATGAAGGATGGAAGGATAAGAAAGGAAGACCACTAAAACTTGATGTCGATGACAACATTTGAAAACTTCCTTCACCACCCACAAAAAGAAGGAAGACTACTGTTCAAAGAGGAGGTGTTCACGCCTTCTTAGAAAGGTTGAATGAAGAATTCACCGAGGAGTTGAACTTAAAGGAGGGTGAGGAATCTGATGATGTTCAAGATAATTTGATTGATGAATATCAACCTGATGAGAAGGATGATGATAAAGGAAGGGAAGAAGCTGAGGAAGAAGGAGTAGGAACATTTGCTAACCAATCCAAATAACAGAAGGCTACTGATGTTGAAGATTCTAAGCAGGACAAAAAACAATTTGCCAAATGAGACAGGAAAATCTACCGACGCTCCCCTGACTCAAGGAGACAAAGAAACTAATGTTGATGTCGACCTTAGTGTGGAAAGCATTAAAGATCAAGAAACCGATCTTTCACAAAAAAGCTATAGTCATTCAGGGGAAGTAAGAAAATCAAGACGTGCAAGAACAAATAGATGCACCAGCAGATCCTAAAGAACCTTGAATTGAAAAAATACCAGCAGATTCTACTGAAGTTCATGTTAAGGATGATGCAATTGGTGCTGATGATCCAAACATTCCTAATATTCCAAACATTAATGTTGAGGTTGATGCAACTTCTGCTAATGAGACAGAAACTCTTGTTGGAGCTAATGGCACAATTTATCCCACTGGTGAGCAAATTCAACTTGATGCTGCATCTAATCCTAATGCTAACCAAGATGTGTAGGAGAAAGTAAAAGAGGGTGATAGAATGCAAGGGGAGCTTGGAGTTGATGAACGAAGAACAGAGAATGTTTAAATGATTATGGAGCTTGGGGTTAAGGTAAATCTTGCTAATATACATGTGATTGATATTACTAAAGAAAAGATATTTATGAAGTCATTGCTTAGTATCAAGGAGAACAATGCTACTATGGCTCAAGATTTGAAGAATCTCAAGTTGCTTTTCAGACATCAAATATAAGAAATGGACAGAAGGCTGAAAAGTATTAAGTGTATTGTGGAAAACATGCAATATTATGTCCTTGTCCAACTACCTCCCGGAGCCAAATCACTCTCTCCTATTCCAAACCCAAATCAACCATCTTCTTCCAAATAACTTTCTATCCATGTGTTATTATGGATTGTTTTTACTAGAATTTTAGTGTGGTTTGTAATATTTGCATTTTGGCATTGACTTGCGCACTATGGATGCTTTATATTATTCTAGTTTGATTGTGATTTGCCTAACATTCTTTTTAGCCTTGACAAAAAAAAAAAGGGAGAAGATGACCTGGCAAAACTTGCCAATTTTATATATTCTAGCAGAACTTGCAAATTTTATACATTATTGCATTAAGAAGTTTTTCTGCAAGATTTTTTTAAGGACTCTTGAGTATGAAAAATGGACAGGATTGGCTATAAGATTTCTTAGCCCTTATCTTTTAAATTCAAAGCATTATCTATAAGAATCTCGCTCCAATTCTCTCTATTTAAATATTCTTATAGCTTTGACAGCATAGTATTAAAATCTTGCTACAAATAAAGCTATTAAATTTCAAATACTTTTATTCTCTAAAAGTTCTACTCATAAAGTTTTGTTATCATCAAAAAAGAGGAGATTGTTGAGAAAATATTCTCCAAGAGATTTTGAAGATTGTCAAAACTTATCAAGAGTAAAAAATGATAAGCATTTTTAAGGTGGAAAATCTATGAAATATGATTAAATGTTATCAATCAGAACCAAAGTAAAGGCTTAATTATTTCCTTCCATATATATTATGTCAAACATGTAGGAATAAGACAATTTACTCGTGCAATGGCTAGTGGTGATTAATTGGATTCTTTCCCTTATTATAAGGAGTTCCAAAGGAAAGTTTTCAAAAATATCTCTCGAAGATTTGGATTTCCTGGAACATTAGACTTGAGGCGAAGCATTCTTTCCAAATTGAAGTACTCGACTTATGGAAATCTAAATTGTTGTATGGGTAGCAAAATCTACGAGAAGCTTCATCCTAGGCAACCTTGAAGCGATCAGATTTTCTAAGCAAGGTCCAAGCCAATTGGTAGATTGGCTAGATAATCCTCTTGGAGATATGTCCAATGGTCAGCTTGGATAGGAAAGAGTATAAAAGAAGGTCTCGAAGTTGAAGGGAACAACACAACATGAGAATCAAAACTTATAATTCCAAAGTCTAAAGAGTGTTTCCAATCAAATGCATCTGTCTCAGTGAGCACTATTGTGTAATCACTTAGAAGTTGAGAGTGTGTGAGAAGTTGTTCACACAAGCTTGAGTATTCATTACTTACATCTTGTATCTCTGATTGGTTCGTATAGTAGAATCCAACCAATAGGATGTCAACGCGGGAAAGTAGATGTAAACTTATCAAAATCGAACCACTATAATCATTTGTGTGCAATTATCTATCCGGTACTCTCTTCATTTTACTTGTGATATAATTAATTGCACATTGATAAGATATGACCATTGCACTTTCATTACAGAAGTTGTACTTTCACCATATTAGTTTTAAATTCTTTTAATTTCCACAGTATCACATATTCACCCCCTACATGATAGATCTAGCCATAACAGATTTAAGAGTTATCCAATATTTAATGTAAAATTCTTTTGAGGTTAAGTCCATCTCTACGGGAAAAATTTCAAGGGTCACTTTCAGCAAAGCTTTGATGATGATTTTGTGCTTCAATATAGTCAAATAATGTATCAATGGAAACCCATACATGTCTACTTTCAGATGAGTGAAGCTTCATACAATTTGGAGTCTTTTGGAGGATGTAATAGACAAAATACGAAGAGTTGGTAAGGAAATCCAAGAAAGAGTCATTTAGCGATTCTATGTGTAATGTGAAGACCAACGCATTGCATTTTATTTCCAGAGAAATTTGAGGCCAGTGTCAATGTTATCATTTATGTTTAGTTTAGGGATTGTTGGTTTTGTCTTGGTAAATAAAATGTTAGGGTATTAGGATTTATGTATGCTTGGAAGGTTGTAATGAATTGTGAATCCATATAAAGCCCTCTAAGGTTTCATCAAGGGTGAATGAGTGTTTTAATAAATTTTTAGTCTTGGATTATAGTTTCGCTACATATTTGACTTGGTGAATTATTTTGACTAGCAAGTTTTATACCCCTTTAAGCCAAAACCTTAATTTCTTTTTCCCTAAATTATAATCTCATCACTCGTTCGTCCTTTGTCTTTCCTCAAAACTCCTCGACAATCTTTCCTCTTCCCCTAAAAATTTATGGATGAACAAGGAATAGAGTTTTATATTTTATGTTTTATATTACATGTTTGAACTTTTATTATTTATAATTATTCATGAATATGTGTTCATCTTATGGGTTGATGCTTTTAGTGGATAAGGGATTTATGTTGTTAATCTTACTTTAAGCAGTTATATTGCTTAACCTCATAAAATTTTACTATAAAAAATGAACCAACAAAAGGAATGAAAAAAAAGGGGGGCAGATCTTGGAACTGGACTAGAAAAATAGGATAGATTCCAGAATCGGTTCTAGGCAAATATGATAGGTTCCAAGGTCCAAAAACTAGGAATTGGTTATAACAGGGTAAGTTATAGGTTCCAGCTCTAAAATCTACCTACTTTGAAACCGATCGCCCCTATTGTCATCTCTCTCAATATATCTTCTACTAGAAGGTCTAAAATACTTTGGTTTGCTTTCCTCGCCTCTGCACCCAATTTTTACTCTCTTTTCTATGAATTTTTATTTTCTCCACTAATCTTTTCCGAAGAAATCCTTTTTCGATATTGTTAATAGACCATCTACATTGTTATATTATACTCATCATACATTTGGAAAGACGTATTGGAGTCCTGCCATGGGGAAAGAAAGAAGGCACTATGTTTCCTCATGTAGAATGCTTTGTAGAACTATGGATGCTTCATTCATATTCATAATTTCCTATTTTATTTCTCCAGTGGGATTATTTATATGTATTTTGTATTCTTCTAATATTTGCAAATCTGCTCTTCTTCTATTCCTTTGATTGATTGATGTGATTGATTTGGTAGTCATCGTGTCTTTGTCATACTATTTCATACACTACACCTAACCCTGGAATCTTCTTTTTATCCCTTATCATTTTCTTATTAATTTGTAGACAATATGCTCGATAAATTTCTATTTTCAAGTTAGAGTTCCCTCTTCATATTACATAATTGTTTGTAATGCAGATGGGAGGTGGGAGTTACGTCTTCCTATTACATAATTGTTTCTTCAAAAACAAATTAAATAGCATAATATCTCAATATTCGCTTCAGGGCTACCCTCGCCTATTAGTGGCGAGTTGGGTTGCCATCGCCATTGGGCTAGGGTCCTTGCCCTTGCCTTGAGCATGTGGGGGATAGCCAGCCCTCGTCTGCAGTCTAGTGAGGGTCACTGCACTCAAAGCGACCCCAGCAAGGGTCACCAACCCTTGCCAGCAACAAAGGGGGCAACCCGTTGTTCCTCTTCGACGATATCTTTCTCTCCATTTTTGGCCTTATTTTTAGAACCTAATCTTTTTTTATGTTTAGTTTTTGTGATGTGACGCCTATTTTGTGCCATATGAGTGTCGCTAGTGCCAAAAAAAAAAAAATTATATATAAATGCAACGTAGATTTTCAGTCCCTGAGAAATTGATGAAGCTGATGGAAGAACTAACATGGAGGATAGTGACAAGTTACTAATTAAAGCATGAATTCACAGTTTTAGGACTCATTTGCAGTATTGACCCAAATTGTAGGACTCTTGTACGTAATGGTCTTAGTTCATGACAAAGAGAATAGTGTGTTGAACTGCTATTGAGGTATATAGTAAAAGCTTAGTAATATCATTTCACTTTGTAGACTCTTTTTGCATGAGTAATATTTTAGTTAGTAGCTACGTTAACTAATGAAAGTTTCTTGAATTAATAGCTATTCAGATGAAAATAGTGCCCACAGATCAATTTAGCTAACCTTTTGCTAAAAAAGAGAAGATTCATATCATAATATTTTAATTAAATCATTATTTATCTACATATATACATTAAATTACATTTTAACTACACTATAATCTTGGATACAAAACATGATACACCGGAACTAGCAAAGTTATCATGAAAATATAAGCAAAACCGATTTAAATGTTTTTCTTTTTTCTTTTGGGCTCCAAATTTAATATATGCTGGTTATACATGAGATGATTTGCATTACAATCCCCAAATTACAGCGTGGCAGAGACGTATGGAAAGTGTTGGTCGAAATTAAGAAAGAGTCGCTTGACTAGATTAAATGGTGGATCATAACTATATTTGTAAACATATATGCAAGTAAATTGTTAAAGAGTTTCAATCAGTCATTTCTCAATTTACTTTATTAATTAACGTTTAGCATATGGTATTTCAAGTTCTATCTACTAACGAGGCGTCAGCTTAAATTGTAAAAGATGATACTCTTCTCCTAGTGGTCTTGGATTCAGGTCTTGTTGGGAATGTTTCAAGAGTAAAATACTAAATACACCAGGCAGATGTGTGATAGTGCGCTCTCAAATCTCTTAAGAAAGTGGAGCAGTTGAGGTGTATGAAAGCTAGACAAGACATCAATGACCACCGTTAAAAAAAAAAAAATCCACGTATATTCTCAAGTCATATTTTAAGAAATCTGTGAACAAGATATGATAATTATTATTAAGTGCGGTTATTAACTATTAAAAAAAAATATTTACCTTATACCATTGGAGTTCTCTTTGAATTTGAAAAGCTGCTCCCGCGACATTTGTTAGAGCATAGGACTCAGGGTTGTACCGTGCTGCTGCAATCATCATCCTCTTCGAATTTTCAATTGTAGGCACCGTAACTAATGACGACTCATTGGTTGAGCTTACCTTTAAAAAAAGTCTGACAGTCCTTTCTTGGCGGTGCCTCACAACATATGTCATCAATTTCATACGATCAGGTGATATCGCAATCAGCTCCGGGAAAAACTGAAAAACTAGCTTCACGAGTTCACTGATTCCCCTGACTGTAGCTTCAGCCAGTAGCCCCCTCTCTTCGAAAAGCTCTTCGGATCCCGTCAATCTAGAATTCGCAATGCAACATACTTTTGCCAACTGGATTGTCGTCATGTGTCTCAGCTTCATCTCGTAAATCCTCTTAGGAACTACAAAATTAAGAAAATTAAAAAAATTAAAAAAATTAAAAAGAGAGAGAGAAACAAGAAAATGAAAGACGAAGAGGCGGCAATTGGATTTTACGGGGAAAAAAACATAATCCAGCTTTGCATCCCAATTTTTGTTATTCGACGCCAAATTGAATCTAACAACACTATACTAATTGCCATATTTTCCCACAAAACCCACATCACATTTAGAGCTTGGGTTGGTGGTGATCAGAAAACCGATCTCGTTCTTCTTTGATCTCTTAGGAAAGATATTATAATCCTTTCTGCCGTTTATGCTCCGTACAAGAGCAAATAATTTTTTTCTCCATTCTTTTTGTCTCTTAACAAAATCAAAACTTCCACGTGAGGTTACATAATGGCCATGTGAGATTTGGTGGAACTACTATCACATGTTCGAAAAACTTAAGCTGTTAGATGAATACGTGATTTATTATTTAAATATTATAACACTTTCCCTCACACTTAATCTAATCTTTTACCTAGTACTACGCATGAAAATTTAATTAGAAAGGCAAATGAGGGTTGGTAAGATTTAAATATTATAACTCATCCTCACACTTAGTCTGGTCTTTTACCTAATACTAAGCATAAAAATTTAATTATGAAGACAAATGAGGCCTAATAAGATTTGAACTCAGGACCTCCACCTCTGATATATGTGAAATTTGATAGGACTACTGTCAACTGTTATAAAAGTTTAAACTGTTAGATGAATGCGTTATTTATTATTAAAACATTATAACACTCCCTCTCAACCTTAGTATGGTCTCTTACCTAGTACCAAGTATGGAAATTTAATTAGGGAGGCAAATGAAGCCAAAAAGATTTGATTTCATGACCTCCAGCTCTGATAGTATGAGAGATTTTGTGAGACCACTGCTAAATGTTTAAAAGCTTAAGCTGTTAGATAATAGCGTTACTTATTATTTAAATATTCTAATAGTGTCACAATCGAGATACATGTTACCCCTAAATGACATAGCGAGTATAGTTAACTCAACTAAAGTTTGAACTGACATTTTATTTGATGAAAATACCTAACGATAATATACTTGTGTTTCCTTTTTGTTCTTTGAAAAATATATAGGGCCTGCATGTTTGTGTTTCTTTTTGTTGTTCATGAACAGATTTTCTATTTTTTTGTTTCCGGGAACAAAAGAAGAAAAGAAACGCGTTTGCTTGCATTTTTGTTCAAAATCTATTTTTTTGTTCTGGGAAAAAAATTAGAACAGAAATAAGAAACAAAAAAAAAAAGTTGTTTTTTTGTTCCAAAAACACTTTTGAAGAAGGGTTAATACCCTGAAAAACCCCAAAGTGGTACACTCGTGACAAATTTACCCCAAACTATTTTTTTTTTACCATAAAAAACCCTACACCGATACACCCGTGACAAATTTACCCCGATCGATCATAAAAAACCCTAAACCCAGTACATTTATGACAAATTTACCCCCAAACTAATTTATTCGACCACAAAAACCACAACCGATAAATTTGTAACAATTATACCCTCCGCTAAATTTGATTAATACCACAAAAAAATCAAAAAAATTGTATCTTTGTGACAAACGGAGTATAAAATCTCAAATTGATATACTAGTTAACTGTCATGTGTCATTTAATTTAATTAAAATTTAACGAAAACTAACAGAGGGTAAAATTATCACAAGTGTACCAGTTTGGGGTAAATTTGTCAAAAGTATACCAGTTTGGAGTTTTTAGTAGTCAGAAAAATAGTTTGGGGTAAATTTGTCACATGTGTACCAGTTTGGGGTTTTTCAGAGTATTAACCCTTTGAAGAATTGAAAGAATAAAAGTTTTTTTTTTCTTCTTCTTCTTTTTTTTCTTTTTTTTTTTTCTTTTTTTCTTTGGCCGGTCACCGACCTCGGCTATGGCCCGCGACCAGCCGTCGAGGGTCGGCAACCTCGCCGAAGGGTCGCCTACCCCCGGCGAGGCCGAGTGTCGCTGGCCCTTGGCGAGGCTCGTCCTCACCTTGGCTGGGCCAACTCGGGCTCGCCCAGATCCGACGAGGCCGAGCTCGCCCGACCACCGGCCTCACCGGATGCAGGCGAGCCCGAGCTCGCCTAGCCAAGGCCTCGCTCAACCACGACGAGGCTGAAAAAAAAAAAAAAAAAATAAAGAAAAAAAGGAAAAATAAAAATAAAAATATTAAAAAATTAAAAGAAACAAAAAATACAAATTTACCAAACGTGTTTCTATTCATTTTTAATCCCGAACAAGTTTACCAAACACGTCTTTTTCTGGTCAAAAATTGTTCCTCGGAACAGAAATAATTTTTCTATTTCTATTCTCTGGAACACTTTTTGAACAAAAATACAAATAAACATACCCATAAAAAATTAGGGACAAGGGCTAATGGGTTTTTGGGTGCATATAAAAGTTGGGTGAAGTTGACAAGGTGAGTGCAACCGAAGTTTGCAAACGATAGGAATTCTTTTCGGATCAAATAGTGTCTGAACCAACTTTTGCACAATTTGAATGATCCACGTTGCTTATTAATCTTAAGAGCGCGCTCCTATATTAACCTGGTGTATTTAAGATTTTAATTTCAGAGCACTATATTAAATGTATCTAAATGATAAGGCCATGCCATCATCTATTGCAACCTTATTTTATAGTCAATAAAGCTAGGGGCTTGCCCTGGTCCGATGCCTAATTCCTACTCCCTCTCAACATTTTTTGTAGTGGTGTATTGAGATGAAGTAGCCGTCAAAGAAGTTGTATTTTGGCTTAAGCACTTCACCCATAAGAGAGGTAAAAAAATGCATATGGGTTCATCGTTCTTTTTTTTTTTTTTTTCAGAAAGATTTACATGCTAGATAAAGATGATGAAGCAAACATGATTTCAACAATCAAGATTTAAGGAGAAATCCTAAGTTAACAAAACTTTTATCCAATGAGCCATAGGCTAGATGAATTACGAGGTTAACACCAAATCTCGCGTCAATTTGCAATTTCAGGGATTCTTTCTTTTTGCCTTTTTTCTTTTTTTCGATTTCACGACTCTAGCAATGAGAACTCGATATATATCTAAGATCTTTTAAAAATATATATATCAACATAGAGAATTAATGTAATTTTGTTTGAGTTTGAATAATTATCTAATTTTTTTTTATTAAATTCGCCTTTGGTGTCAAGAATAATTTATACTTTCATTGCTAGATGGTTGGCACGTGAAAAAATTTAGTCACAAACATGTCAATCATCCTACTGTAAATGTGTAAGAATTTTTCTCCATAATGAATATTCTTTTTCAAATTATGGCAAAAAAATTAAATAGGGACCTTTTATTTACTTATGAAAGAAGTAAATAATGAACAAGTCATAGACTTTTAGTTGGATAGAGAGAGAGAAAGATGGAGACAAGGGCGGTATATTCAGAGAATGGAAGCGTACCTACAATTTTGGTGGCATTCCAAAGTGACCTCGTAATACATTGAAGCACTACAATTAGGTTATAAAGAGAATCAGGTTAGTGGATATGAAATCATTATAAGACCTTGTGATTTGTTCATTATATTGTCCATTATTTAAGTTACACAATACTTATGCACTTGAATTGAATAATATGTGATTCCCAGAAGGATAGCTAATCTATAAAGTGGTTCGATTTCATGCCATTACAAGTTAAACTAGTTCAAGGAACCGGAATATATCCTACAAAGAAACAATCATTTTCTGTTTTCTTTGCAAGTAGGGAGGGAATCAATCTAAGAAAATTTGACGTAAGTTAAAAATCAAGGAAGGTCCTAAAATTAGATGATGCCCAACTGTAAAATTGCACACCGTCACCCACCCGGACACGAAGTCAACATTTGCATAATCCTTGAAGCTTCATATATTAGATTGTAGTTCAAGTCCACCGGAGTACCTTCACCTCACAAAAGAGCAGATGATGAGCCGGGTATAATCTTCTTGGAGGATATCAATAATGAGGTGATGTGAGTGCACAAAGTACGGACATTTGTACATAAATGCTTCCAAAACACTCAGCTTGGTTCCGCTGGGAAAGTGAGACTCCATTGACGCCAATGCGTCCAATACAGACGCGCCTCCATGTCGTGTGCTTTTCATGGTAATGAATTGAGGGCATCGAGAAACTAGATAAAGGGCGATATCTATCCGAATTCGTCAGCAAAGTTGATCAGGAATATTAATTAAGTCTAGAATGAAGGGGAAAACAGTTGGCATTGAGATAAAAAGTGAGGGTGATCTGACCATGATGACCAGCGTAGGTGAGATCAATCAATGTGCCAATCCCAAAGGGACCGTCGGAAGGTTGAGTTTCCCTATAGATTAATGTCCTTTTCGCCAGGAACCAGATAATCTCCTTATACATAGAACCTTCCAGGGCAGATATTTCCGAAGGAACGCGTCCCTCATTATCTGCAATTTCGATCAACTTAGGATTACTTCTAATTAGTACCTTGACCATCCTTATCCTTCCACACAGGACAGCATTGTGGAGGGCTGTGCGGCCATCACAATCAACCATTTCAAGCGCTTCTGGAGACAAGAGCATAACCAGGTTCTCCAAAAATTGGTCCTGTGCACTCAAAGCAGCTATGTGAAGCAGTGTTTCTGATCTGCTTGTCATTTTGGCCGTCTGTGAAGCAGGATTTTCAAGGAAGAAGCTTCTAGCAATTTCCCAATTGCCCTTGAATGCAGCTCGCAACAAATGTCGATAACGCACTTCCTCTTCGGAATCTTCTGCAATAGCTGCAAACTTTTCAGATCATTCAGTTAATACTTTTATCCTTGCTGACATTGAGAAATGTCCCAGAAAAGAACAATTTCACGAAGATCCGCCTCAGATATTAAATTCATACTGAAAATAACTCGAGGGATAACGCACCTGGAGAACCTCTGGATTGAGAAGAAGCTGATCCAATGCTTCCACAAACATTTTCAATATCTGCAGGAGAAAGAATGAGCACTTAGTGTTTCACATACTTCTTTTTTTCCTCTTTATTCAAGCAAAGGTCAGCATTATGTTTGTTTGGTGATAAAGAAAATAAAAAGAACCATGGGAAAATACAAGTTCCACCATATTTGGGACTCCATCGAAATACCATATTTTTTCTCGGTTTGAACTTGAACGTGTACCTGCTACTGGTTCTGCCTGATTCGAATTTCCTTGTTCTTCACTTGGTTGCATCGGCATTGGATTGCTCTCCTGGTTACAGTCTTTCAACAACAAAGTAAATCGAGAATGCAATAGAGGCTTTCGACTTTCCTAGAAAATTGGAACTCAGGTGTCAATCGGCTTAAGTTGCAGAGGCCTGTTCTACCATATGGTTCTCGTTGATGAAAAGCCTGTCAACGATGGAAAAATATCTCTTGTCACACGAAGATTAATTTAGGTCAAATATGGCACAAATTTATAAATTTTAGATTTTTTTATAGTATTAAAATTTTAAAAATAAAGAAATTATCTGAGTTCTTTCAAGCTTGTCTCTCTCCTCCCTCTGTTTCCATTGCTGGCCGAAGTCGACTGTGGTGGGCAACAATTCTTTCATGGTGGATGGGACCCACATAAAAATGAATAGCAACTATATATTTTAAACTAACTTTTTGATTAAAAATTTTTTACTATAATATTCGGAAAGGGGGATTCGGACCGTTGATCCGGCCAACCCAATAACCCGATCCGGCCGACCCGACGTCAAATTAAAAACTGATTTTTTAAATCCTTTTTGAATTCATTATTTTAATTCTTTTTTATTCTTTTATTTTTCTATTTTCTCTTCTTCTCCCTGTTCTCTCCTTCCCGAAGCACGCCTCCCCCTTGCGCTCTTCTTACCGAAGCTCCTCACCCGAACCGACGCCACCTAGACAAGCCCTCGCCGGCGCTCAGGACGCCGCCCGAGCTACCACCCAGCGTCGTCCACTCCGAACGCCATTCGTCGGCAGACCTCCCCGCCGCCGGCCGAGAGCCACACCACGGCCAAACACCGAACAAACTACGGTGACGATGGAAACGTGGCGAACAACTACACGGTCGAGCCGAAGGTCGCCCAAACACCACTGGAACATTCCCATAGATCACAGCGTGCACGGACGACTCGATTCCGGCCAAAAACGGGAGGATGAAAACTAGATTTCGCTTAAGCATTTCGTCGAACGGGTGAAGGGCGCTCGCGAATCATGAGGTTTCCGGCTCAACCTCAACCGAGATTCTCGACGGGACTCTCGACAAACAAACAACGACACACGGTAGCTGGAGAAAGGATGGTCGGGGCCGGAGCTCGCATGAGCCGGACGATCGCGAGCTCCGGCCCAGCACGCCCGAAAACAGGGCCAAAATAGGGGTCGAGGCTTACCGGAGCTTCGGCGCTGGAAAGGAGGCACGGCGGCAGGCAGTCAGGCGCGGTGGCCGGTGGTCTCTCCCTCCAACTCTCTTCCCTCGCTGACTCGCGGCTCTCTGGTCGGATCTCTCCCTCTCTCTCTCTGGTCCAACCTCTCCCCCCTTTTAAGCAGCGTTGCCAGCTGCTGCCAGCTGGCCCAGGCCGGTCGTACCGTGCGACATTCATCGCACGTCGTTTGCCGTCGAGGCATCGTCCAAAACCAGGCCGCGCGGGGGGAAAGAAGACAGAAGAAAACAAAAGGGGGCCGGGCTAAGTCTGGCCCTGGCCCGGCCCTGCCGGGTTCTTTTTTTTATTTTTATTTGAATTAATTAAAAAAAATTCTAACAATTAATACTAGTAATGCAAATGTATATGTGATGCAATTCAATGAAAATTATTTTTTGTTTAGGGGTTACAAATTAATCTCTAATTTTAAATTTTAAATAAATAGGCAAAATTTTGGTGTTAACATATATATACATCTTCTTGAGATGATGCCCAATGCCACATTAGACATGAAGATGCCCAATGCCACATTAGACATTATCTCAAATTTTTAAGGCTCACATTGACATAAAACTATTAACCACAGAACACCTACATATAGAAGGAAAAAAACTACTTGGTCCGAATTCAGTGGACCGAAAATGATTGGACTCTTTAGGTAAGTTCATTTCGCGGAAAATGAATGATTTGAAAAATTACTTAGTCCGAATTTTTCTTGTGCAATTATTTTTTTCTTAAAATTTAACAAAAATGCAAATAATCTTACATATTGGCTGATCAATTTCTTTTTTCCGAGGTAGAAAATCTAACTAGCCTGGCTACTTCAGACCTTAATTTTAGGTTGGCTTTGCCTTGAGCCCATCTCAATTCTCTTCGAGCATGTCTGTATAAAATTTTACTTTTCTCTTTTTACTAAATTTATAAATTTTGATAACGCATTTAGGCCTTTGCCAGCTCATAATACCTGATATTTTGACAATATATGGACGTTGGCACTGAGATCATATGTAAAAATTTTCATGACCTTTTATAAGTTGGATAATATTTAAATTTTGGTGGAAAAGCATATATTCCTTTTTGACTTTTTGAAAAACACAAATGGAACAGCCCTTGAAAAGTTTGGGTCAATTCGGGTTATAGGGCTCCAAACGTTACATTCAGCAAAGGCTTAAAGAAGTGTGATTAAAAAAATAAAATTGGTAAGACTTAAATGGAAAATCAAATATATTCATTGTAACAGTAGTAATTTACTAGCTGTGCTCGTAAAATTTCAAAGAAGTTGGTGATTTACTAATTTTATTAGATATGTGGAAAAAAATAAAATGCTCTTGAACCGTGCGTGAGTAAAATGCTCTCTGTCCAGGCGATTTCTTCACTGTTCATGCGTGCTACTTCGAGCTTCCTTCCTGGCGGTTCGACGGGTTGTTGGAGTTGATTCTTGGTGGGTAGAGGCGCCTTCTACCACTCTTCAAAACCCAAAAAGAGTTTCTCCTGGTACGTCTCTCCTCCTTGGGCCGAATGGCTGTTTTCGATTAAGGTTATATCACGCCTCTTTTTGGTTTTTTCGCACTATGTGAAATGGCGTCTGAGGCGGGCTTGGCCCGAAATGTTGGGGTAGGACCAAGTGTTCGTAGGCCTTCCCCTCCTATTTTGGACCGTTCAGCTCGAGATGGTTATTCGGAGGTAGATGTGGGATGTGGTGCTGCGTTTGATACTGTTGCGAGGGATGGCCCTCAGTTGAATCGACCCCTTGTTGGTCCTTCTGGTCCAAGAGGGAGGAGACGTGATAGATCGGCTTCTAAGATGCCACAACAAGGTAAGGAGTCCGCCAACCCGAAGAATCGCACCTAGGCCACTATTGCTAAGGTTGCGGAAAAGGGATATGACCTAGAGTATTTCCCTCCGAAGTTTGTTGACAACGAGCCGGTAGTGGAATTGACAAATGATGAGGTTGAAGCTGCTGACCCCAAGCTTTATGAATGCCTCATGGGATACTTCATGGGCAGAAGATTACCCTTCAAAGTTACTGAATCGGCTCTAAAAAACATTTGGGGTCCTAATCTAGCCGGGGTGATGTCCAATGGAAAAGGTTTTTTCTTCCTCCACATTTTGGATGGAGAATTTTGTAGGAAGGTCCTTGAAGGGGAGCCTGTTACGATTGCTAGGATACCTTTTGTGCTCCAGCAATGGAAGCCGAGCTTGGAACTAAAGAAGGATGCTCATCTCACCGTGCCAATGTGAGTTAGGCTTACTGATCTTCCGCTCGTTTTTTGGTCTGCCCAAGCTATAAGCAAAATTGCTAGTGCATTAGGTAGACCCCTGTATGTGGATCAACAAACTAGTCAGATGAATATGTTCACGTTTGCTAGAGTTTGTATTGAGATTACTGCTAACCAACCTTACCGTAACACCATTGAAATTACACACAAAGGTGCTTCTTGTATGGTGGGAGTGGAATATGAGTGGAAACCTGAAGCCTGTTCTGGTTGTGGCATTTATGGCCATAAATGCGGCCCTCCGCTCACTCGTCCTTTTAATGCTGGAGCTGCTCAACAGCAGCAGGGTTCTCAGTCTTATGCTCCCCAAGACTCGGCTCTGCCCCCTGCCATCTCGAATCCAGCTTCTTTTGCTTCAGATGATCAGTGTAGATAGGTGGTGGCTTTTGCCGATAATCCTTTGTTTGATAGTAGGACTGGTGTCGGTAATACTTTTCTTAGTGGAATTTCTCCTCCTCTGCACTCTGTTACAGCTCCAAAAAGTGCTTCCCTTCCACTTTCTAAAGGTGGTCCTGAGTGCTCTATTTCGGGTGATGCTCTTACTAAGACTTCAAGTGCAGCTCCTGCTGCTGCTGCATCTCAATTGGGTGTTGATCCTAGCTAGAAGCAGGTGAAAGGGAAGAAGAATAAGCCTCATGCTGATAAGGATGCGGTGTCTTTTCGGCTGGCTCATCCTTCTGCAGGGGGCAAGCTTTAAAACTAAAAGATCCTGCCCCTGAGAAATCCTTGCCTTGTAAACCCTCTGCAAGTTCAAAGAACTCCTCAAAGGTCGGCGATGGCGTATCCTCCTTGGTGGAGGCAAGTACTGCTCCGAGCTCCCCTGTGCCACATGGTGGTTCGAACAATGAAATAGCCGGACCAAGCGCTTACACTGTCTCTGATGATGACAAGCTCCTCTCTGTTGCTCCCCCTTCTCCAAAAGTTCCACCCGCTAGTGTCCCGCTCAAGACATTGCAAGATAAACTTCTAAAGCTAAGGCCTGACCCTCCCCCTTCGGAGATACCTACTTCGGCTCCTAGCCGTCGTAAGCCATCTAAGAAGAGGTAGCCTTATTCCTTCTCTTGTAAATATGTATATAGGCATATGGAACATCAGGGGCCTCCTCGGCCTTGTTAGACGTGCTGAAGTCAGGAAACTTGTTTCTACAAATAACCTGTGTGTTGTTCGACTTATTGAGACAAAAGTCCTTATGTCCTTGTTTGATTCTATCTCGTCCTTATTGTTGAGGGGGTGGAAGTGGATAGCAAACTATGAATTCTCCTCACAGGGTAGAATTTGGATTGGTTGGAACCCGGAATTTGCTAGTTTTCATACCTTAGCTATTAATGATCAGGCGGTGCATGGACACCTAAAGTTTAACCCCTCTGGTCACGAATGTTGCATTTCCATTGTTTATGGTGAACATACATTTGTAAAACGTCGCCCCCGTGGGTGGACCTCCTACATTGGAACAACCTTTTGCAAGATTCAGCTTGGCTGGTTGCTGGAGACTTCAATGCTATAAAAGATCCGTTAGATCGTGTTGGGAGCTCTAACACCTGGATTCGCTACTTCAATGAGTTCAATCTTTGCCTAGCTCAAACTGAGTTGGAGGATCTCAAGTATGTAGGTCTTCGGTTCACCTGGTTTATTTCAGCTAGATTCGGTAGGAAGATGAGGAAGATAGATCGAGTATTGGTGAACTCCAAGTGGAACCTGGATTTTTCTTTCTCTGAAGCCTCTGTCCTCAATCTAGGTATATTTGATCACACACCCATGGTGATCAGAATTCTTCCCCCAATTAACAAGAAAAAGCCTTTTAAGTTTTTTGATTTCTGGTCTAAGCACCCAAACTTTGTTTCTGAATTGCAGTAGGCTTGGGATATTCCGGTGGAAGGGGTCCATATGTTCCATCTTGTATCCAAGTTAAAGACTCTAAAGGGCCGTCTCAAGCGGCTTAACAAAGAGGCGTTTTCCGATATTTCTAAAAGGACTGATGAAGCTAGAAATGCCCTTCGGTGTACCCAGCTTCGCCTCCAGTAGGATCCAAGTAGTGCTTCTCTTTCTAATCTTGAGAAATTTCAACGCCGGATCTTTGTTGATCTTCGGAATCGTGAAGAATCATTTTATAGACAAAAGTCGAGAGTACATTGGCTAAAGGAAGGAGACAAAAACACAAAGTTTTTTCATTATTCCATCAGCAGGAGACAATTGAGAAACAGGATCCTCTCGGTTAAAGATTCTTCTGGTTCCGTGATTACTGACCCTGACCAGGTTCCTCAAATTTTTGTTACATTCTCCTTCGACTTATTTACCCCGAAGGTTGTTCTTTCCAAATTGTCGCTGCAGGAGCTTAAGGATGTCATTTGGCATCCTCTTTCGGCGGACCAAGCTGGCAATGTTGCTTGCCTGGTTACTGATTCTAAGATCTGTGACACTCTCTTCTCCCTTGCCCGTGGTAAGGCTCCGGGGCCTAATGATTTCTCTGTTGAGTTCTTCAAGAGCAATTGGGGGATTGTGGGTCCATTGATTTTGGAAGCTGTGAAGGACTTCTTTGCCCCTGGCCACCTTCTAAGGGAGGTAAATAACATTATTCTAGCCTTGGTGCCTAAAGTCCCCATCGCTTCTGCTGTCTCAGATTTTAGACCCATTGCCTGCTGTAATACGATCTACAAAGTCATTACAAAAATTTTGGCTAATCGCATAGCTTCTATTTTGGATGTCTTGATAAGCCCATATCAGAATGCTTTTGTGAAGGGCAGACAAATTAGGGACAACATTCTTCTTGCTCATGAGCTTTTTGTGGGTTTTCATCTTGAACTGTATCTTCCCAAATGTGCAATTAAAGTAGATTTTCAAAAGGCGTATGATACTGTCGATTAGGATTTCCTAGAACTATCTCTTCTTGCTTTTGGTTTTCCGCCTTCGATCATTCAACGTATCATGGTTTGTGTATGTTTGCCGAAATTCTCTATCTCGATTAATGGTGAACTACATGGCTTCTTCTCGGGTGGACGTGGTATTCGACAGGGACATCCGATGTCTCCTTATCTATTTACACTGGTGATGGAGATCTTCTTCGGTATTCTTGTTGCTCACACGGTGAGCAAGGATTTCAAATACTTTTGGAGGTGCAAATCCGTAAAACTATCTCATCTTTTCTTCGCCGATGACGTTTTCCTATTTTGTCAAGCTAATTGGGCATCGGTTTCGTCACTTAAGAGAGCCTTGGATATATTTTCCTCTTGGAGCGGACTGCTTCCAAATAAGAACAAGAGTGAAGTCTTTATTTCTGGTGGGCCTTCATCCCTTAGGAACTATATCCTTATGGCTTTTGGCTTCCAGGAAGGGAGACTTCCGGTGCGGTACTTGGGAGTGCCTATTAAATCCTCTAGGCTGGGGAAAGCGAACTGTATTGCTCTGGTTGACCGTATCTCTGCTAGAGTCTAATCTTGGGCACATCGGTTTCTATCCTTTGTAAGGAGACTCTAGTTAATCAGGTCACTACTTCACTCCGTCCAAGATTTTTGGGCTAGCATCTTTTCCTTGCCTGCTTCGGTGTTAGAACAGATAGAGCAGACTTTGAGACAATTCTTATGGAAAGGCACCTCTCTTACACGTGGAGGGGCAAAAGTTTCCTGGGATAATGTGTGCCTCCCGAAAAAGGAAGGTGGCCTTGGCATTCGCAAGCTGCGAGATTGCAATAAAGCGGCAATGTTGAAATACATTTGGATTTTATTTACTAACAAAGAATCTCTTTGGTGCCGCTGGATTCATAGCAATTTCTAAAAATGGGATAATTTTTGGGTTGTTCCGAAACCTTCTGTATGTTCATGGGCTTGGAAAAAAATCCTTTAGTTGAGGAGGGATTTCCAATCATAATTTATTTGGAAAGTTGGTAACGGTCTTTCAGTGTCCGTATGGTTTGACCGATGGCACCCTGAAGGCCCTTTGAACTTATTATTACCCAATTCCTTCATTGATTTGTCTGGTCTTCCTAGAATTGCTACGTTGACGGATCTCTTATCCCCTGTAGGCCTTGTCTTCAAAACCCTGTTGCAGTGCTGGGATATTTCTGTGTCGGTTCTTTCCTCTAACCTAGATTGTTTCTCTTGGTGTGGAAATTCTTCTGGCATTTTTTTCGGTGGGCTCAGCTTAGGAGACCATTAGAAGTAAGAAGAACCGAGTATCGTGGGCTTCTTTTGTTTGGAATAATACTCTAGCCCCCAGATTTCAATTTCATCTTTGGCTTATCGCGAAGAATCACTTGCTTACTCAAGTGTCTCTTCTCTCATATGGAAGAATTGATTGTGCCTTATGTGCATTTTGTAATGCTACGACGGATTCCATAGACCACCTGTTTTTTGATTGCCATGTTTCAGCAACGATTGCTTATTATTGGGCCTCAAGATGTAACCTTCCTTGGTGTAATAGGCCTTGTGCAGACAATCTCACTTGGGCAATGAAGCTTTTATCGAGTAAGGACTTCTACCATAGCATCACTCGGTTTTCTTTTGGAGCGATCCGCCACCTTATTTGGAAAAAAAGGAATAGCTTAATATTCCATGGTGAAACGTTGGTGATTTCGGCTATGAAAAACTATATCATTAAGGTAGTCAGAGATAAGGCACTTACTTTCAACAATGTGCCCGACAATGCAAGGAATAGGAGACTCCAGAGATCTTAGGGTCTCGACCCCTCCATCTTCTCGAGTGCCTTGTCAGCCTAGTGCCTCCTATTGGTGTTTCTTCGCCTAGCGTTTTTCCTGCATCAACCTTCTCTCGGCTTCCAATCCGTGCGTCCGCTTTGATTGCTGGCGTTCATAGTTGGGTCGTCGTTGGTTGTTGTCTTGGTGTTTTCTGTGTGGTCGACTGTTGTTGGCCCTCCGTTTTTGTTCTTATTGCTGTAAGCTGTTTTGCACCGGCGTCCTTCCACTCATTATCTTTTGTTCTTTGAGTGCAAGTTTTTGGCACCGGTTTTTGTTTAATTGGTTCAAGCTAATATATTCTTATCATTTACCAAAAAAAAAAAAAAAGTGGAGCCAAGGCCTTTTATGCAATCCCGTGCTTTTGCGCATTACAACTTTGTCATGTTTCTCCTCAGCCGTTGGATTCAAGTGGTTTAATATCAACAGTTCGATTAACGAGTGTTGTCAGCGTTTCTGGATCACTCCCGTTGGTGGAAAACTTGTGGAATTGGGCACTCAAAAGTGCCAAAATCACAGCATTGCCCTGCTTCAATTTTCCTTCCATCATCCCCTTCTTTCCAAACAACATATTTTAATAAAAAATTTAGTTAGTGCGCTAACATTGTCACAATTTCTTCACATAGTCTGGGTTTTATAGATTCCACATTCAATATTTATTTTTAGCATGTAGATATATCTCATGAATAGGTTATGCTCTAATTTTTAGATTGCTTATGCAAAAAAGACTTACACTAATTATGTATGTAATATATATCTTTTTCAAGATACTTTATTTTGTACATTGGGGAAATAAAAATTTCTTCACACATATAGGTTTTACATAATGATACGTTATTAGCTCTTTTTTTTTTTTGCATGTAACTATATTTTATAAATAGGTCTGTATGCATCATGAAATCATTTGTATAATTTTATTTTTTTATGATGACAACGTGTGTAATACACAATATATATCCATAATATTTTTATTCATTGCCTTGATTAGTACTTTCTAAGCAGCAAAGGAAAATCTTTCTCGTCACCTCTCTCTTCTTCAATTCTCATTGTCAATTCAATACGTCTTCTTGACATAATTTGAATCTAAATTGCATTGGTCTGCCCTTCTCATCAAAAAAGATACATTGAAATTTTTAATTTTACCTAATTAGATTAGAACATCGGCATCCACAATCAATAAATTTTTTATTTTACATTTAGCTTCACGTGGGTAAAAGCTTAACATCAAACATTTTTTCTAAGAAAAGGCAAGTGACCAAATATGAAATTGGTGTTATCTCCGAAAAGGTTAGGAAAATGGGGAGGATAAAAATTTCGATTGAAAGTTTATGAATGAAATCGGCTCATATTTAAACAAATAAATATATACGTACACTCACGGACATGTCCGAAAATGTGCAATTATGGATGAAATTATTGAGTAAAGGACGTCCTTTGTACAATGCCGTTTTGGCCTCGCATCGGGCGACTTAAAGATGTCATTGAAGTCAAGGGATGTTGCCAAAGTTCCTCCCCCACAGTGATGTGACATTCTTGCGTCTTCTCCAAAGAGGAAAGTCTGGGTCGCGTCCTGACATGGGTTCTGACGCTTGCCAGCCGTCTTGCATGAAAAGATGGAAGAGATAGGGACAAGGCATCTGCACGGACCAACAATGGCACCCCAGTAATTCGACTAGCCCAGTAATTCGACTAGCCCAATAATGGCACCCCGACCTCGAGGGTTGTTTTTCTGTATGTGAGAGAGAGAGAGTCCGCTCATTTGCGGTCCACCAAATTCAGACATCAAAAGTGAGATATGGTGTATGTGACCTTGGTAACCCCTCTGAGAAATTTTTTTGTTTTATCAAAAATTAAATTGGATGTGCATTAAAAATTTTGGTTTCCACCCTTTCCTTTGTTTATACCCTTGCTTCAATTTTTACTTGGTATCAAAGGAAGGCTCAAATGCCTTAGGGTCATGTTAATGATGATTTTTTTGGTCCATTCAAAGTGGGAATGCTACTATCATTGAACATTGTAAAGCTTGCGACAACACGAGGGTAGCACTTCAAAGAAGTTGATAAATTAATAGAGTACTAAAATGTTGACATATATACGATAGTGATGATTATCTACTTACGATGCTTGCAAAATTTTTCTGAAGATTTGATAATCCAGCAACTTATTTGGAAGTTAGTGAATTCTTAATAGAGTTGGTAAGTTATTATTGTTGTAAAAAAAAAGTTCGAGAATATAAAATGAGATATACTGTTTGAGATGTGGAAGCATCGTCCTTCAGGATAATTCTGCATTTCAGAGTATAAAACTCAGTACAATCAACTCTAATGACTATCCTCTCGGGATAGAATAAACATTGCTCTTTACTCTACACTGAATAATAGAGGGAACATGAACAACAAATTTGTATGTTAAACCCAACAAAGAAATGAAAAATAAGAAGAAGAGTAAAGATGTTCTTGCTTTTGTATGTGTTTTTTGAATTATGTTTGGAGTAACAATAAATGAATGAGAAAGCCATTTTTCTATCATCAATTCTTGCATTAAATTGAAACCTGTTACAAATCTAGACAAGTGCAACAGGGTGCTATAATTTTCATATAATGATCACTTGAATGTCATATCTTTTTTTTGCTTACTTAAGTGCTACATGGAGTAAAATTAATCATTTGAGTGCAACTTCCGAAAAATCATCCTATATGGTTTTTTTTTTTTTTGTATTTTTGAAAAAAAAAAATTGAATTTTTGTAAATTTTTGAATTTTTTTAGTTTATACTTTTATTTTCCTTTTTTTCTTTATTTTTTTTTTTGGTGCACCGACTGCAAAGGCCTCACCCTTGGCCAGTGGGGCCGTGAAGGCCCTAGGTGAGGCCATTGATAGCTACAGGCGAGGGCCTTCGCAATGAGGCCACCTCTCTTGAGTTTTCTTTAAATCGTGAGTAAGAGAAAAGGGTTTTGTAACTTGCACACAATTATAACACATACAATGACTTACAATATATATATATATATATATATATATATATATATATTTGTATTTTCTAATATTCAGTTTTCCACGTCCAAAATTTGATGTTTTATGATGATTCGTTGATGAGATAATTGTTTGGAAGCCAAGAAAAAGGTGGAGCGAGGGCCATTTATGCAATCCCGGGCTTTTGCGCTTGACCACTTTGTCATGTTTCCCTTCAGCCATTGGATTCAAGTGGTTTAGTATCAGCTGTTCGAGTATTGCGTGTTGTCGACGCTTCTGGATCACTCCTGTTGGTGGAAAACTTGTGGAATTGGCCACTCAAAAGTGCCAAAATCACAGCATTGCCCTTCCTTTTATCCCCTCCTTCAATTTTTCTTCCACCATCCCCTTCTTTCCAAACAACATATGTTAATAAAAATTTTAATCAGCGCACTAACATTGTCACAGTTTCTTTACATAAGCTGGTTTTTATAGAATCACACATGTTCAATTTCTACTTCTAGCGTGTAGATATATTTCATAAAAAGGTTATGTTTTCATCCTAAGATTATTTGTGTAAAAAAGACTTATAATGGCCTTGTATCTATTATATAGTAAAAATTTCGAATAAAGACCTGTAGTGTTTTTATTTTCTCAAATAAATCCGTGAAGTAAGTTCATTTTCTCAAATAAGGATATGAATTGAACTTTGTTCAAATAAGGGCCTTCAACTCAGTATTTGATAAGGGCAATCTTATCTTTTAAATTTTTTCCTTTTTTTTTTTTTCATAAAAACAAACTTTTTTTTTATAAAGAAAAAGCACGAAGACAGGAGGAAGGGCTCCTTCCCACCTCTATTTTTTTTTTTTTTTTAAAAGTTTAAGTTGTTTTAATTATTAGCAAAAAAATCTAATTTGATATAAATTTAAATTGTATTTTGACGAAAATATCTCTAGTCGGTTGAAATTTTTTGCCGGTTAGTGAGCCGGTAAGGTTAGGTCCTTATTTGAAACAAATATAATTACTTTAGATCTTTCTTGGAGATCGATGTAATCACTTTAGACCTTTACTTGAGAAAATTAGTGCATTTCGGGCCCTTGTTTGGAATTTTCCTTATCATATATCCTCTTTAAAGTGCTTTTATATTGTACAATGGTGATACAAAATTTTTTTGCACAACAAATTATAGATAATGATATATAATCAAATTTTATTTTTTGCATGAAACTTTATGTTATAAATAGGTTTATATTTACATTATGAGATTATTTGTATAAGAAAATTTTTATGATGTCGATTTATGTAATATACATATATATCTGTAACATTTTTATTCGTTGTCAAGATCCGTACTTTCTAAGCAATATGGGACAAATTTTCTCTTATCCTCTTTTTTCTTTGCTTCTCATCCCCAATTCAAAATATATTCCGTTAAAAAGATAAATTGACATCTTTAGTTTTACCTCATAAAATTATAACATCGTGATGCTCAGTCAATAAAAATTTTTATACACATTTAGCTTGACGTCGGTATTCTCAAAAGCTTAATATCACAAATTTTTTCTAAGAAAAATTAATTCTCAAGTATGGAATGTATGTTATCTTTGGAAAAAAAAAGAAGGAAAATGGGAAGGATACAAATTTAGATAGAAAGTTAATTAATGAAATCAGCTCATAATTAAAAATAAAAAAGATGGAACGTTTTTCACATGCATAGTGGTACAGAGACATGTTTGTGAAAGTGCAATAATGTACGAAATTATTGAGTACCATTTCTTCCTAACTGTGCGCATGTGATGCAAAGGACGTCTCTTGGACAACACCGTTTTGACCCAACATTGGGCGACTTAGGGCGCGTTTGTTTGTGTTTGTTTTTAAAAATTGTTCCGAGAACGAAATAGAAAAAAAAGTTTTACGTTCCGGGGAACAATTTTTGAACAAAAAAACGCGTTTGGTAAACTTGTTCTAATAAAAAATAAACGAAACATGTTTGGTAAATTTGGATAATTTTTTTATTTCTTTTATTTTTTCTATTTTTTTTTTTTTTTTTCCTTTTTTCTTCTTTTTTCTTTTTCATTTTTTTTTTTCTTTTGGCCGCCGCCGGCCAAGGCCTTGGCCGGCGACCAGCCGGCGAGGGTCGGCCTCGCCTTGATCCGGCGAGGCCGAGGATTGAGCTCGCCCGGGCCGGCGCGAGGTCGGCCTCGCCTTGATCCGGCGAGGCCAAGCTCGCCCGTGGCGGGCGGGCGCGGCCTCGCCGGCCACCGCCCGAGGCCGAGGCTCGCCGGCCGGGGGCGAGCTCGGCCTCGCCGGATCCGGGCGAGATCGAGCTCGCCCGGGCCGGCGCGAGGTCGGCCTCGCCCGGCCTATGGCGAGCCTTGGCCTCGCCGGGGACGACGCGAGCGTCGGCCTCGCCGGGGCCGACGAGCCTCGCCGTGGCTAGGCGAGGCCGCCGGCCAAAAGAAAAAAGAACAAGAAAATAAGAGAAAAAAGAAAAAAAAAAAGTGTTTCTCAAAAGTGTTTGAAACAAGAAACACAAAATTTGTGTTTTGTTTCTTGTTTCTTTTTTTTGTTCGCGGGAACAAAAGAACAAAAAAGGAATGTAAACGCACCCAAACGCGTTTCTGTTCCTTTTTTGTTCCCTGAAACAAAAAACGAAAAAAAGTGTTTAAAAACAAAAAAAATGAAACACAAACAAACGCAGCCTTAGGAGTTATTTGGTAACGTTTATTCTTTTTTTGTTCTGAACATAAACAAAAAAGTGTTTACTTCTAACACTTTTTTTGAACAAAAAGATGCGTTTGGTAAATTTGTTCCGAGAATAAAAAATAAATAGAAACACGTTTGGTAAATTTTTGTTCTTTTTTTTTTGTTTCTTTTAATTTTTTAATATTTTTATTTTTATTTTTCATTTTTTCCTTTATTTTTATTTTTTTTCTTTCGGCCGGTCGCCGGCCTCCGTGATCGGCCGACGGGGGCCGGCAGCCTTGCCTAGCCACAGCGAGGCTCGCCGGCCCGGCGAGGCCAAGCCTCACCGTCGTTGGGCGAGCTCGGCCTCACCTTGGCTAGGCGAGCTCGGGCTCGCCCGGATCCGACGACGCCGAGCCTCGCCTTAGCTAGGCGAGCTCGGGCTCGCCCGGATCCGGCGAGGCCGCGCCTCGCCATGGCTAGGCGAGCTCGAGCTCGCCCGGATCCGGCGAGGCCGAGCTTGCCCAGTAAGGCGAGGCTCGGCGTCGCCTACACGGGCGAGGCCGAGCCTCGCCTTGGCCGGGCGAGCTCGGGCTCGCCCAAATCCGGCGAGGCTTGAGCTCACCGCGTCGGCGACGCCGAGCCTCGCCGGGGGCCGGCGTCGCCGCCCTCGACGGCCGGCCAAAGAGAAAGAAGAAGAAAAGAGGAAGAGAAGAGAGAGAGAAGAAACAAGAAACAAAAAATTGTTTTTCAAAATCGTTTCTGGAACGAAACAACTTTTTTTTTTTTCGTTTCTATTCTTTTTGAGTTAAAAAGCAAAAAAAAAAAAAAGAACGAAACGCAAACAAACGCGTTTCTGTTCTTTTTTATTCCTAACAAAAAAACAGAAAATCTGTTTATAAACACTTCTGAGAAGTGAAAACATGTAAGGCCTTAAAGATGTCATTGAAGTCAAGGATGCTGCCAAAGCTCCTCCCCCGAAATGATGTGACATTCTTGTGTCTTCTCCTAACATACATATGTGATGCAAAGGACGTCTTTTCGACAACACCTTTTTGACCCGACATTGGGCGACTCAAAGATGTCATTGAAGTCAAGAATGCTGCCAAAGTTCCTCCCCCGAATTGACGTGACATCCTTCCGCCTTCCAAGTTCCTATGGCGTCATTGCTTACATTCTCAAGAAGAAAGTCTGGGTCCCGTCCCGACATGGATTATGACACTTGCTAGGTGGTCTCAGCATGAAAAGATGGAAGGGATAGAGACAAGGCAACTGCACGTAAGATATAAGAGAGTGACCGAAAACCCCGAAAACCTTTCGTCTAGCCCAACAATGGCACCCCTGTACTATTTATGAACTTCGAGCGTTGTTTCTCGGTGAGAGAGAGTCAGTTCATTTTCGGTCCACCGAATTCGGACATTATTGTGTATGGGGCCTCGGCGTTCTCTCAAGAAGATTTTTTATTTTGTCAAAAATTAAATTGGATATTTATTGAAAAAAAATTAGTTTATGCCATTTCCTTTGTTTTTTTTTTTTTTTTTTTTCGGTCTCTCTATTCCTACTCTACACTCACTTCGTAGACTTTCGCCTCGCTCGTGCGGGCGTGGGAAATAAACCCACTCCCGAAACTTACGCGTCCCCCCCATCCCCCTTTGAGAAGGTGGGGATTTGAACCCCTCACCTCTCTCTTCCATGTTGGAAGGGTGGCCCTTTCCTTTGTTGATACCTTGCTTCAATTTTCACCTGGTATGAAAGCAAGACTCACATGCCTCATGGTCATGCAAATGATGAGTTTTTTGGTCCATTCAAATTGGGAATGGCACTATGACCGAACATTATATAGCTTGTAGTGATGTGACAATAGCATTTCAAAGAAATCGATCAATTAATAGATTACTAAAATGTTGACATAGTTACTATAGTGATGATTATCTTCTCACGATGCTTGCAAATTCTTTTTCAGAAGATTTGATAATACAACAATTTATTTGGAAGTTAGTAAATTCTTAATAGTGTTGGTAAGTTGTTATTGTTGTAAAAAATAGTTGAAGAATATGAAAATAAGATATACTGTTTGCGCCGTGGAAGTATCCTCCTTTAGGACAATTCTGCATCTTGCAATATAAAATTCGGTGCAACCGTATCTAGTGACTATCCTCTCGGACCATGGCATTGAGTAATAGAGGGAACATAAACAACAAAGAAATGAAAAATAAGGAGTAAGGATGTTCTTGCTTTTATATGTCTTTTTTGAATTATGTTTGGAGCAATAAAAAATGAAAGAGAAAGCCATTTTTCCATCATCACTTCTCGCGTTAAATTGAAAACTATTACAAATCGGGACAAGTGTAGTAGGAGTGTTATAACTTTCGTACAACACTCAATTGAATGTCATAATTATTTTTTACTTAGTGCCACATCAAAGTCAAATCAATTATTTAAGTACCACCTTTGGCAAATTGTCTCATGTGGATTTTTATTAATTTAAAAAAAATATATTTTAATTTTGATTTTTTTAGTTTTCATTTTTTTTCATTTTTTTTTTTTATGTGCGCCTACCGCAAAGGCCTCGCCCTTGTCCAGCGGGGCCATGAAGAACTTAGGCGAGGCCATTGATAAATGCAAGCGAGGACCTTCGTGATGAGGCTGCCTCTTTTGTAGCCGGTAAGGCCACGACAGCCTCATCCAAGGCCATGGCAGCCTTGCTAGTTGTGGACAAGGGCACGAAGGCCCTCCTCAGATCTGGGCAAGGTCAGTGGTGAATTTTCCAATGAGAAAAATTGTCAATGACACTTAAGCAATTAATTTTTAAATTTGTGATAGTTAAATGAACGAAAAAAAGTTATGGCACTCAAGTGGTGTTGTACAAAAATTATGGCACTCCTACTTTATTTGTCCTATTACAGATCCCTCACAAATTGATGGCAGCCAAAACTGTGACAAATTAATGCGGTCATAACTTATATTAAAGCTGTTACAAAACAATGGCTTTAAATATTCCAAAACTATTGAAATATCCAATAGTCCCTCACATTTCAAAAGGTTATGAAAACAAAGGAAATATATATGCTAGTTTAACTCAATTGAATGAAATGAATTAGAAGTGGTCGAAAGCAAGGGTTGCTAGCCACTGGCTAGGGCAAGACAAGTCGGCGACCATGGCCAGCCTTGCCCCACCATCGCTAGCCCATTCCAGCGATGGTGGGGCATTGATGACAAGGGCCCTATAGGCCCTTGATTGATTTTTCCATCCTTCCCCTCTTTTTATATAAATTTATATTATTTTAAAATTTAATTTAAATAATATTTAGATTTAAAAATTAGATTTGAACCTAAATAACATCATTTTAGCCTTATCCTTCCTATTTTAGTTACGGCAATATTTTCTATTTACCAAGTTGGATGGAGTTAACGAAAAGACTTGATAATACTAATTTGATAAGTTTTAGGACTTAATTGTACTTATTGATAGTTTTAAAATTTAATTGCACTTTTGTGACTCGTTTTAAGACTTTAAGTGCACTTTTCTTATTAAAATATTTGAAACTGGAGGTGCCTTGCTAAGATTATGCTTCTTGGTACTAAGAAAAGGAAAATAGGCTTTAAGACATATGATTGCATGTTTATTGGTTATGTTGAACATAATAGTGCGTTTTTCCCTCCTAAAAAGTGATGTGCTTGATAACAATACAATGTTGAGACAAAGAATGGATAATTTTTTAGCATATTTTTCCGTTAAGAACTAATATAATTTCTCATCCACCACTTCATACAAATGATATTGAAAAATCAAATGACGAATTGAGAAGGAGTAAAAGACCAAGGAAAGAATTTTTTTTTTAATGATTTTAATACTTATCTTGTTGATAATGATTTTTTAACTTGCTCTATAGCAATTTTTGCTAAAGAAAGTCATTTTTGAAAAGATGCCATAAAACTGGGTACTCAAAACTCGGACCTTATTTCATCGAGGGGAAGGGTTGTCTTAATTTAAGGTAGAAACCAAAATCTTTAGTAAATATCCAATATCATCTTCTTGAGATGATGCCCCATGCCACATAGGCATTATCTTAAATTTGGAAGGCTCCTTTGACATAAAACTATTAATCATAAAACACCAGACGTAGAAGGAAAAAACTACCTAACCTGAATTAGTCGGATTGAAAATGATGCAACTCTCTGGGTGCGTTCATTTTGCAGAAAATGAGTTATTTAGATAACATTTTTGGAAAAAAATATTATTTATGTTGTTTAGAAAAATTAATTGATGGAAAATATTTTCATCATCAATAATAATTTATGCTTAATTATTTTTGTGGACGATAAAAAAAAAAAAATTCATTCGATATATTTTTATAAATGATATTAGCAATTATTATTACTCATTTTTCGCAAATCTTCCTGTTAGCAAAAACTGAAATAATCAGGACGGCATTGTGACTAAGGGTGTGCATCGTCCGAGTGGGCGGTTCCCAACCTAGAACTAGGAACCGTTCGCTAAGGACCGGTTCCAAAAAATTGGAATCGGAAACCACCTATTAATTGCATGAATCCACCCGAGAATCGGACCGCTGGTTTGATCCAGGTTCCCGGTGGATTCATGAAGCCGGTCTCACTAATAATAATATCGTTTTTCAAATCCTGTTGTGAGTACTCTTCATATCGAGTAATATTTTTCTTTAAATCAAACCGACTTAATTAAGGATAAAAACACTACCAAAGAAAAGAAATAGGTTTTTTTTTTTTTTTTTTCCTAATTTTGAATCATTTCAGTTGAAATCTAAAATATTCTTTAAGTTCAAAATTCTGGATGATTGTCATAAGTAGATCTTCTTTTCTTTTATCCCCTATCAATGCTCAATCTCTTATAACATTTGCTTTACTGAATTCTTTCTATAGAAACAATTCCATCGATACTCCACATGTCCTATGTGAGTCCCGGAAATATAATTTGAAGGAGCCATTTGTTGAGTTGCTAAAAGGCAGCTTACATACTTTACTAAATTATTAAAAAACATGGAAACCTTGAGAGGAGATGGAGTCCTAAAATTTAGGTTTGCTAATTAGTAATTTCGAAATTTATTTTAATATTAAAAATTAATATATTATTATAATATAATCGGTCCAGTTTGAGTGGGCGGATCCGCCCATGGAACGGGAACCGAACCAATACTCATCGGTTCCGATGAATTGGAATTGAGAACCGGACCAGTTCCCTCAAGAACCACCAGTTTCGGCCGATTCCGGTCTAGTTCCAGGCGGTCGAGCGTGTGGCACCCCTCGACGGCCCCCGAACCGTTAGGGTCGCCATTGTTCGCTTACCTTTCACTTGACCTGATAATGTGTCACTCTGATACCAAAAAGTTATAATAAGTCTATAAGTCCTGGGGGTTTATAATTTTTTTCCATAGGTCCCTGCGCAATTTATATGGTGGAAGCGTATCCAACAACTCCTTTCCCTATATTCAGAAAACGATGCACACCAACTAACCATTTATAGGTAAAAGCCGAACACTTTTATTTATTTAAACCATATGGACATCATTCATCAGTACATCAAAATGCCGTAGTCTTCTATACTCGGTTATACTTCAAAAGATGACAGACATCTTTTCCAACAGTTGTATATTCAAAGTTCATCGATCAGTGTCGGCATCCAAAAGTTTCTTCCTTTGTTGTCCTCCTCCTTGCGGTCATGTCCAACTACCCAATCTATCAGTGGCAGCAGAGGTATCTTATCTAGTCTGAAATGTTAGTCCCCAAACAGGGTGAGTACAACCACTTAGTAGTAAAGATCCACCAAATTACACAATGCAACAAGCAAGACAATCAAGATATTACGAGCAAAGCACATATCATCCATGCTATCAAACATACATCACCATGTAGTCGTGCATATATCACCATACAGTCATGCATATCTCGCCATGCCATCGTGCATATACCACCATGCAGTCATGCATATCCCACCATACCATCATGCATATATCATCATGATTCATATCATCCATGCTATCAAGCATACATCACAATGAGATCCATTCATGCCTTCATGATCGCATTTTCAATATCAAATAACGTCAATTTACTTTCATAAGCAGATCATACATCATGTCATATGCATACACCCATGCACATGATTCACTTTCAATTCTTATCTTTCATAAGGATCTCATCAGTTTTTCTTTCCAGGGACCAATGTTTGCATCCCTCATTTATTGCTCGCATCCAACTTGGCATCGCGAGGAGCCTTCGGCACACACCTCCGGGCATTCGGCACACACACTCCGAGCATCTTGTATCCCAACTGGCATCACGAGGAATCCACCTGGCACACACCTCCAGGGCTTCCGGAATTATGTACCGACATACCACCAGGCATTCCCCTTGGACATTACGTACCGTATACTACCAAGCATCTCGAAACTCCCGAGGACATCCGGCACACACACTCTGGGCATCCGGCACACACACTCCGGGCATCCCGACACTCCCAGGGCATCGTCGGCTCAATCCTCTGACAGTATCATCTTTATCACAATTATTATTCACACATGTATCTCAATTTCAACATAGCATTTGATGCAACAATATCAAGGGTCTCAACCAACTTTTCATGCCATATAACATACCATATGTCATCACATATGCAGCAAAATCAACCACTCAGAGTATTACATCACATGGACACATTTATTTATTTTTAAAAATGCATCAATTTTTCGGATAAATCAGAATACATTCCTCTAGTTAAAACTCTAGAAAAATTAGTAAATGGTATTAATAGATTCTGAAAACTTGACACATTATAGATGAGACCTAAAGGCAGATATCTCATGAATAACACCATACCAAAAGAACTTCACACAAAACAGCACAGTCCATGCATCGCAGTTTTCAGGACTTCAATATTTCAACTTGCACAGTCTCGGAAGGAATTTAAATTAAATACCCAAATGAACTCCAAAAATTCTGAAATTTTGATATTTTTTAGATATGTTATAGAGGTAGATATCTCATTAATACATCGAAACTCAAATCGTTCTAGGTTAATAGATATAGATGATTCTTTCTCCCTGTTCTCGGTGTCATCTTTTCCCAGATTATCATGTTCCAAAAGAAACTCATTTCACCGACCTAAATATGTTCGTTTCTTCTAAATTTTTAGTATGTTATTACTCAGAATATTTCCTACAACTTTCATTAAAAACACATGATCAAATTTTAACTTTACGATTTTATAAAAATCACGAAATCATACTAGGTCGAAGCAGCATTTTTCCCAGATCCAGTTTCTTCAAAAGACAACGATTTCACCGACCTATTTTTGTTCATTTTCTCTAAATTTTTGATATGTTCTACCTCAAGAAGTAAAATACAACTTTCATTGAGAGATCAAAGTGATATTTTTACAAGAAAGTTACTTTACAGACCACGAAATCACTGAAGGTTAGCACAACGAATTCCAGATCTAGTCTCTCCAACGAAAAATCATTTCACTAACCATTTCTTGTTCGGTTTTCCTAAAATTTTAGTATGTTGTTCTTCAAGGTGTTCTCTACAACTTTCATGAAGAAATCGAAGCAAGATTCCAACTAAAAAGTTACATGCAGAACACAAACTCAAAGATGGTCAAACTGGTCTTTCCAGAAACAGCATGCATGATCAACGAATCTCTCTCCATAGCTCCGAAATTTCATCCCATCTACCACAACCAAGACTTACCATCTACTACACATACACACAGCAATGCAAAGGGTAGGTTTTAGGACTTCACTTGCCTCTAATTCCTTAGCTTGACAGCAAGCAAAACCAAAAGCTCGGGCTTGGCTTAACGGCAACAAAGACGCGATGGCGGCAGCTCGCACTAGCACGGACGGAGGGCGGCCTTCCTTCTCAGCCCTTACATGCACAGACCGCTCTCTGCTCACCCTCTCTTTTGGTCTCTCACTCAACCCTCTCTCCCTCTCTCCCTCTCTCAATTGCTCGGTTCACTCCGTTTCTCTCTCTCCCTTCAATTCCGAAACCCCCTCCCCTTTTGTTCTTTGATTAATAGTTAATCACCCTTTCTTTTGCATGCAAGTGACAAGTGTTCTCATGGAAAGGACAAGTGGAAGACGCATGGACAAGTGGTGAGTAGCCTTTTGCATGCTAGAGACACATGGAGAATCCCTCACGCCACTTGTCAATCTCCATGCAAAGGTGATGGCCCTCAATGGGCTGGGCTTGGGCCAGGCCTTTGGTCGACCAAATGGGGGAAATGGTGGGCTGGTTTTTGGGGGGTTTTGGGCCTTAAGAAATAAGCCCACACCTTTTCCTAATAATCCACCTTAATCTCCACTTATAATAACTTAATTTCAATTATTCACATGGCCATAAAATTTTGCAACATTAATCGATAAAAATCCAACTTATAAAGTACATGGCCAAGAATAAAAATTTTCCTTATCAATTTATCCTTTAGTACAAATCCTTAATCACTCATGAGCATAGGATATATTTTCAACCAAATAATTGTTCATTAAAATGCTCGGCCTTAATCTATTACAATTTTTCAGTCTAGTGACCACAACATATTTCAACGACACAACTATTCACTTTTACATAGGTCTTAATGCCTCTAGAAATTGTCATGAAATTTTGGGATGCCACAGAGCGGGTCCCGGTTCTTTTGCACACCCCTAATTGTGACGGAGTGGAAATGCTTTCGGGCTCTATTTATCAAACCATGGGGCAAAGCTAAGATAGTAAAGCCCTCTCTCTATTTCTTCCGTGTCTTTTCATGGTGAGACACTCTATCCAGTCTCATGATCCATGTATGTCAGGATTTTCTCTTGAGGATGTAAGCAAATGATATCATATAAATTTTAGAGAAGAGGCAATAAAGAACCTTATTTGGTAATCACCTCCGAAATAGCTATGTCTATTGTTTTATTTCTCGGAACGAAAAAAGATCAGAAATTCATATGGTAAAATTTTCATTTCCGGGAACAAAAATCTATTTTGTTTGTTCTTGGGAATAGATTTGGAACAGAATCAAGAGATAAAAAAAATTACTTCTTATTCCCGAGAACACTTCATAGAATTAGTTTCAATTTTTTTCTCCTTTTCTCTTTTCTCTTCTCTTCTTCCCTTTTCTTCTTTTTCCTTTTGGCTAGTCATTGACCTCACCCATGGCCGATAACCTCACCGAAATGTCATCAGCCCCCAGTGATGCTGAGCCTTGCTAGTGGTTGGGCGAGCTCAGCCTCATTAGATTTGGGCGAGGTCGACCTTGCCAAACCAAGGGGAGGCTGAGCCTCGAATAGCCATGGTGAGGCTTGGTCTCATTGGCTGGCATGAGGCTCAACCTTGTCAGGCCAGGGTGAGATTGACCTCATGTTGCCTGAGCGAGGTCTAGCCTCGCCAAATTTAGTGAGGCCAAGGCTTGCCTTGGCAAGGCGAGGCTTCGATGAGGACGCTAGACCTTCGGCTACTGTTGTGGCCCGTGACCAGTTATAAAGAAGGAGAAGGAAGAAGAGAAAAAGAAAAAGAAAAAAAGAAAAAAAGAAAAGAAAAAAAAAAAATAAGAAAAATATAATAAAAGTATTTAAAAATTAAAAGAAATAAAAAAATTTAAGAATTCTAGTAAACACATTTGTGTTGTAGGAATAAAAATTTTAGATAATTATCAAGTGCGTTTTTTTGTTTAAAAATCATTTTTGAAAATAAAATCAGAAAAAAATATTTTTAATATGAAATTATTTTTGATGTAGAAACGTAATGAACGCGTCCAAGATGACCACGGAACCCGAACTTTGGCGGCACTCCACTGCGATGACATCTTTTGTCGGCCATTTGCTTGCCATGCTTGGTATTATTGTCCACTTCTACTTTTGTCAGCCATTACTTTTCGGTAGTTGCAGTGTACCCATCGGCAAAGCCCTCCATAGATGCTCACTATCTCCCACATCCACATGGGTTGAAAAGTGACCTGGGTTGACGAGTGGGGCTTTGGGGACATCAGATTAAAGTGTGAAAAAATGCATAAAGGTTTTTTTTTTTTTCTCTCTCAGTACATAAAGGTGGAAACGATTGATTTGTGCAGGAATCTAGAAATGTGATATTTTAGAGGATAAGTGGAATAAGAGTTGACCAAGAGTCAACGGCCGTGTCCTCACCTCTCCTAAAATATCCTCTCTCTTTCCTCTTTCGTGATATGTGTACAACTTGGGAAGAGCCCTCAGTAATTTCATACGTTCATGGTTTCACACTTTCATACGTTCTCTCCTCCCGCGGTGCACACGGAAAACGTTCCCACTTTCATACGTGCCCTCCTCCCGCGGTGCACACGGAAAACGTTCCCACTCTATCTTCTTTTTTTCCCAAATATGAGCTAATTTCAGTGATTGACTTTCCATTTAAATCTTTAACCTCCCCATTTTTTTTACTTTCTCAAAGACTAAATAAATTCCCTTTTCAGTTAATTTTTTTTTTTAAGAAAAAAATTCTGATATTGAGCTTTTGAAAATACTCACATCAAGCTAAATGCATGTACAATTTTTAATAACTGAGGATGACAATATTCTCAACTTATAAGATAAAGATGTTCATCTATCTCTTTTACGTGAAGGTCACATCAGCGTAATCCACACTTTTGCAAGGTTTTTTGAGTTATCAGAAAGAAAAGAAAAAAGAGGTTAAAAGAATGATTTTCGCCGTGGTGCTTAGAAAGTACTTGTATAAGGTGGTGAATAAAAATATCACGGATATGTATATATTTAAAATTACCAACATCTTCGTAAACCTAACTCAGAAATGTGTCATATTTTAGGCCCACTATCCAAATTGTTGGACTTATGAGTTCGGCCATTTCATGATGGTCTGGATCATATTATGATAAATCCAAGGGATTTTTCTTTTCCTTTTAGTGAAACGAAGACCATCGTTCAGAAATTAAACCAGTCAAGTTACACCACTCGTAGTCGAAATACTATCAAGTACGTCCTCCTACTAAGTATCTTCGATGACATCTCAAATACTAGTGAAAATAGTAAAGTGCATATGCTGCTCCTTTCCCAATCTAGCCAGAGCATCCGGTGCATCCGTTTGCTTCTCTGTGTATATGCTCAATTCACGGTACGCCTCCATTCTTCCCTCGCAAGTTCCTGCACTCGACAAGGAGAAATTCCATAAGAAGATTGTTACAAAGTTTGCTCTTAAAAGCATAAATAATCGCTAAAGCTTCTAATTCATTATGCAAATGAATAGCACTATTCGAAGCACTGGTCTAATTTTGCCTATTAACGTCCAAATCTCAGCAATAAAAGCATTCGTCTTCCTGAGTTTCGAGGAAAACTGGCTATCCGGCTCCCCTGATGGTCTCTCAAAAGACCTATTGCTCCTGCTTCTTTCTCCAGGCATTAATTGCTCTGTCCGAGTTAAGCTTAATCCTCCCTTATTCAGGTTTCCTCCATTCCATCCCCTGCCTTGATGAAAAGAAGAGTCATATTCCTCTTCCTAAAAGCATGGGCAAATGCAGAATAAAGAAGCAGACGCATGCAGACAAATCATATAAAGACGAAAAGGAAGTTGTGTTCGTGTGTTATGTGAGTATGCAAGAATAGAACAAAAGCGGAGTGCTCATGTGAATGTGTGTGGGTGTTTTTTTCTTGGTCAAAAAGAAATTTACATTCATTACCAAACTTATATATGAAAGGGAATCTCAAAAGTCACAATAACAAAACAAACAATAAATCTCCAAAATAAACAAAAGATCAAAAATCAAGGTGTCGGCAAAGATCACCACAAATTCATTCTTAAAAAACAGATTTGTAACAGTAGAGATTGTCACAAGCTCATCTTTCTGTAACTGGATTCAAGTGAAAGGATCGCCGGCTAATCATAGAATCACACAGCACCATCACTAATAAGCACGCGCCGAAATCTCTACTTGTAATTACGGTTTTGCCTTTCGGTGATGTGTGCCTAGGTTTGACGTCTCTAGCACCATCATGATACAGAAACGACATAAACATATTGAAAAATCTCAGATCTAATATTTATGAGAGCGAGTCCTACAACTAATGTGTAGTACCAAACCTTTGAGTGAAAAAATGTTAAACGAACACAAATTTGACATTGAAGCTACTATGAACACTATTGAAACTGGATGCAAAATATTTATTTATTAGAACTTCAAAATTCAGAATTAGATCGGAGAGAAAAACTCCTACATATAAGATTGGGAGAGCAACGCTCCCATATTTAAAACTAGATTGGGAGAATTATGAAAGAAACAAAAGGAAATAAAAGGAAAAGGAATTGGGAGGGGAGGGCAAGATTTAGGTCAAATCCCTCCCGTTTAGAAGTGGAAGAGATGAAAAAAAAGGTTTAAAAGAGAGGGGGGTTGTATGTGGGGTTGACTGAGAGGAATCCAAAGGAAGTTATCTTCGAAGAACACTGCAAGCATCCTTGAAGTCTATATAGGTCTTAAGGAATATTGGTTGGGAAAATAAGGATATTAATTTGAGTGCGTGATTAAACTCCTAGCTAGCACAAACAACACAAGCATCACATGGAGAAACTTTTGTTGGGCAAACATTTAGGATGCGCATAACAAAATTTTTGTTTTAACATCTAGACCCCTAAAGTGCAAAAACTTGACACGGAGGGACATTTAAGTGTTAAAAATTAGGAAAGTGACACTTAAGTACTAAAATTAAAGTAAAATGAATCAATTAAGTACCAATGGCGAAAAAATCTATCCAAAATATTGACATGACGATTTTCTGACGAGACAAGTACAATTTGTTTTGCACGCTTATGTGATTAGACAAGTGCAAAAAGATGTCATTTTGCTAACGGGGTTAGATAATTAATATAAATATTAAGTAAATTAAATTTAAACCTTTTTTTCAAAAGAAAGATGAGGATTGCGGTTGGCAAGGGTGTCGCCTCCACATCGCCATCGAACCTAGCCAACCCTTCACCCACCATCGCCAACCCTTTCTAGAGACTGTGGGGAGGCGTAGTGAGGGCTAAGCCCTTGCCTTCTTCATCATCATCATCATCATCATGAATCATATTATTATTATTATTATTATTATTATTATTATTATTATGATGATGATGATGATGATGATGATGATGTGATGTTATTATTATTATTATTGATGATGATGATGATGATGATGATGATGATGATGATGATGATGATGATGTTGTTGTTGTTGTTGTTATTGTTGTTATTATTATTATTATTATTATTATTATTATTATTATTATTATTATTATTATTATTATTATTATTATTATTATTATTATTATTATTATTTCATTTAAAATTAATTTAAATATTTTAATTTAATCAATATTTCTATTAATTTTTTTTTTTTAAAAAGAAAGAAGACAAAACAATGTCATTTTAGCTCTTTGTTGCTGACTCAACTCTTCAGCATGCTACGTAGACAAGTTATATTTTAAAAAAAATTATCATGTAGGATTTTTGGCCACTTTTGCCAAACTTGGCATTTAGGTTTCCCAATTTTTATTTTTTTGTAAAGTGATACTTAAGTGTCACTTTTTTAATTTTTTGTACTTAAGTGTCATTTTGTGCCAAGTTTTGGCACTCCAAATGTTCTTTTTCTTTATGTTTCTCTATTTCTTTGCTTTTATGTTCCCCAAAATAGGTTTGACATAGAAATCCATTTAGTAACATAATTTTATTTTTTTTTTTAATTTATGGAACAGATTTCTATTTTAGAAAAAAATTAGGAGTAGAAATCAGATGTTAAAATTTGTAACTTTTTTTTTTTAATTTATGGAATGAAAGTGAGAAATGAAAACTCTTCTTATTGTTCACTCTTGTCACCACTTGCTATCCACTCGTAGCCCAATGCAAATGCCTGCCACTGGCTACTTGTTGCTGAATGCCGACTACTGCGCCTCCTAGAACTAGAAATTTTATTCTATTATCAAAGGAATTTCTATTTTAAAATAAAAATTTTAAGTCGTTATCAAACGTATTTTTTACTCGAAAACTCGTTCAGGAAATATAAATTGATAAATCAATTTCTAGCCATAAATTGATTTTTGTTTTAGAAATTTTGTTATACACACTCTTATTGACCAAGTTCCTACTGTCAAAAAAATATCTAATTATGATATGCAATTGTTCTTGTACAAACACATGGTCAAGTAGCCCAATTGAACTTGACAAACATCATTTGGGGTCGTACGACAAAAGGCTAATACCTTTATCCGGGGAGATATCTAAGAGAGAGCTTTACTTAAGAAGATCTCAAGGAAGAGTCCAAAGTCTGATCTAGTCAACATATTTCATTAAACACACATTTATTCAAAAACTTATGCCATCGTTGTATGAACTAAGTATGATATATTAATTATTACATATTACACCAATTATCCGAGAGGAAGTACCAAAAAAGTCTTAAACTTATTACAATCGTACCAATTAAATATTTCAATTATACCAATTGAGTTATAAACCTATAATGATTTGCCAATCGGTCACATGGATGCCACTTGTCCTATCTAACACAACCGGTGTTAACATGTATTTTTTTTTTCAATGAATTTTCTAATATTTTCGTGGACAATATTCATTCACTTTCATAATAGATATAAGTGATTAATTTTACTTCGCGGAAAATGAATAATTTAAAAATAATTTTACTTAAAATGATTGTTTGTATCACTTACGAAAATGAATGGTTCACGAAAATATTTAGACATAAATTATTGTCGATATTAAAAATATTTTTCACTAACTAATTATCTTAGGCAATATAAGCAATTATTTTTAGGAAAATATTATCTAAAACATTTATTTTCCTTTAGTCACGAGCACAACACTAGAGGCTCCAATAATGTAGTAACGCTCTCAACTAGAATAGGAAAAAAATGAAAGAGAAGATTTGGACAACAAGTACTTAGCATCAACGAACAGCACATCAATGACACAATTACATGGGGAGAAGTACACTATCAGTGCCATAAGTTGTGTACAGCGCTCACTTTGATATCAAAAGTTTCCGTCGGATCACTTAAGTGCCAAAAATTTTGAAAAATGATCATTTCAGTGTCAACGCCGATCCAATTGGCCGAAAATTCGACATTGTAGTTTTTTTATTAATTGTTGACGCTGATGTAGCTCACCGGAGAGTATAGTCAGCTTGTAAACCACCAAACGACGCCGTTTGGCGTCTTAAACCCCAAATTAAAACCCTAAATCCCCAAATCGAGAGAGAGAGAGAGAGAGAGAGAGAGAGAGAGAGAGAGAGAGAGAGAGAGAAGCCATGGCGGCATCGTCTTCTTCCCCGATGAACAACACCAGCGAGAGAGAGAGAGAGAGAAGCCATGGCGGCATCGTCTTTTTCCCTGAAGAACGACACCAGCACCAGCCACTCTCTGAACAGAGCCCAATCCACCATCTCCATCTATGCCCTCTTTGTTTCCCTCGCACTTCTCCTCTTCTCTCTCTCTGTGCACCTTCAACCCCACTTCTTCCTCCTCTTCCTCCGCCCTCACCTCCTATTTTCCCATCACTTCTTGGCTGAGCAACGGTGGCCAAGCATGGTGGCCAAGTGACGGTGGCCGAGCAAGCTAGGTTGGCGAGGATGAAAAAAAAAAAACCCTAATTTCAATTCCAAATGAGCTATGCGGCATTGTTTTTCCTAAGCAATCCACATATGACGGCAAAACGACGTCGTTTTCTTAAGTAGGATGGAAAATGGCGTCGTTTAAAGGGTTTATCGATTTTTTTTTTTTTTAAATATAAAAGCTACGTAATCATTTTGGCCAGAATTTCTTACTGGTGGCACCAAAGTGATCGTTTTTCCTCCGATTTAGCATTTAAGTGATTCGACAGAAACTTTTGGCACCAAAGTGAGCGTCGTACACAACTTATGACATTGATAGTGTATTTCTCCCCAATTACATAATTATGCATACCATAACCCGTAACTCTACACATCGGTACGAACACAACATAGTAATCACATCAACAACTCAACGTATCCGAAATGAAAATACAGCTGATGAACCAATCAGTAACACAGCGCACCCAAATGAATGCACATACGATGACTAGAGCAGCAACTGAATGCTCTTGCAGCATGCAATCAGTATTCGAGATGGTAGCATTCGCTCAATACACTTGTGATTTCAACACGTACAGAGAGCTAACAAGCAACATTTTTTCATAATATGTTTGCGCTTTGGCACAATAAACACAAAACGGCATATAGTGAAGTATAAGAAGTAAACATGAACAGATCAATTCGTTTTCCTTCAAGGGGCCCTCGGTCAAGTTCTGGAGTAGTCAATATCAGATTCATCTCGCGTACACACTGGAGACGCATCTAATCCGAGAATTTCAATAACAAATCTCAAATGAATAGCTACTAAATTCTGAAATGAAAGGAAACGAAACAAAAGTAAAGTTTACACGACAAAAAATAATGAATCGATTTAGCAAAGGAAAGCCCTAAGTCAAAATTTGAATCGAAACACGCATTGGTCTAGTTCAGGAATTATATCCAACGGGTGTTAGACATTTCGGCCAAAGGATCTAGATCCAGAAATAAGAGAGAGGTCATATCCAGACTTATCACAGAGGCTCAAATGCGACCGGATTTCATGCTGGCGTAATTGAGCACTCGGTCCCTACCTTCAGCAGAAACAGAGCATGCGAATTAGGGGCGAACAGAGCACTTACTGTGGCTACGAAGCTGGTAGTGTTGGGGAAGTGGCCTCCGAAGGCAATCAGTGACATAATGAGAGGTGAGGATTCATAGAGGAAATCAAGAGAGAATCACAACTAAACATGAGAATTCCTTCCCTATACTCTCTTCTCTGCGGTGGTCGGCGATTGGAGACGAGCGGCGGCTGCTGGCGTACTGGAGGTGGCCGAGTATGAAGAGGGAATTGCGACCTAAAGGCTCCTGGAAATTGATGATGAGAGATAGAATTTGCTGAGCTCCGTGTTTGTGCGTTCTCTTTGCGTTATTCTACCTTGCCGATTGCGTATATGTTAGAAATACGTATATGTGGACGCGAGGCTGTAGTGAGATGCGCCGAAATTTTATTTTAGTATTTTTTGTTATTTTCATATATTTCTTATTTTTAGAAAATACTCGATTTGCTAACCAAAATTCAGGTTTCAACAAGAGAGATAAGTTTTATTTGTAGTTTTATTTGTGTTTTTATCAAATGGATGAAATGTTTTGCGTAAAATGAATGAGAAAACACTCACTATATACATGTTGACAGGAGATTTCTTCAATTAGATATAGAGAAACATGTAAAGTGTCCCACGTGCTTACTGGTTTATTGGTTATGTAGTGTTCAATTATAGTTAAGTAAACTTCTAAAATAAAATAAGCTTTAAAGAAAAAAATTAAAAAATGCCATGTAAGAAAATTAAATTAAATTAAAAAAATATTACGTCAGTATTTTCTGTTAGACAAATTAACAATGTTAATGAAAGAACTCAATTGTATCAATTTGACAAGTTTTAGGACTTAATTGCATTTTTAAAAGTTTTAGAACTCAATTGCACTTTCGTGACAAGTTTTAGAACTTGTAATGTAGATATCCCTAAAACTTATAAAAATTATTTGCCACCTCTAACATAAGCTGTGAATGTTCCTAGTAGCTTTATAGTTCCTATCATATACATATTAGTTGCAACCATTAATTTCAATAGGGCCTTTGGCAAGGTCATCCTGATGCACATGCACCCAGGTAGCTCAGAGGTCCTCCGCGTCTTCTACAGGTTGGTTTGTGCAGGGATCATCTCGTCGTTAGCGAACACCGTCTACTTGAAGAACATCAACAAAGGGGAGGGAAAAATATCAAAAAGTCATAAACCTATTGCATTGGTACCAATTCAGTCCTAAACTTTTCAATTGGATCAATTTAGTCCTAAACCTTTTAATATTTGTATCAATTCAGTCCATCCGACTAATTTTGGCCGGTTGATGCTGACGTGGACGTTGGTCAGCTGGTGCTGACGTGGACGTCGGCCGGTGGCTAGACGCTCACCGAAGGCTCGCCGCCACCACCGCTGGAAAAGAAAAGGAAAAAGAAAAAAAAAAAAAAAAATTAATAACAAATTAATAAAAAAATCTTAAAAATTGCCATATTAGCGTCGGCCACCGGGCCGACGTTCACGTCGGCTTCGGCCGGCCAAAATTGGCCGAATGAACTGAATTAGTACCAATATTAAAAGGTTTAGGACTAAATTGGTCAAATTAAAATGTTTAAGACTGAATTGCTACAAATGCAATAGGTTTAAGACTTTTTTGGTACTTTTCCCCAAATGGGACAACATGATTTTCCCTCAGGGGCTATTGCACTTCCAATTGAATGCTGGCACAGCTCTAGCTCTTGCCGTAGTCTGCTTCAACAGTCCGAGCCCTAGGCTTCAAATCTTGGACCTTGCTCTACTCACTAATAATTTCCCTTCTGAGTTGGTGGAGGCCACCACCTTTCCTTGATGATGCCCAGGTTAAGAAGCTAAAGGGGGTTCTTGGAGGCACTGGCTAAGTGGCTATTCTCATTTTTGTTGAGAATCCATCCATTAACAATCACCACCATTTCAAGCCTCTTCAAAAAAATGAAAGGAAATAATAACTCGGCTTATATGCTCGTCGTCAATGGCTTTCCATGGATTTTTCATGTAAGGTTGTATTTGGTTTGCTTGTGTGTTGAAGTGAGTCATTGGAGTGGAGATTTGATCATTAGTGCTTTATGACTTCTCATTCTGTTTGGATGATGGAGCAAAATGCCTCCCTTTCTTGGTCAAATTTTGAGTAGATGAATAAAAGTATGTTGCTTCATCAATTCCTTGAGAGCTAATATTCATCTGGGAAGAAATATGCTTGAGAAGTCAAGTGATGTAGTAATATCATCCACCCATTACAAATGAGATTCAGTAGGATTTGGATCCTATCTACAGAGGGATAAACTAACATTTGGTGCTGCATTCATATAATAACAGCTCACGTCGTGCTGTGTGCTTGATGCAATCGAAGCATTATTTAGTAATGGCACGTCGTGCCAACACATTCAATACGTTCATTTAGTATAATACGAGGCCAACTGGACCAATTCATTGATGCGAACTTTTCTAGACATGACTAAATTATGGAGGATTGTCATGTGAGCTATGTAGATTCTGTTTTAGATTTTGGCTTTGGACTTGTTTCATTTTTTTTCTAAATACACTAGAATCTTGTCGCAATCTTTGTATAATAAACCAGTAATGGATGCGTTCGGATCATGCGTACCTAGTTCATGTTTACAGTTAGATCAATGCGTTCCACATAGGGCCCACTTCATCAAATGATACATGTGAGATGGGCTCACACATGTTGGGTGAATCTAAGATTTTTTTCTTCCGTAAGACTTGCTGTGCCTCAAAAGTGTTGTGGTGTGGCGTTCGATTAGTTGTTTGACCATAAGTTAATAAAATTTCGAAACAAGTACCTTTTAAATCCATTTTTGGATTCCTGCAACTCTAATGCCGCCGGAAAGCTCAACTCACTATTGTTAGGTGTAAGTATTGTTTAATTTAGATACTTGGGTTTTTATTTGGTCACGTGTTTTCCCCCCCAAAAGATGATTATTTGATTTGAGACCAACAAGGGTGAAGGGCGAATGATATCTCATTGGGAAGCTTACAATAAACTTAGGTGCTCACAAAGTTTCGATATTGTTAACATTTGACGGCCTGTTTAATTATTCATTAATTGCATAAAAAAAATTAAGGATTGATTTTTAAACCCTAGCAAAAATAATTTTCATTAAATTGCATGGCATATAGAATTTAGGAGCATTTGCATTACAAGCATTAAAATAAAAAATTATCATTATAATTTACAAAAAAATTATTGAAAGCGAAACCGGGCCCGGGACAGGGCAGCCCGACCTTCTTTCTTTTCCCTTCTACTCCCTCTTTCCCGTTCGGGCCCGGCTCATTTTCTTTTCCTTTTCTTCCAGCCCGGCTCCTTCCTTTTCCCTTTCCCTACTCCCCTTTGTCCTCTACGATTTGCGGAAGGATCACTGAAAAAGGACGAAGTACAGAGACAGAGGAGGCAACGCGAGCGTCTCGCTGAAGTTGGTGGTCGGGGTAGACTGGTAGAGGCCATGCGCACCGGTGGCCATTAAAAGGAAAGGGACGTAGAGAGAGAAAGGGGACCTTTTGGCTGGCTCGTTTGAGAGGAGAGAGGGAGGCCGAGAGTGAAATCGGAGAGCGACTCTCAGCCTCTTCCCCATCGATCCAACTACGCATCCTTGACGACCTGCGAACGGCGTCCCCAAGACCACCGCTCCCCAGCGTACGTGTTTCCGGTGAGTTCGAGTTCTAAAGATGGTCAGTGTCTTCTTCTCGATCCGTGGTCACCACGTGTTTGATAATAGGTCCAGGTCAGCTCCTGCACATGTGTTGCCGATTTCCATTCGTTCTTAAGTGCGTATAGGTAGATATCACATCAGCAAAAAGTCCTTGTCGCTCGTTGAGCGGTATTTCCATCACTGAACTAAGTGGGAGCAGAAGAGTTTCTTTGCGTTTTTATTGCTCTATGTTTTGCGCGTCGGAAATCAGTTGAAGTCTAAAGAGGAAACGTCAATCTCTTGGGTCATTCGCGTTGGCTTGCTTTCTCGATCTCTGCTCTATACAGTCTTTTATCTTGCGATTGTGAATGTGGAATGTGTATTGGAAGATAATGGTGATTGGTAGTGACCCGAAGAGGGTGATGTGGTTGATGACGTCTCATTGGCAGATATTCATCCAGTGGCCGGCGATGGCTTTAGCATGGTGCGACGTGGGTCTGGTGGCATACCTAGGCTATCAAGGGTGACGTTTAAGTTATTCTCAATTTGAAGTCTGAGAGCGTTGATGGTTGAGCTGCGCTTGCTCTGGAGTTAATGTTTTAGCTTTAGGAATGAACTTGCAGCAGGGGCAAACGTCAGTAATACGTTGGGCATTCGAAGCGGGAAGACTCGGCTAGAAAGAAATGGGCCTATTTAATGTTTGAGTAATCTCAAGCCTAAGTGGTGTAAGTGGATTTGGGCTTGTTTAGGGTGCATTTGGAAATAGTCTTGGGAAGGAGGTTTGGGTGTCTAAAGCTCATTTGACCAAATATTGAGTGTTTGATAAAATTTTTGAAACCCACTTGAGGGAAAGTTTTCCTTTGAAAGGCTAAAAGTTCAAGGCAGATCCTAGGCTGCCTTGGGCTTTCAACATTCTCAAAAGGCCCTCTCTAAGGTTTAGTATAAAAATTTTGTTCTAAAACTATCCTCACTCAAATTTTATTTTTGCATTTTTGCCTTCGTGATTCACTTTTCATCTTCTTCTCCATTGAGTCAACCAATGTGGTTGCATGTGGCTGCGATGGGTTGGCAATAGGCTGGAAAGAAGCCAGCATGATCGTGATTACCCCGACATCCATCACTAGCAAGCCACGCAACGTTGGCGAGTCACGGTGACTAGGGGTGTGCAACCGGACCCGATCAACCCGGTTCCCGAATTGGCCCACCCGGAAAACAGGGTCAGGAACCGGTTCCGGTTGAAACCAGTCCGGGAACTAGTTCCCAAAGTTCAGACCCTGTTTGAATCAATCTGGGAATCGGTTCCGAGAGAATACCCACCCGGAAACCGGATCGACCGGACCGGTTCGGGAACCGGTTTGAGAACCGGTTTTTAAGGCAAAATCTTAATTCGTTTCTTTCTATCTTTACTCAACTTCTCAAGCTCTCATGGTCTCACCTCCACCGATCCATCCATCCGAGCGCCGCACCCACCGTTGCCTTCCTCCCCCGCGACACTTGTAGCCGGAACGCCCCGGCAACACCGGCTTCGTCAACATCACCAACCTCCAGGGCAGCAAGGTGGGCTTCGGCGCCGTCAGCCCCAAGTCCAAGCTTGACTCGTCATACACCGGCTTCATCTCTGTCCTCCAGATCAGTGCCGACCTGTAATTTCCTTGCGAGTTTTGATTTTCAAACAAGGAGTGCTTGACGTTGGCGTGGCTTATGCGCGTCTCTTTCCTCCTCCTTCCGTCCAACACTTCGCATTTTCCCTTCATCGACGGCCTGAAGTCTCCTTCCCTTCCCTTCTTCTTGACTCGTACTTCTCTCTCTCTATGTTTGGACTCTTGTAGATTCTTGGGATTGTCTCTAGGTGGCTTTGTTCTAAGTTCTTGATTCCATCTTGTAGCATCTCCAGGTACTTGGTCTATAGGCCAATTGGTTTTTGAGTCGTACCCGCTTTTTTTTGTCGAGCATCGTGTGCTTTTGCCGCTTCCGAATTCAAGATCTTCCAGTATTTTAATCGACGGGCGAAGAAGTCTTCGTGCTGATTTTACGTAATTCAAGATTTTGCTGAATCCTTGTTTGTGAATCCTACCTCCAACCCAATTGCTAGCAGCTTCGTTTCTGATTTGCATTTGTACCCGTTTTCTTTTCCTGGTCTCGGCCATCCTCGCCACCCCGCACCGACGACATAGCCTATAGGTACGAAGTCGAGCCCCCTCTTTAGGCCGTTGGTATCTGTTCCCCGCCTAACGAGACGATGATTCATGCCGCGGGCTTCTTACTTAGTGAATTTTGCTTTGGCGTTCTCGTGGGTTGACTTGGTTTTGTTGGACTGGATTGGGAGATGGTGAAAACAGGGGTTATATTTCGAAATGTCTAGGAGGTTGCAGTTTATGTTCTATCGATACCACTGAATGGGTGTCAAAGCTTAGCAAGATTTAGCTAGCATAAAAAAATCAGAGAAATGACAATTTTATGCTTCTTTTTTTATGTACAAGGCAATTGGGAATTGCCATTTTGCGGAACTCAATGACTTGCTTTCAATGCTCGTCGGCGATTGTTTGTTTTGGGTTGGTGCTCTAAGGTTGTGGGTTGATGGTTTTGAGTTGGGATTTGCGGATCTTGGGGCAATTCTCAAACTTTTACAAACAGGGGAAGGTTTTTCTAAAATTGTTTTTGGCGTTTGATTGAGGCATGTTTCTTTTCTTAGCTTGGTAATGGGCAAATGTCGGGATGGGTTGTTTGGCTAGAATGAATATATGACAAAGCTGGTAAATTTCCTCCCTCCCCCGAGCGTCAAAATGTGGATTATATGTAGTTATGGTGTTTTTGTCTGAATTGTGTTTCTTGACAAACGCTACCGAGTTTTGCTTTGGCTTGGCCAAATATCAGCCAGTTCATTCAACCACATGGTCATTTTGGTGAATTATTTGTTCTCGTTCGGTTAATATAAAGATACAGCAATTTTTATGCAAAACAGGTTCTAATATAAACAAGGTCAACCCTGTTCCCAGACAGGAAAAACAGGGTGGGTCGGGAATAGGGTCCAATGCAAACAGGGTCGGGAATAGAGTCCAAAAAATGAGAACCAGTTATAATAGGATCGGGTACAGGGTCCAAGTCTAGACCCTACCCACCCTAGACCCGATCACCCCTAGCGGTGACCCCTTGCGAGTCGCGTCGCCGCAACTTAGATCTGGGTTGCGCAATCTCTATGAAGGGCCACTTTAGTAGCGTGACCAGGTGGCTCTCACCAAGGTTGCGCAACCTTCGGCGACCCAAATTTAGGTCGCTTGACCTTTGACAAGTCGCGGCGAGGTCGCATGACTTCCAACAACCTAGATCTAGGTCATGCAACATTCGTGAAGAGCCATCGAGGTCACGCGACCTCAGGCGGCCCTCACCGAGGTGCGGGACCCCCGACGAGTCGCGGTGACCCAAATCTAGGTCGCACGACCTCCGTGAAATGTTGCAAGGGTCACATGACTAGGCTGCCCTTGTCGACATCGCTTGGGTTCACTTGGGTCACGTAACCCTCGCTTAGGATTACCTGACCCTAGGCGACCCTCGTCAGTGGTCTTCGGGGGTCACCCAACCCCAAGCGCCCTTGCCAATTGTCTTTGGGGGTCGCTTGAGGTCTTGCAATCTCAAATGTTGGCTATCGGCAATAGATTTCGATCGCTGGCGACCGTTTGCCCTCACCAGCTAATTTGTTTTTTGATGAATTTTTTTCCTTTTTTTAATCACAAAAGTCCTTTATAAATATCATCTCTCCAAACAATATTTTGTTCAAAGATACTTCACAATGAACTTTCAAATTATAATTTAACAAACATAATTTACATTTTGGAAAATCCCTCTAACTCCCAAAAGTTTTCACCAAAAATTCAACCAAACGCACCATTTGGTTGATGAACTTGGACTTAGGGGTGAGTATCGATCCAATGTTGACCTTAGACCAACCCTAGACCATTCTAACCCTACTGGTCTTGGTTCGATTTCTAGGAGAATTAGGTCAGTCTTCGGTCCTGAAAGTCCTAGATTAGCACTATGCAGATTAGTCCTCCATCCTAAGAGTTTAGGATTGGTCCAACTTAGAACAATACTGACTATATATATATTATGATATTCTTATATATATTCTAAAGAATAAACCTTGACTTAAACGGCATCAAACAACGTCCTCCTCCTCTGATACTCTTTGTTCTCCTTTCTTTTTTCTTCTTCTTCAATTTTTAATTGAAAGAAATAACTTTTCACTCGTGAACAACCTCACCTCGCTCGACCCGCTCGATGCTCACCGCTCGCCACTCATCTTGTGGCTTGCTTGGAAAGCTCAAAGGATTTAGTCACGGTAAGGAAATTTTCCCTTGGTTTCTTCATATCCCTAAAATCCTGAATATCGTTGATATTGATGAATATCCTTATTGATAGATATGTAATTAAAAAACTAGGTTTGTCTTTTTAGGGAATATAAAAAATAAAATAAAATAATTATCGATTGGTCTTGGGTTGACCTTGGAGCCTAATCGAACTCGTCGGGTCGGTTCGGTTCTCAATTTCAAGTTCAATTGGGTCGGTCCTCGATCCCAAAAATTGGAGACCAACATTATGCAAGTTAGTCCCTAGGTTAAGTGTTGGACTGGCCCAACCCAAATCATGATCACCCCTACTTGGACTTGTTTAGTCTAGTTAGTATGTGCTAGGCTTACTAGTTAGATTTGGATTGGGCTTGTTTGCAAGTTGGGCTTTGGTCAGACTAGGCTTGGTACAAGAGCTTGGCTTGCGTTTTGCAACCTCAGTCGGGTCTTGACTTAGACTAGATCCGGAGAAAATTTTTTTTTTTTTTTCTAAAAGTCATGAAAAAGTTGAGAACTTAGATTTTGAGTAGGTTTACTACATTTTAGCATTAATTCTAGTTTATAACTAATTTATCATATAAAATGTGAAAATCTTTTGATAAAAATTGTGCTTAGAATTGAACAAACTCTTAAAACTTTATGATGAGATTTCAATGTTTCATTTTTTTAGACAAATTATCAATTGATTGCGTGCTTTGAATTTGGTCATGGTTTCTGTTTAGCCTAGCTAGAAATGACATTTTTCTTATTTCTTAGCTTTAGATCACTACGTTTCTTTGCAATTTATTTAATACTTTCTTGATTGCTGGTTGTTACTTTAATGATTGCACACATGCATGATCAACTCATATATTAGTGAATATGTTTAAAATCAATATGGACTGCCTAACAAAAATCTTTATGAAATAAACCAGATTAGGTACCGAAAATGAGGTATACTTATATGCCTTATTTGGTTTTTAGCTAATCTCAATAGGCTAATGGCAACTTCTCATTAGAAAATCCTTATAACGTCAATTTGAATTCCCAATATCACGCGAGGTATGGGTTTAGGAGAACCTGCATGTAAAACGAGGGCGGTATACTTGCTTTTTATGCATTATCCCTAAATCTGTCTTTTTCCCTTCAAATGGAAAAGGTAGGTCTTAACAAGGGTGAGATGAGGTAATTCAAGGAAATGATACTAACATTTCAATTTCAATCTATCTATCCATGGATATAAAAGTAGGTAAAACTCGCATGACAATGACTCACGTGGCATGCTCTTGTGCGAGCTCCATGCACTTATTTGCTTTTGATGTCGGTTCGCAAACCTATAATGTTAGCAAATGTCTAATTCTAGCAAATGTCTAAATTTTGCATATCTAGTTCTATGAGAATTTTTATAATAAATCATTATTGATTTAAAAGAAACGTTGAAATAAGTTATGTAGGGCAATTATCAAGTTAGTAGGGCAATTCAAACCTAAACTTTCCAATATTACCAATTGAGTTACTTGACACTAGAATTTAACCAATAAAAATTAATTCACACATTAGGGACTATGACATAGATATGTTATGCCCAACCCATTTAAGCTTCAAAATCAATAATCTTCTGAGTTTCGTCCAACAAAATAGACTTCGAGCACTCTTCCCCCAGAGATAAGGAGGTCATCAATCATACGCACAGAGGCTGAATGAAGCGAACGGAGGAGTCTTATTTCGTCTTCTGTTTTTCTTATTCTTATCTCACAATTTGCATGGACCAAGTTCTGTAATTGTTATATTTCCAATTCTATAGTTCCTACTAGTGTCATTTCTATCATCGATATTCTTCACATATGCATTATTTTTATTATCAAACCTTTCACTTGAACAGCATTTTAAAAAGAAAAATCAAATGTTCAAAAAGTCATTCTATGATGAAAGTTATATTACATAATTGCACGAACTTTGTAATAAATGTTTTAAAGTAATTGTTTATGTATACCTAGATTCTATTATGAAAGATCAATATGTAATTGATGAATGATGAAAGATTTATGGTAGGTTTAATTCCATCTATTTCACAATTAATATCAACAAATTCTGATAACTATAATGATTCCAATTTCTTTATATTTCACAAGAATAAAGTCTACATTTGGTATAATTCTTATCACCGAAATTTTGTATATGTTTTTTCTAAGAATAATTGTTCATCTCTCAATCCATGATGAAAGCTATATTTACATGGTTGCGCGTATTTTGGTAATAAACATTGAAGATAATTGTTTATATAGATTATGTTTTGACATACCTAGAGGCTGGATGTTTAAGCTGATAGAAAAAAATTTCCACATCCGAATTTTAAAACAAAAGGCTAAAAAAAAAAAAAAAAAACTAATTTTAAAAACTTATATTCCAAGATTGAGCATGTTTCGGTATTGAATGTAAAAAAAAAAAAATGTTTCTGTATATGCAGATTCAATTTTGAAGTATCTATAGGCTGAATTTTAAATTGATTGAATCATTCTACAAATAGATCTTTGTTAATAAGGCAGGGAAACATAATGCATAGTAATTGTTCAAATACTTCAAGGAAATACATTCAGTATCACATTGGCCCTGCTACAACCACAACTATAATGAAGACATACACCGTCAAATCAAATTCATCAATCATTGATCTTGTTCATTATATTTGACTCCATCCCAAATATAGTTGGGACAAAAAATGCTTGGTCCATAAGTGGATTTAACCATTTGGAATAGCAGGGGAAGTTGTAGTCGTGTGAATAAAGCCACGGGGAGAGAGGCTAGCAAAGTAATGGGAATGAGAACCCACTTCAATCTATTATCCAGCACCATCGTGAGAGTTGCAGCGAAGGCCATCAGCATGAAAGCCAAGGAGAGGAAGAGAAAACAAAGGCCCCAAATGATCTTCTTAGGCAACGATTCAAGAAAATCTTGCGCCTCATACCGCGAAGTTAAGATGGCTAGAAATAGCAAGATGGCTATCACAGAGGAGACTAAACCTAATACATCCGAAATTGCGAAAACTAGGAAAGAGTCCTGTCCTAACAACAAGGGTACTCTAGTATTGTTGTCATTGCCTCCAGGCATAGTGAATGCAGCAACGAACAATACTATAGCAATTAGAGTTGAGACAAGCATACATGAATTTGTTGTGTCCTTCACCCACTTCTTTCCTTTCTCCAGCACCTCTTTGTGGTTCTCCTTGAATCTATTCCAATATGAGATTCCCTTAAAATGGGAATCTCCTAAGTTAGGGGGAATCCAGCTTTCCACAGCCTATGCATAAAACTCATAATTAGGAGTTTCAATAAGTGGATAAAGTATTGAAGAATTTTAAAAATACAAACGATGGAACATCTCAAGGAGATTAAGACTTGCTTAGAGGTCAAGTCCATCTTTGCTAGCAAAATTTCATAGGCCACTTTCTTCGGAGCTTCGATGATGATTTTGTGCTTCATTTTAGTCAAATAATATATAAGTACAAAGCACTATGTTTCTACTTTGCGATGATTTAATTTTCATGAAATTTGGAGTCTTCTAGAAGAATTTATGGAAAAAATATCAAGAGCCGGTTAAGAAATCTGAGAATGAGACTTTTGGTACTTCTACGTGCTTTATCGAACCCTATGCATTGTATTTTGTTTATCGAATCATTTGAGCCAAGAGCCAATAGTACGACAACTCCAAGGACAATCAAAGAAATTTCATTGTTGGGACGTGACCATTCCCATTATGACCCTAAAGAAGAAGACAACATAGAGGAGATTACCTCTTCCGTGATGTCTGTTCCAACGCAACTAGTGAAGAAGTTCCATTGTGCCATCATTAAAGAAATGGTGATTCAGATGATTCCAATGTCAAATTTGACATCTCAAAAGACTTCATCTGTTGGCTCGAGACATGTTGAAAGAAAAAAGGCACAATGTTTGTCCACTTGAGATGTTTTCATCAACCATTGTACTTGTTTCATATTCATAGTGGGAAAATTAACCAATATATCATAAACTTACTATATGAATGTCAATTCAATTTAAACTTTTTAATTTTGTTGATTTAATTCTAAATCTTTGTACAAGATTTCAATAACCTCATTTCGGTTAATTACATTGAAAACTACTAACGTGGCGGTTTGATTGTCGTCGACTATCCTCCGTAACACACTGCAGTGTCAATGATTTTAGACAAAAATTAATCATAAGGACTACGTTGAAATTTCGTGTAAATGTTTAAAATTAAATTGACAAAATTGAAAAACTTAGGATGCCATCCGTAAACTTGCATTAAGATTGTTTGAAAATTTTTCCTTATTCACATTTCTCCTGTTTCTTTTCTTTAGTTGAATTATACGTATTTTGCATTCTTCTAAAATCTGTGCAAATATGTTCTTATTTCTTTGATTAATTGATGTGATTGATTTGAGAGTTGTCATGGTCTCTGTCACCCTGATTCATAGACTAGAACTAAACCGATCATTCTTTTTTTTGTCCCTTATCATTTTCTCCTTAATTCGTAGCGCACATATCCGTTTCTTTTATGAAGAAAATTTCATTTTCGAGCATCCAAGGGAGGCTACTCAAGTGCATTGCTAGTGGGAGTTATGTCTTCATACTGCATAACTGATTATTCAAAAGTAAATTAAATGAGATACTATATGAAAGGATAGCTACGTAATAGGAAAAGACGCAACTCAACCTCTCAAGGTTGGCATAACTGGCTACAAAGCAGGGGATTTTCAATTTGGAAACTGAAATTTAGCATTTCATATCCAATCAATTATATACACATGCCAAATGTTTGGATTTAACTAATTTGAGAGGTTGGTTATAAAGGTGTTCCATGGGTCTATAGCGGCGGCAACGATCATACCTATGCGAGGGCCAATCAAGCCTTTTCAGGCAGTAGCGAGTTACGTCACTGCCACCATTGAGTGAGGGCGGCCAAGCCTTGCTGGCAGTCCGGCAAGGGTTGTTTCACTCAAAGCGACTCCGTGAGGGTTCCTAAACCTTGCCAGTGACAAATGGGGCAACCCCTTGCTCCTCTTCAATGATCACACACTCTCTCTCTCTACCTTTTGACTTTTTTTTTTTAAAACTATAGTCATTTTTATTTTTAGTTTTTGTGATGTGGCACTTATCTGTGCCATATCAGTTTCACTTGTGCAAAAAAAAAAAAAAAATAAAAAAAAAATTACTAAATAAATGCCGATAAATTTTCCATCCATCAAAAATAGATGGAACAAACGAAGGGACTAACATAAAGAGCAAAGACAGGTTTTAAGACTTACTAATCATGAATTCAAAGTTTTAAGACTTAATTGTAGAATTGACTCAAATTTTAGGATTCTTGTTGTACATAATAGTACCAAGTTTTTTTTTTTCTTTTTTTCACAACAGAGAATAGAAAGTTGAAATGCAATAAAGGTAAATAAATAGTAAAAGCTTCATGATATCATTTTTTTAGACAATGGTTTGCATGAGTAAAACTTTAGCTGATTGCTAAATGAACTAATGAGAAGTGTTCTTGAATTAATTAGCTATTCAAAAGAAATAGTGGCCACAAGTGAACTTAGCTAACCTTTTAATAATAATAATAATAATAATAAAACAGAGAAGATTCAATTCATATTACTTTAATTAAGTCATTACCACCTACATAAATTTAATTATATCTTAACTACATTATAATCTTAAAGACAAAATGTAATACAACGGAACGATCAAAGCTACCATGGAAGTATGAGTAAAACTGATTTAAATGTTTTTGTTTGGGCTCCACTGGAATATAAATGGGTTATACATTAAATGATATGCATAATAATCCCCTAATTGCATCATGGTAGACACCTATATAAAGAGTCGGTCAAATTTAAGAAAGAGTCATGAGGATTAGATTAAAGTGGCGGAACATAGTTATATTGGTAAATTAAAATGCAATTTAATTATGATTAGTCTCAATCAGTTTTCAATGTCCCAATTTCCCTTATCAGTCTCCCTTATTTTCTGTCAATTGGTGATGTAGTGTAGTTTTTCAACTTACCTTATTAATTTGGTTTACATGGCAAAGGAGTTTCTTCTTCTCATTGTGGTCTTGGATTCAAGTCATAGTGGAAGCATTTCAGGACTCCTGAATGCACCAGACTGATGTAGGGTAGTTCACCCTTAAAATAACCCAAGAAGGTAGACTTTGTGGTGTGCAAAAGCTTGGCTGAATATCACTCAACCGCTTTTAAAAAAAAAAAAAAAGGTTCAATGTATATTCAAGATTATCTAATAAAAGTTCTAGCAATCATTTTTTTTTTAAATTGTCAAGAATTATAATATTTATAATTACGCGCAGCTATAAATTATATGAAAAGAAAGATATTTACCTTGTACCACTGGACTTCTCTTTGTATTTGAAAAGCTACTCCGGAGACATTAGTTACGGCGCCCAAATTAGGTTGGTAATTTGCTGCTGCGAGCAACATATTCTTCGAATCGTCCCCCGTGGGCGCTGGAACTAATGATGACTTATTAGTTGAGCCTACCTTCAAAAACAGTCTGAGAGTCCTTTCTTTGCGATAACGCACTGCAGATGCGATCAAGCTCTTACAACAAGTCAACTTTTCATCTGGGAAAAACTGAATAAATAGCTTCATGATTTCACTGTTTCCGTGGGTTGTAGCTTGAAATAAGAAGTTCCCATTACCGCAAAAATCATCGATCTCGGCAGTATTCATATAAGAGATCGCAATGCAAACTTGTCTGGCCAACTCGATTGCCATCACCTGTCTCAGCTTCACGTCGTGAACTTTCTTTAAAATAGGAACTGCAAAATGTCAAAAACAAACGAAAAAAGAAAATGAAAAACCAAGGGGCTCGCAATTGGATTAAAAAAAAAAAAAAAAAGTTCTTCTCTGTGATTCAATCCTCAAATGCAACCAGTGAGTTTGAGTAATTGCTGATGCAAAAGTACAAAAAAGATATAAAATCATTTTTGGCATTTTCAGAGAAAAAGTTTATATCATGTCTAGAGGAAAAAATTAATTGGATGTGAAGAAAGTAGAAGTGATTAGAGGGTAACTGAAGAAAGAGATCCTCCTTCAAGTTGAAACGAGACTTTCTAATGCTAATCATAATTAGGAGAACATAATTATAAGACTTAACCTGATAGAACAGCTCTGAAGATAACCACGCTAATGACGTATGTCGAGCTAGAGTAAATTACAGTAGTCTTTGCTTGTATAAGACTGTTTTAGACAATATTATTCAAATATGCTTTTGGCAGCTGGTAATAAAAAAAATCATATTAATCGTACAAGCCACTTTACTGTTATTTATGTTCAGACAAACAAATCTTTTTTTTTTTTTTCGTCCATTCTGTCTTTAGCAATTTCAAAGCTTCCATATGAGGTCACATAATGGTATGTGACGTTTCCTAACATAGTGATAGGAGTTGACTATATTAAAAAAATCACTTTTATTTTGATAAAAACACGCAACGATGCTATCCTGTTTCCTTTTTTTTTTTTTTTTTTTTTTTTTTGACAAAAATAGAAGAATTAGGGACGAGACTAAAGGGTATTTCGTGGGCATACAAAATTTAGGTGAAGATGACAAGTGCAATTGCGAGTAAAATTTGTGAATAGGTTTTTGGAACTATAGCGGTCATGTGCCGTTTGGGTTAGTTTTCATGCACTTCAAGTGATCCACCTTCTCGGGTAATCTTAAAAGCATAGTCTCCCATATCGACCTGTTGTATTTGGGATCTTAGTTTTTGGAATGCTTCTAACAAGGGAAGAAAATTCCTTTACTATCTAACAGCTTTTGGTATAGGATATATAATTAGGGGAGGAATTCTAAGACGGACGATTTTGTTGTGACTCACGAAATTCGCTCCCACTAATATTCTTCTATTCCAAGCCTTCCCAAACAAACTATTTTGATTTTTCCTACATGCTCCTATTCCTATTTTCACGCCTTTTTAAAGTTGCCAAATAAAAGGGTAAATTTACTATGTTAATGTGATCAAATGATAAACCCATGCCATCATCTATTGCAACCTTATTTCAAAGTCAATGATGCTGGGAGCTTGCCCTCGGTCCCATGCCCAATTCTTGCACCCTCTCAACGTGTTCTTTCTTCTTGTATTGAGATGAAGTGGTAGTCAAAGAAAATGATATCTAGGCTCTAAGCACTTCACCCGTAATGGAGAAAACAAATGCATATGGGTTCATTGTTCTAATTTTTCCAAAAAGATTTACATGCTTGATAGAGATGATGAAGCGAACATTATTTCAACAATCAAGATTGAAGGAAAAGTATTAAGTTTACGTAACTCTTATTTTATATCTTCTGCTTAGATCATTTATCTGTAAGCAAGAAATTCCTAGATTAAAATCAAATCTAGCCTCGATTTGCAGTTTTCACGTACTTTTTTTTCACTTCTTTTATTTTAACAATTTCGTGACTCTTGCGATTAGAATTTGATGAATTTCTGAAATCTTTCAAAATATAAGAATATTAACACAGAAAATTATACATAACTTTGTTTGCGTTTGAATAATTTTTTTAAGGATTTTTATTATGTCCATTAACGATATAAAGAGTAAGTTATACATTCACCAATAAACGGTTGACCCGTGGAAAAGTTAATTACAAAACTAACTTCAAACACATTTATCACATCCAATGGCAAATGTCTAACAGTTCTTTCACACAAGCAGTGGGGTACTACAGATTATTTTCCAGATTATGGCGAAGAATTAAGTGGGAGCTTTTTTCTACTTACAAAAGAAGTCAAAAACAAACAAGCCATAGATTTTTAGTTGGAGAGAGAGGAACATAGATAATGACGGTATCTTTATAAAATGGAAGCATACCTACAATTTTGGCGGCATTCCAAAGTGAGCTTGCAAGACATTGAAGCACTACAATTAGGTTGCAGAGAAAAACTGGTCACTAGATATGAAATCATTGTTCAATCAATTAAGTAATATGATACTTATGCACTTGGTTGAATCACATAAGGTTCTCAAGGGATAGCTGATCCATAAAGTAGTTTGATTTCAGGCCATTAGTCAAGTAAAACAAGGTCGAGGAACCAGAATATATCCTACAAAGAAACGTTCATTTACATGTTCTTTTGCTAGTACGGAGGGAATCAATCTAAGAAAATTGACTTAAAGTTCAAAATCATGAAAGGTCTAAGATAATGCCAAACAGAAAAAATGCATACCCACCCAGACTTAAACTTTTATCCGTTGGTTTGTAGTTCAGGTCCACTGGAATACCTTCAGTTCAGAAACCAAAGAGGAGGTGATGAACTCGGTACGTCTTTAAGGGAATCAGTAATGAAGTGATGCGAGTGTAGAAAGTACGGACATTGATATACCAATGCTTCCAAGACGCTGAGCCTGGTTCCACTGAGAAAGTAAGACTCCTTCATGGCCAACGCGTCCAGTATGGATAAGTTGCGCCCCCATGTGCTTTTCATGGTGAGTAATTGAGGGTACCGCCCAACGAGATAAAGGACGATATCTATCCGAATTGACCAGCAAATGTTGATCGGGAAAATAAGCTTAGTCTAGAATAAAGAAAATAACAGATGGAATTGAGAAAAAGATCGATGGTGATCTTACCAAGATGAGCAGCATAGATGAGATTTACAATGGTGTCAATGGCAGAGGAACTGCTGAAGGGATTACCTGGCCCATCGACTGTTGTACTTTTCGCCAGGAACCAGACAACCTCCTTATGCATAGAAGCGTCCCCAGCAGATATTTTGAAAGGAACACGTCCACTATTATCTGCAAGTTGCGTCAACTCAGATTTAATTCTAACTAATGCCTCGACCATCCTTATACTTCCACACAGGACAGCATTGTGGAGGGCTGTGCAGCCATCACAATCAACCATTTCAAGTGCTTCCGGATACGGAGACAAGAGCTCAACCAGGTTCTCAAAAAATTGGTCTCGTGCACTCAAAGCAACTATGTGAAGCAATGTTTGTGATCTGCTTGTTATTTTGGCTGTCTTTGAAGCAGCATCTCGTTTGAAAAATATTGTAGCAGATTCCCAATCGCCCCTGAATGCAGCTCGCAACAATGGTCGATAATAGGGTCCATTTATTTCCTCTTCGGAATTTTCTGTAATAGATGCAATCTTTTCAAATCATGCAGTTAACACTTTTATGCTTGCTGACATTGAGAAATATCCCAGAAAAGAATAATTTCATGAAGATCTGCCCCAGATATTAATTTCACACTGAAAATAACTACTTTGAGGGATAACGCACCTAGAGCACCTTCAGATTGGGAAGAAACTGATCCAATGCTTGCTAAAACATTTTCAATATCTATAGAAGAAAGAGTGAGCACTTGGTCCTTCGCATACTTTTTTTTCCCCTTTATTCTAGCTACGGTCAGCATTATGTTTGTTTGGTGATAAAGAAAATAAAAAGAACCATGAGAAAATACAAGTTCAAGCATATTTGGGACTCCATCGATTATGCCATATTCTTTCTCGGTTGGTACATGAACATTTACCTGCTGCTGGTTCTGCTTGATTCAAATTTCCTTGTTCTTCACTTGGTTGCGTTGCTCTGCTGGTCAGTCTTTCAACAACAAAGTAAACGGAGAATGCAATAAGAGGCTTTCGACTTTCCTATAAAGTGGAAGCTCCCGTGTCAATTAGCTTAAGCTGCAAGGGCCTGTTATACCATGTGGTTCTCGTTGATGAAAAGTCCGTCAGCGATGGAAAAATATAATTTGTTACATGAAAATTAATTTAAGTTAAATATGGCATAAATTCATGAACTTTAGATTTTTTATAGTATTAAAAATTAAAAAAAAAATAGAGAAATTATCTGAGTTCTTTCGAGCTTGCCTCTCTCTCCTCCCTCTGTTTCCTCCGCTGACCGAAGTCGACTGTGGTTGGCAACGATCCTCTCACGGTGGATGGGACTCACATAAAAATGAATAGCAACTATATATTTTAAACTAATTTTTTAATTAAAATTATTATTATTATTATATTTGGGAACAGGGATTCGGACGGTAAACCCAGTCCGAACCGATAACCTGATCCGCCCACGGGGATATGACCCGCTTCAAATTAAAAAATAAGTTTTAAAATATTTTTTTAATTCATTATTTTAATTCTTTTTAATTCTTTTATTTTTCTATTTTCTCTTATTCTCCTTGTTCTCTCCTTCCCGAAGCACGCCTCCCCCTTGCGCTCTTCTTCACCGAAGCTCCTCACCCGAACCGACGCCACTTAGACAAGCCCTCGCCGGCGCTCAGGACACCGCCAAGCTACCACCCAGCTTCATGCACTCCTAAGGCCATTCGTCGGCTGACCTCCCCGCCGCCGGCCGAGAGCTACACCACGGCCAAACACCGAACAAACTAGGGCGACGATGGCAACGTGGCGAACGACTACACGGCCGACGGCCAAGGTCGCCCAACACCACTGGAACATTCCCATAGATCACGGCGTGCACGGACGACTCGATTTCGGCCAAAAACGGGAGGATGAAAACTAGATCTCGCTTGAGCATTTCGTCGAACGGTTGAAGGGCGCTCGCGAATCATGAGGTTTCCAGCTCAACTTCAGCCGGGACTCTCGACGGAACTCTCGACAAACAGACAACGATACACACAGTAGCTGGACAAAGGATGGTCGGGGCTGGAGCTCGTGTGAGCTGGACGACCGCGAGCTTCGCCCCGGCACGCCCGAAAACAGGGCCAAAATAGGGTCGAGGCTTACCGGAACTTCGGCGCGGGAAAGGAGGCACGGCGGCCGGTAGTCGGCGGCGATTCAGGCGCGGTGTCCGGCGGTCTCTCCCTCCGACTGTCTTCACTCGCTCTCACTCGCGGCTTTCTCGTCGGATCTCTCCCTCTCTCCCTGGATTTTTCAGCCGAAGAACCCCGCCTCTCGGTCCAACCTCTCCTCCCTTTTAAACAGCGTCGCCTGCTGCAGGCCGGTCGTACCGCGCGACGTTTCCCCGCTGCCCGTCCGTATCGTCCGCTGTCCTTATCGTACTTTGTCGTTTGTTTATCCCCTGCTCCAATTTTTCTTGCACCATCCCCTTATTTCCAAACGACATACGATAATAAAATTTTTAATCAGTGCACTAACATTGTCACAGTTTCTTTAGATAAGCTGGTTTAATAAAATGACACATATTCAATTTTTATTTTTAGCATGTAGATATATTTCATAAACAGGTTATGCTCCTATTCTGAGATTATTTGTATAAACAAAGACTAACACTGACCGTGTATGTAATATGTATCCTCTTCAAGGATGTTGCCAAAGTTTCCACGCCAACGATGATGTCACATTCTTGCGTCATCTCCAAGTTTGTATGACGTCATTGCTTACATCCTCAAGAGGAAAGTCTGGGTGTCGTCCTAACATGGATCATGATGCTTGCTAGGTGTCTCAGCATGAAAGGATCGAAGAGATAGAGACAAGACATCTGCAAGGAAGGGATAAGAGAGAGAACGAAAGCCTTTTCGACTAGCCCAACAATGGCACCCCAGTATCGTTTATGAACTTTGAGGGTTGTTTTTCGGTGAGAGAGAGTGGCTAATTGCATCATGTGAACGTGAGCCATTCAAAATTGAGGTATTGTGTATGTGGCCTTGGCATGCCCTCAAGAAGATTTTTTGTTTTGTCAAAAAATAAAACTGGATATGCATTGAAAATTTTGGTTTACACCCTTTCCTTTGTTTATACCCCCACCTTAATTTTTACCCGGTATCAAAGGAAGGCTCAAATGCCTCATGGTCATGCTAATGATGAATTTTTGGTCTATTCAAAGTGTGAACGCTACTATCACTAACATTCTAAAGCTTGTAGCAATGTGAGGGGAGAATTACCAAAAGTTCTAAACCTATTGCAATTGTCTTACTCGGTCCTAAACTTTTTTTTTTTTTTTGCCAATTTAGTCCTAAACCTTTTATAATTGAGCAAATTCAGTCATTCTAGCCAAAATTAGCCAGCTAACGCTGACGTGGACGCCGGCCGAGACGGCTAGCCGGCGAACAATTTTTAATAATTTTTTAGAATTTATTTTTGATTTATTTTTGAATTTTTTTCTTTTAACCTTCTTCTTCTTTCTCTAGCCAGCCGACGAGGCCGACCTCGCCCCACCGGCAAGGCTCGCCCTCACCGGCCACCGGCGAAGGCAAGCCTTGCCCGGCGACGGCGAGGCTGCCGTTGCCCAGCAAAGGCAAGGCTTGGCCTCGCCCAACCATGGCGAGGTTGAGCCTCGCCAAATCTGGCGACAGCCCCGCCTCGCAATTGCTGGGCGAGGCTCGCCTTCACCGGTGGCGGGCGGGGCGAGCCTCACCCGGCGATTGCAAGGCCGAGCCTTGCCTTGGCTAGGTGACGGTGGCCTCGTCGTCGGCTGCGCGAGGCTCACCTTCGCCGGTGGCCGGCGGGGCGAGCCTCGCCGGTGATCGGCAAGGTCGGCCTCGCGGCCCTCACCTTTGGCCGACGCCGGAGGAAGAAGAAGGTTAAAAAAATAAATAAAAAGAAAAAAATTAAAAAATTCGAAAAATTATTAAAAAATTATTAAAAAATTGTTCGCCGGCCAACTCTGTCTCCGGTCGGCATCCACGCGCCTCGGCCAGCCAATTTTGGTTGGAATGACTGAATTTGCACAATTATAAAAGGTTTACGACTAAATTGACAAAAAAAAAAGATTTAGGACTAAATTTGCACAATTGCAATAGGTTTAAGACTTTTTTGGTAATCCTCCCGCGATGTGAGGGTAGCACTTCAAAGAAGTTCATAAATTAATAGATTACTAAAATGGGTAAAAGAAAGTTGGAGAGTTTGAAAATGAGATCTATTGTTTGAGTCGTGGAGGCATCGTCCTTCACGATAATTCTGGATCTCAAAGTACAAAACTTGGTGCAACCGACTCTAACGACTATCCTCTCGGGATAAAACAAACATTGCTGTTTACTATGCATTGAATAATAGAGGGAACATGAACAACAAATTTGTATGTTAAACTCAACGAAGAAATGAAAAATAAGAAGAACAGTAAAGATGCTCTTGCTTTTGTATGTTTTTTTTTTAATTATGTTTGGAGTAACAATAAATGAAAGAGATACTTACCTTTTACCAAAAAAGAACAATAAATGAAAGAGAAAGCCGTTCTTCTATCATCAATTCTTACATTAAACTGAAAACTGTTACAAATCAGAACAAGTGTAGCAAGAGTACCATAACTTTTATATAACGATCACTTGAATAGTATAACTTTTTTTTTTCCGCTTACTTAAGTGCCATGTCAGAGTAAAATCAATCATTTGAGTGCCATCTCTGGCAAATTGTCTTACATATATTTTTTGCATTTTTAAAAATTTGAATTTTTCTAAATTTTTGAATTGTTTTAGTTTATATTTTTATTTTCCTTATTTTTCTTTATTTCTTTTTTTGTACGCCGATTCCAAAGGCCTCACCCTTGGCCAGCAGAGCCATGAAGGCCCTAGGTGAGGCCATTGATAGTTGTAGGCGAGGGTCTTCACAATGAGGCCACCTCTCTTGCGGAACACACCCTTATTATAGAGAGAAAGGTGCTTTGGCCATTAACAAATAAAGATATACGGAAATAACATATATATAGTCTAGAGAGCCGATCTTAATAGTTATTTAATGGACATACCCAAAATTTACATATATATATATATATATATATATATATATATTTAGGCCATGCATGTTTTCACTTCTCAGAAGTGTTTATAAACAGATTTTCTGTTTTTTTGTTCCAGGGAACAAAAAAGAAACAAACGTTTGTTTGTGTTTACATTCTTTTTTTGTTTTTTGTTTCGGAACTCAAAAGAAACGAGAAACAAAAAAGTTGTTTCTCGTTCCAAAACAATTTTGAATAAACAATTTTTTGTTTCTTGTTTCTTCTCTCTCTTCTCTTCTCTTCCTCTTTTCTTCTTCTTTCTCTTTGGCCGGTCGCCGGGCTCGGCCTCGGCCTCGGCCATGGCCGGCCGTTGAGGGCCGGCGACGCCGTCGAGGGTCGGCGACCTCACCGGAGCGTCGCCGGCCCCTGGCGAGGCTCGGCGTCGCCGGCACGGGCAAGCTCGAGCCTCGCCATGGCTGGGGCGAGCTTGAGCTCGCCGGGGCCGCCGACGCTCGGCCTCGCCGGATCTGGGCAAGGCCAAGCTCGCCCAGCCAAGGCGAGCCCGAGCCTCGCCCAACGTCGGCGAGGCTCGGCCTCGCCGGGGGCCGGCGAGCCTCGCCGTGGCTGAAAGCGAGGCTGCCGGCCAAAAGAAAAAAATAAAAAATAAAGGAAAAAATGAAAAATAAAAATAGAAATATTAAAAAATTAAAAGAAACAAAAAAAAGAACAAAAATTTACCAAACGTGTTTCTATTTATTTTTATTCCCGGAACAAATTTACCAAACGCATCTTTTTGTTTAAAAAGTGTTCCCCGGAACAGAAATACTTTTTTTTTTGTTTCTGTTCCTTGGAAAAAAAAAAAGAACAGAAACGTTACCAAACAGCCCCTTATCTGTCTAACTTACAAAAATTTCTTTAAATCGTGAGCGAGAAAATAGGATTTCGCATCCAATCATAACACACAAAATGAATATGTAACCTGATTAATTTCATTTTATAGTGCAAGAGTCATCACGCACCAAGTTATAAATGACAAGAACTTCTCCACTATCTTATAGTGTCAACTGGTTCCACCATTTTGGTAGGAGAGATCGGCAACAATTTCGGTTAAGATCTTCTATGGTGATATTTTGGTTTATTCTTGCTTCGAGATATTGTATAAAAATGACAACATCGTAGAGGCATCGATATTCCTCATTTCACTATAATTAGTTAAATGCAACTTACATGCAATTAAATCCTAAAGATATGCGACTCCCTAACACCGTGCAACATGCAAAGCATGGTAGCAGACTGTAAATGCAATTTATATGAAGCACTAATCTAACTGTTTCTGGTACTTTTCTTTGTTGACTTAATGTAATAAAGCCGAAAATCAATCCTACTCTGCATGTGACCGAACATGCATTAGATTACTTCACTATCAATAATTTGATGGTGCGATGTTAATTCCTACATGCAAAAATGATTATGTAATGTAACATGAACATTTGCTTGAAAATTGTTTGATCACCCACTTTGGTGGGATATCACGAAAGAAGTGATGATGTCTCTTTTGGGTGCATCTCTCCGCAAATTGTTACACCTGGAACAACAAAATCTCTTTTGTACGCATTAATGTAAAATGAATCTTTTAAGACCGTTAATATATTTTTTACATTGAAAGTGCAATAATCAAGCCAAAACGTATAGTAGTTCTTATTATCATCACCCTCAAAATTTTGGCCACATTTCGGCATGTCCTTTTCATTAGTAATGTGATCCATACAACTCTTTATCTTTGTTAGTGACACGTTGCAATACGACTATGAACATTATTAGAAGCAAAATAGGAAAGAAAAAAAGTGGGCAATTCGAATGAAAAGTATTGGTATCATATGCAATCAGAACTTGGACGCTACTGTGAGATTATGTTGATTTTCTACAATTTTTTTTTTTTTTTTTATGACCAAGGAATCCACCACTTCCTACCGGTGCTCGATCGGCACACAACAGACGGGCACCTATAACTCGGGAAGGCTAGCACAAGACCCCAACACCATGGCCCCCTACTTACAACGTATTTAGAAACGCCTAGATTCGAACTCTCGACCTTGGCGATGAGGGAGGAACTCTAGTGCCAACGCAGCTGCCCACGGTTGGGTGGATTTTCTATATTTTTTTCTTGCATTTTCAACCAAAAAGAGATGTTTGATTTAGACATAATCCTGCCAACAGGGAATATATTTTTGGGTGATTCGAAGTTGAAACACATTTTCCATTTTGATTGTGGACAAAAGACATCTCTTATTGAACTTATTTTGAATGATGATTTCATTTCTTTTCTTTTTGGCTCATCCATGAACGTGAATTTAGTATCTACGAAAATAATAAAGAAAGTACCAAGGAATATGGTCCGGTCTATTTAAGACCATGTCATGGCAAGTTTTTCTGTTGAACTTTGTTTACTTTAGACAAATCAGCACGTTTTTACATGGGAATCCATGGGAGGGGAAGTTAGAAGTTTATGTGAATCCAGCAACAGACCTTTCAGAGAAGACTTTTGCTGAATCCCTATTCCCACCACCAATAAACTCTCTCCTATGCTAAAAGTGCAAAATCGAGTGGCATCAAATCCTCAGGCTCACAAGCAATTTTGCAGGTCTTTTCACAAGGCCTTTATGTGGGTCTTTGATAAGCTGGCTGGGCAATTGGGGACATTTTGATTTTCCCTTAAAATTGAAGTTAGACTAGACTGTGGTGAAAGTAAAAACAAGGCTCCCGGATATAACGATGAAGATTCCCAGGTCATAATGCGGGCGACTCCAAATCTTTGGTTATTGTCAATTAATTGTGTGCTTGGGTTGACAGGGATGGGGACCGCCACCCCTTAGGGCCTCTTGGTTTTTCAGTCTGACTTTTATCATATATATCATAATTATGAAATCATCATATAAAAGTTTTATATTCCACTCTTAGAGCTAGGTTGTGACATCTCTGAATTAACTTATGGAATTACTATCTGCTTTGACCTGTCTCATATCGAGTCTCATGATTTTGTCCTTTGGTGTAAAGGTCACCACCTTTCAGGATGTCACCCATTCTAGGAGTGCTCTTATCTTAGTATGCTTAATTTTGGAGTTCCAAAGGTAAACATTACTGAAGGCATTTTTGTGACTTGATCATAATTTTCACATATATATTCCATAGTCACTCCTCCTATATTCATTGCATGTTTTAGTTCATTCCTACCCCCATTCGCCATCCTAAGAGCAGCTCCTTATCCAAGCCCTCTATCTCCGTTGTCCACTCCAGACCAAATCATCACATAGATATTGGAGTTTACTTCATGTCGCTTCCCCTAAGCTATGTTTCTACATTCTCCACCTAATCTTCAGTCATTGTAGATTATATGCCTGACATTCATTATCGCGTCAATAATGCACTTTTATTCCATCTTCTTTCGATGTTCATTTTTACACAAAAGTTAGGGTCCGAGTCATTTAATGTATGAGGCACGAGAAGTTCGAATTGTCATTGTAGCAACTATGATGGATCTTAGGATCGTCTCATATGGCAAGTGACAATTCGCCAGATTGTTTAACAGAAGTTCGAATTGCCTTTAAAAGTATTTGCTTTTGAGACAGGTATGCGCTTATTTTCAGCATCGTGGAAAGATTATTTGTTAACAAAATATTAATTAGCTATTTGTGTTAAAAACAACCATGGGTGTTAAAGTGACATTCTCCTCATCTAAAAAGGATCTTACTTTAGTTCTCTTTTAGCCGCTCTTATATACTAAAAGCAAAAGCTTCCCCTTATCCCAATTCCAACTTTAACCGAATTGAATATATAGAGTGCTTCTTTTCAAATATGATTCAAAGTTCTCTTTCCTTCGTACCAAGTCAATCATCAGAAATATGTAATGAGCTTACATAGCAAACTAAAAGGGAATGGATTGAGATGTATAAAAAAAGTATAAAGCAATGGAAATTAATTTTTATTTTCTAAAACAATCTTATAATTGCTACAACTTAAACCGACTAGTCGGTTTTATTGGTTAATTAAAAAAATTTGAACCGTTATCTAATACATGGAAATCTAATCTTTATAAATAGCTATACAACCCATGGGCATTAGACTAGTAAATCATAACTTAATGTTGGATAGTCTTGAGTTTCTCCCACTCAAAAAACTAACTTAAAAGATAAGGTCTTCTCTCATACTTATAACTTGATCACCAGCCCTTTTTGCAATCAATATTGGATAAACTCCAACAATTTACCCCTCATAGATTAATTCCGCAACTAACTTGATTCAAAATATTTCACGAAATCTATCTATGTTGGGAGCAAAGGGCGAGACTAAACATGTGAGGGCTTAGAGTAAGTCTCCACCCATTAGATGAAATTGTTTAACTTTAGTATTTTCTCTTAGAGAAAGCATGTGGGAGATATCGGGATTATTAGGGTATAGAGGCGTTTATAGTTCTTTCTCTTTTTGTATTTTGAGAGGTAAATCTTTGCAGTTATTGTCTGCCCATGAATGGAGGCAACCGATTGAATCACATAAATTTCTTGCGTTGTCTTTTGGCTCTCCATTCTAATTTTTAGACTTTTTGATAGCACAAGGTTGAGACTCTGTTTGCTGATGGTCATGTTAGGAAGTTCGAATTGCTATTTCTCCAGAGTTAACATTCTTTTCCTGAAGAAAAATAATTTGATGGAATATGACATAGCGCGTGGTTGGTACGTTTCTTTTTTCTTACACCTAAAGTCATGCGGTTATTATGTTGACTTCAATATTATTTACCTGTTGAGCCGCCATAGCCGGTGGATCCTCTTCACAGTGGGCATGGTGATTGGTGAACCCTGGACATAAACAATAACACAAATTATTACATAGAGAATGGCTGCCGGCCAAATATTGTTAATCACAAGCCCACCAATATGGAAGAGTCCTTCCCATCATATACTAATACTCTCCGATGTCTTTGGGAAGCTCCCATGCGGGATTCCCATAGGAAATTGCAAAAATTGCTAATCAAATGTATCTGTCTCATTCTCAATCTAACTCTGATGTATTTCATTTCAATAATTTTGCTAATTAAATGTATTCGTCTTGTTCTCAACCTAAATCTGATGTATTTCTTTTCAATAATTTTGCTTATTAAATGTATCCATCTCATTCTCAACCTAACTCTGATGTATTTCTTTTTAATAATTTTGCTTATTAAATGTATCCATCTCATTCTCAACCTAACTCTGATGTATTTGTTTTCAATAATTTGCTAATTAAATGTATCTATCTCATTCTCAACCTAACTCTCACATGTTTCATTTCAATATTTTATCTTCTACTGATGGCATTTTATCATAAAATGAGTCATGAAATAGTTTGTTAAACGTGTACCTGATGCAGATATTTTTTTCCCGGTTTTGATATTTTAAGTAATCTTTTGGTTAAGAATGGTATGAGGGAGCAGGTGCACGTTTACATCATTTTGTCAAGCCGTGAATACTTATATTTTCTTCGCATGCTCTAAATTTTGGTTGCATTCATCATGTGCAGTTACCTGCTAGATTTGAAAATTTTCGTCTCTCCTTTATTTATTTATTTAAATTTTTTTAAAATGAAATGCTTAGAGGGGCTAAACATTTGCGCTCAGTTATTTTATAGATTATGTGAAAGGAAGATCCCAGCCCATGAGCTTGGTGAAAACAAGTAGTGTTGTTCAACATGAGTGCTTCAGCTTTTCTGTAGAAGCAAATAACCCTATCTGGAGTGACCATTTAATTTTTTGGCCCCGTAAATTGAACGAACATATAAGTTTCTGACAGGATATTATCCATAAATTCTTAAATATGACTTCGAATCAAAATTAAATATATTATAATATGCCTTGAAGCCTCAACGACTTTGCAAATTTCAAAGAAATAAAGAATATGCTAGGAGTGGATTTGAGACGACACGGACTTTCAGTGAAATTTTATTGAACTAAAACAAATGACCTACATTCGTGGAGGTCATGTTTGCTTATCGACTAGAGTTGAATATAAATTGCTAATGGAGATGAGTACAGTGCAGAGAAAAAGTAAAAAGCTTACAAAGCACGACTGAAAAACTTTTACAGACAAAGATTAGCACTGAAAATGGTAAACCTAATCTAATTCGAAATTAAAATTCAAACTTAGGCAAAATCTAAAATAAATTGATCCATTATGAATGATCTTCTCATATTCATATTCTTCAAAGTCAAATCCAATGTGTCGTTGTGATTTTTCCAATGTCTTGATAGTTGATGATTCCCCTCTTTTCCTGGACCCTTTTGTGTCTTTCAATGGCCATTCTGTTATGAGTTTTGGTTATTCTCAGCATGAATCTATAACTGTTTTGACTTGCGCTCTACTCTAGGGTGATTTGTAACTACTTCTAATCCCTTATTGATGGATTATCTTTGTTTCAATCTTCAACTTCGGTGCATAAATTGAGTCAAGCTATCATCGCCCATCTCATGCTGTCCATTGGAAACTCATGTTTAATGAGCTAATCATCCATTCTGTCGATGGCCCTTGTGATTCAACTGTATTGCCATGGCCTTCATGATATGATCTTAGCAGACATTCCATTGATAAGAATTTGTGGATTAAGTGTATTGTCATGACCTGGTTTTGACAATTAGTTTCCTTACGTTTAGGTCCAAATGTTTTACCTGTGTGAATTTTAACAATTCGGTTGGACTTATATTTATGATCTAAAGATTGCCAATTTTTTTTTTCATGCTGAGACATTTTGCAAGTGTCAATACCGTGAAAAGCTCTTGTCTCGTAGTTGGTTCAGTTTAGATCTTTGGGTTTTGATTTTACCAATGTTTCCCTACAAAAAGTGGCCATGTTCGTTTGAGACGAAAGAGGGGTGTTGGGCGAGAGATGCCTTTTTGGATAGCTTACGGTAAACCTCAGTGCTCAAGAAGTTTCAGGGTGAGATGAGCTAATTCAAGGAAATTATATTAGCAAAGAACATTTCAGGATGGGTTCGTTATCTACCTTTGCATTTATATATAAAAGTGGGTAAAATTCGCATGAGGCTCACTGATGTGGCATATTTATGTGCAAGTTTTTATCTAGTAATTTGCTTTTGATAGTCAATGCAGCAAACCTCTAAGCTAGCAGATATCTAATCTTAGCAAATATCTAATTCACCATCTCTGATTTATATGCATATTGTGATAATAAATTGCTATCTTTTTAGAAGAAATTATATATATATTATTGTTTATGTCTATGTGAGTTCTATCTTGAAAACCTATACAAAATTGGATGAATGATGAAAGATATATGGCGGGTATAGTTCTATGTGCGTCACATTTTATGCGAACGGAGTCCTATATCTGATTTTGTAGTTCAGACGAATAAAGTCGTGCATTTAGTACTATGAATATTAAGGGTGCTCTTCATATATAGATTGTTTTGAGTATGAAACCATTCATCTCGATAGCATCTATAAAGAAAAATTAAATGTTCAAAAGATAATATCCGACGTTTGCCTATATTTTGCTAATATAAAAATATTGTTGGATTTCTAAGGGGGTGCAACAATTTCCTACATGAGTTGTAAAAAGAAAATTTTAATGTGCATGTTTTGGCCAAAACAAGTTTTTTTTGGTCAAAAATTAACAATATAGCCCAAGATTGATGGGTTACAAAATGGTTTGATGTCCAAACATAAAATCAACCAAAGAGGATGAGGGGATTAATAATCTAGTTCATTATGAGAGAACCGGTTCAGTGTGCCTTAGCAACCCAATCAACGGCCCGATTATATTCTCTCAATTCAAAGCATAGTTTAGTTTCTTTAAGTTGGCCCAGCAAACTAATGTAGTCATGGATGATAGATCGTGTGGCCTAAGGTGCTTCGGCCCAGCCTAGGATGCATTCCACCGTTGATAAGCTGTGGGACGATAGGACCATGCTTAGATCACTTGATACGTGCATGCGCAAATTAGTTGGAAGATTGCCTTCAGCTCGTTCACTTCGCGCATCCCTTTTCTCTTTCCACCAGTTAAGTGCCTCACAAATAGCTAGGGTTTTGGCCACAAGCGTGGATGGGGTGAAAATCCGTTTCGCAAATCCGTCGAGGAGGACCCCATCTCTGTTTCTGCTCTCCCTGCTACCGATGCCTCTAGATTCGAGGTGTTCCATGCATTGTCCACATAGATTTTGTAGAGGAATTGGTTTGTCAAGCCACCTCCCGTTGCTCCTGAAGACCTCCCCTCTACTCGCGCTGCAGCCGAGGATCTCTCGTCTGCTCAATTAGTGTTGTTCCTCCCCTGTTGCGCTTGTAATTCTGTTGAATATATGGTTTATTCAATTATCAAGCTTGGTTTGGGGCCTTTTGCTTGAAGATCTAGTTTTTCTGAGCCTTCCATACCCTCCAAATAGCTTCGGCGAACTCAGCTTTGGCTTGTAGGCTTTTCCTTACAGTAAGATTCTCTCATACCCATTTATCTATTCGATTATTGATATCTAGAGAAGTGTTGGCTACAATTCTCTAATCCGACCATACCATCTTTGTCCAAGGATAGTGGATAAATATGTGCTCAGTCGATTTAGGAACTTGGCCACAAAAAGACCACTCTTGTTTAGGTCCTTTTGTAGGCAAAGCATTATTACATGCACTCCATATGAAAAATCTAACCTTGGGCTAGGTTTTGAGTTTCCCCCGGGCTAGGTTTTGAGTTTCCCCCAATTTTTGTCCATAGTTTTTTAGGAGACTAGTATGATGAGGATGGTTGATTTATCATTTGGAGTCTTTTGGAGTCTTGAAGTTTGTTGTACCAGCTCTTTACCGTGGAGGTGTCTAAATGATTCATTGTCCATATCATCTTGTTTGGCCCAAGTGTTAGGCGTAGCGGTGTAGCTGCAACTTCCTTAGCAATTCTTTCGTTGTAAGTTTCCTGTAGTAGTTGAAAATTCCATTCTTGTTTAGTTTGATTGATTAATTCCGCTACTAGCTGATTGCCGGACTGCCTATCTTGCACGAAATTGGCTATCTATCCTCTCTAATTCAGATCTTACTGTCATCTGCAGCCTCCCATTTTACTTCTTGCTCAATTGTATCTCTTCCCATTAGGAAGCTTTGCCACCCCCACGAAGGTCGGGGGCCTTTTTTGGCTATCCAAAAATCGCCTCTAGGAAAGCAAATACCTCTCAGCAAACTACTCCATATGATTGTTTCATCTTGTATAAATCTTAAGAAGCACCGACGCTCTCTAGAAGACTTCATGTTGTGTCTGACACCGACACGTTCCGATATGTGGTCAATGAGTGTTGGAAAATTCGACATGTGGTCAACTCTTCCCGACACGCTCCGACACGTGAGTCCGAAATTCCGACACGCGACTCCGACACACATGGGGTCAATTTTGAAAATTTTCAATACTTGAGGGGTCAAAATATAAATATGTGAAAAATAATGAAAATAACAAAAATAAAGAGAAAAAAAGAAAATTTTCACTCTCAAGCTTCTTACTTATAAGTTTTGACCTTCTTGTGAGTAACAATGGAATGTCCCTCTTCTCGCTGGCATCGCTCCGCTACCCCTGCAAAGTTAAAGTTGTGATTTTTTTTTTTTTTTTTTTTACTTCTTTCCACCTCTCGGAGGCGTCACTTGCGAGTTATCTCTTTTGGTCACATTTTCCATGGCGAATTTAGTTATTTCCTTTTCTTTTGGTTGTACTTTGAGAGTTCTTGTCCTGGATTTTCATTTTCTTCGAATCTTGTTTTGCAAAGGAGCTCAAGCCAATCTATATCACAACTCTGAACTCGGTCTGTGATTATAAGAAATCTCATTAATTTCCGACAAATGTAAGAAAATAGTACATGTTCCTTCAAATTGAAAGTAGGACATGTTCCTTCAAATTTACTCTTTTGTGTTTATAATTTTTGAATTTCTCATTCAATCTCTATCAAATTAAAATAATAAATGATATAAACAAATGTTGGATTAATATTTTTAGTATAAATTAATTCTATCCTCTTTTTATTATTACTTATTATATATATATATATATATATATATATATATATATATATTTTAATATATAACGTGTCAAAACGTGTCGGAATTCTCTATTTTTGAGAAATAACGTGTTGGTGTGTCGTCTCGTGTCATGTTGTGCCGCGTGTCCATGTCGGTGCTACATAGTATAAATCTCCAAGCTTTTCTCTCCAATAGTGCTTTATTGAAATCAACTAAGTCTTTGAAGTCTAACCCCCTACAATCTTTCCTTTTTTATTCAAATATCCCATCTTTTCCAATGGATACCCTTTCCCGCAGAAATTTGTTTCCACTAGAAAGATGGTACTCTTTTCAATAGCTTTTCAAATTGATATAGGAATTTCGAAGATCGACAAGACAAATTGGGGTAATATTTGGATTACTGTCTTGATCAGTATTTCTTTTCCCGCCTTAGACATCAGCTTTTCTTTTCACCCTTCTAATATCCTTTTAGCTCTTGCTAGAATCCAAGAAAACATTTGATTCTTTGTTTGTCCCCAATCTGAAGGTACTCCTAGATATTTACCTGTTTTTTCAATGATTGGCACCCTTAATTTAGCTGCTATATTCTGTTTTAATCCTTGAAGGTGGTTTCTTTCAAAGAAAACTTCAGACTTGTTGAAATTAATGGACTATCCCAAAACAAAGCAATGCTGATTCAACGTGTTTGCTCAATTATGAGCCTCAATACTTGTACCATCCAAGAAAAATATAGAATCGTCTATAAATAAGAGGTGTGATAGTGTTGGGCAATGTGTGTTCAGCTGAATACCATTTAGGCTTCCATCTCTTATAGCATATCTTGGCTGAAGAAATTATCTACAATGCTGAATATATCCTCATGAATTTCTAACCAGTTACTTTGGTAGAATAATCCATTGAGTCCATTTGGTCCCGATGCCTTTGTTGCGCTCATTTGAAAAATTGCAAGTTTCAATTCTTTCCCTATAACAGGCCCTGTTAAAGCTTCATTCATCGTCAGAGCGATCACTTCTTGACATTGGTCCAACACCGACTAATATTCTCTATTCCCCACCATAGTATATAGAACCTATTAGAAGCTTGATATGTGTTGCTTAAGAATCAAGGGGTCCCGACTCCAATTGTAATCATCAATTTATAGCATAGAGATTTTATTTTGTTGTCTCCTTCGTATTTAGTTACATGGAAGCATTTTGTTTTTTTATCCCCCCATTTGATCCAATTAATCCTAGATCTCATACCTAGTATATTTCTTATTGTCTCCACAAGCTTTTGATATACTGGACTATTTGGCGATATTTCTCCTGGTTTTGACTTCCTTCAGCCCTATTCATTAACTCGGTGATTCTTCCCTATAGAGAGAGGATTTCAGGGGATGCGTTTTTGAATCTTTTGCTGCTCCATCACCTTATTCCTTCAATTACCTTCCTTGTTTTGCCCACAATATTCAGCAGATAGCCTTCCTCATCTCTCTAGGCTCTTTGGACCACTTTTTATATTCTCAATTTTCTGCCTAGAAAGCTTCAAATCTAAACATCTTCTTTTTCCTCACCCCCAACTTAATCTGTTTGCAGAAAAATCCAAACCAATTGTTGGACATGCATATGCCTCTACATTAGGGAATGAGACTCTCCAATCAAAGTTTCAAAGAGCCCTATCAAGTCTCTTTTAACAAGTTATGCGCCTTTTTGGTTATTAGTCCATGTGTAAGTACACACCCATTGCTCTCTATATCCATTAATGAATAAGAATTCAGAAAATTTTGAAACACAACCATTCTCTAATGATCTAGTTGACGTTTTCCAACTTTTTCCCACTTATATGGAACTTCATTGAGATCTCCAATACATAGCCGTGGGAGACAACTTGAGCATAGATAGACCACAAAGTTTGCCATAATTTTAACCTTTCTTGGTAATTAGTATATGCATGAATGAAAGAGATATTCATATGACTTTGCTGTTTAGATCCTTGCATCTAACATCAATGAGTTCTTCAGTACTTGTTTCCAAATTCACTTGAAGCTCCTCATCCCACATAAAAGTCAATCCACTCTCAATTCCAACCGGATTAATTATAATAGCATATTTAAACTGAAGATGTTTTCTAACTCTTTTGATGACATTTTCCTCATTCTTGGTTTCCATAAGGAAGACCAAATTGGATCTTTCTCGAGTTACTAAGGCTCGAAGATGCTAGTCTATCAAGGGATTACCCAACCCTTGATAGTTCTAGCTCAACAACTTCTTGTATCCCCTAGTAGCTTATTAGGGCTAGCCACCAATTTCCGCTCATTTACCCCTTCCTATACCTAGACTGGGGTATCTAGTAGATTCTTTTTATCCAGCAAATTCTCTAGTATCCCTCTCTTCTCATATGGAGTGAAACATTTCTGTCTTTTTGCCGCTGGTTTTTTAAGTCCCGTCTTGTCACGCCCCGAACCTTGAGCGTGTGCACATCTCTCAGCGTCGACTAACTTTTGCAATGTTCCCAAGACGCATCACCGACCCTTTCTTTTTATGCACATGCGGAAGCGAAATTTAAACATATACCCGGACAACAACAAACATGGGATAGAAAAGCAGGACAACCAAATTTCATCAATCACGCTTTATAAACAAGTCAATCAGTCCTACGAGTTTGTACACTAAAGGTCTACCCTAAAAGAATTACTGGACAACGTATACTCCGGATCCCTTCGACTCTGGCTCGGGATCCTCCACGACACCCTCCGGTATCTCCAAACTAAGGACCTGAAAAAAAAAAATGTAAACCATGACGGGGTGAGAATAAATCTCAGTGAGTCAACACCATAAACCTCGTTTAGGAAAAAAATTCACCTAGAGGCGTCCTATACATAGACCACTCAGCACTTACCTCGCCTCGGCACCTACCTGCATATTAGTGCATCTCACAAAACATATGCATACAGTGAATGCATTCAATGACCGGAACACATCACATCACTCATCAAACGATTCACAAGGATTCCAATTATAAGGCCAAATCATGATGACACGTCCCATTTCGTGCCACACAATTTCGTCCCATAATCAGGCGCAGATAACTCATATCGGTGGTTCAATCCACACCCGATATTCACTCTCAATATCCAAACTCCATATTCTAACTCACTATTCAAACTCAAGGTTCTAGAGGTGGTCCCCATGAAATTCTATTATCAAGTGGCACTTAGTCCCTGACTACAATAAGCAACAGCTTAAGGCTCTAAAGGTGACTCACACAAAGTTTCTTTGTCATGTAGCACTTAGTCTTTTCCTACACATAGCAATAGTACAAGGTTCTAGAGGTGGCTCCCACAAAGTCATGCTATCATATAGCACTTAGCCCCATTTTACAAATAGCAACAGTACAAGGTTCTAGAGGTGGCTCCCACAAAATCACGCTATCATGTAACACTTAGCCCTCGACTATGCATGACGGTAGTACAAAGCTTTAGAGGTGGCTCCCATGTGACTCAGTTCATCATATAGCACTTAGCCCTTGACTACAATAAGTAACGGTACAAGGTTCTAGAGGTGGCTCACACGAGGTTTCGTTATCGTATAACACTTAGTCCTTTACCTATTCACAACACATTTGGTGGCCTCAACACTATGCATATCACCCTTCAATAGCCATCATTTGCCATGACTATAAACCATCACCATAGCATAACCATTCACATCTCATTACGCACAAGTTCCAAGCGTATTATAGGTCAACCACATCACCAAATATGTAGTTTCTAGTAAGCAAAGCATTAAGAATAATGACAAACTACTACTGGCCCTAACCGGCAGAAACGATCCACTCGCATATCTCCAAGTTTAAATCCAGAAACCTAATTAAACGAGTTCAGAAAATTCCCAAATTTTAATATGTTGTAAAGGACACGTAAACAAACATTTTTCATAAGACACCTTAACCCAGATCCTTCTAGATTAAGCTCAGTCAATTGCTCAATCCAGTACAAAAACTGTGTTCGTTTTTAGAAGGTTTGTTTTCCAAAATTAGTTTGGTTTGAGATTCAAAACTTGTTCATTTGATATGAAACTTGACTATGTTAAACTGCAATATGGGAAAAACAACTTTTATGAAGAAACTCTTTTGAAAATCGAACCCTAAGAGTTAATAAAAATCTATAGAATCCCAAAAGGTCACTAGTTCCAACAAAAACATAGATTCTGTTTTGTTTTTAACAAAGTTGAAATCATATTCTTTTAAATCTATAAAATCTTGAGAAAAATATATGTTATAGCTGAAGGTATCTAAAACATTTTTCAAGAAAGAATTTACCTCAAAATCTTAACACATTTCGATCCACAAAAAGGGCAAACGGCGAGGGTCCACGAACCAGCTCTGAGAAAACTCTATTGAATTGGACTAATCAATCCTCATTAGTGCTAATTTCACCAATTAGATCAACACTAATCCATCTTAAGGCTAATCTAACCATTCTAGATTATCACTAATCTATCTTAAGGCTAATCTCACTTAATACTAATTTAACTAAGCTAATTAACACTAATCTAACCTCCTAAGTGTAATTAATAACCTAATAATTAACAACCTAATCAAGAATTAGGGAGTTAACTCACCGGATTAGCGAGGTGACGAGTCCACAGTGACGGTGGCACGAAGGCGGTGAGGAACCATAACTATGATGCCACCAACGGAGGATTTACCGGGGCCGAAAAAGCTCACAAGGCTCACGGCTTGAGCTGGTAGGACCGAATCTGCTCGAGGGGTTGCTGATCAAAAGGGGCCTGAACGAGCTGGTGTTGGCGCGGCTGAATTGAGCTGCTGGTGGCGTTGGCAGGGCTGTTTGGTGGTGGACGTGTGGCTGTGCGCGAGGATGGGAAGTTGCTGGAAATTCTGGTGGGCTGGAACGGTGAGTGGACTGAAGATGGAAGAGGTGGGCATGTGCGGGTGAAAACAATGGGATGATAGTGCTGATGGATGGGAGGGGGAAGATGGGTGATGCGCTGGTGATGATGGAGTGATGGGGTCGTGGGGTGAAGTGGTGGGTTGATGGTGGTGATGTGGTGGAGATGATGGAGTGATGAAGATGGGGGATGCTTCGGCTCCAGCTGGCTCACGCAAGGAAGAAGAATGAGGGGGAGAGAGAAGACCTAAGATGAGGAATGGTGGGAGAAAGGAAAAAGGAAGGGGACGGCAGAAGGGGAGGGGGATCGAGCGTGCGCATGGGGAAAGAAAGAAAGGGAGAGAGAGAGAGAGAGAGAGGGAGAGAGAGGAGACAAGGGTCTTGAAAGTCAAGGAAAAAAAAATCCAAAACACTCGTCACAAGCCACAAAAGTCTTCAAGCTTTATTCCTATGTCTCATAATACTTTCTTGAATATAATTTCCCACAAATAAGGATTTTTGCGCAGCAAAATAGACCATCACTTCTCCCATCCGAATTTATTTTCTTTTCCAAAATGTCCAAAATTGATTTTCCATAAAAATCCCGGACTTGACGAAAATTTCCCGAAAGATGAGACAAGGTCTTAAAAATAAATCGTGATACGCTCGAACGCCCGAATCCCGAAACTGAATTCAATTTCGTGGTTAAAATCGACCAGACACAATTTTAGCGAGATCTAACCTACCGAGTAGCCTTTAGGGATTTTAGCGCGTTTGACCGGTAGTCAAAAATTTCGATCCACGTTTATGCATCTCCGACTTGTCGGCGACTCTCGATTGTCGTAAATATCTCAAGATTTCAATTACATGTACCGGGTACAGAATCAGCAGAAAATCGGGTTAGTGCCGTTCGACGCGAATTTTGCAATCAGGTGGAATCACCCACAATCTAATTACGTGATCCCGTTGAATCGACCTATATCTGATACTAATTGTTTATAATGGTGCCGTATTGACTCTTGCTGATTATTACGGTCAAGTAATCAATTTTTGATCGAATTCTCAAGTCTGCCGCGTTTATATCCCTTAACGGCTTTACCTGATAGGTCATTCAACTTGTGAGTGACATCATCAACGCATCGACGAAATGCCCATTTAATAAAATCAAGACGGAGTCAAAATTCAGGATGTCACACGTCTAGTCCTTCTTTATGTCCCTGCACTTTTATAACTTTTTGTTAAAGGAAGAGATGGTACTTGAGTTTGCTATGTTCTTTTCCCTTTATATGGGGCTGCATCTTCCTCCATTTTTTCATCATATACTGTCACATTGGCTACTGAGTTGTGAACCATCAAAGCCTTACTCAGACCTATTTGATCTTTTTGTAGGTCCATATCTTCTAGAGGTATAGGTGTTGCTGGTACCATTTCCTCTTCCTCAAGGTTTGGATCTATTTTCCCGTAAAAAGTCTTCCAATACATGCTATACTCTTTCACTTCAGCCTTCAACCATGAACCATACCTACCAAGTTTGTCTTGAGCTAATCTTTTTTTTTTTTTTTTTTTTTTTTTTTTTTGTAAGTTGTCTTGAGCTAATCTTGTCTCCTCATAAAAATATTTTTGGACAAAAGTTGGCATAATGTCCCATACAACCGCATGAATTGTAGAAATGAGGTAACCTCTCATATTTAAAATCAATCCACCACTTTCTACATCTCAGCTCAATTATTGTTCCTATTTTCAGTGGGCAAGTTAGTTCTTGCCTCTATTCTGACCCCTCTACTTTTCCCACCTTCAAGGCAATGTTTCATACAACATTTTTATGTGGATTTTATTATGAAAGTCAATATGTAGCTAAACGAATGATCAACATTGATGGTTGGTATAATTCCATCTTTTTCACAACTAACGTGAACAAAGTATTATATCTGGTATAATATCGGTTACATTATTGTTCACTAGCATAAAGTCTTATATTTGGTGTAATTTGCATCACTGGTATTCTTCGTATGTAGATCTTATCTATTATTGAGCTCTTTGTCTCAAAAGCACCAATATAAACAACGAGATATGAAATAGATTTTTAATCACGTACTAGACACCCATTAATTGATTTGATATTTTGAGATCCAGGTTTTAGTTAAGAATGGTATCAGAGAGTATATGCATGTTTACCTTATTTGGTCAAGATGTGAACATATATCTTTTCCTCGCCAGCTCTAACTTTGGTTGCATTGATTAAATGCAGTCACTTGCCAGTTTGAAAATTTTCTTTTATCTCTTTTATTTCATTTTATTTCAGAATAAAGATGAGCTAACCAAGCCGAGCTATATCAAATATACACGGCGGCTTCTCCACCTCTATTTTTCCCTAGGAAACCGCTCTTAACTTTTTTAACCAGTTAACTTGGGAAGATTAGAATTGGAAACTCTTGCCTGAAGGTATTTCCTTAAATCCCACAAAACAAGACTCCTTGAATATGAAGCAAGAAAAAGCGACATAAGGAAACGAATAATTCCAGAGCAAATAAATTACCGAAACATGGATAATCATAAGTAGATAATCACATATTTAGGATAGAATGATGGGGGATTACACCCTTTGGCCAAAAACTTATTTTGTTGACTCGAATACTTCTATAGTTCCAGTCTGCGCAGCATGTTTCGGTTGAAAGTATGTATTTATGATATATACGTTGATGAAAAGTCTTTAGTGTTGGAAAATGACGATTATAGACGTTCTATCTTAACTTCTTTCTTGCCAGAGATTCCGCTTGTTATGAAGTTGATTTTATTTGCAGATGATGACTAAAGGATAGCAGCCGATAATTGAGTCGCTATCCTACAAATAATGTACTTGAGCAACTTTGACCTTAGTACATCACAGGCACACCAATGTGGAGGAGTCCTTCACGTCGTACGCTACAGTTCTCCGTTGTTTCTGGGCGGCTCTCGTATGGGAATGCCATGAGAAATTGTGAAAATTTTCTAATTAAGTTTATCTGTCTTATTCTCAACATAACTATGATGTGTTTCGTTCCAATATTTTATCTTCTTTGATTGGCATTTTATTGTTTACTTATTGACCCTAACTTCTCCGGAATCTTTAAAGCAGCTAACAAACTGTTCAGATTTTATGTTTGTTTAACTTTTCGCATCCAAAAAAATGAGTCATGAAGTAGAATTTAGATGCATACCCGACACGATTTTATTTTTTACGATTTTGTTTTTTTCCCATTAACTGATTTTGATATTCTAATTTGCCATCTTTTGGTTAAGAATAATGTTAGGAAGCGTATGTTTACATCACTTTGCCAAGATGTGAGTTATTTATGTTTTCCTCACTGACTCTTTAACTTTGGTTGTATTGATCAATCGCATTCATATGCCATATTTGAAAATTTCCTTCTTCTTTTATTTTATTTTTTCAAAAGGAAATGCTTAAGGTGGCTAAGTGTGGAATCATACATAACTATCATGTGTAAGTAATAGACAAAGCACATACAGTTAGCCACCTTAAGCTTGTCGGATTCCATGGAATCCTACATATGAAATTTCATATGTAGGATTTGCATATGTAGGATTTGCGGAACACCATCATGTGCAGTTAGTTTTTCATTATTTACACATCGCTTGTAGGATTCCATGAAATTATTGAGGGCTACTCTTAACTTTGTCTATTACTTACGCATGAGATTCGCGGGTCTGGATCGGATACATGAATTGGGCTTTCTATAACAAACCCCTTCAATAGAATTAAACCCAAACCTCCAAAGACTAACTCTAAACACTTAAAACTAAATCAAGCGCAGACTCACTAAAACACAAGTCAAACCTATTTTGTTGTTATAGCTGCATTAATCCCGTTTTTACTATAATCGCACTAAGCTCACCTTAAGCACAAAATAACCCATTGCCCAAAGTTCATAAATCCTAAGTAAGCCCACCCTTGTTATTTCCTTTTATCAATTTCTACTTCTAACGACTAAATCTACCTTATTTACATTAAAAAGATAAAACTGTCATGAATCTTTCACTTACAATATAAAGCGAAGGCCCCACTATTTTTTCCCCCTATTTTTTACTTTTTTCCATTTAGGATGGTTACCATAACAAGTATTTTGTGTCTAATAGTAAGGAAAAAATGCATTCTTTGATATAGTATAAAATTGAAAAATCTCTTCTTCATTATTGAACTTATATCAACTTATCTATTTTTTTTCTCTCTTTTATAAAAGCTCACTTTCTTGGTAAACTTTTGTTAATTTCATTAGCTAAAAATATATATGTAGACTCTTTATTTACTATATCAAAGTAAGTATCTTTTTTCTTACTATGTTGGTGAGATACTTTATGAAGGGCATGTAAGAGTTTAGAATAATATCTAATAATACACTAAAAGCAATATGCACAATGAGGTACTTTATCAATCTAAAGTAATGATATTTCGCTGGTATTTTTAAAAAATATTCATTACTTTATATAATGTTATGATTTAATTAAATTTCATTTGCTTAATAATTTATTTATAAATTTAATCAATAGCATAAAAAAGAACTAGATTTCTTAAAAATTTCTTATTTTGAAAAAAAAAAATATGGAAGTACTATATAATAATAAGAAAAAAAACATAGTACCTTTATACACTTGGAAAATTTACAATAAATAAAAAACTAAATATATGAAATTCTTAATTATGGTAGGTAGATCTTACATAGATATAGAAAAATCTAAAACAAATGAAAGTAAATAAATTTGAAACCACCTATATGGATTTAGTCGTGAGGTGGTGGAGATAGTATCGTCCTCTTTTTTTTCATTACTTCTTCCAGCTCCTGTTGTCTTCTTCCAGCAACCCAGAGGTTTCTTAAGCGTACCAAGAACAGCTCAAACGAGACTCCACCATGAGTTTAGTCGGTCCACCACCACCTGGCCATCACCGAGCACCACCCTTACTAACAAACACCGTCACTGGTCATCGTCCACCGCAGCATTGTCCATCATCGCCGGTCACCGGCCATCCCATATTCACAATCACATAACAACAGAACTATGGAGAACAGGAATTGGAAAAACAAACCGACATGAATATCCCATAGGATGGACACTCCGGTCATAGACTCCAGACATTTCCTCTCCGGCGAGCACCACAAAGATACCATCGGAAAATTTGCAAAACAGAGAGTAGAAACCTGAGAAAAATATACACTCAGATTTTCGACAAACGGTGTGTCATTGTGATTATCAAATCCAGTTCATGCAAATTGAGTAGTTTTTAGTCTAAAATCCACAATGGGGCAAAAATATCATCACAGATTATCCAGAAACAGCTTCGGTGCATAGTCTCTTAGGTATGAGTAAAATGAACACCAACTCGGCCTCGCACCTTGCCGGAATAGGGTAGACAATGGGGGACGTAATTGCCTATTTTATCAGCGATTCGGGAGCTGCGATGAACACAAGAGTCAAGAATTGGGGCTCCTACGATCGCTCACGAACGAAGCTAAGACAAGCAGATGAGGTTCAGACTAGACATGCTTTCTTCGGATCTTCTCGGCCAGAAACAGGGTAAAACAGAGTACGTTCTGTACTCTTCCAAAATCGTTACCTAGCAATAGTGAACGATGATGAGCGACCTCGTAAACGAAGAGCAAGCTTCTAGAATCGATTTCCTACGAATTTTTCCCCTCGAATACTTAAATCTCTCAGTGTATAGTATGCTTTTCTTCCTGGAAAAATCGGTGAAAGGAAGAAAAGGGGAGCAGCGGCTGAGGAAATTTGAAGTGGTGAGAGTCGATGAAGTGTGAATTTATGGCGGTCAGCAATGGAGGCCTGTAGCCATTGCCGATCTTGAAGTACTCGACTGAAGATGATTCAAGATGGAGAGATTTTCCCTACTTCCTTAAAAGAGCCACTTTTTCATTTTGTCTTGTGACGCCAGCCCTCTCCTTACGCTTCAAATCTTTAAAAGTAGAACTTTAGGAGGACTCGACGCTGGGCCTTTTTTTAAGCTCCATGGGCTGCACGTCCGAATGGGCTTAAACGACACCAAAATCGGATAGTGGCCTAACTTATGGGCTTTGTAGTGGTCCACGTAATGCAAGTTGGTCCGAACAATGTAAGATGGACTAAATGGGTGGGCTGGTGCGACTAAGCATTTTCTTTCGCCTTATTTATTTATTTATTTGCCCTTTTTTTGTTTTTGCAATTTTCTATTTTATATTTTTATTCCAACAAGTTCAAGTGTCGACAACTGCCTCTCTCTGAAAGGGAGCTCAGAGAGCTCATTTTATCAGTAAAATGTACCTGAATTTCGTTGATAGAGTTGAAATAGCGCAAAGGTCAAGAATGCAAAACGATCCAAAGATATACTTGGGAGATTTTAGGATTGCTCTCCCTTTATTTTGAAATTTTAGATTCTTTTTGTTTTATATATTTTTTATTTGACTTTGGGCTACAGAGGCGTGCTAGGTGATGGCACCCTCTGCTTTGGATCTTTTACAATGCTCCAGCGACGGCTTGGCAAAGAATCCTCCATGGATACCCAAGACAATTTGGTTTTGGAACTATTGGCGGGCATGTCCCATTCTTTCCTTTGTTGTTCTGATGCGATCCCATAATGATAAGCCAATGAAAAAATTGCAAAAATTTCGGTTTTGTGTGTGTTAATTTTGAAGTAATATAAGCAATATTATGAACAATACCTTGGACAGATCATGCATTGAGAGTTGCACACTTCTTTATTTATTGTTCAACACTCCGGATAAACACGTAAAATGTAATTTGCACAGAACCTGAGGGCATTTTTGGCACGAGAAATTTTCTAATTTACTATTTTTCTTTCCAAAATTCTCAATGAAAATGCCTTCGGTAGATATTATGGTTGCTGTGTTTTCAAAATTTGAACCTTAAAACTGAAAAGGTACAAGGATGCTTTAAAAAACCTGGCTTTACGTTTATTTGGGCAAATGACACTTATTGTCCATATAATCATGACAACGTGACTTATTTTGCCACCACAGAACAGTATGAGGACTGTAATTATAACCAACATAAGATTCAGATTAAAGTTATTTTTCCCAACCTATGTAGGGACCGAAAATATTCAATTTCCCCGGACAAAAAATGCAAAAGTAATGTGTCGCCACCAAATACAGCTTAATTGTTTATTGTCTCAGACCCATGGGCATTCCTTTCAATTAAAAAGTAAACACGTAAAATATATTACTCAGTCAAATATCCTAATTTGGTGTGTCTTGGCTCCACAAGTTCTGTTATAGTTGTTGGTGAGACAATTTTTATGGAATAAAGTTACTAATTACTGAAAGTAGGATTGACTTGGTAATACTTCGGCATGACAAATGATAAAGCTTCCCAAAACAGCCGTACACTCACTGAAGGTTTGCCACTTTGAACTTTTAATTTTTGTTATTCATAAACCTTGTGTTTCAAGCATATTGAGTTTTTATAATTCGAAATATTTTAAATTTCATACCATACAAATACTGACATATAAATTCAAATATTATCTTTTCATAATTGAAAAAAAAAAGGTCTTCTATTTCCAAAGAGAAAACAAAGGCGCTCCAAGGAAAAGGTAAGTTGAGTAAACGACCTCCCCTTCGCCTGCATCCCCGTTTCATTACTCGACCTAAAAAACAAGAAGTGCGAAAGACTGTAAGACTTTTAAAGTGCAATTTTTGCAGTCATGCCGGAAGCGGAGGTCGATGAAAAGTATCGACCACTATTTGAAGCCATGGTGAAAGCTGATTGGACAACTGTCAAGACAATCCTCCATAAAGATGACGAAGCAAGGATGGCAAATGTTACGAATGAATCCCTTAACGCGCTCGAATGTGCAGTTATGGCTGCACAAGAACAACATCACTTGGTCGAGAACCCGTCTCAAGTGCTTGCCCGGTAAATCTAAAGAATATAAAAATTCCATTTTGAGGAGCGCCCTCTACGATGCTGTTCAGAAAGGAAGAATGATGATGGTAACGGTATTGGTTGGAACCGTTGATTCCAAATCTGATGTCATGCCCCCCTGCCCTGTTACATGCTATTAGATATGCTCCTATGCAAAAGAAGATTATCTGGGACCTGGCCAGGCAAACAACATCTGCCCCATATACTAATACCATGAGGTGCCGTATTCTAGCCGGACATTTGGGTAGGATTTCGCACTTACTTATCTTATTTCATTTCCTTAACCGTTTGCTTTAATTAACTTTTTTGTTCTTGTGTCCCCAAAGAAATAAGCTTTTTTTTTTTTAGCTCACCGATACTCCGATGTAGCCACATCCAAGGATAAGAAAGAACATAGCCTATTGAGACTTGGCAAAGATGAAGTCTTAGTGCAGCTAGAATCAATTTTTGGGAAAATTGTATTTACGAATGTAGTATTTCTTGCACTTCTTTTTTTTAGATATGCACAATTCGAGCAACTCTATCCACATGGTATTCACTCTATTTGTTCCTATTTTTAGGTTTCCCCTCATGCTTCTGCAATACATCATTTGACAATTCCAAAGACATGAAGATGACTCGAGGTCTTTGTGTTAATCTGCTTAATATCTAAATTAAGGGACAAGGACTACATCTATTTATACAAATAAATATCTAAACGATGATGTATGCCACAAACTAATATCTAATATAAGTGAAGTTAGCTGAGAAGTCTTACTCAATGTCACATTGCCAAAGAATAATCGGAAATTATTGGATTTCAAGTTATAAAGGTGGATTGATCCCAGTTTTTTTTCCTAGCATATTCAAGCACTAATAAATTTAATTACATGCGCAATCTTCATTTCATGAGATTCACATGTATCTTTTTGTTCTCGATCAATTCCTAAATTGCCGACATGATTCTTCTTTCCTCTTTGTAGTCGTCCAACCAGCATTTAAGTGGTTCAAGACATCAAGTTGGATTCTCGCCACAAAATCAGGTACATGATATTGCCATGGTATCTGCAGAAAAAGACCTTATTTCATCCATGGGTAGAGATCTCTATAAATTAAAGTGTCAATTGATATTTTCAATATGTTCCTTTGAGATCATACTTTTTATTAATATGGACTGGCTACCAATTCGTATATTATGATATGACTCAATTCGATTTGATTCAATTCATAGTCTAAATAATATGTATTTATTAGGTGAATTTGTATAAATTACCAATAGAGAAAAGACCTATTGATCTGACACTAAATCTACCCATTTTCCATTAAAAAAGGAATTCTTTTTTTCTTATGACATTGTTTGTCATCGATAGATCCATCTCTTCTCCAATGCATGCATTTTAATTTTCAAGCCACATGAAGTTTACTTTCTCGATAAATATCTTAAATCTATCATTTTCTTCTTAACTACTATATATACATAAGAACTCGGCACAAATGTAAAAGCCTCTTCAACCTTTTGATTCTTTATCGTGGGAAAACTGTTTAATGTTACGTGCAGCACCTTTCATCAAAAGGATTAGAGAAATGAAGCTGAGGCATGAATGCTCGGTTGAGTTTGTAAACCTCGCTCTTAACGAGAAGAAGAAGGCTATGAGAACCTCAGAAATAGTCAAATTTTTAAAGGTATCAGGCATTGTCCATGACTCTGCATATAGCAGAATCCTTGAAATTGTGGAGTCGTGTCTTGACCAATTTCCGAAATTGATGTGGGACTCCCGTTCCCTAGAAGAACTAATGAAAGAAATGGTGCTCGGACGACAAGTTGAGTTGTTTAGACTAGTGAACGCATACAACAGAGCCGTAAATCTGAGTAAACATAATATGTACGACGACCTGATGGAGGCAAACGGCAACCAGAATGTGTACCGGCAAATGTTCCTGGAGCAGTTGTTATTATCCAGAGGGAATTTCGGTGGTTCAAGGTTGGTTTACTTTAGTTGTCTGCTACACTCAAGTGTTCTTCAATTTACTTACATTCACATTCATAGGCGTCCTTTATTTTTCTGAAGGTACTGGAAGAAAGGAGCAATCCTTCTTTGAAAAGTGTGAAATTTAAGGTCGGTTCATCGTATATGTTTGCCACCCTTTTGTGCTCTTTAATTTATAATGACATTGATAGGCGTCCTTTATTTTTCTGAAGGTATTGGAAGATAAGAGCGATCATTCTTTTAAAATTCTGAAATTGGTGAAAACAGAAGAAAGGAATGGGAAAACATGTCGGGAAATTTTTGTAGAACAACGCAATGATTTGCTCAAAGAAGCAGGGCAATGGATGAAAGATACATCATCTTTATCGTGTCGTGACGACTCTCATCATTACAATAGCTTTCACTGTGGCTTTGACAATACCTGGAGGCAATGACCGCAGTACGGAAATCCTGATCTTTATGAAGAAGGGTTCATTTTTTATATTTGCTGTTGCAGATGCTCTCACTCTCTTCTTCTTTGTAACTGTCACCTTGATGTTCTTGGCTATTGTAACTCTATGCTACACAATTGAAGATATTTTCCATTCACTACCGAGAAAAATGATAATAGGCGTCACTTTTCTCTTCCTCTCTTTGGCCTTTATGTTGGTGGCATTCGGCTCTGCTCTTACAATCGGCCTACGCGAATAAGCGAATGATTGAAGTGGATTTACGTCCTACTTACTTTGCTGGCTGCCATCCCTACCTATTTCTTCTTAAACGTACAGTTTCCCTTGTATGTCGAGATGGTCGAAGACATCTACTGGCCTCGCCTCTATCGTCCGCTGAAGCTTAGGAAGAAAAGAGGGCGGGACTTTAATTTTACAATCTTTTGGACCAAAGCGTCATGGGGATTCTACATTCCTCAACTTTGACGCATGTTACTTTGATGCTTCGTTTGTTAAATGTAGCTGGATAATAGCAGCTGTCTTCTTCACAGCAAGTATGTTTTTATTTTATTTTATTTTATTTTATTTTATTTTGATGCCTGTTACTTTGATGCTTAGTTTGTGTTGAGTCATGATGGATCAATGAAAGTCCGTGGTGCGTTGTCGACAGAATAGCTGTAGTCTAATATTACAATTTGGCAACTGAGAGAGGCAATCGTCGTCGATTGGAGAAAATCGGTGAAAGCTAGAAATCGACATACGAGGAAGAGCCGCTCGCTGATTACGAGATCGATGGAAATTCAGAAGTAGAGAGGATGCCGAATCGTAATTGGTTAAAGATGAGAACATACGGTTATAAATTAGTACAGTTGAGGCCTGGAAACTCGGGAGTTATTAGGATTTGGAATTTGAAAAAGACGGTTACAGTTGGTGCAAGGCTATATAAGGCCAAGGAGGACAATTGTAAAGCATCCGACCAAGTAATAACACTTACCAAATTTTCTGCAATTTACTTATCAATTCTTTACTTGCAATTCTTTATTCTGTACCATTTTAGTTTCCATAGTTCGGTTCATACTTATTGTTCTTGTCCAAGTCACCACACAACCCGATTCACTTTAAAAAACCAAAAAATCTATCTTTTGGTAAACGTATTTCAACGAGAAACATTTTCGATGGAACATCTTTTTGACACATTTTATGGGACCAATGAGGTCAATTTGAATAAGTGCAAATGGTGAAAACGAGGAACCAAGAACCTCGAAATGTCGCTGGCAAGGAGAGTCAATCCCCGCAACTAGTCAATGAGAGGCTTGCTCGATTAGAGTCATCATCCGCTAATGCGGTGGGAGATGACAAATATGATGAGAATTTAGCGAATATTCTACGAAATCTCACTAATGAAGAGAGGAGAGATTGGAGCCAAAGCTGGTGATAGTAGCGATTGTGAGAAGGATGTTTGAGGAACAACTAAATGATTGGGCTAATCATGGTTAATCATCTCGCAAGAGTGCTTAAGCCCATGATAGTCAACATGGTGAACGAACTTGCTTCTGGGCCGGGATGGTCAAGGCAGCCGTTTCCGGTGCCAGGAAGTCAAGGGGCAGCGAGGTATGTACCTTCGACCTCTTCTGTTCTTTAAACAATGTCGGTAATTTTGGCCAAACCGTACCACATTTCCATGCTCCAGGTCATTCCGGAGCTTGCGGATTGAGAGCGAGAGCAATTCGTTCGGTATTCCAAACTCGAATGTGATTTATTACAATGAGATGCTGTTCGATATGCAATCTTTGTAATTTTCAATTTTTTTATAATAACATTTTTTACATACATTTGAGGGAAAAAAAGTATTTGCTCAATTTCGGAAAGTTTCACCTTTTGAGATCCAAGATTTTTTTTCGTCAAAAGATTTAGGAATTTACTTTTCTAATTTTATGCATTAATATTTTGGTTGACTGGAAATTGTTTTTGATTGACTCATTATTTTCAGCGAACCAAATAGATGAAAGTCCGGACAACTAATTTTTGAAAAATATTTTCGTTCAAGCAAACGCACGCAAAATCTTATCCAAATTGATCTCTTACAAATGATCTTCTCATCTTTATGTCTTTAGAGTCAATCTTGTGTCGCGTGCAAAGTCTTACTTGAGAATAACCAAAATAAATAATAATAATAATAATAATAATAATAATAATAATAATAATAATAATAATAGTAGTAGTAGTAGTAGTAATAGTAGTAATAATAGTAATAGTAATAGTAATAATAATAATAATAATTATTATTATTATTATTATTATTATTATTTTTCTCTTGTAATTTGAGGAATGTAATAGATTAGTATGAGGTGCTAATTATAGTTGAACCATCAGCTGGACGTATCTCTAGTCTAAGGATAAACCATGATAAAATCTTGCATCTCAAATTCTGTTTTTTAATTTTTACTCTCTATATATGTTTTTTTTTTTTTTTTTTCGGTGGTTGTGCGGCGAAATCTAACCTTGCCATGGTTGGCGACAATTCGCTTAGGTGGACGAAACCCAAGAGACCCCAGCGGATGCAATGAGGCTGAGCGCCGGAGACGGCTGGGTGGAGTGCGGTGATAGAACCAGCAGAAAGGAAGGAAGACAGAGGGGGTGAGCAGATTTTGGTTTTCTCTGATCCTTTTCTCTATTTTTTGTTATATTAGAGTTTATGTGCGGGCGACATTGAAGCTTGTAATCCACTAATCGTGAACTGATAGGAGGAAATTTTTCCGACCAAGGATGGAGGAAAACACATCCCTAGTAATTTTTTAAATTGGCAAATGTTGTTGCGGAAACTAGTGAAGTACTGAAGTTGGACTTCTGAGTCGCCAGGTTGATCTAACTTGTTCTTTAGATATTCAAGCATCAGTAGCATAGACGGGCAAGACCTAATCTTAAGTTTCCCATGAAATTTTTCCTTGTTCGATACCATCAACTGCTCCCTGTTTTGGTAGTGCACCATATCTGCATTATAAAGTAAATCCAATGCCCCTCTGAACTTTGGCCTGCAATTCCCTGACGGAAAACTAAAGAACAATAACCAAGTATTTTAAACAATGGTTAAAATGGTAACTTTCAATGATCTACCTAAAATTGTGTTATTATAAACATCTCTACAATAGGCTATAAATTTAAAATGAAGTTTTTCCATCCTCGGGCAATTTAAATTGATTTCTATAGTAAACTCTATCGCTTTTCTTCTTCCTTGATTAACCTTTTTCTTTTCTTTTCTCTATCTTCGCGCACCCTTTTTTCGCTGGTGTTCTCACAATCCATGGATAACTCACTCTTAGCTTGCATATAATTCTAACCAACAAAATTGAGTCACATTTGCACAATTTTAATATTTAAAATTTTATCGACACAATTCTTCTCCTCTTTTGTGGTTGCAGTAAGTCAGCGGTTGAATATAACACTTTGGAATGCTACCACAAAATCAAGCGCGCAAAATTGAGACCTTATTTAATCGAAGGGTAGGGATGTCTTAACCGAAGGTGTAAACCAAACTTTTTGGTACATATCCGGCTTAAGATTTGACAATATGTGTGTGTGTGTGTGTGTGTGTGTGTGTGTGTGTGTTCTTGAGATGATGCTAAGGCCACGTAGACTTGAAAGATAAAAGGAAAAATTCCAAATAACAATATGAAGCGTTTTCATTTTTTCAAATAAAGATCTAAAGTGGATATTATTTCAAATAAGGGCACTAATGTGCCCTCGTATTTTCAATAAAGATATGAAGTAGAATTTGTTTCAAATAAAGGCTTAAAGTTGCCATATCAATCTTAAAGAAGATTTTAACCTAGCCAATGGAAGAGCATTTTTATTTTTTATCTTCTTTTAAAAAATTCATTTTTTCCTTTTTTTTTTTTTCCCCTTTTCCCTCTACCAGTCATGGTGGAGGTTGTCGGACTCAAGTGAGGGGTCGAGGGTAGTGAGGGTCACCCTGACCCACCTAGCCCAATTGAGGTGACCCTCACTCGATGCCGGATGTGGCCAACGGACAAGGCATGGTGATGGCTGATGGAGGGAAGAGGATAAAAGAAAAAAAAAGAAAAAGAAAAAAGATAGAAAGAAAAATTTTAAAATATACTTGGAATCTTTTTAATTAAAATGTCCCTTCTTCGATAGCTGAAATAGTTACTGACCAGCCAAAAGTCCATATTTGAGATGACTTAACCACTCTAGATATTTATTTAAGACGATTTGATTACTTCAAACTTTTATTTAAAATAGTATTTACTTTGAGTCTTTATTTGAAAAAATGAATGTATTTTAGTATCTTATTTGAAATTTTCACAAGATTAAAGGAATACCTCTTCGAAACCTGGCAAAAAAACCCTCGCAGTTTATAAAATTTACTGGAGTGCCATTCCGTGGGAGTCGAAATGTTTTCAGACACTATTTGTCGATCCCATGAAGCAAAGCTCAAAGATGGAATCTGTTTCTCTGTTATCCCTTCCGTCCGGATACCTTGTCTCCATCTCTTCCACATCTTTTCATGCGAGACACCTAGCAAGTGTCAAAATCCACGTCGGACACGACCCAGACTTTCCTCTTGAGGATATAAGCAATGACGTCACATGACCATTTTAGAAAACACAAGAGTGTCGCATACTTGAGGGCGACGACCTTTAATAGCATCCCTTGACTTCGATGACATCTTTAAGTCGCCCCCATGTTGGGCCAAAAAGGGATTATCCTAAAGACGTCCTTGCGTGACACGTCTACGATTAGAAAAGAAAAGGTGCTCAATAATTTCATACATAATTGCACTTTTTCAGACATGTCTCTATCCCACAATTCACGTGAAAAACAGTCCATCTTTATTTTTATTTATTTTTAATTATGAGCTAACAAAGAGCAGTTGATGGTCTCGAACAAGGAAAAATTTCATGGGAAACTTAAGAGACGGTCTTGCCCGTCTATGCTAATTATGCTCGAATATCTAAAGAACAAGTTAGATCATCCTGGCGACCTAGAAGTCCAACTTCACTAGTTTCCCTACCTATATTCGGCAATTTAATTTTTACTGAGGACATGTTTGTCGGAAAAAATTTTCCTCCTATTAATTTACAATCGGTGGATTACAAACTTGAATGTTACCACACATAAACTCTAGTATAACAAAAAATAAAGAAAAGGATCAGAGAAAGGCAAAATCTGCCCATCTTCTCTTTCTTCCCTTCTTTCTACTGGTTCAACCATGGCCGCCGCACTATCACCGCACTCCACCCGCCCATCCGGCAGTCGGCCTCATTGCATCCACCGGTGTCTCCATTGTGGGTCCATCCACCGTGAGCTAATCGTTGCCAACAACGGCAAGGGGAGCAGAGAAAGGCGGGCTCGAAAGGACACATTTGTCAAACTTTGACAATTTCTCTATTTTCAAAAGACTAAAGGAACTATTGATTAACTCATATATTAAGCACTCATCATTAAAATGGACATTTAAAATATTGCCATCGGGATAATGAAATCAAAGGTACTGAAATTTTACCAATTATCTTTTTTTTTTTTACCAAAAAGATTTCCATTCATTATCAAAATGATACGTAATATAAAATCTCAAAATTCACAATAACAAGACAAGTCCATAGAGTTCCAAAACAAACCAAAAACTAGAAATCAAGGCATGGGCATAGGAATAATCACAAGCTCGTCCTTCAAGAACAGTTTTGTGATAGCGACTGTTCATCAAATCACATAGCGTAATCAATGACTAACACACGTCGGGATCTCTTTATGTAGTTACAGCTTTAGTTTTCAGTGGTGTGTGCCTGAGTTTGGCATTCTCAACAACATTATAATATGTTGAAAAAGCTCAGATATGATACCTGTGAAAGCAAGTTTTGTAGCTAATGTAAAGTGCTAAAACTTTGGACTAAAACACGTTGAACAAGCGCATATTTGACACCGATAAATGTAATTTTACCTAATCCTCTTTTTTTTTTTTCTTCCACCCTCCCTAGCATTGCCAACGACGTTTTTCAATGAATGTACTGGCGGTGTAAAAACTTCTTTATATAAGCAGGTTTTATAGAATAACGCGAACAATTTTCATTTTTAGCAAGTAGGTATAATCCCTAAATAGGTTTTTGCATTCTGAGATCGCTTATGTATAAAGAAAATTTTATATTGACAGCTTATGTAATGGGAATCCCATTTCAATGGAGTTTTATTATGTGAAAGGCCGGTTCGCACGAGCAGGTTTGAGTCTAAATTGCACTAATTTGTCCTCATACAAAAGATAAATTGAAATCTTTAACTTTATCTTATAAAATGAGAACATTGTCATCATCAATTAATAGATTTTTTCATATACATTTAGCTTAATGTGGGTATTCTCAAAAGTTCAATATACCATCTCTGCATTATAAAGTAAATCCAATACCATTCTGAACTTTGGCCTGCAATTCCCTAACTGCAAACTAATGAACAATAACGATGTATCTTAGACAATGGTCAAAATGGTGATTTAGGAAAGTCCACCTGAAAATTGTGTTATTACAAACATCTCTACAATAAACTATAAATATAAATTGAAAATTTTCCATCCTCGGCCAATTTAAATTGAATCTATAATAAAGTCTATTGCTCTTCTTCTTCCTTGATTAACTTTTTTTTTTTTTTTTTTTTTTTTTTTTTTTTCTATCTTTGCTCACCCATATGCGTGGGCCCTTTTTCTGGTAGTGTTCTCACGATCCATGTATCACTTGCATATAAATCTAACCACCAAAATTGAGTTACATCGCGCAATTTTTATACTTCAAATCTTACCGATATGATTTTTCTCTCCTCCTTCGTGATTGCAGCATGTCAGTGGTTCAATATAACACTTTGGAACGCTGCCATAAAATCAGGGGTGCAAAATTGGGACCTTATTTAATCAAAGTGCAGGGATTTCTTAACCGAAGGTGTAAACGAAAATTTTCAGTATATATCCGGTTTAAGATTTGACAAAAGAATATATGTCTTCTTGCCTAGGCCACATAGACATGAAAGGAAAAAGAACCAAAGAGGATACGTCTCTCTCTCACACCAAAAGATCGCCCTAGAAGTTCATAAAAATTACTGGGGTGACATTGCGAGGGAATCGAAAATGTTTTCAGGCTCTATTTGTGTGCGGTATATGTACCCAAAGCACAAATGTGAAACCTGTCTCTCTCTCTCTCTCTCTCTCAATCTCTTCCATGTCCTTTCATGTTGACTTCAAGACACTTATCAAGTGTCGGAATCCATGTCAGGACATACGTACTTTTTATGAAAGGCAAGAGGGTGACATCCTCGTCAAGGAACCTTCGCAGCATTCTTGACTTCAGTGACATCTTTAAGTCGTCCAACGCGAGGCCAAAAAGGACTTCTACGAAAGACGTCTTTATGCGACATGTGTCCAATCGAGAAGACGAGGTATTCGGTATTTTCATACATGATTGCACACTAGAATATGAACTAATTTCATCTATTAAACCAGAGTTTAGGTCATACTTAAGACCCCCATCTGAACTCTTATCCTCCCCCATTTTCCTAGCTATTTCAAGGATAACATAAATTGCATTTTCAACTAGTTATTTTCCTTAGAAGAAATTGTGATGTTAAACTTTTGAGAAGACCCATGTAAACCTGAATGTATATAAAAATATTATTGACTAAGAATGACAATGTTCTAATTTTATTAGGTAAAGTCAAAGATATCAATGTATCTCTTTTGCGAGAAGGTACACATGCGCGATTCGAACTCAAATTATATCCAAAAGATTTTTTGAATTGGCAAAGAGACAAAAAGCCCTTTGAAGTAGGATTTATTTTAAACAAATTGTCAGTTTAAATGTCTTTTTTATACAGGTAGTCTCAAAATTAGAACATAAACCTATTTATGAAATAAATATACATCCTAACAATAAAAGCTGAATATGTAAAACCTACTCGTGAAGAAATTTTGGCAATGTTAGAGCACTAAACAAAAATCGACTGAAATATGTTGTTTGCAAAAAAGGGGATGGTGGAAGAAACGCATTACATGGAGCAATTGGAAATCACTTACCAACCAGACATCTGCTGTCCAAGAGAGATATGATGTTCTGCAACTATTGTTGGACAAACAAATGTGATCGGGTAGCCCCAGTTGAACTTAATAAACAACAACAAACTGCTAAGAAGTTCACCCTATTATCGTATTCAACCTCTACAAAATTGGTTTCCTTTACGTGATTTTTGTTCCTCTGTCCATTCTTAAGAAAGATAAGGGGGAGTCTGGCATAATTTATGTTAGCTTGTTTCGGGAGTGTGCATCCTCTAACTGTACATTTGGTACCTTGAATGGCTTGTTTCTTAATGGTGATTTGAGAGGATTTTTTCGGTGGCAAAAAAGGCTTGAGGCAGGGGACCGATGGTTAAGAATACTTTTCTAGAATTCTTGCTAGATCAGTTGGTGGGAAGAGGTTATCTTCGCATCTTTGCGCCCTAAAGTAAAAAGCTCACTGACGTTGTTTTTACGAATGAAATCCAGGCATCCAGTAATATCAGTGTTTCTACTTTGAATGAGAGCATGTCTATCTTTCGATAATCAGAATGTCACTAAATTAACCTCGTCCCAACCTGGTGGACCGAAGATGATTCGACTCTATCTCTCTCCCTCCAAAAAATCACCCTCGAAGTTCATAGAAATTGCTGGGGTGCCATTGCGTGGGAGTCATAATGTTTTAAGACTATGTAGCAAAACTTAAAGATGAAACCTGTCTCTGTCTTGTCCCGTCCATGCGGATGCCTTGTCTGTCTCTATCTCTATCTCTTCCATTTTCTTTTTTTCTTTTTTTGGAGTCATATCTCTTCCATATCTTTTCATGCGAGACACCTTGCAAGTGTCAAAATCCATGCTAGGATACGACCCAACTTTTCCTCTTTTTTCTTGATAATGTTTGTCCCTATCTCTTCACATATCTTTTCATGCGAGACACCTGACAAGTGTCCAAATCCATGTCAGGATACGACCCAATTTTCCTCTTGATGATGTAAGCAATGACGCGACACGAACCTGGTAGACGAAGTAAGAATGTCACATCCTTGTGGGGGCAGCATCCTTGACTTCAAGGACATCTTTAAGTCGCCCAATTCGAGGCCAAAAGGGATTGCACAAAAGACGTCTTTGCATGACGAGAAGATAAGGTCCCAATAACTTCCATACATAATTGCATTTGTTCAAACATGGCTTTGTCTCACAATGCACGTGAAAAACGTTCCATCTTTATTTTTTTTTTAATTATGAGCTAATTTCATTACTTAACTTTCCCATCTAAATTTTTACCCTCCCCATTTTCCTTGCTATTTGAAAGATAACATAGATTCCATGTTCAGTTGTTGGACTGTGGTTGGCGAGAGCGAGCCTCACCATTGGCCGACAAGGCTAACCTTGCATGGCCCTTATCTCTGGGTGGCAGCAACTGGCTGATGGAAGATGGAAGAAGGAAGAAAGAGGAAAAACGAAAAAGAAAAAAATTAATTAAAAAATTATCAATATTAGCCTTAGCTGAACGGTTGGCATCGGCGGTGTCTATGTCAACACGGGTTCTTCAAAATTGATTGGATTGGTAAATTGACACAAATACAAAATGTTTAAAATTGAATTGATAAAAAAATTATAATTGAATTGGTAAAGTTATAATAGATTTAAGGCTTGCTTGATAATTTTTTTCCTACGGCCTTTGCTACAGTCAAAAGGCCTTGAGCACTGTAATTTTGCCGTACTGGTTCGACGGAATGACAACTTCATAATCGAATTGCAGACAACACGCATTGATCATACGGCCAGTATCAAAACACTAGAATCGGATGGCGTTAATATTAAACAAAAGAAAAGAGACAATAAAGGAGTGGACCTCTGTCCAAATCTAATAGGAGAAGTAAATAAACAATTAACAGTTAATGATGACCGCATAATTGTGATGAGAAGTTATAATCCAAGATATTTCTTGCCTGAAAACGAGTTCAGTGGATCAAATGCGTCACAATGGTTTGATTTTGTGAGATCCATTCGCCTAACGATTGTGAATTTTTGTGATTCACCAAATATAAAGGATCTGATTTCAGATGATAAATTTCTTATTACATGATCTATAAATTACATGGATGAAGACTACTTAACTATTAATTATGTGGGTTCTATTGAGAAACCCATGTAACTAACTGTTTCGTGTATATTTGCAAGGTTATGGTCGCCAGAAACGCAATGGTTTCACTGAATTATTAAAGTCCAATTGAGGATGATTGATGGCTAATTAAATCGTTACATGTCTTTGAGTCAAAAGTAAACGGATTCAAGGACTCTGTAAAATTTGAAATACTTAATGACACAAAAATAATATATTAGAGACAACAAGGATTTGCGTGAAATTTTATTGAACTACAGCAGCTGGCTTACAATCTTGCTGAGCATGTTTGCTCGATGATTGAAATGGAACATAAACTACTAGTGGACATGATTGGAGTGCGTAGAGAAAGTAAAAAGCTGACAAAACACAATTGGAAAAGCTATTATATAAAACTTGCTTGTTTACATCACCAATGTACAGAATAGAAGCCTGTTGAAATAATATTTGTACCACATAAATTGTCAGTATAAAACTCTTTTTACAGAGTCTTAAAATAAAAACGTTAACCTGTTTATGGGATAAGTCTGCATGCTAAAAACAAAAATTATATATGTTCGTACTATTAAACTTATTTTTTTAAAGAAAATTTTACACCGCCAGTACACAGAATATAAAAACCATTAGAATATGGTGTTTGCAAAGAAGGAGATGGTAGAAGGAAACAAAAAGGATAATTATGTGAAATTACACTTGTATCTTTTTTTTTATTATTAAATTTTCCAAATTTGCACTATTGTAAATTAAAGGAATTTCCATAAAATTTTTGAGGTCATAAATTTGGATTTTTTTTTTTTTTTTTTTTATATCCACAGGTCGATGTATAAAAAGGGAAGATCCAAGAGATCAGAAAATAACTTTGAATTGACCCACGTAAAAATACTTCTCTGTTTCAGATTTTTTTCATGCTTGCGAGACGGTGGTCTTCGATCCCTAGGACCATCCCTAGCCTTAGAGGCTCTTAATGGGTTAGGACTCAACTCTTGATTATTGGAGTCATTGGCTTCAGAATCCTAATGACCAACCACATTACTAGTAATCCGGTGAGACATCGTATTCTCCATTCGCAGTCACATAAAAAACATGTCGTACGTAAATTTTTGCCAAAAACTCAATGAATTTAGTTAGTAATTAAAGTCCAATGGAGCGATGGCCAGTTAAATCATTAAATATGACATTGAATAAAAAGTAAATGAATTTAATATGCCTGCAAACCTCAAAAACTTAACAAATTTCGAATTACTAATTAATGCGCATATAGTAGATTGGAAAAAAAATAAGAATTTGCATGAAATTTTATTAAATTAGGACATATAGCTTACATTCTTGGAGGCCATATGACCAAACTTGAACCTAAACGGCTAATGAAGATGAATGAAGTGGTAGAGAAATTAAAAAGCATACAAAACACGACCGGGAAACTTTTATAAATCAGGATGAGCACACAAATTAGAGCACCTGATACAATTCGAAATTCAAATTCAAACTTAGGTAAAACCATATCCGATATTTATATCTTTAGATTCAATCTCATGTCTTGTGCACACTCGTACTTGAGAGAAGCAAAAAATTTGATGCTTTATGTGAACACTTAAGATTATTGTTTACGACTAGTTTGGGTAAAGTTAAGGTTTCTTTTAGACTAGCACTGCTCTTTCTTGACATGTTGATATTTTTCTTTCCCATTGGCGAAAGAAATTGATATGACAAGGCATCTAGGTGGAGTGCATTTTAGGACAATGAGACGAGATGTTCTTTTTCTCATGAGTCATGCCGTTTCGTAACAGCATCTCATGTATGTCGGATGAATTCCCCATAGACTTACAATGAGTCCTCGGAGACTAAGAGTAGATCATGCCCTAAATTATCGGTGGTGAATGAATCGACTTATGAATAGAGACTCGGCATCCACCATTCAAACGTGAATTTGTTTCGGAAAAATACTAACATATTTACTTGGTGGGCCGATTTGGATCAATTAAATATCTCTAGTTTCTTAAAGAATTGAAGCAATCAAGGATGCTCAGTTTGCTGTGCAATATCATATCGATACGTCATGTGAAATAGGACCTAGATTCTTTGATGTGGCCTAGACTTCCTTTGAGATTAAACTATTAATTTCAATTTCTCGACAGAATAGACTCCAATGTATGGACTCGGTGGATATTAAGATAAGAACAACTTATGGATGGGAATCCACCGATTGCGATGCAATGCCACAGTTTTGACACCGAGCATCCTTGATTGCTTTGAAGAAAATTACTCGAGCCGCTCCTAGCCACCCTGGGGCGCCATAGCATGTCGGGAATAAGGGGGGACATACTGGACATAACCACTCCCTTGGTTGGGGGCCATGCCGCCCTGACCGCCAATTTACAAAATAAAAGTCTATTGAAATAGGATTCGCATTACATATGCTATCAAGGTAATTTTTTTTTTTTTTTTTTACATAAGCAGTCTCAAAATGGAATAACCTATTTATTGATTAAATTTACTAAGTATTTGCTAAAAATGAATCATTCTATAAAACCACTGAATAAAAGTAATTGAAATATGTCAGTTTGCAAAGCAGGGGATGGTGGTAGAAAAGAAAGAATATTATTAGGTGAAATTACACTTGTGGCCCCAAGTAACTAATTGATAATATATATATATATATATATATGTATCTAATCTAGGAATCCAATTGATTTAAAATTATATATATACAGCACCTTTGGTTTCCTAGTCTCGATTGCAATATCTTATATGTACATGTTAATGACGATATTTAATATATGAGTTAATTAATAGTCCCTTTAGTCTTTTGAAAATAGAGAAATTGTCAGAGTTCAATATAGTTGTTCTTTTGTGCCCGCCTTTATCTATTCCTTTTGCCAAATGTAGGTACGAAAACTAGGTAAGTACTATTATTATCACAATAACTCAAAGACTACTATACTAGAAAAGCCCAATTACGAGTGGCTCATGCCCTAAATTATTGGTGGTAGGTGAATCGATTGAAACCTAACTAGTGACTAGGCATCTACCATTCAAACGTGGATTTGTTTGGGAAAAATCATAATGTGTAACTTTTCTTTTGGTCAGCACAACGTATTACTTGGAATGCTGATTTTGTGTCATGGACTCAAATAAATATCTAGATCTTAATCAAAACAAGTGAGAGTACTCCATTTGATGTACGATATTATGTTGGTATGTTAGGAGCTAGACTCTTTGGTTTGGTATGGTTCAGGCATCCTTGAGATTGAACCATTAATTTCAATTTGACAGACATAGATTCCAATGTACGGACTTGGTGGATTTTAATATGTGAACAACTTATGGATAGGAACCCAACAATTGTAATGCAATTCCATGATTTTATATTGTGGTAGTGGCCAAATGTCTCCCGGGGAAAAATTTAAAGAGATGAAGAGAATGATTTTCCCCTTGTTTTTGAGACAATAAAAATCAAATGATGATGAATAAAAATATTATATATATATATATATTACATACATCAGCATCATAAACGTTTTTACACAAAAATGTCTCAGAATGGTAATGTAAATCTATTTTTGAGATTAGTTGCGTGCAAAAAAAAAAATTATTTGTATCATTATTTAAAACTTGCTTGTGCAAAGAAATCTTTACACTGAATTTTACAGAATAAAATTCCATTGAAATAGGGTTCATGTTACATACGGTGCAAAAGTCTTCTTTACAGAAGCAGTCTCATAATGGAAAACCTGTTTGTGGATTAAATCTACTTCCTAAAAAGAAAAATTGTATGTGTCATTTTATAAACCTGCTTACATACAAAATTTTTTACATTGCCAGTGCACTGAATAAAGTCCATTGAAATATGCTGTTTGCAAAGCAGGGAATAATGGAAGAAAATTAAAAAAAAAAAAATAAGCAAAATTACTCTCGTATCTTTTCTTCTTCTTTTTTTCAGTAAATTTTTCAAATTTACACTTTTTTAAATAAAAGGAATTTATATAAAATTTCTGGTGTCATAAAACTTGGAAATGAAGTCATCATTCAGTAAAAAGAGACTGGTGCCTCATCTGCGTTGGAACTCCGGCTCCATCCACATGTCTATGTATAAAAAGAGAAGATCCATGACTACACAAAATAATTTCGGCTTCAAGTCTTCAACCGCGTAGAGTTACTGCCCTGGTGAGGAACTTTGGCAGCATTATCGACGACACTGACATCTTCTGTCGGCCATTTGGCTTGTGTTATTGTGCTCTTTTGACTTTTATGGGCCATTACTTTTAGCTAGTTTCATCGTACCTATCTGTAAAGCATTATATAAATGCTCGCTATTCTCGGATCATGCAAAAGTTTGGAATATCCTCAATCTACACTATATAAGATTAACTTCTGCCAAGAATAGAATAAGTGTTGACGAAGAGTCAATTGCCATTTTTTCAATGGTCTTCTAGATCTCTTTCCTTTCCTTCCGCATGCGTGACATGCATACAATTTCTGATGTCATAAAATTCGGAAATGAAGACGTCATTCAGAAAAGAGAATGGTACGTCATCTACAGCTGGAATCTTGGCTCCATTCACAAGTCCGTCTATAAAAGGAGAAGGTCCATGAGGACTCAAAATGACTTCGACTTCAACCCCGTAAATAATACACTTGTCTGCTTCAGATTTTTGCAGTGCTCCCGAGAAGTCACCGCAGAGAATCCTCCATGGATATCCCAAGCAGCGTGTTGACGTTGCCACCACCGCCAGGCATGTCCCTTTCTTTCGTTTGATTTTCTGATTTGATCCCACAAGGCGATGGCCAAAGCGGAAAATTTTCGTTTTTTCTGTGTTAATTTCCAAGTAATATAAGCAATATTATGGACTGTAAGTGTATAGAAAATTGTAGTATTTCTTTATTTTATTACTTAGTAAGTGCCCGGACATTTTTTACAAAATCCTTATGAAAAAAGGAGAGAGCCTGAAAGAAGAATAATTTGTTGTCGTTTATCGAAGTTGTCAATTTTTTTTGCACTGAAGTAATCACTTTTTAACAACGATTGGCATTGAAGTAATCATTTTTTAATGATTGGCACTAAAGTGATCATTTTTTAACTTGCTATATAACGTCACTGAGGGATTATAGGCTGGTTGGGTATGCTAGTGAGTTATGTAGGACTTAGAAATTAATAAAATATGGCCATCTTAGATTTTCGGCGATCCAGATTGGAGTTGACACCTAAGTATTTATCTTTGTAAAAGACTAGCACTTAAGTGATTTATATAAAAAAAAAAAAAAAAAACTTTTGATGCTAAAGTGAGCGTCGTACACAACTTTTGGCACTTCTAGTACTCTTTTTACCGAAACAAAATATAGAGGTCAAAGTGAGATTTTCCGAACTACAAGGACCGAAAAATTTCAATTTCCTAGAATTAAAATAGCCAAAGCAATGTGTGGCCACTAAGTACGGCTAATTGATTCATTTTAACGGGCCTATGAACATAATTATTCCTTCCAGATGTATTACTTATAGTCAAATCTCCTAATTTGGTTTGATTTGGCTCCACAAGTTCCCTTATGTTGATCATGATCTGCTTTTTGTCAGTCCTAGTTTCGTTACAAGCACTCAATGACCAGTTCACTCAAATTAATTACCACAATATTTTCTCTTACAAGATAGTATTGTCCCAAAAATCACCTCATTAGGACTAATTATTTCTATGTTTACTTAATATAAAAATTGAATTAGCAGCTGATTGTCCTGCAAAGCATATTTAATCAAAGGCAGAGCGCAAAACAAATGGGTTCTGAATAGTTAATTATCTATCATTAAGAGATTACATGAGACAGAACTTTTGAAGTGTTGATCCTCGAACTAGTCAATTCACTATAATCATCTCCATAAAGAAATCATGTAGTGTAGCTCTATGGCAAAAGTAAACTGGTCAAAGGAAATGGTTGTCACTGTTATGACAAAGTATAAAAATAACACTGAAGGAGAAAATTCATTAACAAACACATTGTCCAAGAGACACGGACAGTGAAATCTTCTTGCCACAGAAACAAGAAAAAGTATTATGGATTTTGTAAGAAAAATTAGACCAATTATTTATCCCAATCATCAAGTATAAAGTTTAAGCTATACACTTAAGAAAAATAGCATGCAATTCATTGCTATGGTCATAGTTATAATCTTGTAAGCATGTATCGTATATCAATTGTGACTTATAAATTTATCGTATTAATTGATGGAATCGATGTGATTAAGTTAATTCATTTATTTTTATTTATGTACAACTCTGTCATGATTATCACATGAAATTGTGCACATAAATACAATTTTGTAGACTTAAGTTATGAATGATATCACATATAAAATCAATCGCAACGATAAACAAAAACTCACTAAAAAGCACATTGTCCAAGATATGAAAGTTAGAAGGTCCCATAAAACTAAATTATGATTTCAATACTATCTCAAAAAAAAAAAAAAACTCATAATCTATGTTAAGTTTGACATTAAAATTGTTTCCGTTTAGAAATTTAATTTTTATACAGAAAATTTCATGCAATGACTGAGCCTGATGCTAGTCATGTATCGATGATTTAAAGCATACAAGGTATAATTAAATTTTCTAAGGTTATTTATGTTCATCTCTCTTTTTGTTAACAAAGTGGCTAATGAAGAAGGGAATTCAGAAGGCACAAGAACTGATAAAGGTTTGTCACTTTGAGCTTTTTATTTTCATTCTTCTATAAATTTGTGTTTCATGCATTTTGGCATTTCTTTGTTAAAAACATTTAAAATTTTAAGCATACAAATGCTCACATATATTTCAAATATAATCTTCATAATTTTTGAAATCTGAACAATATCTTGAATTATAATTGAGAAAGTCCAATTTTCTTTTTTACTTTCCAGGAGGAAATAAACACGCTCATAGAAAAATGTGCGTTGAGTAAACGACTGCCTCTTGGCTTGCATTTGCGTTTCATGGAAATTTGAGCAAGCGCAATAACTACACTTGACCTAAAAGCCAAGAAGTGCATAAGCCTAAGGACTTTTAATGTGCAATTTTTGTAGTCATGCCAATAAAGGTGGTCCATCCAGAATTGCTTGAGGTTGCAATGACAGGACAGGTTTCTCATGATAGCAAGGCAGTGATGGCCGAAGTTATGACCGTAGAGGATGAACCTGTTACCGTGCTTGAGGCTGCGGTTATTGGCACACAAGATCACTTGGTCGAGAACCTAGTCGAGCTCTTGCCTTCAAGAAATGAAAATGAAAATTTAAAGAGGGCCCTCTGCAATGCTGCTCGAGGTGGAAGAATAAGGATGGTAAAGGCATTAATAAGCAAAATTGACTTTGTATCTGAAAGTTTAGCCTTTGCCTTATTGACTGCGATTTCTTGGGCTCCTATTCAAAAGGAGGTTATTTGGTACTTGGCGAGGGAAATATCCTCCCGACATGATGATATTATCAGTAAGCATGATGATATTATCAGCAGCCTTACTCTGGCCGGTCATATGGGTAGGATTTAACACTTACTCATTTTATTTCATTTCCTTCACTGTTTACTTGAACTAACTTTTTGTTCTTGTGTCCCAAAAGACATAGTCTTATTTTTAGAAAACTCCCAGCAAGCGGCAAGTGAAGATACTAAACACGATAGAATATTGGCATACTTGGTGCCTATGTTGTCTTACTTCCGTAGTAGAGCTAGGCTCAACTTTTGGGAAAAAATTATTTACAAATGTAGGTGCTTTTTGCGCTTCCTTCGTTAAATATGTACAATTCAAGCAACTTTATCCGCATGGTATTCACTTTATCTGTTATGATTTTTAGGTATTCCTTCATGCTTGTTCCATACATTATTTGGCAAATGTAAAGCAACGAAGCTGACCAAAGGTATTTCTGTGAATCTGCTTAATTGATGGACTAACATGACAAAAAGCATATCATTCATAGACCTATCAATAAAGAATTGAAGGGAACAATGACTACATCTATGTATACAATTTAATATCTAAATCATGAGGTAGGTCACAAATTAAAGTCATATATAACGGTTGTAAAGTAAGACGAGAAGTCTTACTCAATGTTAGATTGCCGGGTAGAATTATTGAGAATTGTAGACTTGGATTTCATCTAGAGGTTGATCAATGCAAGATTTTTTTTTTTTTTTAACATATTCAAGCATTATTAAATTTCATTGCATGTGCAATTTTTGTTTCACGAGTGTGATATGTATCTTTTCGTTCATCTTCAATCTCCTCTTCGCGGCAGTAGCAAAGTAATTCATGATATCACTCTTGAATCTTACCACGAATCTAGGTACACAAAATTAGCATGGTAATTATTGGAAAAATGATCTCATTTCATCATAGGTAGAGATCCCTAAATTTAAAGTGTAAATTGATATTTCAGTATCCCTTGAGATCATAGGTATTAGGATGGACCGGACCTCAATTCGTATATGAAGATACGATTCAGTTTAATTTAATTCCAAGTCTAAATGATATATATATATATATATATATATATATATATATATATATATCCTTTACGTGAATCTATAAAAATACTTTATCCAAGATAGATCTATTGACCCATTATTGAATCTTCCCTTTTGTTCATAAATAAAAAAAATAAAAATAAAAAAAAACTTTTTTTCCAATAAAGTTGTGTGTGTTCATCAATACATTCACCTAGTCTCTCGTGCATGCATTTTTATTTTCAAGCTATATGAAATTTGTTTTCTTGATTAATGTCATACATCCATCATTTTCTTCTAAACTACTATGTAGATGTAATAAAACAGCCCAAATTCATCATTAATATCTTCAGCCTTTTGATTCTTCCTTGTTATATAAAATTGCTTATCTAATAATACGTGCAGTTTCTTTCATCAAAAGGATTGTAGAATCGAAGTCGAGGCACGAATTTGGAAATCTAGCTCTTCTCAACAAGATATGTACTATGGATATTCCTACATTGACTTCAAACATTGTAATTATCGCTGCATCTCGTGGAATCTCTGACTTTGTCCAATTATGTTTGATGTTTTTCCCGGAGTTGATGTGGGAAAAAAATTTCACAAAAGAACTGATCAAAGAAGTTGTGAAGGGACGGCATGTCGAGTTGTTTAGACGACTGAGCGCACACAACACAACTCCATATTTGACTGATGATGAGTTGACGAGACGTAGCCTGATGGAGGCAGTAGTAGAATGGTCGCCAAGATGTGTATCGGCAGATGTTTCTGGAGCAGCTTTTCTTATACAGAGGGAACTTCAGTGGTTTAAGGTTGGTTGACCTTATTTGCCTACGACAATTTTGTGCTTTTTAATGTACATCTATAATAATAGGGTCCTTAATTTTTGTGAAGGTGGTGGAAGATATGAGCGATCCTTCTTTAAAACGTCTGAAGTTTAAGGTCAGTTCACCTTATTTGTTTGCCACCCTTATGTGAGCTGTAATGTACACTTACATTAATAGGCGCCCTTTATTTTTGTGAAGGTATCGAAAGAGGAAGATGGGAGCGATCCTTCTTTCAAAAGTCTAAAATTGGAAGAAACAGAAGAAAGGAGAGGGAAAACATATTGGGAAGTTTTTGTAGAACAACGCCAAGATTTGCTCAAAGAGGCTGGACAATGGATGAAGGATACATCATCATCCTGTAGTCTCATCTCGACTCTCATCATTACGGTAGCTTTTGCTGCTGCTTTTACGGCACCTGGAGGCAACGATGACGACGGGATCCCGATCTTTCTAAAGAAGAGCTCGTTTATTGTATTTGCGATTGCAGACGCTCTTGCTCTCTTCTCCTCTGTCACCGCCACCTTGATGTTCTTGGCTATCCTAACTTCACGCTATGCCATTGAAGATTTCGTCCACTCGCTGCCGAGAAAAATGATACTAGGCCTCACTTTTCTCTTCCTCTCTTTGGCCTTTATGATGGTAGCGTTTGGTTCTGCTCTTACAATGGTCTTAAACCAACGATTAGAGTGGATCTACATCCCAATTACTTTGTTTGCTGCCATTCCTATCATATTGTTTGCACTCCTACAGCTTCCCTTGTACGTTGAAATGTTCGAATCCACTGGCTGGCCTCCCCTGTACCGTCCCATTAAGATATGGAAATAATCTCTACTATTGTTAGACAAAGACATCATAATGTCATCTTTGTTAGCACTTCTTACTGTGTGTGATGCGAATGTCATGCTACACTCATTTTAAAGACTTGAAGTGTAACATCAATAATACTTGTACTAAAGTTTAACATATGCTGTCAAGCGCACACCTTGCCACAATGTGTTATGGGATTGTTTCCCCCCAAACTGTGAGCAATTACTTCATTGCTCATTCTTGTACAAGGTGAACCCAATTTTCAAAGAATCAGCAACATGATGGTCAAATACTCAACGGGGTTCATCCAATCAAGTAAAAGCAAAGATCCAGACAAATTCTCTATAATAGCCACCCAACTAGTGGCCCAACACAAGTAACTTCCGATGTAGCAAGAGGAGAAAACAACAATTTCAGTTCAATGGAGGCTCAGCCTTCAAAACCAGTCGTACCACTGCCCATACTTGCGCCTCATCCTCTCATCCAAGTCTTTGGCTTTGACCTCTACGAACCTAGCCGCGTTGGCCATCGATTCCTGGCACTTTCGCCGGTTCGTCTCCATCGCGTTCTTTTTTGCACCCAATCCTTCGTACTCCCTCACCCAGCAACGGTGCACGGTGCACGGTGCATGTCCGCACCAACACCACCAACTCCAGAAGCACATAGCCATCAAAACCCAGCACTCCAGTCTCATCAGGACTCTACCCTCTTTCAGGTCTCTCTGTGATCTCATAAGCGAAAGGCTTGACGTTTACGCCAGGGCGCTAAGCACCTGGCTGGACATCGAAGTAAGGAGGATCAGGACGAGGGTCCTGAAGCAGAAAAGAGTGAGCTAGGAATATGAGACGGGTGGACGGTATTATGAGGAACACAAGGCCGAGAGAAGTTGGGTACTTGCTAGACCTAGGCGAGGGGCCACATGCCCTCGCTTTGGCTGGTGAGGGCGTGGTGGCCCTTGCCAGAGCCGGGAGGGGCGTGGCGGCCCTCGCCCATTGCTGGCAGCCCTTGCCAGTCCTCATAGACAAAAATAAAAAGAGAGTAAAGAACAAAAATAAAAAATAAAAAATAAGTTTAAAAAATTATTAAAATATTTTTAAAAAATTTACGTGAATGTGGATCATACCACATAAAACAATTGGAGTCCACATAAATGATTTCCAATCAAAATTGACATGATAGACTCGATAGATACCAATGCAAAAAAATTATAACTAAATTGGTCCAATTAAAATGTACCAATCTAATGCAATAGATTTGATATTTTTTGTTACTTTTTTCCACTATAGAGCATTATAAGATAGACCCAAAGTGCTGAGAAACATGAATCATGAAGAGTCATAAATTCGTACATAAAAATTTAAATGCAAATATATTATTAATTGTTCCGCTCAAGCTCAAGTGCGGTGAACGAGGAAACAGAAATTTAAATGACAGATGAATTAGGGCCTGCATGTTTTTATTCCTGATTTCTGTTCAAGGACAGAAATTTTGTTTTTTTGTTCCCTAACAAAAAAAAAGAACGTAAAACGCGTTTGTTTGCATTTTTGTTCAAAATCGGATTTTTTGTTCCCGGAACACAAAATGAATAGAAATGAGAAACAAAAAAAAAATTGTTTCTTGTTCTAGAATCGATTTTGAAGAAACACTTTCTTCTTCTCTTCTTCTTTTCTTCTTCTTTCCTTCTTCTTTTCTTCTTTTTTTTTTTTTTTTTGGCCGGTCGCAGCCACCGGCCATCGAGGGCCGGCGACGCCGTCAAGGGTTGGCGACCTCGCCGGAGCGTCACCGGCCCCGGCCGGCTCGGCCTCGCCTTGGTCAAGGGCGAGCACGAGCTCGCCTAGCCATGGCAAGGCTCGGCCTCGCCGGATCGGGCGAGGCCCAGCCCGTCGGCCGATCGCCGGCCGAAAGAAGGAAAAATAAAATTAAAATATTAAAAAATTAAAAGAAACAAAAAAAGAATAAAAATTTACCAAACATGTTTCTATTCATTTTTTATTCCCGAACAAGTTTACCAAATGCATCTTTCGGTTAAAAATTGTTCCACGGAACAAAAACACTTTTTCTATTTCAGTTCACGGAGCAATTTTTGAATAGAAACGTTACCAAACGCGTCCTTAAAATCGCAATCAAAGCCTAGGGGGCCAAAAAAAAAAAAAAAACAGAAGAAAAAAAAAACAATTTCAGTTTAATGGAAGCTCAGGCTGCGAAATTAGTGTTAACCACTGCCCATACCTCATCCTCTCATCCAACTCTTTGGCTTTGACCTCCACGGTCTTAGCTGTGTTGGCCATATATTCCTCCTGCACTATGGCGATCCTCATGCTCCGCTTCTTCTCCACCGCGTCCCTTTTTTTTCCCAGCCCTTCGCACTCCCTCACCCAGCAATTGTGCACGATGCACGTCAGCGCCAACACCACTAACTCCAGCGGCACATAGCCATCAAAACCCCGCACTCCAGCCTCACCAGGACTTTAGCCTCTTTCGAGTCTCTGCGATCTCAGCAGCGAAAGTCTTGACTTTTCTTTGGTGAACGGCACCCGGATGCTGAGCACCTGGCTGGACAGCAAAGCGAGGAGGATCAAGAAGTGGGTCATGAAGCAAAAGCGGGTGAGCTGGGAATAGAAGCCCACAAAATAGGAGACGAATAAAATGGACGACATTATGGGGAAAGCGAAACCGAGCAAAGTTGGGGGAATTTTGAGGAGGACCGAGGGAGCAAAAGACGCTGCAGAAGCATTAAAAGAATGAATCGTAAGCAAGAGAGCAGGAGACTCGGGAATGAATAAGAACTTCTCAACTTTACGGCAGGCATTTTCTTTTTGATTTTGGGGAGTCTATTTGGGTGTTTGTCTTTATATGCATCAAGAGGGGAGAATTTGAAAGTGAAAGAAGGCAAAGTTTCAAGTTCAACGGCTAGGACACAGGTTGGAGAGGGCACCGCCTTTACATTTATTACTCTCTGCCTTGGGTGGTGCAATGGGTGGGCATCACTCATTTCTCTCTATCCCAAGTGTTTCAAAAGCCAAAAGGCACAGAATTGTCAGTGAGGGTTCCTTATCGACTTATGAGAGAAGGTTTTGTCTTTCCACAAAATTACATGTGAATTGTAGAGAGAGAGAGAGAGAGGAAATTGAAACAATGAGAGAACAAAATACTGCCTACTTCTTACAAGTATATGTCAAAAATACTATTCATAAAAATGCATATAGTCAAGAAAATGTTTTGAGCTCCATTTTCTGGTTCACTTGGATATGTAGTTGTAACTTCTGAGAACGCATTGTAAAGTAGATTAATTAATCAGGGCCAAAACATCAAGCGCTCTATGATTCACCTCTGGTAGTACATCCCTAGGGATTTTCGCTAGCATGTCTAGGGCAAATGCCACACCCATAAACAAAAACCAAAAGGGAAAAAGTTCCTTAGAGAGCATATACCGTTGGGCAGCAATTTTGAAAACAGAGTAGGGATTGCTCAATTACATGATCAAAGTCGTGTATGAAATGCAGATGGACAATTCTTGATAGGATGTCACAAGAAATGCGTTATCATCATTCCAAATCATCCGCCTTGACACGAACTTAATCCCATTGATGATGATGGGACCTTCGTTTCTACAAATATCTTGTAGATGACTGAATATTCAGTAAATTTAAAGAAAGGGAATGGAAGTGAAAAATGAATAGTTAAAACAACTGATGAAACAGATTGCACGTATTTTACCACTCCACTACTTCCCTTACGTACAACAACATTGTCCGACAAAATTGATGATATTCGAAGGCTTCAATACTCATTCTTCACTGCACCACTGAGCCTAGTCATCCCTTCCCATATTCCCACTTCTACAGCTGAATACGAAATTCAGGCAAACAATTGATGCTGCAATTAAATATGAACATATGCTAAGAAACAATGATAAATAAGCAACTTCTGAGGCCAACATGAACACTCAAAAGCAAAACGATCTTTTGCTCAGCCATGTTCAAAATTGTCATGTCAAACCATCATCCGGTGCATATTAGATGCTAGTAGTTGTCATCTCAATGCAGTTCAAAGGAGCCAACCAATTAACATCTCTTCACCAATATCCTCTAAACAGTATCTGGATAGCTTAAAATGGCTTCCACTCTATCTAGCGATGCTTGCAACTGCCCAGAGTTCATGTTGAATAGTGGCTCATCAGTACCAAGACCCCTGTTACATGAAACACACAACTTGAACCCCAGAAAAATTAATAAAACAGAGTGACATAAATCACGGAAGCACATGACCCACACCTGTAAGTTCACTGTATGTTATAAACATCATGCTTTGTAATAGCAAAATTTTAATTCATGACACCGAATAGTTGATACAATTAGAACTGTTTTGATATATGGCCCATCTGGTTTCTTCCAAGAGCAAAATATGTTGTAGTTGAGGAGGAAGAAACTTACCCTGTGATTTCTGGAAGAACGTAATCAGCCCTCCACCCAAACCGAAAATCTACACCTGGACAAAGTCCAAGAGTGGTCTTATTTCTAATTCGAGATACACCGTCTTCACCCAAACATGTGGTGAGCTTCCATTTCCAACTAATTGCATTTAACTGAAAATTGTGGCCTACGCCAACCTGTAATTTTCAAAGCACACCAAGCTGACTCCCCAAAAGATTTACCAATTACCGCTCAATACCCACAGAAGTTAACAGACTTATTGATGATTGAGAATATTTGGCCACGCCATCACAAAACAGAGGTGAAATCAAAGAAGCCTCAAACCTGGAGATTTAAGAATTTTGTGACAGGAATCTTTTTCGAGAGAATGCGCACGTCTTGATGTATAGGTTCATAGACAAACTTCCACAGACGGTCTGGGGGGAGAGGCTTGAACACAAGCTTCGCTTGAAAATCATTCCTTGGAGCATTGTAAAACTGAATCAAAATATCAAATCAAGATGTCATAATGAAGTTATATTCCATAACTGCATTAACTGAAAAAGCAGAATTACACCAGGCCTTAAAGGCTCCAACAAAAATTTTGCTCAATGGCCAATCGTTGGAGCACTATAAGACAAACCCAAAGTTTTGAGGACCATGAATATACAAACATTAAACACAAATATATTCTTAATTGTTCCACTTAAGCTGAAGTATGGTGAATGAGGACACAAAAATCAAAATATCTGATGAATTAAAATCGCAGTCAGAGCTTATAGAAGAACAAAAGAGACAACAAGAAAAAGAAAGTCTATGTTCATCTACTTCATTATGCGACTATTACTGACAGAAGCTGTATTAGGTCAATAAAGACAAAACAGTGAACACAAAGCCAAGCCAGGCAATGAATTTACGGAAATTATATTGATTAGCATATGTCAATGGAATCTATGCAAATGACTATAAGGCTGTAACATCCTGCATGCCAGATCTTATAAAAGTCTGATCAACATGCTCAGCCAAGTGAGGTTCAACCTTATGGAGATCACTGAAAGAAAAAAAACATAAAAGTGCTCCCGTTAATCTACTCAACTTCTAACATCTTCACTAATCAAACATCAGTGAAAACTGTAACAGAACCTCTTTTATTTCCCATGAGAGCATGGATTGATATCTGAATAGTTCAACACTCTCCAGATTCTCCCTTACATGTGGACTGACATATTGACTTAACACAGAACCCTAAAATGGACTTCAATGCACGGAAGCAAACAAGAGGGCCTCAAGTATGTATAGCTCGTGAAGTTGCCTATGGCAACTTGCCAAGTCAATTTTTCATGTCAATCTATCTGCAAACTTAAACAGAAGCATCACTAAAATTCCTTTAACATTTTAAATTCTCTCCCACATGCATGTTAGAAGAGTTTAGGAGCCAGTGCTGCAATCTCTGACATTAATTAAACAGCAAAGTTGCGCCATCCGCACACTGAAATATCCGGCACTTGTCTTCAGGACCAAAGAACAGAGTATGCCATATCAAATTAGACAGGAACCACATCCAATATGCATACCCAATCCAGGTCAGCAACATGAAAATTAAAATAAGAACGAACAAGTTATTCACATTAAAATTGACCCAAGCTTCAGATACCCTATGCAGATGACCTCAAAACGAAACATTTCATTCATTCCTTTCAAGCCTTTGCCGAAAATGGTTTGGTTCATCATTCCACAGCTCTCTCAATAAAATTAAGGCACTAGATCATCCTTTTTCATTCACCCAGGCCAATCATATTTGCTAGAGACCAAACTTCAAAAACGTGGCAACACAAAGGCAAGCAAAATTTAGGCACATCAGAAGAAACACCTCCAGATTAACACCGACTCGGATTCCCTGAATTTCTTTCCGAAACTTGAGGAACAACTCGGAGGGCATCAAATTGATGTTGTACCGTTCGTCCCACGAGGTGGGTTCTTCGCCGGCCGGACTCGTCTCCATGTTCAAGCTCCCAACACTGCAAAAAATCAATAAAGAACAGTTCTTTCCCACCATACAAAAATCGCCAACGCGTTTCACTCAAGACCCAACTCTCAAAATCGAGAATTCGACACTCATCTCTAATCCGACACATCTTCGGAGATAACACAATCCATGTGGAGTCGGTTTCTGGGTGCCTTGACATGAACTGAGCTGCTCTGCATCTGTCCAATTAACCTCACAATCCGCATCAAAACAAGCGATGAGAGTGTAAAGCATACCTTCGAAACTAGAAGAACAGGACTCTGTTGGCGCATATAGAACTGTGGTTGAATGGCGAAGTAAAAAATGGGGATGAAGTTCGCAGCTATGACAGTCAAAAATGATGGCGGTACCCGGGCAATTTGGGGTTCGCATCGTTTGGATTATATACTACGAGTCTCCGAGTACGAACGAGTTTTGCCGAAAGAGGGAAAATTGTTTTTTTTTTTTTTTTTGGTCGGAGAGGGAAAATTGTTTACTCGGCCAAAAAAAAAAAAAATGTTGATTTTACTGTCTATGCACTGAGTAATTATCGTTTCTCAGTTGGGCCAAATTAATTATGAATATGTCAATGGAAGCTATTAGCATTTCAAGAAAGGATTAATTCATGACATATTTACATATTTACAAATTAGATTTATATCCAAACTAATGTTGTTTAAGAAAAATTTAAAATTAGTACTTTTTATATAATTTTACTCTCCACATTATATTCCGAACTGGTAATGAAGATTGATTTGGGGTAAATGTATTAAGGGTTATCAATTTTGGATTTTTTTTTGTCAAACGAAAATTAGTTTTAATAAATGGGTCATAAGAGACCAATTTGTATTAATTTTTGGGGGCAAATATATGAGACAAATATCACGCCACACCTCTAGAGTTCTTTTTAACAATTCTTACAATTGAGTTTGTTGTGATTGTGAAAGTTCACACTTACGAAGTAGTAAATGAAAATTATAAACATGATAATGCTTACATTTGCAAGATCCAAAAAGGCCATTTAGATGTTGGCACGTAGCGGATCAAAGTAACCAGAAAGGCAGTTTTAAGTAGAATGAGATATGAAAGATACAGAAATAAGAGAGATGCGAAGATCTGTTCACATAAAATCAAGAAGCACGATGGCATCAAAATATCAAAAAAGACATCTTCAAATAGGATGAGATATGAGATATAGAAGGTGGCGAAGAGCGAAAACTAAACTTACACAAATACAAGAAGGACAGGGTGATCAGGCTAAAAAAAACAAAACAAAAATTTCTATCTGCAAACATAAAATCTACCATCTTAAAGATGCAGAGTACTAATTGGCTACTTGGTGTTTCACAATCTCCTTACATTATTGAACCCCCAAGATAAGCTCCATTTGGCGAATCAACCTATTATCTTGTCCTTGTCTTCATGGTGAATTGCCAATGCAGACACATCAGGCATCGGAGCTGCCATGGTTTGTAGGTCAGCCAGATATAGGGACCAGCACAGATTCCACCACCGAGGCTGTGTTGATGCCCCAATGTCCTCCGGTATTCTCCTTTGTGTATATACTGGTGAGAGAACGCAAGATGGCAATGTAGACATTGTGTTAAAATTATTCGTGTTACTACAATTTGTACTCGGTAATGCATTCTGACTGGAGTTAACTGGTCTTTTCTGTACCCCACTCCTGCCACTGTTTCTGAAAGCATAGCCATGATTCTTGAAGCTGAAATTACTGTGAGCTAGTGAGATCTTGCATTTCCTGTTGTAGGGATTATCAGGTTTTGCAAGGTCTTTAATGGAGGAAGAGGCAGGACTCTGCAAGGCTCGTGAAGAACTTTGCCTGACCACTATAATAGTTCGATATGCCTTTCCTGAAAAATCACAGAAAGAAAGGAGAGGGCTTCAAAAACCATCATTTGTCCATAAATCTGACAACTTGGAGATCACAATCATAAATTTCTTAAAGCATTGCTTTAGATGGAACATATACAGAGATCAAGATAGATAGTCATTAAGCATTATAGAATCTGAACCTTGGAGCAACTCCGGCACCAGCAGATGCAGATCACATTTACTTTTATTCCATACACTCATATCAGGGGTTTTCCTATGCTGCAAAATGGATGTTTCGCTTCTGATTACCGCAATTTTTAACAGCTTCTTTTTTTCCTTTACTGACAAAGATTGAACACCGTGATGCTGTGTTTCTTCGAGATACCTTTACAGCTAAAGTTTGGATTTTGGACCAGACTTTGGAATTTATATTTGGTAGGTAGACAAAAAGTGGCTGCCTATGTTAAAAGGAAAAAGAGAAGAAAAACTGGCTCTCACCATCCTAACAAGCTAAATTAATGATGTTACACATGGACATCCAAATTTTGTGCATTCCACCCCCCAAAACATTTAGAACTGCTTCTAGCAACAGGAAAAACACTTCAAAAGTTCCCACTGTTATCCAATTTCTCATTGGGATGAGCATTGGGCTAGTCCAGGAGGTGTAGCCCTAGAATGGTAACTAATCGACTGAAATTAAATAAATTAACCAGTTCACACATTCATGATGGAGCATCTCTTCAGAAGCCTCCAACAAATTGGAGGCACGATCATGCCAGGAGGTGTAGCCCTAGAATGGTAACTAATCGACTGAAATTAAATAAATTAACCAGTTCACACATTCATTGGGGATTGTCTTCTTATGTACACGCTTTATCAACCACGAGAGTCCAACACTAATCTTTACGAAATCACTGCCTTTCCAATGAGGATGATTTTCACAAACTTGGCCTTCAACTTCAACATTTGGACTTCAACAGTTTTTCTTTCACCCCTTTTTTGTCTTTTATTTTTCTTTCCTTTTCTTTTCTTTCATTCTTTTTTGCAATCCTTTTTCTTTTTCAATATATTTCTCGCAGTGCCCCAGTCGACTAGCTAAACTTTGGCCTTTATGATGCCATCGGCTCTTGGACGATTGAGCACTTTCGAACTCTCGAGGTCTTCATCTTTCATTAGCGCTCTGGACAATGCTATCTCAATGTGGTAACTCATCTGCTTTGCCCCCACTATGGGGATGATCACTAACTGGGCTTTCAGAAATGAATTTAGAGACTCAATTGGGCTATGCAAGATATAAAAGTGTGTATTGTAAAGAAATGAATTCTCTTTATCACTTTAATGCACTTAAATTCACATTTGAGTTCATCTACATTAAAGACCCCGGAGATTGATACAAGTGAAGACAAGAAAGTTCTATCCATTCTTCCACCTTGTAGTAGCACACTACCTCCAATTTGCCCCAATGTGGGCTGAGTTCTTGATAGGGCTATTTTGAAAGAATTCCTTCTAACATTCTAGCTTAAAAGGGGTTGAACAATGAATAATTATATTGTTTAAGGGAGAGAAATGAAATGCCCTTCGTCATTTCAATCTATGTACATTTTGCGAGAAAATTCTTTACCTTGAGAACATGAAACTTTTCAACTCTCACATTTCAATATATAATATGGCTTGTCTTTCATCATCCTGACACATCATTCATTTAGTAATCTAACTAGACAAGCCTTAGATGAAATTGGTGATGAACAGGCCAAATTGTTGTGAAAAAAAATTCTCTCTTTGAAGAGTTTACAAGCATAATAAGGACATTGCAATATGAGCACAAGCAAGCATAGGAGGACTTGGACACTATTCTTGCAAAAGACCAAGTGTTAGCTCTTATGACCAGAACCATTAGGGGGCTCATAGAGGTTCCTGGACACTGGGACCCTAGGAGTGCCAAAAGTTGACATAAAGGGATATTTAAGTGCCAAAGTTACGAAAGTGACACTTAAGTGCCAAAATCGGAGCAAAATGGGATCACTTAAGTGTCAATCCGGCCAAAATGCTGACGTGGCAATTTTCCAAAAAAGCAAATGCAAAACGGCGTCATTTTGGTGCGATGTGGTAAAAAAAAAATAATATAAAAATTAATTTAATTAAAATTGTTTAATTCATTTAAAAATTAAAATTTTTTATATTAAAAATTTTAAAAAAAATTCAAAAAATTTTAAAAAATTAAAAATTTAAAAATTTAAAAAAAAAGGGGAGGCGGTTGAGAGTCGGGCGAGGGCCATCAACCCTCGCTAGATCTAGGCGAGGGCTGCGGACCCTCGCCGGATTTGGCGGGCCCTCGCGGCCGATCGGCCGGGTCGCCAACCCCTAGCCAAGGCCCGGCAACCTCGGCCGACCTCCCCCTCCGTCGCCGGGGGGAGGCGGCGGCGGCGGGCCGAGGGCCGAGCCCTCAACTCGCCTCCCCTTTTTTTTTATAATTTTTTAATATTTGTATTTGTATTTTTAAATGTTTTAAATAAATTAATTTTAAATTAAATTTAATTATTTTTTATATTATTTTTTTACCAAAACGTTAGCGCCAAAAATAACATTATTTTTGCATTGTTTGACAATGTCGCTTGGCAAAACGACGTTGTTTTGCACTTATTTAGTCGGAAATTGCGCACGTTAGCATTTTGGTCGAATTTTGGCCGAATGACACTTAATGATCCATTTTTCTCCGATTTTGGCAAGTGTCACTTTAATAACTTTTGCCACTTAAGTGTCCCTTTGTGCCAATTTTTGACACTTGAAGCGTACTTTTGCCGAGGCTCCTGCATTGAACATAAATTCAAGTTAGTTCTCTGCTCCAGCAAGATTCGTGAAATTCTGATCATCCATGGCTTTCCGCTTGTCACCTGCAAATGAAAACAGGGTCATTAATCAAGCTATATTCGTGCATGATATACACCATTTTCTCTGAAAACTGGGTGATCTTTTTTATCTCAGTTCCTTCATGTCTCCTCGCTTGCTTGTGGCTTGCCCCTATTTGAAGGGAAATGGCACACAAGAGATATTATGCCATACAAGAGCAAATCCAAGCTAAGACCAAGGAAAATTTGGTCTTCCATTTCGGCTGAAACCAGGGCATTATCTTAATTACTCAGTCTGCCATCGCTATTGAAATCCGAGTCCCCCTCAGTTTGTCATCTGAGAAAATGTCATTTTCAAATTGTGTTAGGTTTAGAAACGAGAATACACCCCTTTTTCCGAGGTTGGATGCTTCTCTTCTGTTTTGGTTCCTTTGTATCTCCCTATCCGCAAAAATCTTGTCTTCTTTTTGGGACTTGTTTGAAAGGAGAGAATGGTGTCAAACATGAAATCAAGAAGTGTTAAAATTAGGAACGAACACTCTCTTTTGCCTTTCGAGGTGGGCATGGTCATTTCTCCACGATTGTCACCTTGTACTGCCACCTCCAAATATGATCTAAATTAATTCATGAGTAAGTTGATTTAATTTGGGACAGACGCTCTCTTTTCTTTGAGGAAGGCTTCATTTTCATTTAGGTCGCTCTTCCTTTTATCCATTCAGGAATTGCCCCAACCTTAATTTCACCTGCTTTTGTGAGTTCTGTTAAAGAAAATAGAAAAGAGACGGCTTACTCACATAACAACTCGAGCTTAAATTGGAACAAGTACCACCTTTTCGGTGAGAACTTATTTGGCGCTAATTTGATCCTCCTTGGTGTAATGTTGGTTTATTAACTTGCCTTAAACATAACAACATGCGTTAGGCTCTAAAGTAATCATTAGAATAGATACCACATTTTCTTGGAGTATCAAGATGGTTTTGACCAAATTTTCTTGGAGGATCACGATGATTTTGCCCCACATTGACCTTTTCTACCTTTGTAGATTCTGTTGAATGAAACCAAAAAAAAAAAAAAAAAAAAAAAAACAGAGTTCCTTTTCAAAGCGAATCGGGCTTAAATTGGAACTAATACCACCATTTCCTCAATGACACTTTTGAAGGCACTTTAGTCTCTGCCATGCAATTGGGTTTGTATCACCGCTTGGTTGCCCCCAACATACCAACTTTTGCATCCTCTTCATTACGTACAGAGGTAATAGTGCATTTTCCAATTCCTCCGCTCAATGTTGGAGTTGTGTGGTCTTCTCGTCATCCTTCACTTTGAGCATCTTTTCTTGGTCATTTTTTAGTGTCATTTCCTTGATAGTCTAAAACGAAAATGAGTGCAATGATAAAGAAAAGGGAAATGGGGTCTTCAGTGAGATTGTCTCTAGGAGTGAAAACGAAGCAATAGGCCTACTTTCAGAGCAAACGAGGATATGGTCTTTTGCTAGGATTTCATTGGAAGTATCTTTGAATTCCGTATTAATCAAAACAAATGCCCCTTATTTTGAAAATATTTGTACTTGATCAGGGAGAGTTTATAATTGTTCAATGACGGAACGATTGGAAGATACAATGTAATAAATACATAGAGGATAGAATACTTACAGTGATATCAGAGTTTAACGAGACACAAAGAAACCTATATATGTTATGAGACTAAAAATGTATGGCCCTAAATATGAAAACCTTAAATTATGAATGCACTCTGAACTCTAAACATGCGTAATTAATCACATCATTGATAACGTACTCCACCATAGCAATCCAAGCGAGATGACACTGGGTTAGATCTTAGTGTCTAAAGGTTCAAAAGCCAAATATGCATTTGTTGATGCACGTAAACAATTAAACCACAGCGACCTAAGCATTCATCGACTAAAATAAAACATGTACTTAAGTCAAGTCCTGGGACCGTCTATCATCCATACAAACAAACCTCATACTCACCCTGATTAGAGTTAGTTTCGAGAAGTCAATCCGAAGTGAAGGCACAAGGACACTGCGAGCAAGAAGGACGTAGTAGCAGCAAATGGCAGTGGAAAGCAACAACGAACAACAACGAGCAGCAGCAACAGGGACGCAGCAGCAAGCAGCAAGCGTCAGCGATGAGCAATGGCGTAGCAGCAACAAATAGCGAAGAACAACAGCAGCAAATAACAGCAACGCCAGCTTAGCTTGTCAGAGACGCTTCAACACGGCTTGTATAGCGACTTAGGAGGGACAAGGCATAATGATGGGTATAGTATTGCTGTGAATTTATGGATCACGGAAGAGGCACCAGGGCTGAATCAAAAACTGCAAAGGCCACCTTTTGGCATGCCGGACCTTGTGAGGAACACCGCCAAGAGCAAGCCGAAAGATGAGCAGACCATCACCGTTTTCGGTAAATTTTCTGCACTTTATTCTCTTGGTAATATCTACTGCGCCATGTCCAGTGTAGTAAGCAAAGGCGGTGCTCCGTGGTATGATGATGGTGAAGAACGTAAGGTGATGAAGATGAGGTCTAATGGTGATCATGAAAAATTTCCTCCATGTAGAGATGTCAATGCCTGCGGAGGCAGAGAGAAATTGACTTTGAAGACTTCGTTTTAATACTCTTCTTCTTGATGTGAATCCCCCATTTCTCACGATTTTCTTTTCCTCATGGACGATCTCTCATTTTGTTGTACTTTAGCTAGTATGTCTATGATGGGGTGCGATTGGACCGCACCATTTGGACTTGATATGCTATGATGAAGGGGTGTGATGGGATCATATAAAAGACCCCTGAAGACAACCGTTGGTGTGGTTGTACAAACGTATGTTCAGAACATTTTCTTCATTTTCTCTCCCCTTTCCATCAAAACGTTCTAATTCATCTGTGCAAGAACAATAGGCATTTACGCTGTGGAAATCGGGTGCTTTCCTCGTGATTGCATCCAGACTAACATGAGGAAGTGTTGTTCGTGATTTATTCGCAATTCAACGTTCGTTCCGGGGCTATTTGCAGTTTGTGCATCGGAATCAAGTAAGTCGTCTTCCGCCAACTTGAATTCCAATATTGGTATCAGAGCTTGGTCGTGTTTTTTGCCTTATTTTTCATTGAGTATTCTCATTTACCATTTGATATTGAGATCGAGAGTATGAAATCTACACTATTTGGATCTCTGATAGTCGGAATTGTCATATGAAAAAATCGAAATTGAATCGGAACAAAAAACGGGTTCGGGGTCGCATGCATCTATGAGGTTTTGGCCGTTTTTTGAAATAATTTTTTCGCCAAAATTAATTTTTGAATATACATGGTGAAAGAGCTTGTCGAGACGAGTTCGGCGATAGGTTGAGTGCCGCTAGGAGACGCCGAACGCGCCCACACGTGCAGCCAAGAAGCCACTGCGTGTGGGCGCCACGCGCCCACATGCGCACCCAAGAAGCCGCTGCACGTGGGCGCCACATGCCTGAAGCAAGCGCCACACGCGCCAGTTGGCGAACCGACACATGCGTGATGCGTGCCAGCCGGTGAACTGGCACGTGGTGACGTCACTGTGACGTCATCCAATGGTCGGTCGCCGAATGACGTCATTGATGACGTCATCGCCGGCGATAGTTGGCCGGCCGGCGACCCAACTCGGGTGACTCGACCCGACCATTAACCAGTCAACGGTTGGACTGGTCAATCGGTCTGGTGGTCAAATCGATCGGACTGGTCACCGGTTGGACCAGTCAGATCGGTCGTAATAGCCAGGAGCCATTTGGCTCGGTGGCGCGTGCACCACACACGCGGCGCACTCAGGCGGGGCATGGGGGCGCATGCGGGCTCCGATTGGAGCGTGGTCAGCGGCGTTTGATTCGTATGAATGTTCTTTACACTGTGGTATAGTTATTTTATACTTTTGAATTTTATAAATGTATGAAAATGCTCTGGAAACCCAATGTACGCTTATTTTTAGGGGTTTAATGCAGCTTATTCATTTGTAGCTTGTATTTTCTTGTGATTAGGGAAATACAAGAGCTAGCTTGTGTGCAAATGATGTTATATATGCTGTGTAGAGCTTGGTTCAATGATATGATGTATATATTTTAATATACTTGAAATTTTCTAGTTGCTAGAAAATTAGAACAATGGTAGGAAATCCATTATATGTTGAATTGCAATTTTAATTATAGTTGAAGCATGATTGTTGTTTATACGTTGGTTATTATCATGCTATGTTTTTGTGTTAAGGAAAAATGTAGAAATTATATAAGGTCATGTAATTATTTTTCTTAGTGGGAGTTCGTAGGTTGGTAAAATTGAAATGAGTTCTCACCTAGAACTTAAAATTTGCACAAATTAAACTAATTAATGATAATAGAACAATTGTACATAGAAGTTGACTGGGAGCATTGTGAACTTTTGCTTTTGTATCTTTTGTTGAATTATCATTAATTTAGTTTGTCTTTGTTGCAAATTAAATATGTGTGTTACTCTGTATAGTGTGCTAATATTGATTTTGCGTTTATTATGTTAATGTATTATAGCAATTGATTATGGCTTCAGCATCCAAGATCATTGTGGCTGACCTCAATAATGGTGAGAAACTTAACGGTGACAATTATGATATTTGGCACCAAAAGGTTCAGTACATCCTTAAGGAGCAAGAGCTTTTGGAAACCCTTAACCATAACATGGATGAACCTGAGCATGGAACTTCAGCTCAACACAGGAGAGATCTGGAAGCTTATCAAGCTTGGAAAAAATAAAAATAGCATTGCTTGCATCACGTTGTTGAGCTTTATGTAAGATGATCTCATGTGTGAGTTTGAGAGTTATGACAAAACTCAAGCTATGTGGATTGCCTTGAAAGATAAGTTTGGAGGTACATCAGCCACTAAGCTGAGGAGACTCACCATTAAGTTTGACACATTTCGAAAGTGCCAAAATGTAACGATGAGGCAGCATTTTCGAGAGATGTCAAACATGATCCATGAGCTGAAGTTGGCAGGTCACTCCCTTACTGATGAACAGCAAGTTCAGGCTGTTATAAGGTCTGTTCCTGATAATTAGGAGCATATGAAGATCAATATGAAGCATAATGAGAATATTGTCACTTTTGATGATATTGCATGTCATTTGGAATTAGACGATGAGCGCCTAGAGGCTGCGAGATCCTCTACCCATACTTATGTTGTTGAATCGAGTTCGCGCAACGCTTCGGGCTTCAAGCGCAAAAGGAATCTTCAGTTCAACAATAAAGGGAAGATGACTGATCAAGCACCCAAGAGGGCTAAGACCTTTCGACGCAAGAAGCGTGGTGGGAAGAAGGACAAGGTCAAGATGGAATGCCACAATTGTGATAAGATGGGTCACTTTGCTCGTGAATGCACTGAGCCGAAAAAGGTACCCTATTACTCCATTACTTTGAGTAATGCTTTTGTTTCTAGTACTGTAATACTTGCTGAATCTCATCCAATGTGGATTGTAGACTCAGGAGCAACAGACCATGTAGCTAGAGACTGAGAAGCATTTGTGGAGTATCGTCGGATATCGTTTGGAAGAAGATGGATACATGTTGGGAATAACTCAAGAGTTGAAGTGAAGGGTATTGGCACATGTAAATTAATCTTACATTGTTGTCGAAATCTATTCATGCATGATGTTCTTTATGCTTCAAATATTCAACGAAACTTGGTCTCTATAGTTGTTCTTCTTAGCTTAGGTTATGTATTGAATTTCCATGATGATTGTGTTGACATTTTATATGAAACAGTTTATTATGATTCAGGTTATGTATCGAATGGTTTTATGGTGTTAGACATTAACTATGATCAATACAATGTTAATATTGATGGTTGTTTTTCTTTAGTTGCATCTTCTAATAACGTTGAGATTGATGCAAGTACTTGGCATGCTAGATTAGGTCACATTGGATTGCAAAGAATGTAAAGATTAGCTAGAGAAGGCCTTTTAGGGTCACTCACTAATGTTAGTCTATCCATATGTGAACATTGTCTAGCGGGAAAAACAACTAGAAAACCATTCGGTAAAGGGACTAGAACTGAATTTTCATTACATCTCATACATTTTGACATTTGTAGTCCTTTGAATGTGAGGGCAAGGCATGGAGCCTCATATTTCATCACTTTCATAGATGACTTCACACGTTTCGGTTATGTCTTTCTGATCTCCCATAAGTCAGAAGCATTAGACTGTTTTAGACGATATATAACGATGGTAGAGAATCAGTTGAACAAAACAATAAAGGCATTAAGAACCAATCGTGGACGTGAGTATCTATCGGAGCAATTCAAAGCTCTTTGTGATGAAAAGGGAAGTGTACGACAATTGACTATTCCTAGTACTCTACAACAAAATGGGGTAGCTGAGAGAATGAATAGAACCCTATTAGAAATGGTTAGGTATATGATAGTGCAAGCAAATTTACCTATCTCCTATTGGGGAGATGCGTTATTGACTGCTGCCTATATACTTAACCGAATGCCCTCAAAATCGGTTACTTCCACCCTTTATGAATTATGGACTGAGAGGAAACCTGACTTGAGTAGTCCATGTCCATGGGGATGTGCAACTTATGTTCATGATTCTTCCAATAAATATGGCAAATTAGGTCATAGAGGAAAGAAATGTATCTTTATAAGATATTTCGAACACTCCAAAGGGTACGTGTTCATAGGTGAATAAGCTGATGGAAATGTGACCGAAATGGAATCACGAGATGTCACCTTCTTGGAGAACGATTTTCCTAATAGAGGTGAGATTGATAAGGACTTCCAATTATATGAGATGGAAGATCCTGATAACACAACCATTGATGTTGTAGAAGGAAATGAAGATTTACCTCAACACACAAAACCTAGTGGGAGTGTTGCATCGCTTGATAACTTGAATTCAAGAGGAATTCAATTGCGTAAAAGTAATCGTAATAGTATTCCTCGTCGTCGTTTTGAGATTGAAGGGGAAGCATTTATGATTACTCAAAATGACGATGCCGAGCCTAAGACTATTCAAGAGGCTCTCTCATCCTCTGACAAGGAAAAATAGAAAAAAACTTTGGAAGATGAGATGGAGTCAATGAGGGCAAACCATGTTTGGGACTTGGTTGATCTACCACCCAATCGTAAGGCCATTGGAAACAAGTGGGTCTTTAAAATTAAGCGAAGGGCAGATGGATCCATTGAAAAGTATAAAACTCGCATTGTGGCGAAAGGTTATACTCAACAATAAGGTATAGACTATGAGGAAACCTTTTTACCAATTGTAAGGTTTGCCTCAATACGCCTTATTCTAGCCATCGTTACATATTTGGACCTTGAATTACATCAGATGGATGTAAAAACGGCATTTCTCAATGGAGAACTAGATGAGGAAATCTATATGAAACAACCAATAGGTTTCATAGCTAAAGATCAAGAGTATAAAGTTTGCAAGCTTCATCGCTCAATATATAACCTTAAATAATCATCTAGACAGTGGTATCTTCATTTTTATCAAGCAATAATAACTTTTGGTTTTACGATAATCGAAGAAGATCACTATGTATATGTCAAGCGGTCTAAAGATAAATTTGTGATTTTATCACTTTATATAAACGATATTCTGTTGGCTGAAAATGACAAGATTTTGGTTATCACCATAAAATAATAGTTGTCCTCCAATTTTGAGATGAAGGACATGGGAGAAACTGTTTATATATTAGGAGTTAAGATCGAAAGAGATCGATCGAGGAAACTCCTTACTTTATCACAAGAGTCTTATATTATGAAGATTCTTCAGCGTTTAATATGCAGCATTGTAATCCCATTGATACCCATGTCATGTAAGGTGAAGGCCTAAGTACTAAGATGTATCCTAAGACTCTAGAAGAAATCAAAGTGATGGAAACTATTCCTTACGCTAGTGCAGTCGGAAGTTTGATGTATGCTATAATGTGTACTCGACCCGACATATGTTATGCCATGGGATTGGTGAGCTAATATCAATCAAATCTTAGTCAAACTCACTGGAAAGCAATGAAGAGGATCCTGAGATACTTGAAAGGCACCATGGATTATTGATTTTGTTACCAAGAGAGTGAATATACGCCTATTATGCTATTTAGATGCTGATTGGGGTGGAGACCCATATGAGCGTAAATCGACTTCTGGATATGCGTTCTTACTGAATGACAGTGTGATTTCTTGGAATAGCAAGAAACAAACATGCACAGCCTTATCTACGATGGATGCAAAAGTTATTGCATGTTCTGCCGTAGTGCAATAAGCAATATGGCTAAAACGTTTCTTGGAAAATTTAGCCACTTTATTCTTGAAGTTCCAAGACCGGTGACAGTTCTGCGATAGTCAAGCAGCCATTGCCTAGGTGAAAGATCCCAAGTACCATGGAAGGACAAAGCACATTGACATAAAGAATAACTTCATCAAAGATATTATAGCGCAGAAAGAAGTGATCCTGCAATACATTTCAATCAATAAAATGGTTGCTGATCCATTTACGAAGGCTATTCCTAGAGATATATTCTTGACCCATAGGATGTCACTAGGATTGCGTAGAATGTGATATGTGTTCTTGTAGAAGATCATTGGTTTATGTATTTGTGGACATATGTATTGTTCTTGTTTATTTATTAGTGATTTAATATTTTATCAATAATTACAAATCCACTATGAGACTAGCACAAACACCCATGTTTTATTAAAAAGTATGTCAGCAGGCAATGATTGGCTCACTCATACAAGTAATCGCCTCAAGTGATTTAGATAACACGTTGAGATGAGACGTTATGTACAAATAAATGCTGAAGAACAAGTCTGGTACATAAAATATATTGCCTTGATTTGAGTCAAGATGGGGTATGTGATTTGTTTATAATAAGAATGAACATGATAGTCCCACAATAATGTATGCTTGAAAGATGCCGGATGCGAGTGTTTAATTGGGCGCTATAGAAAGCGAGCTGAACATGAGTACATGAGAGGCACGTGACTATGTTTAGGCTAAGATCCGTATAGTGGATATATTTGATAAATGACATATGCTTTTATAGAAAGAGTAATCCACTATAGCATGTAAATCATACTACATGTGTATTGTACGACCAATAAAAGAAGATAAGTAAAATTATTCCTATTTACTCATCGTGTGAGCCCTTGAGGTAATTTATAATTTACCTCAACTTTGTGTCCTATGTTACTTCTGACTATATTCTCGAAGTGAAAGATCAATGTTGCTACTTTAGCATGTTACGGGCGGTCATGAATAGATATGGCCTATGGGACATATCTAGGAAAGCAGTTGCTCTGAAATTGAGAGAGACATGAGTGCGAATGAAGACTATTGTTGTTTTACATCTATCACAAGTATTTACTAGTCGACTAATTATATCGCCCTATGTGGTTGCGGATGTAATTGTAAATACATAGTGTTTTTGAGAATAGTCAAGTATAGCCTTTAAGGAATATGTATACTTTGACTGATGTAACAAAATATGTCTGGGGTACTGTGAGACATCAATTGTTTATTTCTTTTCGAGGTTGTAGCCATTATGTTATCCCTAACAGGTGCATAATTTGAGCTCCCAAGTGCAGGTGTACTCACTGATCACACGGCTTATATGCCAGTATGAATTGTTTTGTAAAGTTGATGAATGTTGAATGTCTTATATTTTTTATAGAGAGCTGTCAAGCCCATCATGTCCAAGTGGGAGATGTTGTACTTTAGCTAGTACGTCCATGATGGGGTGCGATTGGACCGCACCATTTGGACTTGATATGCTACGATGAAGGGGTGTGATGGGGTCATATAAAAGACCCCTAAAGACAACCGTTAGTGTGGTTGGACAAACGTACATTCAGAACATTTTCTTCATTTTCTCTCCCCTTTCCATCAAAACGTTCTATTTCATCTGTGCAAGAACAATAGGCATTTACGCTATGGAAATCGGGTGCTTTCCTCATGATTGCATCCAGACTAACGTGAGGAAGTGTTGTTCGTGATTTATTCGCAATTCAACATTCGTTCTGGGGCTATTTGTTGTTTGCGTATCGAAATCAGGTAAGTTATCTTCTGCCGACTTGAATTCCAACACATTTTTTAGGAGCTTACTCTGGACAAGAAGCAGAAACACAATTGGAATAGTTCAAATAGCAAAATGGAATAGTACACAATCAAATTAAAGAAAAATATGCTCGACTTAGCTTACGATTGTCGCCAATGTCCACGAAGCAAGATGAACGCAGGGGCGTCGGGAGGACTTGGATGACTGCTGAGATCGCTGGAGTTGCTGCAGCAACAAGCAGCAAGAAAGACACAACCGGGCCGATGAGAGGCTCAGTATTTTGTTCTTTCTATTACGAGCTCGACCCTCACATTTTTAACGATCGCTTCTCTCCCACAACGTAGACTCATAGAGGAAAGCCATGATTATGATGATAAAGACCTCTCCCTATATCTCTCTGAGAGATTGTCTATCGAAACTCTCTACGTTTTCTCACCATTTTTTCCCCTTGTGAGCTCCGCTCTCCTCCCCTTTGTTCTCGTCAGAAGGTGCCCTTTTATAGTGGCCTTGGACATCTCTTTCTTTGTAAAACCGTCAAATTTCCTTTTCTTCTCCCCTTGATTCACGACCTTGCACGATCCTGGCCAGCTCATTTGTGTATTCGAATTAGCCCCCTTTCTTTGATTTTATCCTTTTATTGATGTCCGTTTCACCAATCTTTCCTCTTAATCGCCACACTTTCCTTTATCTTATGAAAAAAATATCCCACGAATTCCTCCATTTAGCTCACCAAAAATTACCAGAGAGCAGATTTCTTTGACTGACTCATTTCCCTCCTCAATTAGTGTCAAAACATTGCATGAGAAAGAAATTCTCTTGCCCACTTCCCTTTTGTTCATATTTTCCTTTTATTCTTCACGATCTCCTACAATCTACTTCTTGAAGGCCATGATTTGCTTTCTGCCATTCTTTTAGGAAGCTGATTGGTGCTTCTTTCCATATAACCAAAGGAGTTCCACGTATCAAGATGAAAAATTTCCACGCTTTCCGATCTCTTCGTTAAGCTGTCTTGCCAATTTTGCTGAGGTTTCTCACCTCGGGATCTATTTTTTGGGCGGAAATATTGTACCAAATATACGGCTGATTGGCAGGAGGAATCAATTGCTTTGAGTGGGCGTGAATCAACTAGAGAGAAGATCACACCGAAGATATCATCCTCTCGGGGAAAAGTGTTAAAAAAGTCATAAACCTTTTACATTTGTACCAATTTAGTCATAAACCTTTTATTTGGGCCAATTTAGTCATAAACTCTTTCACTTGGTGCTAATTTAGTCATTTCCAACTACTTTTAGTCGGATTTCGCTAACTAAACATCAGTCGGCTGACGTAGCACGATTGACGCTAACTTGAACAACTTATAATAATATTTTAATAATTTTTCGATTTTTTATTTTATTTAATTTTTTTCATTTTCCTTTTCTTTTTCATTTTCTTTGTCTTTTTTCCCCTTTCTTCTCCCCTTCCTCTAGTTGGTCGCTAGACCTCTCAACCTTGCTGGCCCCCGGTGAGCCTCACGGCCACCGGCGAGGCTCGAGTCCTCATTAGAGGCTGTGAGGGTTACTCGCACCGGGCAGCGAGGCTCGATCTCACTACATCCGACGAGGTCGAGCCTTGCCCAACCTCTGGCGAGGCTAGCTTGAGACCATGGTTGGGCGAGGCTTGACCTTGCTAGCCAAACGCGAGGCCACCCTCACGGCCTGGGCAGCCTTGGGAGAGGCTTGACCTCGCTAGATCCGGTGAGGTCGAGCTTGACCATGGCCGACGAGCAACCCTTGCAACCTCGAGCAAGTCTCGAGGAAGGACAAGGAAAAAAAGAAAAGGAAAAAGAAAAAGAAAAAGAAAAGAAAAGAAAAAAGTAAACAAATATTAAAATATTATTAAAAATTATCCACATCAACACCGACGTGCCACGTCAACCGGTCGGTGCCTAGTCAGCAAAATCTAGCAAAAATTAGTTGGAATGACTAAATTGACACCAAATCAAAAGGTTTTTAATTAAATTGGCACTAATAAAAGGTTTAGGACTAAATTAACGTAATTATAAAAGGTTTAGGACTTTTTAATACATTTCCCGTCCTCTTGCCTCACTTCTTCAGACTTAATTTGTTTTCCCTCTAGAGATTTTTTCCTTTGACCAAGCACAATGACCCACTTGACCGAATATCATGCAAATATGCTATGATGCAAAACGTTAATACTAAATATAAAATTCAAGTGCGATATTAATATTTTTCACATGCGACTCTTGGAATGCCATAACTTGGCGAAAGGGACACTTAAGTGCCAAAATCAGAGTAAAAGTGATCACTTGAGTGCCAATCTGGCAAAAGTCCGGTCAAAACGCCGACGTGGCATTTTTCTGGCAAAGCGAGCCCAAAATGACGTCATTTTGCACGCTGACGTGACAAAATAATGCAAAAACAGCGTCTTTTTGGGCTGATATGGTAAAAAAACAATATAAAAATTAATTAAATTAAATTTAGTTAAAATATTAAAAAATGATATAAAAAAAAGGAGGGGAGGCGATTGAGGGATCGCCCTCCGCCGCCGCCGCCGCCGTTGCCTCGCCGCTGCCGGAAGGGCTAGCAACAGCGAGGGGAGGGTCGGCCGGGGTCGCCGGCCACGGCTAGGGGCCGGCGATCCCGACCAATAGGCACCCTCGCCCTAGATCGGGGTGAGGGTCGCGCCCTCGCCCAAATCCGGCTAGGGTCGGCAGCCCTTGGCCCGATCGGGCGAGGGTTGCCGACCCTCACCGGATATGGGCAAGGGCCACGAGCCCTCACCACGGCCACGAGATCCGGGGAGGGTCGCAAGCCTCGCCTAAATCGGCAAGGGTCAACGGCCCTCGCCGGCCGGCCAAGGGCCGTCGCCCGCTGGGCGACCCCTAGCAAGCGTGGCCTTGGCCCGGCCGAGGCGACCCCTAGCGAGCGGCGGCCCTTGGCCCGGCCGGGCAAGGGCCGTCGACCCTCGTCGAATTTGGGCGAGGGCTGCAACCCTTGCCGGATCTAGGCAAGGGCTACAACCCTCGCCCGATGGGGGCGAGGGCTCACAAGCCCTTGCCGCGCCGCCCGAGGTCGCCGGCCCCTAGCCAAGGCTCGGCGACCCGGCCAGCCCTCCCCCGCCATCACCGGCCCTTCTCGGCGACGGCAGGGTAACGGCAGAACGGCTAGGGCTAATCCCTCGGCCGCCTCCCCCTTTCCTTTTTTTTTTTTTTTTTTTTTTTTTTTTAATTTTTAATTTTTTAATTTTAACTTTTTTAATATTTTAACTAAATTTAATTTTAAAATTATTATTTTTTAATATTTTAACTAAATTTAATTTAATTAATATATATTTTTACTAAGTCAGCCCAAAACGACACCGTTTTTGTATTATTTGGCCATGTCAGCGTGCAAAACGGAGTCGTTTTGGGTTCACTTCATCGAAAAATGCCACGTCGGCATTTTGGCCGGACTTTGGCTGAAGTGGTACTTAAGTGATCCGTTTTTTTCGAATGTAGCACTTAAGTGTACCTTTCATAAGTTATGGTACGTAAATGTCTTTTTTGTGCCAAGTTATGGCACTTGAAGTATTCTTTTACCTAATATTTTTGTTTAGGGGTTACGTTCAACGCTTAATTTTCTTATTCAATAAATTATTAACTAAATATGCTACCAAAATTTAGGTGTCAACACTTTTTCATTCTTGGTAACAAAGAGGTTCACATATATGCGAATTTAGAACACATCTACTGATAAAACTTCCCAAGAAGGTTGCAGAGCAGTTGAAGGTCTGTCACGTTTATCACAAAATATTTTAAATTTTACTGCATACAAACATTGGCATATAAATTCAAATCTAATCTTTTCAAAAATTTTAAAAACTGAATAATATGTTAAATTATAATTGAGAAAGACCAAAGAAATACTCATTTTTCGAATGGTAAACGAATGTGCTCATAGAAAAAGGTATGCTGAGTGAATGAGAAATAAAAAGTCACTAAAAAAATACATAGTCCAAGATATGAAGTTAGAAGGTCGCATAAAACTAATTCATGATCCAATAGTCATGTCAAAGGAAAAACCCTTGATCTCCTCCAAGCTTAATGTTAAATTTGTTTTTGTTTAAAAGTTTACCTTCTAAGTTTACTATAATAAATTGCTTGGAACGAATGAACCTCTCACTTGTCATGTATAGATGATATAAAGCAAATAAAGTGTAATGATTTTCGTTCCCGTGAGAATGAGTTTAAGAATGAGATCAGAAGGCATCATAGCTGATAAAGCTTCCCAATATGATTGTAGACGGAATGCAAGTATGTCGCTTTAAACTAATGATTTTCGTTCTTCATAAATTCCTGCACCTACATTATTATAAGAAAACTAATACTTTTAAAAGGTCATATTCCAAGATTGAGCATATTTTGGTACTGAATGTTAAAAAAAAAAAAAAATGTTTATGTATTTGTAAATTCAAATTTGAGAATCTATAGGCTGTAATTTTAGATTGATCAAATCATTCTATGAATAGATCTTCCGTAAGAAGGTAGGGAAACAAAATGCATGGTAATTGTTCAAATACTTTAGGAAATACATTAAATATCACATTGGCCCCACTCCAATCAACTATAACAAATACCTATACCCTCAAATCAAAATGCCTCACTTCCAAATGTTCCTAGGAAGAAAGATGCCACGTCCATAAGTGGATTTACCCATTTTCCATAGCAGGGGCATCTGGAGTATTAAGAATAAGAGAAGAGGGCCTAATGACAGCGAAGCAATGGTCATGTAAACCCACTCTGCTCTCTTTTGCTGCACGATAATGTAAGCTGCAACGAAGGCCACCAGCATGCAAGCCAAGGAGAAAAAGAGACAAGAAAGGCCCATGATGATCTTAGTAGGCAACGAGCGAAGAAAATCTTTCGCCTCGTACCGCGAAGTTAAGATCGCTAGAAATAGCAAGATGGCCAATACAGAGAATAACAAACCTAAACCATCCGAAATTTCGAAAACGATGAGAGCCTTCCTTACGAACAATGGTGGATCTCCAGCAATGCTGCTGATACTTTTAGGCACATTGTAAGAAGCAGCAAATAATATTGTGGCAATTAGAGTTGAGACGACCATACATGATTGAGCTGTGTTCCTCACCCACTCCCCTCCTTTCACAAGCAACTCTCGGTGCTCCTCTGTGAATATTCGCCAATATGATTTCCCCTCGTGTTTGAAGGTTCTCAAGTCAGGGAAAAGCCATTTTTCGACAGCCTGTTAATAAATGTCATAAACATGAGTGACAATGAGTACAAAAATAATTAAAAATTTGGAAAAATTCAAACAAGAGAGTCAAGTGAAGCCGTTTTATCAAACATGGTTCAGACTTCAGAGTATACCTTGTCTCGAATAAAGGTTAATCTCAAATAAGGGCCAAACTCACTAGCCAACCAAATCTTTGTCAGTCGGTTTGAACATGTGACTCACGTGCTTATTCTGATAGCAACATAAGGGGCTATTCGTTTGAAATATTCTGATTTAACCTAAACTGATGAAGCCCCAAATTGACGCTAGGAATCTTCTGGGGTTCGTCTAAAGAGAATTTCATAGAGTGGTGAGTTCCATTTATAATACCCTCAGGTGGATTTCTTAGGTGGTGAGCTCTTACCTTTGATGGTAACCTATATCCTAAGGTGAATTCTTTAGGTCGTATCTGACCTACCAAACGCCCTATGTCTTGAAACCCCCTTGGTCGCACTTTTGTGACATCCTATAGGCAAGATTACTCCAGTATTAAAAATGTTGAGGTGTTACTCCCGTTTTTATATTCCTATTGCCCTTCTCAAATCTCGATTGTGAAGACTCGCGTTCAAACGGCCCAACTCGAGTTTCAAACTTTATATAATCTCCATTTAGTTTACTTGGATCACGTAACCTTGCAGCCCACCCGGTTCTCCTCTCTCTCTCTCTCTCTCTCTCTCTCTCTCTCAGAGTTTATTATCTTATATAAGGTCCAAAATTCTCTGTGTCGTTTTACCAAAAAAAAAAAAAAAAAAAAAAAAAAATTCTCTGTGTCGCTTCCTCACTTCTTCATCCAATATTCACTTTCTTCTCTATAAAGTACTACTTTCTTCACTAATCTTTTCCCTACAAATCTTTGTTCAATATTCTTAATAGACCATCTCGTTCTTTCTACTATGCTCATTAAACATTTTGAGAGATGTGTTGCAGCCTTCCACGGGAGAAGGAAAAAGGAAAAAAATTGTCCCAACTTTGACAAGGAGACTAGGGAATTGAAATGAAATTAAGGTAAACACATGGTAAAAGCTTCATGAATCATTTTTTTTTAAGACAATGGTTTGAATGAGTGCAATCTTAGCTAATAGCTAAATCAACTAATGAGAAGTGTTCTAAATTGATAGCTATTAAAAAAGAAACAATGGCCACAACTAAACTTTGCTAACCTTTTGATTGAAAAGGAGAAGATTCATGTCATACTACTTTAATTAGATCATTGTTTATCTACATAATTGAATTATATCTGAACTAAACTATCATCTTGACAAAATATGATACAATGGAACTATCAAAGCCGTTGTTAAAATATAGCAAAACTGAATTAATCCTTTTTTTGGGGCTCAAAATTAAGATATGTGGGTTATACAAGAAATTATTTGCATAACAATCTCCCCATTGCGTCATGGTAGAAACCTATAGAATGAGTTGGTCAGTTTTAAGAAAGAGTCGCTTGGTTCAGATTGAGTGGTGGATTGTAGTTGTATCAGTAGAATTCATCTGTAATTTAATTCAGATGAGTCTCAATCTCTTTTTTGCATGTGAAATTTAAAAGTTACATGTACCGACAAGGTGTTGATTTAGATATCATGAGAGTTTATTCTTTTCCCTGTGGTTCTAAATTCGAATATTGTTGGAAATATATCAAGAGTAAAATCTTCTGCATCAGACAGAGGTGGGGCTGTGCACTCTTAAAATAGCCTAGAGAGGTGGATAAGTCGAGGCGTGCAAAGGTCTAGCCATTGCTCAACCGCTATAGAAGAAAGTTCTAGGTATATTCCTAAGACTATCCAAATAAAGGTGTAGCCATCATATTTTAGGAAATTTGTCAAGAATATATAATAACTATCATCAGTGTGGTTATTATATATATATGCAAAGAAAGATACTTACTTTGAACCATTGGAGTTCTCTCTGCATTTCGAAAGCTGCTCCGGAGACATAAGTTAAAGCCTCCAAATTAGAGTCGTACTTTGCTGCTGCAAGCATCATTTTTACCGCTTCTTCCGGTGTAGGTGCTGGCACTAATGACAACTCATTTTTTGAGCTTCCCTTCAAAAAGAGTGAGAGAATCCTTTCTTGGCGATTCTTCACAGCTAGTGTCATCAAACTGTCACCATTAGGAGAAATCCTAATAAGCTCCGGGAAAAAATGAATACATATCTTCACGAGTTCGCTGTTTCCCTTGACTGTAGCGTGAAACAACAGGTCCCTCTCTAGGAAAAACTCCGTGATCTCGGTAGTTTTCATATCGGAGATCGCGTGGCAAACTTTTTTGCCAACTTAACTGCCGCCTTATGTCTCAGCTTTAATTCGTGGATCCTCTTGATTTCAGGAACTACAAAATGTTAAGAAAAAAGAAAAAAGAAAGTGAAAAACAAAGAGCCAGAAATTGGATTTTACCAAAAACCATATTAATAGTACAATCCTTTGCGTTGTTATTTACGCGCAGCGCAAGAGCAAATTTTTTTTCCTCCATTCCATCTGTCTCTAATAAAATCAAAACTTCCACATGAGGCCACATAATGGTATGTCCCTTTGAATTTACTTGTTAAACCTAAATGACATTGTGAGTATAGTTAACTAGACTTTATTCTAAAGTTACTTTTTATATGATAATACGCAATGCCAGTTTACTTCTATTTTTGTTTTGTTCTTTGACAAAATAGAAGAATTGGGGACAAGGCTAAAATGATTGCAACTGCTGGCGAAATGAGTTTACAAGTTTTGGGAGCTATAGGAATTGTTTTAGCGGTCGCCGGGTAATCAACCTCAGGTGGTCCACCTCCTTGAGCAATTTTAAAAGAGCACTCCATCGTATTGGTTTGATGTATTCAGGATTTCAATCGCAGAGTGTTTCAACAAACCTTGAATGCAGGAACATAGGAGGATGAACAAACTCTCTTGACATATAGCCAATGGCTTCTTAGTATAGGATATATAACTTGAAGTGGAATTCTGGGATGCACAGTTCTATTGACGCTTAAGAAATTTTCTCCCGTTGAAATTTTCGTCAACTCCTAGCCATCCCAACCTAATTGTTTTGATTTTTCCTACCCGCTTTCTTCCCCCTATTCCAATTCTGCACGCCTTTCTAAGTTCCTAAATTAAAGTGGAAATTTACTATATTCAATGCATTTAAAGGATAGACGCGTGCCTTCATCAATTGCAATCTTATTTTATGGATGATGCAGCGAAAATAGTCAAGCATGCAGCGGGTTGCCCCCGGTCCCATGCCCAATTCCTGCACCCTCTCAACATATTATGTCATATTGTGTTGTAATGAAGTAGCGTGAAAGAAAATAATATTTAGGCTTAAGCAATTCACTCATAAGGGAGGCAACACGAAGCCGACATGATTTCACCAATCAAGATTGAAGGGAAGTCTTAGGTCAACATAACTCTTTTATAAAATCTTCTGCTTAGATCAATTCTTGCCTTAAGAAGATGGATTTAGGTTAACATCTAATCTTGCCTCAATTTGCAATTTCAAGGATTCTTTGTTTACCTTTTTCCAAATTGCGCTACTCTTTTAATTAGAACTTGGTGAATACCTCAAATATTTCAAAATATACAATATTGACATTGAAAATCATATGTAATTATGTTTGACTTTGAATAAGTTGTTAGAGGATTTTTAATAGGTCCAATGCTGTTGGATGGTTGACATGCGCAAAGACTTAGTTATAAAACTAATTTCAAACACATGTATCACTCATCCAATGCGAAATGTGTAAACCTTTCTTTATAGATTGTGCAACTGATAAATTTTGTTGAATTACATAAAAAAAAATTAACTAGGAACATTTTTCTAGTTATAAAAGAAATATAAATAAATAAATAACAAGCCATAGGCTTTTCATTGGAGAGTCGAAGACAAAGATAGAGGTGGTATATTCATAAAATGGACTCTTACCTAAAATTTTGATGGCATTCCAAAATGACCTTGTAAGACATCGAAGCACTACAATCAAGTTGCAGAGGGAACTGGATCAGTGTATATGAAATCTTTGTGTGTATGTAGAATGAAGATACTCTACCACATACTATAGCTAGTGGTGTCCTGACAATCTTAATGGTTGATAGTCCGAGATATCAAAACAAACATCCACATACACATGGATTAATAGTTGGGATCGCAAGTGACTTGCCACAGAGATGTGGATGAGGATAAATGACTTCAAGTTTTGTCCTCTCTAATTTCTTGCAACATGACAAGTAAGAGGAGACATGCTCTCATAACTTTGTTCCTCCTATTTTCTACTAACTACATATTTTCCAAGAAATTTCTCTCGAAATACTATTCTTTCTTTCAAGCCGAAGCTTGCTGGGTGGTCAAGAGGTCTGTGAAGGTTAAATCACACTAGTGTTATGCAAGTAGAGTAGTCAAGCCGGGGAGACCAAAAAAAAAGGCAAGAAGAGCATTGTATAACTTAATTAATGGATAATGTAATTAGGGCTGTCAAATGAGTGGGTCAGGTCAAGTTTGGGTCTGACCCATATTGACCCATTTTCATGCAATGTTGATAACCCATACCCAACCCAGCCCATATTATCGAAATACGTTAATATTTTACTCAATTTAGGTTAATCCACTCCCACCCATTTAATTCACTTTAAGCTCTTCACATATATGTTACTTGAATAAAAATTTCACATCAAACTTAAAAAGTAAATTAAACAATAAAAAAATAGTAAATAAAAAAAAAAAAATGTGAAATTTTTTAACTAAACCTAAGAAAGCTTATTTTTTTTTTTTATGATTTTTAAAAAAATACTATTGCTAAAACAATTTAATGAATACAAATTTAATGGACAATTTTTATAATTTTATAATTTTTAAAATCCAATTCTTAATTAATTTTATTTTTATTTTTAATTGTTTTTCTTTTTCTTCTTCTTTGGTCACCGTCGGCCATGACAATGGCTAGCGACTGGCCATAGGCGAGCTCGAGCTCACCCGACGCCATGAGCTTAAGGCTTGCTAGATCGGCAAGGCTTGAGCCTCACCAATTGTCGGCAAGGCCTTCACCTTGCTAGATTAGCAAGCTCAAGGCTCGCCAGTTCGGCGAGGCTCGAGCCTCACTAATAGTTGGCGAGGTTCAAGCCTCGCTAGATGTCGGCAAGGCCTCAAGTTTGCCCAACGCCGACGAGCTCGAGTCTAGCCAGATTGGGGAAGCTCGAGCTTTGCTATACGTCAACAAGGCCTTGACCTCACCAAATTGGTGAGATTGAGCTTGCCCGACGTCGACAAGCTTGAGTCTCGCCTAATCTAGTAATCTCAAGCCTCACTTGATAGGTCGCCCATCGTCGCCGTGTCGGCCACCGGCTAAGGAAGGAGGAAGAGGAAGGAAAAAAATAAAAAAATAATAAAAAGAAGAAATATAAAAAATAATTCTAATTTCGGTTTTAAAAAAAAAAAAAACATTTTTACAAAGTTAAAGGGGGAAAGAGAGAGCATGAGGCTTGGGTTGAAAATGGCTTTTAAGTCCAACTTATTTAAGACCCATTTAATTAGTCTCTTCAAAATGTAAGTGACCCATATATGATCCATTTCAAAATGTAAGTGACTAACATATGACCCATTTATGATTAAAATGAGTCATATATGGGTTTCAAACATATTTTGACACCTCTAAATGTAATGAACGAAAAACTAGTATGGGAGGAGCTGCAAAACGAAGAAGAGATACGCAGGTTAAATCATATGTGGTTTCTAAGGGATAGCCAATCCATAACTTAGTTTGATTTTAGGCCATTATGCAAGTAAAACTAGGTCAAGGAACTTGAATATATATGAAAAAAAAAAAAAATCATTTTCAGTTTTATTTGCTAGTAGGGAGGGAAATAATCTAAGATATTGACTTAAATTAAAAATCATGGAAGGTCCTAAACTAGATAATGCCCAACTATAAAATGCACACCCACCTGGATTTCTTGGCTTTTGCGTATTCCTTAAATTTTCATTTGCTGGTCTATAGTTCAAGTCCACCCCAAAGCCTTCAGTTCAGATACAAAAGAGCGGGTGATGAGCCAGGTATGATCTTCTTGAAGGATATCAATAAAGAAGGGATTCGAGTGAGGAAAGTGAGAAGAGCATTGTATAACTTACTGATTGGACAATGTGGCGAACCAAAAAATTGTGTGGAAGGAGCTGCCAAACGAAGAAGGGACACGCTGGTTAAATCATATTTGGTTTCCGAGGAATAGCTTATCCATAAAGTAGTTTAGATTTCAGGTCATTTTTAAGTAAAACTAACCCAAGGAACCCGAAAATATACAAAGAAACAATCATTTTCGGTTTTATTTGCTAGTAGGGAGGGAATCAATCTAAGATATCGACTTAAGTTCAAAGTCATGGAAGGTCCTAAACTAGATAATGCCCAAATGAAAAATGCACACCCACCTGGATTTCTTGGTCTTTGCATATTTCTTAAATTTTCATCCTCCTGTCCATAGTCCAAGTCCACCGAAATACCTTCAGTTCAGATACAAAAGAGCAGGTGATAAGCCAGGTATAATCTTCTTGAAGGATATCAATAATGAAGGGATGGGAATAAGAAATTACGGACATTTGTATATCAATTTTCCCCAAACACTGAGCTTAGTCACGCTGAGAAAGTGAGGATGCATTCTTGCCAGCACGCCCAGTATAGATAAATTTCTTCTTTTCATGGTAAGTAAGCGAGGATGTCGATCAACTAGAAAAAGGGTGATATCTATCCAGATTAACCACCAAAGTTGATCAGGAAAATAAGCTAAGTCTAGAATGAAGGAAAAAACAGATGGAATTAAGGTAGGGAGCGATATATTATCACCATGATGACCAGCGTAGGTGAGATCTAAAATGGGATTAATCGCCGAGGGACTGCTGAAGGGATAACTTGGCTCTTCGTCTGTTGTTGTTCTCGCCAGGAACCAGGCAATCTCCTTATGCGTAGAAGCTTCCTGAGTAGATATTCTCAAAGGAACACGTCCTTTATAATCTGGAAGTTGCGTCAACCTAGGATACCTTTGAACTAATGCCTTGACCATTTTTATCCTTCCACAATGGACAGCATTGTGGAGGGCAGTGTGGCCATCAGAATCAACCATTAAAAGATCTTCCGGATTCAAGCGTTGAAGCAGTCGCTCAACAAATTGGTCTTGTGCACTCAAAGTGGCTATGTGAAGCACTGTTTCGAATCTGCTTGTTATTCTGGCTCTCACCGAAGCAGGTTCTTGGTTGAAAATTTTGCTAGCATATTCCCAGTCACCCTTGAATACGGCTGCCAACAATCGTCGGTAATGGGGTCCATCCGCCATCTCTTCCATATTTCCTGCATTGGATACAAATTTTTCAGGCCCATTTTGTTAATACTTTTTCCTTGTAGATATAGAGAAGTGTCCCAGATAAGAATATTTCATCAAGATCCGCCCCAAATATTAATTTCACAATGAAATAACACTTCGATTTGCTCATCGCTTCCACGAACATCTTCAATATATGTAGGAGAAAGAGTGAGCACAAAGTCCTTCTCACACTGAATTTTTTTTCTCTTTTTCCTAGTCAAGGTCAGGGTTACGTTTGCTCAATGATAAAGCAAAGAAAAAGAACTCCGAGAAAATGCAAGATCCAGCATTCTTTAACACCACATCGCCAATACCATATTTTACCTAGACTCGAACATGAACATGTACCTGGTGTATGAAGATATGGATGCGCTGCCATTGGGTTGCTGTTCTGGTTGCCGTCTTTCAACAACAAAGTAAACAGAGCATGCAAAAGAGACTTTTTACTTTCCTAGAAAGTTAATGCTGTGATGTCAATCGCCGTAAATTGCAGGGCCTCTTATAACTAAGCTCGGGTTGACCATTTCCAGAATAATTTGGTCGTTTTTGCATTAGTTTATTTACTGATATATAGAAATAATGTGGTGTGTATGTTGCTTACTCATGATGTATATGGAATAGCCCGGACCATGAGTTTGGTGAGTACAAGTAGTGTCATTTGACATCAATACTCGTGCTTTTCCCGAGAAGTAAATTTCGCACAACTCTCTTTTTTTGGGCTTTCTCGGAGACTTTGCTGGTGAATGGGCTAGTCAAACCAAACAGTCGGGTCTAATTTGGATTGGTCATAAAGAGAAAATATTAGGTGATTCCAGATCACTAAGTCAGCATGGTCTCCGATCGCTCATCAAGCGCTTCGACCCGACGTCGGGGGACTCAAAGATGTCTGAAGTCAAGGATGCTGCCAAAGTTCCTCCCGCAAAGTGACGCGACATTCTTGCGTCTTCTCCAAAGTTCCTATGACGTCATTGCTTACATCCTTAAAAGAAAGTCTGGGTCGGATCTTGACATGGATTATGACACTTGCTAGGTGTCTCAGCACGAAAAGATGGAAGAGATAGGAGACAAGGCATCTGCACGGAAGGGGCACGAGAGTGACCGAAAACCTTTCGACTAGCCCAACAATGGCACCCCAGTACTATTTATGAACTTCAAGGTTTGTTTCTCGGTGAGAGAGAGAGAGAGAGAGAGTCGGTTCATTTTCAGTCCACCAAATTCGGACATCAAAATTGAGATATTGGATATGTGGCCTTGGCATTATCCCGAGAAGATTTTTTTGTTTTGTCAAAAATTAAACTGGATGTGTAATGAAAAAAATTAGTTTACACACTTTCCTTTGTTTATACCCTGCTTCAATTTTTACCAGGTATCAAAGGAAGGCTCAAATGTCTCGTGGTCATGCTAATGATGAATTTTTTGGTCCATTCGAAGTGAGAACGCAACTATCACCGGACATTTTAAAGCTTGTATTGATGTGAAGGTAGCACTTCAAAGAAGTTGACAAGTTAATAGATTACTAAAATGTTGACATATTTACTATAACGATGATCATCTACTTATGATGCTTGCAGAATTTTTCAGAAGATTTGATAATACAGCAATTTATTTGGAAGTTGGTAAATTCTTAGTAGTGTTGGTAAGTTATTCTTGTTGTGAAAAATAGTTGGAGAATATGAAAAGGAGATTTGCTATTTGAGACATGGGAGCATTGTCCTTCAAAATAATTCTGAACCTCGAAATATAAAACTTGGTGCAACTGACTCTAGCGACTATTCTCTTAGGATATAACAGACATTCCTCTTTAATCTGCACTAAATTTGTATGTTAAACCCAACAGAGAAACGAAACATGAGAAGAAGAATAAAGATGTTCTTGATTTTGTATGTCCTTTTTGAATTACATGAAAGAGAAAGCCGTTTCTCCATCATCAATTCTTGCATTAAACTAAAAACCATTGCAAATTGAGACAAGCAACTTTCGTAACTTGAATGTCATAATTTTTTTTCTTAGTGCCATATCAAAGTAAAATTGATAATTTGAGTATCACTTCTAGTAAATCATCCCACATGGATTTGTTGTGGGACGAGCCTCATCATAGGCTGATAAGGCTTGAGCTCACCAAATTATGGTGAGCGGAGCCGAGCCAACTTGAGGCATGGCTCTACCTCGCCATATTTAGTGGTCAAGCTCATTGTACCGAGCTAAAGGTGACCTTGCCACAACTCACAAGGCCTCAAGCTTGTTGCGACTTGCCAACCACTAGCAAAGCCTTGAGCTCACCAATTAGGCAAGGCTCGAGTTTGCTGGCCTCACAAGCTCTACCTTGTCAAATCTACCAAGGTGGAGCCTTGCTCGAGAACAGTGAGCTTGAGCCTTGTCGATGACTAGTTGAAGAAGAAGGAGAAAGTAAAAAAAAGGAAATAAAAAAAAAAAAGAAAAGAAATAAAAATTATTTTTTAAAAAGAAAATTAAAAAAAAAAAAATTGAAAGGATTGCAATAAGGAAAATCAAATTAGATTTTCTATACCAAACAGTGAAAAATATATTATAGTTCATTTTCAAGTTTTAATCAAACATTTTAAAAAAAATTTAAATGATTGCAAGGAGGAAAATCAAATCAGATTTTCTGTATCAAATAGTCGAAAAAATTTTCTAGTTCATTTTTAGGTTTCAGCCAAACACAAAATTATTATCATTTTCTTGAAAAACAACTTCCTAGGGAATATTTTCTAGCAATATCACATTTTTCTCAAAATCCTTAAGAGTTATAATATAAATACTATTTTAGAGTATGTGAGATATATCAAGAATATCAAGGTGTGTCTGTGTGTATATATATATATGTTTCTCTTTCATTGTATTTTGAGAGGTAAATCTTTGCACTTATTGTTGTCCCATGAATGGAGGTCATCACATAAATTTCTTTTTGTTCTATTTTAAAACAGTTGGTAATAATCTTATAAAATTTTACAAATGTTAGGAAGTTTGAATTGTTATTTTCCCTGAGTCAACATTCTTTTGCTGAAGAAAGATACTGTGAATGAAAATAAGAGAGCTCGTGGTTGGTAAGTTATTTTTCTCATGCCTCAAGTCATGTGGTTGCTATGTTGACTTCAATATTACTCATCTACAGAGTCGCCGTGGCTGGTGGACCCTTTTCACAATGAGCATAGTGATTTATGAACCCTGGACATAAACAATAACAAAAATTATTACATTCCGTATTGATTTCTCTCTGGCCAGAGATTCCTGTTGTTATGGATTTGATTCTTTCTGCAGATGATGACTAAAGGCTACCAGCCAAATATTGATTCGGTGTCCTGCATATATTACATTTGAACAACTTGACCTGTATAGTTCTTCACCAGCCCACCGATGTGGAAAAGTCCTTCTCATCATCTGCTAATATTCTACGATGTTTCTGGGCGGCTCTCATATGGGAATTCCACAGGAAATTGCGAAAATTGCTAATTTAATGAACTCATATCATTCTCAACCTAGTTTAGATTTGTTTCATTCCAATATTTTACCTTCTATGGTTGGCATTTTATCAGAAAATTAGTCAAGTAATAAATTTTCCAACGTCTGCTAGATGCAGATTTGTTTTTTCCCATTAACTGATTTTGATATTTTTACATCAATTTGTCAAGATTTGAATATTTATGTTTTCCTCACCTATTCTAACTTTGGCCGCATTGATCAAGTGCATCCACCCGCCAAATTTGAAAATATTTTCATTTCTCTTTTATTCTATTTTATTTTTTTATTTTTTTTAAAAGGATGTCTTAGAGCGGATAATTATATGCGCTTTGTCAGTTACTTACACATGATGTAATTGGAAAATTCCAGCCCATGAACTTGGTAGATATAAGCAGTGTTGTTCAACATGAATGCTTTAGCTTTCCCGGAGAGGTAAATAACCCTATCCTAGTGGCTATTTATGTTTTGGCCCCCTTAATTGAACAAACATATAGTTTCAGAAAGGCTATTTGCGTTAACTCTAGTTTCAGAAAGATTTACAACAAATGGAGCATTTTGCAAGCACTTAGTTCCGAGTCATCCATATTCAGTATGAAAAGGCGCTCCAAGAAAGCTTGAACAACTAGTGAGGCGACGGTTTTCCTTGAAAGCAAGGAGTAGCCCAGGATGACTCCCCAAATTAAATTCTAGTCGTATGACTAATTTGATGGAGGTAGCGCGCTTATTTGTTTTATTTCATCTTCATCACCGTTATGTTATGAGTATAGTCATATCCATTTACACCCATTTTTACTCGTCTTCATTTCTTACTACTAATTTTAATCCATTCATAAAATTGAATTGACTCACTTTAAACTCAACCCAGCAAATATGAGTGGAAAAATGGTAACCAAACAAGGTGCAAATCCAGCAAATTCCCCTGGTGTTGAACACCAGCTGACACGGTCCCTCAGCTTGTATACACAGACCAAACTGGTCGTTGATAGGTCTCCATTCGAAAATTCTAGATACTAGAGTGACTAGTTATTTATTTTTGGCGCCCTTAATTGAACAAATATGATAATTCTTTTTGCATAGTGCACTAGAGTTGCAGCCCCTGTGGCTTTATGGATCATCTCATCTCTTTCAAGCCAAACATAGTAAACTTACCTTATTCACTGTAACTATGAATATTATTGTAATTTTTGCACAGCAACTCAATAATCACTATAACAATGGCTATTATTATTTTTTGCTTAGAGCAATATAATCTTAGAAGTCAGAAGTATGCTTGCATATATATAGACCTCAGAGAAGAGTGAGTCTAGACAGCTCTCATCACCATTTTGCTCATCATTAGGATTCCACTCGTTTATAATCTTTCAGCGCTGCCCATACGTTTGCATTATCATAAGTAAATTGTGAACAAAAAACTATTAAACCTAAGTGACTTGATAATTCTAGTTATGTGAATGTGACTTTTTTTTGGCGAGTGTTCTCACAATGCATGTATCACTCGTACTTGTTTACATTGTGCGGTTTTGATATTTCAAATTTACCGATACGATTATTCTCTCCTTCTTTTTGGTCACGCTCAATACGGAATGAGCTTACATAGCAAACTTAAAGGGAATGGATGAAGACTTATAAAAAGTTTTATGCAATAGAAATTATTTTTTTCTAAAACAATCTTATAATGGCTACAACTTAAACCGGCTAGTCAGTTTTATCTGTTAATTAAAAAATTCGAACCGTTATTTAATACATGGAAAGCTAATTCTTATAATTAGCTACGCAGGCCGTGGACATTAAACCAGTAAATCATAACTTATTGTTGGGCAGTATTGGGTCTCTCTCAACCAACAAGTTAACTAAAAATTATATTTCATACTTATAAATTGACTACCAACCCTTTCTGCAACTATTGTGAGATAAATCCCAATGATCCCCCACTCAAAGATTAATTCCGCAACTGACTTGATTCAGATTATTTAACGAAATCTATCAGTGGTGGAAGCGAAGGGCGAGACCGGACATGCAGGGGCTGCGAGGAAATCTCCCTCCGTTAGACAAACTTGTTTAACTTTAGTATTTCCTCTTAGATTTATAATGTAAATATTATTTCAAAGAATGCGAGAGACATCGGGAGTATTAGGGTATAGAGATGTTTATAGTTCTTTCTCTTTCATTGTATTTTGATACGTAAATCTTCACAATTATAGTTCACATATGAATGCAGGCCACGGACTAAATCACGTAAATTTCTTGTGTTGTCTTTTTGGCTCTTAATTCTACTTCTTGGGCTCTTCGATAGCACAAGGTTGAGACTTGGTTTTGCTGATGGTCATGTTGTGAAGTTTGAATCGCTATTTCTCCTGAGTTAACATTCTTTTGCTGAAGAACAATAATTTGATGGAATATAGCGCGTTGTTGGTACGTTTCTTTTCTTACACCTCAAGTCATGAGGTTGTCGTGCCGACTTCAATATTATTCAACTGTTGAGCCACCATGGCTGGCAGCGTCTAGTCATCATCTGCATGTAATAATTTTTGTTGTTGTTTGTGTTGGGGGTTCACCAATCAATGCCCATTGTGAAGAGGATTCCTTCCCCTCATGTACTAATTCTCTCCGATGTCTCTGGGCACACTCATATGGGAATCCCAGACGAAATTGCAAAAATTGCTAATTAAATGTACCCGTCTCATTCTCAACCTAACTTTGATGTATTTCATTTCAATAATTTTGCTATTTAAATGAACTGTCTCGTTCTCAACCTACCTCTGATGTGTTTCTTTTCAATATTTTATCTCCTATAGATGTCATTTTATCAAAAAATGAGTCATGAAATAGATTTTTAAATGTGTAGCGGATGCATATTTTTTTCCTTGATTTTGATATTTTAAGTAATCATCTTTTGGTTAAGAATGGTACGAGGGAGCAAGTGCACGTAACATCATTTTGTCAAAACGTGAATACTTATATTTCCTTCGTATACTCTAACTCTGGTTGCATTCACCATGTGCATTCACCTGCTAGGTTTGAAAATTTTCGTCTCTCTTTTGTTTTTATTTTTTTAATTTTTTTTAAGAAGGAAATGCTTAGAGCGGCTAACCATGACATAGATGGAGGATTCCAGTCCATGAGCTTGATAAATAAAAGTAGTGTTGTTCTTTACACATGACATAGATGGAAGATTCCAGCCCATGAGCTTGATAAATACAAAGTAGTGTCGTTCAATACGGACGCTTTAACTTTTCTGTAAAAGCAAATAACCCTAACTAGAGTGACTATTTATGTTTTAGGGCCCCCTAAATTAGACGAAAGTATCAGTTTCTGAAAGGATATTATCCATAAATTCTTAAATATCACTTCAAATCAAAAGTGAATTTAATATGCCTTGAAGCCTCAACGACTTTACAAAATTCAAAGAAATAAATAATATGCTAGGAGTGGATTTGAGACGACAAGGACTTTCAAAGAAATTTTATTAAATTAAAACAAATGACCTACATTCTTGGAGGTCATGTTTGCTCAACGACTAAAGTTGAATATAAATTGCTAATGTAGATAAGTAGAGTGCTTACAAAAAGTAAAAAGCTTACAAAGCACGACTGAAAAATTCTATAGACAAAGATGAGCACTGAAAATGGTAAACCTAATCTAATTCGAAATTAAAATTCAAACTTAGGCAAAATCTAAAGTAAATTGATCCATTATGAATGATCTTCTCATCTTCATCTTCAAAGTCAAATCTAAAGTGCTGTTGTGATTTTTCCAATGTCTTGATAGTTGATGATTCCCCTCTTTTCCTTGACTCTTTCAGTGTTATTCAATGGCTGTCCTCTTATGAGTTTTGGTTATTCTTGGCATGAATCTCACACTGTTTTGACTTACACTCTACTCTAACATGATTTGTAACTGCTGCTAAACCCTTATTGATGGTATGTCTTTGATTCAGTCTTCAAAAACTGTGCATATATCGAGTCAATCTATTATTGCCTGTTTCATGCTGCCCATTGGAAACTTTTGATCGATGAGCTGATCATTCATTCCATCAATGGGCCTTGTGGTCCAATTGTATGGTCATGGCCTTCATGATTAATGATCTTATCAGACGTTCCATTGATAGGGCTTTGTGGATTAAGTGTATTGTCAAGACCTGATCTTAGCAACTTTTTTCTTTACGTTCAAGGTCAAATGTTTTTTTTTTTTTTTTTTTTTTTGGGTCAAAAAACTTCATACCTTTCATTTAGCAGTAGACTGCGAATACAAAGCAGTTCCTTCAAAACATAACAACTCCAAAAGGGGTAGGGGTGGGGGTGGGGGTGGGGGTGTAGGAGACCCAATTCAACAGAAGCAATTCAACGGAAGGGCTTTGACGACTCAATCTGCCACCCCATTAGATTCCCTTTTGCAATGGACTAGCTTTAGGGATTGGAAATTCTTCAAAGGGGCCTGGGCCTCAAAGATGAGTGCTCTGACTCCAAACCGGTTGACCTGCAAGTGTACTTAGTTCCTTCACAGTTCGAAGTTATCTGTTTCTAACTCAAACCCTGTTGCGTTCTGTTTTTGCAATGTCCTTAAGGTTTCCATGATAGCCATGGCCTCTGCTGGAGAGCCGAAGCCACGCGCACCGAGGAGGCGAACCCAGCGATCAACTTTCCGGTGCTGTCTCGGCATAAGCAGGCGATTGCGCCATCTCCCGTCTCTTCAACGAATGATCCATCCACGTTTAACTTGAGCACGCCGCGAGCAAGGGGCTTCCAAGCTGAAGGTATGCCTATTCGCTGGTTTAGATCTGCTTGCTTTCCACTTACCCATCTGCTGATGCTTTGATTTTTTGCCAGGGCCGCGTCTATGAGGAGTTGGGGCTTCGGTGGTAGAGTTAGGAACACAAAATCGTTTTAGGCTTTCCAAATTTGACATAGCAGTAGGGTCAAGAACTCAAAGGATACTGAGGTATGGTTAAAGTACGCAAGCCAAGCTTCCATCCTAGTCACGTCGTTTGTGTCGATCTTGATTTTAATTGCTATATGTTCCCACACCTATTTCGTCCAGGGGCAAAGGAGGAAGAGGTTTTCTGTAGTTTCGAGATGTTGTTGACAGAGAGGACAGATAGCATCCAGTAATATTCTTCTTCTTTTAAGATTTTTCATGGTTGCCAGTGCGTTGTTACAAGCCTGCCAAAGGAAATAATTGAATTTGGGTTGATTTGTGCCTGCCATATGCGATTCCATAGTGCTTTATGGGTTTGGAAAGATGAGGCCTGGTTCTGTTTTGTGCTACTCTGGGCTCCCCCGTAAGCCGTTAAATGCGCTTTTCATTGTAAATGTGCCGGCTTTGGTTGGTGTCCAGATTAATTGATCCTCCTGCATCGTGGGGCTTAAGGGTGAGATAGCTAGTATAAACACCTAGAGGGGGGTGAATAGGTGTAAAAACAATTTCTCGAGATACGAAAGCGATACTAGGCAGACGATAGAAAGGAAGATCCCCAAAACAGATTATGATCAAAGTAAAGCAGAGAGTAGGGAAGAGAAAATTGAACATAAGGTTTATAATGGTTCGGCTTATTCCAAGCCTACATCCACTCTTTTGCACTGACAGCCCACTGGCTGGATTTTACTATGAACAAAAGAGATGTTACAGCACAGCTTTCCCTTGATTCCACAGTGTAGATATTCTACTACACTTCCTCAAGATTTCTCACGAATATAGACTCTCTTTTGCGTACAAGATTTCGCTCAAATGAATTGACTAAAAACAAGAAGCTTTAAACTTTGGAATTCTTCTATCGTGCACACTCTCAAACAACTGAAACGTCTTCCTTATATACTCATTTATGCCATCATACCCGTTGGCACTTACCAAAGGAATTCCTCCAATCTACCCGTTGGACGGAATCAATTAGAAAGATTATTCGAGCTATTAAAGGAACATGTCGATAGCCCATCAATCATGTTCGCCCATACAATCAGGATCTCAGTTTCCATAAGTAGAACCTTCCAAGAATATTTTGCCAATCATCGGATCCTTAATCTCCGAATCAATCATGATCAAATAAAGGATTCTGTTATATCATATCCAGCCAAGAGATCTTCTCCAGTTGATAAGGTTACATCCTTAATGAAACATCCAGTTCTGGATAACCTTTCTTCAACGGATTAGAAACTGTCAATGAGGATAGACTTTGAGTCTTGAGTCTGGCTGTCCGAAGGTCTTCAGACTTTAAATAGCAGAGTCTGCAAATCTTCAGACTAGACTGATAGAAACGCTTTGTCAGCTTCAAAACACTTCACGAGGATTTCTCCAACAATCTCCCCATTTTTGATAGTGACAAAACTTTCCTGCAGATTTGAATAACTTTCACCTACAAAACATTACTCAAGCAAATATGGATATCTCATAAAGATTAATGGCTTAATGATAACACTAGAATCTGCAACCACAGAAAATATGTTAGTCTTGCATGAGAGTAAACCCATTCATAAGATATCAATAGTACTTAATATAAGCAACAGTCAATCCAAATCCACATTCAGTCCTCATCCAGACACACAAGTCAAACATCAAAATAAACTAAAAGTTCAACAAGTTTAAGTTCAAAGATTTCAAATCTCGTATCTCTCCCCCTTTTTGTCATAAAAAAAAAAAGGTTGAGATGGGAATAGAATGGAGTCAAGATGGCTTGGGAACGTGAACAAGCTGGAAATCTCCCATTGACTAGACGATGCCTTCTAGCTTTTTCAATTCCTCCTTCAGTTGTGCAACATCCTCACCCTTAGCATTAGCCTGAATTTGAAGAGAAAGGGCTTGGATCTAACCATTCAAGGAACTTGAAGAAGCTTGACCTGCATTCTGCAAATTCTGAACTTCCCATCCCAGAGCATATATCTGACCTTGCATTTTCAAGAGAACATCCAAAATTCTGCGAAAATCTGCTGAATTATCAGTCTGCGTACTGGCTTCTGCACGGTCAGATGGAGTAAAGGCAGACGATGGCAAATCAACATAATCACGCAGATTTGGCGAAGAAACATCATGTCCTTCCTCAGGAAATTGAGAGGCATAAATGTCCTCTGGATCTGCTAGAGAGCGACTGACTCCCTCACTGGTAGCAGGATATGAGGACAGTTCTTTTTTCTCATGATCTCCCCCTGTTTCAATGCCTCCAGGTGGAGAATAGTGATCATGCTCTCCTTCCTCTTGATTTCTTGTTTCTTCCTCTTCTTCTTTTTCAATTCTTTCCTTCTCAGCATCTTTTTCTTCAGCTTTTCTCTCCTCTCGTTTCTTTCTCCTCTCGCTTCTTTCTCTTCTCTTTCTCTAGTCCTCTATTCCGAGTCTTTCTGGGAATGAACGACTCGAGATTCTTCAATACCATTGCAGAAATGGTAATGTTTTCCTCATCATCTTCATCCTCAATGATGAGAGCTCTTCTTTTATTGGATAGAGCAACCATGGGCTTCTTCCCTTTTCTTTTTGCTGCAAAAGAGATTTGATGAGTTTTGACAGGAGTCTTCTCCTTGAATTTCTCCAACGCCTTGCTTAGTTCCTTCAGACGCATTTTAGTCACCATTTTCAATCCTACCACCATATGATCACAAGATCGAGTACAAAGAATTTGTGGAGGCTGAATATTCAGATGTCTGAATAACTTCGTCACAAGACCTGGATAAGGAAGTTGACCTCTGTTCTTCACCACTGCTCTATACATGTGGAACATAACAATGTGAGTGTTGGAGAAATCTTTCCAGAATATTTTGAAGCTGACAAAACGTTTCTTTCAGTCTAAAGTCTGGATGTTCGGAGACCGTCAGTTTAAAGTCTGAAGACTTTGTTCTCTCGAGACTCAAGACCCAAGACTTAAGACTCAAGACTCAAGACTTAAGTCTATTCTCACTATTCTCATCAGTCTTTCTAATCCAATGACGAAGGAAATCCAAAGCCGAGGTTTATGGTTGAGGATTCGATCCTATTCTCTCGGAATAGATTCTTTGGTTGGATAATCATTTCGGATTCTTTAATTCTTATATAAGATCGATTGAAGATCCGTTGGTCGACGAAATAATCTTGGAATGTTCTATTCATGGAAACCGAGATCCCGATTGTATGGGCGAACAGGATTGATGGGCTATCATCGATTCCTTAAATAGCTCGGATGATCTTCTTGATTGATTCCGTCCAACGGGTAGATTGGAGGAATTCCTTTGGTAAGTGCCAACGGCTATGATGGCATGAAGGAGTATAAAAAGAAGACGTTCTAGTTGTTTTGAGTGTGTGATTGATAGAAAAATTCCGAGTCGAAGATCCTTGATTGTTATTTGAGACTGTTCGAGCGAAATTGTAAACGAGAGAGTATATACTTGGTGACGCCTTGAGTGAGTGTGGTAGATCATCTACACCTAGAAATCAAGGAAGATCAACACCGTAACATCTCTTTGATCATAGTGGAATCCAGCCAATCGGCTGTCGGTGCGAAGAGTGGACGTAGGCTTGAATCAAGCCGAACCACTATAAACTGAGTGTTCAATTCTCTCTTTCCCTTACTCAGTCTCTCGATTGATATTTAACTCTTGCGATTGAATCATTAACTGTTTAAATATCGTGCAAGCTTCGAGAAATTTTTTTATATACCTATTCACCCCCCTCTAGGTACTCATACTAGCTATATCAATTGGTATCAGAGCCCGTGTTCTTACTTTGTTTGAAGTGTTTTACTTGAGTAAAAGATCCATGGCTAGTATGCTAGCACCGGGATCGATGGAGGGGCAAAGCAATACCAGACCTCCCTACTTCGATGGAAAGGATTACAACATCCGGAAGAATAAGATGAAAGCTTTCCTACGATCAAAGGATCCTCTGGAATGGGACGTTGTGGAAAGAGGAATTACTCCGGCTCTTGCATCAATCTCTTAAAGAGGGAAAGACACTATTGAAACCAGGCGGAATGTCTCAAGAAGAGATAAACAAGAGACAAGCACTCGATGCAAAAGCAATTTACTCTTTATATTGTGCTTTATCTCCAACTGAATATAATAGAATATCTTCTTGTGTTACAGCAAAAAAGAAGTATGGGATAGATTACACATCACCTATGAAGGGACAGAACGAGTGAAGGAGACCAGAATTAACATTCTCCTTGGTCAATATGAAGCCTTCAAAATGAAACCAGGAGAATCTATAACCGACATGTTTAGTCGTTTTACGAGATATTGTCAATGGTCTTGAGAACCAAGGACAAAAATTTCTGATCCCATGAAGGTGAACAAGCTTCTGCGTGGACTCTCTAAGGATTGGAATCATATAAAGACTTCAATAAGAGAGACGCAAAGAATCATGCCATTATCTCGTAGACGAGCTGATTGGAACTCTTCGGTCTTACGAAGTGGAACGAATTAATGAAGACGAAGATCCAAGAGGTAAGAAATCTATTGCATTAAAATCAAATGACGATTCGATGATGCAGATTCGAAGATGATATGGATGATGAGGAGCTTGCTCTCATGATAAGAAGATTCAGAAAACTGAATAGAAAAGGCGAAGGTTCATCCCAAGGAAACAAAGTTTTCGAGACAGCAGACCAAGTCCGTTGATGATGAGGAACCAAACAAAGATGTAGTTTGCTTCGAATGTAAAAAGAAGGGACACATCGACCCAACCGTCCTCTTCGAAAAGAAAAGAGGAAAAGCTGAGAAGTTTCGAAAGGCTCTCAAAGCTGAAACACAGGAGTGATACGAGAATGTGAAGAGAGTGATAATGAATACGCCAACATATGTTTGATGGCACATTCAGACTCGGACTCGGATTCGGATCGACTCGATGCAGAATTTGAGGTAAGTAATTTTAAAATTCCTGTCAAAGTCTCTAAATATATTGATGAACTGTGTTTCAGTCTCAAGACTTCTCTCAAAAGAATTTCCGAACTTAAAAAGGAAAACTCATTTCTGAAACAAAAGGAAATTATTTTAGAAGAAAGAGTTAAAAGTCTAGACCTAAATGTTTCTGCTCTTAAAGAAAAAGAAGATGATCTTTTGAAAGAAAATGTTTTCTTAAAAACAGACTTATCAAATATTTCAAAGAAGTTTTCGATAGGATCCGAAAAGCTTGAAAAAGTGCTTTCGGTCAAAGACCTTACTTTAATAAGTCTGGTCTAGGTATGACAGTGGGAAACAATCCCCTTGATTGATTTTCCAAAAGTAAAAGAAAGAATTAAGAAAAGACCATCAAAAGAGGCTTATAAAAATCATTTCAAAAGAGTGTTTGTAAAGTCTCGTAGGTCGAAATGCTTTAAGGTGTTCTAAGTGTAACAATCGGGATCATTTTGAAAAAGAGTGTCCTATGGTTTGGAAGCTGTTAAGAGAGTATGGCCTAATAATGCTCATCCTACTAACACCAAAGGACCCAAGAAAGTTTGGGTACCAAAGAAAGCTTGAGACTCTCTTTTGAATGCGGTCTCTGTCAAAAAGAAGATAAAGTGGTATCTTGACAGCGGATGCTCAAGACACATGACAGAGAGACTCAAATTGTTTCATTAAGCTTATTCAAGTAAATGGTGGAAAAGTTTCTTTCGGAGGAAATAGCAAAGGAAGTATTGTGGGATTCGGGACTGTAAAAATTGGAAATCTCACAATAAGCAATGTCTCTCTAGTGGAAGGACTCAACTACAATCTACTCAAAGCATTAGCCAGGCGTGTGATACGGTTACAAGATCTCCTTTCAAGAAGGCATATGTTCTGGAATTAGCAAAGATTCGACTCGGTCTTTCATGGGTCAAAGGCATGGAAACATCTATCTCCTTGATGTAAAGCCAAATGAAGAACAATGCTTAATCTCAATTCAAGATGAAGCAGTTCTATGGCACGAAAGCTTGGCCATATCAACAAGAAGCAATTAGCCAAAATCTCTTCTAAGCAGCTTGTTCGAGGTCTACCTAAATTGCCTTACCATAAGTCTGACTTATGCACTCCATGCATTCTGGGAAAGCAGGTAAGAAATTCATTTAAGCAAACAAATCATGTATCTACTAATCATGTACTGCAGTTGCTTCATATGGATCTCTTCGGACCAACAAGAACCCAGAGCATTGGAGGTAAGAAGTATTGTCTAGTAATTGTAGACGATTTCTCTCGATTTACCTGGGTATATTTTCTTGCAAATAAGTCAGAAACCTTTTCATACTTTGAGAAATTTGCTAAAAAGGTTCAAAATGAAAAAGGATGTGCTATTTCAAGTATAAGAACAGATCATGGAGGTGAATTTGAAAATCAAGATTTCACAAAATTGTGTGATGAATCTGGTTTTAAACATGTATTCTCCTCTCCATACACTCCTCAGCAAAATGGAGTTGTGGAAAGAAAGAATAGAACTCTTCAAGAAATGGCTAGAACTCTTTTAATTGAAAGCAAAATTTCTTCACGGTTTTGGGCTGAAGCTTTGTTTCAACTGCATGCTATATTATAAATAGAGTCTTTCTAAGACCTATTCTTGAGAAAACCCCTTATGAATTGTTCAAAGGTAAGAAGCCTATTGTTTCATACTTTCATGTATTTGGTTGCAAATGCTTTATTTTGAAAAATGCAAATGATCGAGTTGGTAAGTTTGAAGAAAGATCGATGAAGGCATCTTCCTTGGATATTCTACATCAAGCAAAGCCTACGAGTCTATAACAAGAAAAGCCAGTCTGTGGAAGAATCAATGAATGTCAAATTCCAAGACTCGGCGCAAGATGAATCCAGCCGGACTCAATATGAAGAATCGAACTCACGCTAGACCTTCCAAAGTCTTCAACTCAAGAAGCATCTCGGACTGGAAGTCCAACATCAAGAAGCCTCTGAAGATTCAAATAAAGAAAGAGATCATCAACCAAGCAAATCAACCAATAATCGAAACACAAATCCAGTCATCCCAAAGATCTCATTATTGGCGAAATCAATGAAGGAATCCGCACCGAGATCAAAAAGGCGTGAAGAATCTAGTGCTGTTGCTCTCATCTCTGAAATTGAACCAAAAAGCATAGAAGAAGCTTTATCGATGAAAGCTGGATCGAAGCTATGCAAGAGGAGCTCGACAGTTCAATATTAATGATGTCTGGGAATTGACATCTAAACCGAAAGGTAAAACTGTTATTGGAGCAAAATGGGTATTCGGGAACAAGATGAACGAAGAAGGAAAAGTCGTACGCAATAAAGCAAGACTCGTGGCCAAGGGATACACGCAAGAAGAAGGAATAGACTATGACGAGACTTACGCACCGGTTGCAAGGTTAGAAGCTATTCGACTATTACTTGCGTTTGCTTGTTACAAAAATTTCAGGTTATTCCAAATGGACGTCAAAAGTGCTTTCCTAAATGGATTTATCCAAGAGGAAGTTTATGTGGAACAACCGCTGGATTTGAAGACCCAAAGAAGCCGGACTCGCCTCTTCGGGCGAAAAAGGCTCGTATGGTCTAAAGCAAGCACCTCGAGCTTGGTACGACAGACTAAGTAAGTTCTTATTACAGAACGGATTTGTCAAAGGTAAAGTAGATACTACTCTATTCATCAAAAAGGAAAACAAAAGCTTTTTACTCGTTCAAATATATGTTGATGACATTATTTTTGGATCCTCTAATGAAAGTCTTTGCAAGAAATTTTCTAAGTCTATGCGGGATGAGTTTGAAATGAGTATGATGGGAGAATTAACATTCTTTCTTGGCCTTCAAATAAAGCAATTGAAGGAAGGAACTTTTATCTTTCAAGAAAAATATGCTAATGATCTTGTCAAAAGATTTGGATTGGAAAATTGCAAGAAGACTGACATACCAATGTCATGCTCTCAGAAGATAGACAAGGATGAAGAAGGGAAGAAAGTAGATCAAAAGCTGTACAGGAGCATGATCGGTTCACTTCTTTATCTTACTGCTTCTAGACCTGATATTTTGTTGAGTGTTTGCATCTGTGCTAGGTTTCAATCAGATCCTAGAGAATCACATCTCATTGCCGTGAAATGTATTATCAAATACGTTGCTTCTTCTTCAAGCTTCGGTCTTTGGTATCCAAAGAGGGAGACTTTAATCTTCTAGGATACTCGGATGCGAGATCTGGCCGGATGCGAGTCGATAGAAAGAGCACTTCGGAACTTGCCAACTCGCTTGGAAACAGACGGTGTCTTGGTTCTCAAGGAAGCAAAGCACCGTAGCTCTCTCAACGACGAAGCGAGTATGTAGCTCTTGGAAGCTGCTGTTCGCAAATTCTATGGATAAAACAACAGCTACAAGACTTTGGCATTGAAGACTCATGCACAGAAATCAGATGTGACAACACCAAATAGCGATCAATCTCACCAAAAATCCAATCCTTCATTCAAGAGCAAAGCATATTGAGATTCGTCATCACTTCATTAGAGATCATATTCAAAATGGAGAAATCTCGATTCAATTTGTTGATTCAAAGAGTCAACTAGCAGATATATTCACAAAGCCTTTGGAGAAAAATCAATTCGACCTCATCCGCTCAAGACTCAACATTTTGAAGCTTGAAGAAGTTAAAGTCTAGAGACTCACCAACTCTAAGACTCGAATCCCGAGACTCAATCATTCATGGCTAAAGACGTAAGTTGCTTTACTAAAAGGTAATTCTTGTTTAGTTATTTTATCTAATCTCGAAAAAGGTACGATCTCTCTTTTAGATATAATTCGGAAATTTTTCAAGGAATTAATTTTGGTAGTTATTGATTTTGAAACGATATGTTCGTACACCTTCCTTGTACCGATTTAAACTTCTCTTTTCAAATCCGAGGTACATATATATATATACGTTTTCTTTTTCTTCGCCCAAATCTTCAAAACCCTAAAAGACACTCTCCTCCCGATACTTGTTTCTACTCCTTGTTCATCGTCGAGAAAGTGGTCATTTTTTCTTGGGAAAAGCAAGTGAAGGAATCTTCCAATAGTCAAAGGAAGATGTCGTCTTCAAGGAAATCATCAAGAATAGCAAGCGGGGACCACAAAGAATGGAGAAAGGGCCGATTCATTTCGATCTCACCGAGGAAGAAGACTTACCAAGTCGGCGACAAAGTCCGATTCGCTCTCCTCCACGTCATTCAGCACCTCCTTCCCCACAAGGTGCAAGTCAACATCTTGAAGAAGAGATAGTCGAGGATGCCGACCCGGTAAGAGTCCAAAGACCCTCCTTCATCTATAAGCTTTATCGTGCGTTGAAAACCTCTGGTTCTTCGTTAAAATATATAGATGACTTCCTTAAGGACAAAAATTATGGGAATGAGTATCTTTTTCTGCGGAAAATGGAGGAATTGGGAATTGCTCCTAAAGGAAGGGCAAAGTGGAGGCTCTTGAGAACATTCCCAGTGATCCTCGTTTGCCGGGACAAAATCTGATTGACGGGAACGATGATGACAAAATGTTCCTTGAATTTAAACCCGAATGGGTGTGGCAGCAAAGGTGAAAGGAAATCGGATGGATTTGTTTAAATCCAAGGATCAGGAGAAAGTATATTTCAGGCTGTTGAAAAGAGGGGTGATAAACCCTAGAAGTGTCGATTTTGACTTCTTGGACTCCATCAACGTGAACTTAAGAGAAAAGTTGAAATTGCTTCAACTTGAGACTTTCTCGCTCCGACTCTACGAGACGGGTATGCTCAATTGACCGCCTATTTCTATTCAAATCTTAGCTTTTTGGATGCGAATAGAATTTCATTCGTGTTCAAGATCAAGTCTACGTGGTAGATGTGAATATGTTGGCGGACATTGTTGGAGTTGAACGGGGACGCTATCTCCCTATCAAAGTCTCACCTGCTCGTACTACTCGGATCTTGTTAAAGATATGGACGCAGAGAAGAAAATTACCTACTCGAGGATGAAGGCCATCAACATCGTGCTTCATAAGATTGTGATTAACTGTCTCGGACCGAAGTCTACGTCAAAGACTTCGTGTCTCTTCCCGAAGCAAAGTTGATGTATGCGATCAACTCGGGACGGAAGTTTTCTCTCCCGCACACTATTCTCTTCCATATGTACGAGCATTGTCAAAGACAAAGGACAATTGCCTTATCCTGGTCTGGTGACCAAGATCTTCGACATCGAACATTGAACTACCGCATACATTTTGTGATCGACCGTGTGAAAAGATGGTGGTAGGGTTGAAAATGTTAATGAAGATGCGTCTGCAAGAACTCTCCAAGGCAATGGAGAAATTCAAAGTGAAATCTCCAGTCCGATCGCTTCAAAAGGAAAGGAAAGGAGGCCATGGGTGCCCCATCGAAGAAGAAGAGAAGAACTCTCATCCTTGATGATGAAGATGAAGATGAAGATGATGAAGATCCCTCTATCCAAGCGCCGACAAGAACAAGACGTTCGTGTCTCATCAAACAGATCTTCAGCGAAACGAGAGAAGAAGAAGAAGAACGAGAGAAGGAGAAAGAAGAAGAAGAACAGAGAGAGAAGGAGAAAGAAGTTGAAGAAGAAGAAGAAGGAGAAAAAGAAAAGTCTGCGACAATTCGGAGAAAAGGGAAATGAAGAGCATGATCATCACTCTTCCCCTTTCGATGTCCTAGAGACAGGGGAGTTAGCGAGCAAGAGAGGTCTACACCTCCTGCTGCATGCGGTGAAGATCTAAGACAATCTCCGAAGACCCGAAGAAGTTCAGGTCTCTCAATTGCCTGAAGAAGGTGATGCATCGATTCCAAATCTGCCAGATCATTCAAAAGCGCCATCGTCTCGCATACACATCATCCGAGAGAGTCAATGCAAGTACACGAGACGGATGATTCGTAGACTTTCGTAGCATCATAAATATTCTTCGGAAATGCGGAACCGGATATATGTTCTGGACATGAAATCCAAGCTTTGAAGAGCGCCGGACAAGCATCTTCGCTCTATGGAGGATAGACTCAAAGACCTCGCTCCGCAACTTCAAGCCAATGCCAAGGGAGAAGAGGTAGCTCATCCGAGAGAAGACCCGAAGAAGCTCGAAGGAGTAGTCCATCCATTGGGGATTTCCGATCGTGCGCATTCCCAAGCGGACATGACTCCTTTCTCACCCTTTTCAATGCCGACAAAAAGGGGGAAAACCAATTTGAACAAACATCATTTTTTAAACTTTGACTTTTGTGGTTATGTTTATTTTTGAGTATGACTTGAGAACTTGAACTTGGAGGTGAACTTGACTGAATTGGTTGTGATTGTGATGCTTGACTGGTTGCATTTATTCAAGTGTTGTTATATGGTGTTTCTCATGAAAGACTAACCAATTTTCGTGGATGCGAGTCCGGTTGTTTTATTAATCTTTATGAGTTAGCCATATTGCTTGAGAAATGTTTTGCGGGTCAAAGATGTTCAAATCTTCAAGAAAGTTTTTGTCACCATCAAAAAGGGGGAGATTGTTGGAGAAATCTTTCCAGAATATTTTGAAGCTGATAAAACGTTTCTTTCAGTCTAAAGTCTGGATGTTCGGAGACCGTCAGTTTAAAGTCTGAAGACTTTGTTCTCTCGAGACTCAAGACCCAAGACTTAAGACTCAAGACTCAAGACTTAAGTCTATTCTCACCGACGTCTTTCTAATCCAATGACGAAGGAAATCCAAAGCCGAGGTTTATGGTTGAGGATTCGATCCTATTCTCTCGGAATAGATTCTTTGGTTGGATAATCATTTCGGATTCTTTAATTCTTATCTAAGATCGATTGAAGATCCGTTGGTCGACGAAATAATCTTGGAATGTTCTATTCATGGAAACCGAGATCCCGATTGTATGGGCGAACAGATTGATGGGCTATCATCGATTCCTTAAATAGCTCGGATGATCTTCTTGATTGATTCCGTCCAACGGGTAGATTGGAGGAATTCCTTTGGTAAGTGCCAACGGCTATGATGGCATGAAGGAGTATAAAAAGAAGACGTTCTAGTTGTTTTGAGTGTGTGATTGATAGAAAAATTCCAGTCTCGAAGATCCTTGATTGTTATTTGAGACTGTTCGAGCGAAATTGTAAACAGAGAGAGTATATACTTGGTGACGCCTTGAGTGAGTGTGGTAGATCATCTACACCTAGAAATCAAGGAAGATCAACACCGTAACATCTCTTTGATCATAGTGGAATCCAGCCAATCGGCTGTCGGTGCGAAAGAGTGGACGTAGGCTTGAATCAAGCCGAACCACTATAAACGAGTGTTCAATTCTCTCTTTCCCTTACTCGCCTCTCGATTGATATTTAACTCTTGCGATTGAATCATTAACTGTTTAAATATCGTGCAAGCTTCGAGAAATTTTTTTATATACCTATTCACCCCCCTCTAGGTACTCATACTAGCTATATCAATTGGTATCAGAGCCCGTGTTCTTACTTTGTTTGAAGTGTTTTACTTCAGAGTAAAAGATCCATGGCTAGTATGCTAGCACCGGGATCGATGGAGGGGCAAAGCAATACCAGACCTCCCTACTTCGATGGAAAGGATTACAACATCTGGAAGAATAAGATGAAAGCTTTCCTACGATCAAAGGATCCTCTGGAATGGGACGTTGTGGAAAGAGGAATTACTCCGGCTGCTGCATCAATCTCTTAAAGAGGGAAAGACACTATTGAAACCAGCGGAATGTCTCAAGAAGAGATAAACAAGAGACAAGCACTCGATGCAAAAGCAATTTACTCTTTATATTGTGCTTTATCTCCAACTGAATATAATAGAATATCTTCTTGTGTTACAGCAAAAGAAGTATGGGATAGATTACACATCACCTATGAAGGGACGAACGAGTGAAGGAGACCAGAATTAACATTCTCCTTGGTCAATATGAAGCCTTCAAAATGAAACCAGGAGAATCTATAACCGACATGTTTAGTCGTTTTACGATATTGTCAATGGTCTTGAGAACCAAGGACAAAAATTTCTGATCCCATGAAGGTGAACAAGCTTCGCGTGGACTCTCTAAGGATTGGAATCATATAAAGACTTCAATAAGAGAGACGCAAAGAATCATGCCATTATCTCGTAGACGAGCCGATTGGAACTCTTCGCCTTACGAAGTGGAACGAATTAATGAAGACGAAGATCCAAGAGGTAAGAAATCTATTGCATTAAAATCAAATGACGATTCGATGATGCAGATTCTGAAGATGATATGGATGATGAGGAGCTTGCTCTCATGATAAGAAGATTCAGAAAACTGAATAGAAAAGGCGAAGGTTCATCCCAAGGAAACAAAGTTTTCGAGACAGCAGACCAAGTCCGTTGATGATGAGGAACCAAACAAAGATGTAGTTTGCTTCGAATGTAAAAAGAAGGGACACATCGACCCAACTGTCCTCTTCGAAAAAGAAAAGAGGAAAAGCCGAGAAGTTTCGAAAGGCTCTCAAAGCTGAAACCCGGAGTGATACGAGAATGTGAAGAGAGTGATAATGAATACGCCAACATATGTTTGATGGCACATTCGACTCGGACTCGGATTCTGGATCGACTCGACAGTGAATTTGAGGTAAGTAATTTTAAAATTCCTGTCAAAGTCTCTAAATATATTGATGAACTGTGTTTCGCCTCAAGACTTCTCTCAAAAGAATTTCCGAACTTAAAAGGAAAACTCATTTCTGAAACAAAAGGAAATTATTTTAGAAGAAAGAGTTAAAAGTCTAGACCTAAATGTTTCTGCTCTTAAAGAAAAAGAAGATGATCTTTTGAAAGAAAATGTTTTCTTAAAAACAGACTTATCAAATATTTCAAAGAAGTTTTCGATAGGATCCGAAAAGCTTGAAAAAGTGCTTTCAGTCAAAGACCTTACTTTAATAAGTCTGGTCTAGGTATGACAGTGGAAACAATCCCCTTGATTGATTTTCCAAAAGTAAAAGAAAGAATTAAGAAAAGACCATCAAAAGAGGCTTATAAAAATCATTTCAAAAGAGTGTTTGTAAAGTCTCGTAGGTCGAAATGCTTTAAGGTGTTCTAAGTGTAACAGTCAGGATCATTTTGAAAAAGAGTGTCCTATGGTTTGGAAGCCTGTTAAGAGAGTATGGCCTAATAATGCTCATCCTACTAACACCAAAGGACCCAAGAAAGTTTGGGTACCAAAGAAAGCTTGAGACTCTCTTTTGAATGCGGGTCTCTGTCAAAAGAAGATAAAGTGGTATCTTGACAGCGGATGCTCAAGACACATGACAGAGACTCAAATTGTTTCATTAAGCTTATTCAAGTAAATGGTGGAAAAGTTTCTTTCGGAGGAAATAGCAAAGGAAGTATTGTGGGATTCGGGACTGTAAAAATTGGAAATCTCACAATAAGCAATGTCTCTCTAGTGGAAGGACTCAACTACAATCTACTCGATTAGCCAGCCGTGTGATACGGTTACAAGATCTCCTTTCAAGAAGGCATATGTTCTGGAATTAGCAAAGATTCGACTCGAGTCTTTCATGGGTCAAAGGCATGGAAACATCTATCTCCTTGATGTAAAGCCAAATGAAGAACAATGCTTAATCTCAATTCAAGATGAAGCGTTCTATGGCACGAAAGCTTGGCCATATCAACAAGAAGCAATTAGCCAAAATCTCTTCTAAGCAGCTTGTTCGAGGTCTACCTAAATTGCCTTACCATAAGTCGACTTATGCACTCCATGCATTCTGGGAAAGCAGGTAAGAAATTCATTTAAGCAAACAAATCATGTATCTACTAATCATGTACTGCAGTTGCTTCATATGGATCTCTTCGGACCAACAAGAACCCGAGCATTGGAGGTAAGAAGTATTGTCTAGTAATTGTAGACGATTTCTCTCGATTTACCTGGGTATATTTTCTTGCAAATAAGTCGAAACCTTTTCATACTTTGAGAAATTTGCTAAAAAGGTTCAAAATGAAAAAGGATGTGCTATTTCAAGTATAAGAACAGATCATGGAGGTGAATTTGAAAATCAAGATTTCACAAAATTGTGTGATGAATCTGGTTTTAAACATGTATTCTCCTCTCCATACACTCCTCAGCAAAATGGAGTTGTGGAAAGAAAGAATAGAACTCTTCAAGAAATGGCTAGAACTCTTTTAATTGAAAGCAAAATTTCTTCACGGTTTTGGGCTGAAGCTTTTTCAACCGCATGCTATATTATAAATAGAGTCTTTCTAAGACCTATTCTTGAGAAAACCCCTTATGAATTGTTCAAAGGTAAGAAGCCTATTGTTTCATACTTTCATGTATTTGGTTGCAAATGCTTTATTTTGAAAAATGCAAATGATCGAGTTGGTAAGTTTGAAGAAAGATCGATGAAGGCATCTTCCTTGGATATTCTACATCAAGCAAAGCCTACGAGTCTATAACAAGAAAAGCCAGTCTGTGGAAGAATCAATGAATGTCAAATTCCAAGACTCGGCGCAAGATGAATCCAGCCGACTCAATATGAAGAATCTCGAACTCACGCTAGACCTTCCAAAGTCTTCAACTCAAGAAGCATCTCGGACTGGAAGTCCAACATCAAGAAGCCTCGAAGATTCAAATAAAGAAAGAGATCATCAACCAAGCAAATCAACCAAGAATCGGAAACACAAATCCAGTCATCCCAAAGATCTCATTATTGGCGAAATCAATGAAGGAATCCGCACCGCATCAAAAAGGCGTGAAGAATCTAGTGCTGTTGCTCTCATCTCTCGAAATTGAACCAAAAAGCATAGAAGAAGCTTTATCGATGAAAGCTGGATCGAAGCTATGCAAGAGGAGCTCGAGCAGTTCAATATTAATGATGTCCGGGAATTGACATCTAAACCGAAAGGTAAAACCGTTATTGGAGCAAAATGGGTATTCGGGAACAAGATGAACGAAGAAGGAAAAGTCGTACGCAATAAAGCAAGACTCGTGGCCAAGGGATACACGCAAGAAGAAGGAATAGACTATGACGAGACTTACGCACCGCCTTGCAAGGTTAGAAGCTATTCGACTATTACTTGCGTTTGCTTGTTACAAAAATTTCAGGTTATTCCAAATGGACGTCAAAAGTGCTTTCCTAAATGGATTTATCCAAGAGGAAGTTTATGTGGAACAACCGCCTGGATTTGAAGACCCAAAGAAGCCGGACTCGCCTTCGGGACTGAAAAAGGCTCTGTATGGTCTAAAGCAAGCACCTCGAGCTTGGTACGACAGACTAAGTAAGTTCTTATTACAGAACGGATTTGTCAAAGGTAAAGTAGATACTACTCTATTCATCAAAAAGGAAAACAAAAGCTTTTTACTCGTTCAAATATATGTTGATGACATTATTTTTGGATCCTCTAATGAAAGTCTTTGCAAGAAATTTTCTAAGTCTATGCGGGATGAGTTTGAAATGAGTATGATGGGAGAATTAACATTCTTTCTTGGCCTTCAAATAAAGCAATTGAAGGAAGGAACTTTTATCTTTCAAGAAAAATATGCTAATGATCTTGTCAAAAGATTTGGATTGGAAAATTGCAAGAAGACCGACATACCAATGTCATGCTCTCGAAGATAGACAAGGATGAAGAAGGGAAGAAAGTAGATCAAAAGTCATACAGAGCATGATCGGTTCACTTCTTTATCTTACTTTTCTAGACCTGATATTTTGTTGAGTGTTTGCATCTGTGCTAGGTTTCAATCAGATCCTAGAGAATCACATCTCATTGCCGTGAAATGTATTATCAAATACGTTGCTTCTTCTTCAAGCTTCGGTCTTTGGTATCCAAAGAGGGGAGACTTTAATCTTCTAGGATACTCAGATGCAGATCTGGCCGGATGCAGAGTCGATAGAAAGAGCACTTCTGGAACTTGCCAACTGCTTGGAAACAGGACAGTGTCTTGGTTCTCAAGGAAGCAAAGCACTGTAGCTCTCTCAACGACAGAAGCAGAGTATGTAGCTCTTGGAAGCTGCTGTTCGCAAATTCTATGGATAAAACAACAGCTACAAGACTTTGGCATTGAAGACTCATGCACGTAAATCGATGTGACAACACCAGCGGCGCGATCAATCTCACCAAAAATCCAATCCTTCATTCAAGAGCAAAGCATATTGAGATTCGTCATCACTTCATTAGAGATCATATTCAAAATGGAGAAATCTCGATTCAATTTGTTGATTCAAAGAGTCAACTAGCAGATATATTCACAAAGCCTTTGGAGAAAAATCAATTCGACCTCATCCGCTCAAGACTCAACATTTTGAAGCTTGAAGAAGTTAAAGTCTAGAGACTCACCAACTCTAAGACTCGAATCCCGAGACTCAATCATTCATGGCTAAAGACTCGTAAGTTGCTGTACGAATTCTTGTTTAGTTATTTTATCTAATCTCGAAAAAGGTACGATCTCTCTTTTAGATATAATTCGGAAATTTTTCAAGGAATTAATTTTGGTAGTTATTGATTTTGAAACGATATGTTCGTACACCTTCCTTGTACCGATTTAAACTTCTCTTTTCAAATCCGAGGTACATATATATATATACAGTTTTCTTTTTCTTCGCCCAAATCTTCAAAACCCTAAAAAGACACTCTCCTCCCGATATCTTTGTTTCTACTCCTTGTTCATCGTCGAGAAAGTGGTCATTTTTTCTTGGGAAAAGCAAGTGAAGGAATCTTCCAATAGTCAAAGGAAGATGTCGTCTTCAAGGAAATCATCAAGAATAGCAAGCGGGGGACCACAAAGAATGGAGAAAGGGCCGATTCATTTCGATCTCACCGAGGAAGAAGACTTACCAAGTCAGCGACAAAGTCCGATTCGCTCTCCTCCACGTCATTCAGCACCTCCTTCCCCACAAGGTGCAAGTCAACATCTTGAAGAAGAGATAGTCGAGGATGCCGACCCAAGAAGAGTCCAAAGACCCTCCTTCATCTATAAGCTTTATCGTGCGTTGAAAACCTCTCGGTTCTTCGTTAAAATATATAGATGACTTCCTTAAGGACAAAAATTATGGGAATGAGTATCTTTTTCTGCGGAAAATGGAGGAATTGGGAATTGCTCCTAAAGGAAGGGCAAAGGAGGCTCTTGAGAACATTCCCAGTGATCCTCGTTTGCCGGACAAAATCGATTGACGGGAACGATGATGACAAAATGTTCCTTGAATTTAAACCCGAATGGGTGTGGCAGCAAAGGTGAAAGGAAATCGGATGGATTTGTTTAAATCCAAGGATCGGGAGAAAGTATATTTCAGATCGTTGAAAAGAGGGGTGATAAACCCTAGAAGTGTCGATTTTGACTTCTGGACTCCATCAACGTGAACTTAAGAGAAAAGTTGAAATTGCTTCAACTTGAGACTTTCTCGCTCGACTCTACGACGGGTATGCTCAATTGACCGCCTATTTCTATTCAAATCTTAGCTTTTGGATGCGAATAGAATTTCATTCAAGTGTTCAAGATCAAGTCTACGTGGTAGATGTGAATATGTTGGCGGACATTGTTGGAGTTGAACGGGGACGCTATCTCCCTATCAAAGTCTCACCTGCTCGTACTACTCGGGATCTTGTTAAAGATATGGACGCAGAGAAGAAAATTACCTACTCGAGGATGAAGGCCATCAACATCGTGCTTCATAAGATTGTGATTAACTGTCTCGCATCCGAAGTCTACGTCAAAGACTTCGTGTCTCTTCCCGAAGCAAAGTTGATGTATGCGATCAACTCGGGACGGAAGTTTTCTCTCCCGCACACTATTCTCTTCCATATGTACAGAGCATTGTCAAAAGACAAAGGACAATTGCCTTATCCTGGTCAGTGACCAAGATCTTCGACATCCGAACATTGAACTACCGCATACATTTTGTGATCGACCGTGTGAAAAGATGGTGGTAGGGTTGAAAATGTTAATGAAGATGCGTCTGCAAGAACTCTCCAAGGCAATGGAGAAATTCAAAGTGAAATCTCCAGTCCAAATCCGCTTCAAAAGGAAAGGAAAGGAGGCCATGGGTGCCCCATCGAAGAAGAAGAGAAGAACTCTCATCCTTGATGATGAAGATGAAGATGAAGATGATGAAGATCCCTCTATCCAAGCGCCGACAAGAACAAGACGTTCGTGTCTCATCAAACAGCATCTTCAGCGAACGAGAGAAGAAGAAGAACAGAGAGAGAAGGAGAAAGAAGAAGAAGAAAGAGAGAGAAGGAGAAAGAAGTTGAAGAAGAAGAAGAAAGAGAAAAAGAAAAGTCTGCGACAATTCTGGAGAAAAGGGAAATGAAGAGCATGATCATCACTCTTCCCCTTTCGATGTCCTAGAGACAGGGGAGTTAGCGAGCAAGAGAGGTCTACACCTCCTGCTGCTGTCGGTGAAGATCTAAGACAATCTCCGAAGACCCGGAAGAAGTTCAGTCTCTCAATTGCCTGAAGAAGGTGATGCATCGATTCCAAATCTGCCAGACCATTCAAAAGCGCCATCGTCTGCATACACATCATCTCGAGAGAGTCAATGCAAGTACACGACGGATGATTCTCAGACTTTCGTAGCATCATAAATATTCTTCGGAAATGCGGAACCAGATATATGTTACGACTGTGAAATCCAAGCTTTGAAGAGCGCCGGACAAGCATCTTCGTCTCTATGGAGGATAGACTCAAAGACCTCGCTCCGCAACTTCAAGCCAATGCCAAGGGAGAAGAGGTAGCTCATCCGAGAGAAGACCAAGAAGCTCGAAGGAGTAGTCCAGTCCATTGGGGATTTCCGGATCGTGCGCATTCCCAAGCGAGACATGACTCCTTTCTCACCCTTTTCAATGCCGACAAAAAGGGGGAGAAAACCAATTTGAACAAACATCATTTTTTAAACTTTGACTTTTGTGGTTATGTTTATTTTTGAGTATGACTTGAGAACTTGAACTTGGAGGTGAACTTGACCGAATTGACTTGTCGATTGTGATGCTTGACTGGTTGCATTTATTCAAGTGTTGTTATATGGTGTTTCTCATGAAAGACTAACCAATTTTCTGTGGATGCGAGTCTGGTTGTTTTATTAATCTTTATGAGTTAGCCATATTGCTTGAGAAATGTTTTGCAGGTCAAAGATGTTCAAATCTTCAAGAAAGTTTTTGTCACCATCAAAAAGGGGGAGATTGTTGGAGAAATCTTTCCCGAGAATATTTTGAAGCGATAAAACGTTTCTTTCGATCTAAAGTCCGGATGTTCGGAGACCGTCGCCTTTAAAGTCCGAAGACTTTGTTCTCTCGAGACTCAAGACCCAAGACTTAAGACTCAAGACTCAAGACTTAAGTCTATTCTCAAGACTCAAGACTCAAGACTTAAGTCTTTCTAATCCAATCCAATGACGAAGGAAATCCAAAGCCGAGGTTTATGGTTGAGGATTCGATCCTATTCTCTGGAATAGATTCTTTGGTTGGATAATCATTTCGGATTCTTTAATTCTTATCTAAGATCGATTGAAGATCCGTTGGTCGACGAAATAATCTTGGAATGTTCTATTCATGGAAACCGAGATCCCGATTGTATGGGCGAACGATTGATGGGCTATCATCGATTCCTTAAATAGCTCGGATGATCTTCTTGATTGATTCCGTCCAACGGGTAGATTGGAGGAATTCCTTTGGTAAGTGCCAACGGCTATGATGGCATGAAGGAGTATAAAAAGAAGACGTTCTAGTTGTTTTGAGTGTGTGATTGATAGAAAAATTCCAGAGTCCGAAGATCCTTGATTGTTATTTGAGACTGTTCGAGCGAAATTGTAAACAGAGAGAGTATATACTTGGTGACGCCTTGAGTGAGTGTGGTAGATCATCTACACCTAGAAATCAAGGAAGATCAACACCGTAACATCTCTTTGATCATAGTGGAATCCAGCCAATCGGCTGTCGGTGCGAAAGAGTGGACGTAGGCTTGAATCAAGCCGAACCACTATAAACCGAGTGTTCAATTCTCTCTTTCCCTTACTCGCCTCTCGATTGATATTTAACTCTTGCGATTGAATCATTAACTGTTTAAATATCGTGCAAGCTTCGAGAAATTTTTTTTATATACCTATTCACCCCCCCTCTAGGTACTCATACTAGCTATATCAGTGAGGAAGAGAAAACTTTTTCCCAGTAATGATAGCATACATCAGCTTTGCCTCTGAACTTGAAACATCGCTTTTTGAAGTAGATTTCGGTCTCGAGGCAATTAATGACAATCTTGTGAAGCAGAATGTTGAACGCACTCATCCTCAAGTAGGAAATATTTTCCTTTGTTCTTCTATCATTTCCATCAAAGTAATGCGGTCTAGTATTGCTTTGCCCTTCTACCAGCCCTGAAGCCAACATACTAGCCATTGATCTTTTACTTTGAAGTAAAACACTTCAAACAAAGTGAGTACATAAGCTCCGATACCAATTTTACCTTTTTCTTGATAGTGACCTGCATTTAAAAAAGAAACTCAAACTTTCTTTGGTACCCATATTTTCTTGGGTCCATTGGTGTTAGTATGATATGCGGTTTTTGCCCATATTTTCTTAACAGTTTCCAAACCATAGGACATTCTTTTTCAAAATGATCTGCACTATTGCACTTTGAACATCTGAGAGCATTGCGACCTACTGTTTTTACAAAGATCATTTTACAATGATTTTTGTAAGCTTCTCTTGTGGGTCTTTGCTTAATTCTTTCTTTCACTTTTGGAAAATCAATTAAAGGAATTGTTTCAACAGTCATTCCCAAACCAGATTTATTGAAATAAGGCTTTGAACGTAAAGAATTTTTTCCAGTTTCTCGATCCTATAAAAAAAATTTTAGAAACATTTGAGATATCATTTTTTAATAATGCATTTTCTTTAGAAAGATTATCTTCACTTTCTCTAAGAGAAGAACATTCATATCTAAACATTTCACATTTTCTTTCAAAACATTTTCCTGTTGTTTTAGAGCAGAATTTTCTCTTTTGAGTTCGGAAATCTTTTTAAGAGAAGTCTTAAGACTAAAACACAACTCATCAATGTATTTAGAAACTTTAATAGGGATTTTGAAGTTACTTTTCTCAAATTCACTGTCCGAATCTAAGTCTGCCTCGGAGTTAGAATCTGAATTCGATTGTGCCATCGGACATATATTGGCATAATCATCATCACTTTCTTCACACTCGTATCACTCCGTGTTTCGCTTTAATAGCCTTTCGATACGTTTCATCTTTTTCTTTCTTCTTCCTCAGAAGAGGACAGTTGGGTCTGATGTGTCCCTTTTTCTTACATTCAAAGCAGACTATATATTTGTTTGATTCATTATCCTCAACAGACTTAGTCTCATTTACTTTTGAAAGCTCTGTTTCTTTGGATTGAATCTTCTTCATTTTTTGTTCAGCTTTCTGAATCTTCTTATCATGAGAGCAAGCTCCTCATCATCGTCTTCAGAATTTGTAACATTAGAATCATCATTGGATTTTAATGCAATGGATTTCTTACCTTTAGGATCTCCGTCTTCATTGATTCGTTCCACTTCATTAGACTGAAGAGTCCCAACCAACTCATCAACAGATAGTGGCATGATTCTTTGTGTCTCTCTTATTGAGGTCTTTATGTGATTCCAATCATTGGAGAGTCCACGCAAAAGCTGGTTTACCTTCATGGGATTAGAAATTGGTTGACCTTGATTTTCAAGACCATTAACGATTTCTGTAAAACGACTAAACATGTCAGTTATAGATTCTCCTGATTTCATTTTGAAGGCTTCGTATTGACTGAGGAAAATGTTGATTTTAGTCTCTTTCACTCGATCGGTTTTTTCATAGGTAATATGTAATCTATCCCAGACTTCTTTAGCTGTAACACAAAAAGATATTCTGTTATATTCAGTAGGTGATAAAGCACAATATAAAGAATAAATTGCTTTTGCATCAAGAGCTTGTCTCTTGATTATCTCTTCCTGAGTCATTTCACTAGACTCAACAGTATCTTTTCCTCTCTCCGAGACAGGTGTAGCTTTATGAATGATTCATTTTTCTACAATGTCCCATTCCAGAGGATCCTTTGATCTTAGAAATGCCTTCAAACAAAGTGAGTACACAAGCTCTGATACCAATTGAGATAGCTAGTATAAGCACCTAGAGAGGGGTGAATAGGTGTAAAAACAATTTCTCGAGATACGAAAGCGATACTAGGCAGACGATAGAAATGAAGATCTCCAAAACAGATTATGATCAAAGTAAAGCAGAGAGTAGGGAAGAGAAAATTGAACACAAGATTTATAGTGGTTCGGCTTATTCCAAGCCTACGTCCACTTTTCCGCACTGACAGCCCACTGGCTGGATTTTACTATGAACAAAAGAGATGTTACAACACAGCTTTCCCTTGATTCCATAGTGTAGATATTTTACTACACTTCCTCAAGATTTCTCACGAATATAGACTCTCTTTTGCGTACAAGATTTCGCTCAAATGAATTGACTAAGAACAAGGAGCTTCAGACTTTGGAATTCTTCTATCGTGCACACTCTCGAACAACTGAAACGTCTTCCTTATATACTCCTTTATGCCATCATACCCGTTGGCACTTACCAAAGGAATTCCTCCAATCTACCCATTGGACGGAATCAATTAGAAAGATCATTTGAGCTATTAAAGGAACATGTCGATAGCCTATCAATCCTGTTCGCCCATACAATCAGGATCTCGGTTTTCATAAGTAGAACCTTCCAAGAATATTTCGCCAATCATCGGATCCTTAATCTCCGAATCAATCATGATCAAATAAAGCATTTTGTTATATCATATCCAGACAAGAGATCTTCTCCAGTCGATAAGGTTACATCTTTAATGAAACCTCCCGCACTCTCTGTTCGTTCCATTCCATATCCTCTGAGTTCAATAAAATTGACACCATAATAGGATCACCCTTTGTTAGCTGAGCCTCCAATCACTCCTCGAGGTAGCCAATTATGTTCTCGAATCTCTATTTTTTGCCGCTATCGACAACCCATCTTAGTGATGGTCGGATAATCTTTTTGCTACTGATATATCTAGCGCTACAGATCATTGGGTTCATTTCTTAACAATGGAACCATTACTTTAAAATGAATTTGTCCTTGTTTTTTACTATAGAGTTCATTCATCCCTTTGCAGCATGATCAAGTTGAGTCTTTATCAAGTTAAGTTGGTTCTTTGGCTTGGGAGAGCTACTTAGACAGCCTAATTGGCAAGCCTTTAGCCGTAAGGTAGTAGCAAAATGAGCACCTCAATTCTGTCGAAGGCCGAAAGCAAAAACAAAGAACTTCAATTGATTAAAGGTAGAATCTTTCTAAAGAGACAGCTTTCATGCAAAATACAGTTATATAAAGGAAATTCTCCAATTTCTTGTTTTCATCTCCAAAATTGTCCATGAAATATGTTTGGTAGAAATTTTGGTTGTTTTGTTTTCTAAATTTTGAACGTTAAAACTAAAAATGACCAAAATTGACCTTATTTTGTAGAGGACATGGAAATTGTTTTTATAATTCATTTATTTTTTGGTAAGGTTGTTTTTATAATTTTCACTCCCGTTGAAAGCATGAAACAACACGATCAAGGGTCACTATCCACCATGAGGCAAATGGCATTATCAAGAAACGAACTCGCTCGTTAAACTACCTGAAAAGCAAGTAGCTTGAATGCTAGCAAAGGTTAAGATCTTGAAAACACAAAACTACAGAGCATTTGAATTTGGAGAGAAAAATACAGATGAACCAAATTTCCATATAACAGTCACAATTCAATTCACATATCCTTGAGGATTGGAACAAGAATGATTACCTTAAGGGGTCATCTGAAATTGACATAAGGGAAGTAATTAGATAGTGCCCATTCCCCGTCACTCCCGAAATGCTTCAGGAGCGTGGACCCACAAATATTGATTTTTTGAAAAAACTCCCATGCCGAAAACCCTCCTAAACTTCAAAGGGTGCAGATCCTTCCTTGTTCGTGGGAGATACGTTCTCAAGTTTCATAGGTTCCATATCCAATCTCTTCTGCCTATATTCTAGCGGGAAAATTGTCAGAAAGTTCTTAAACCCATCACACTCTAACCAATTTAATTTTAAACATTTTAATTTTGTCAATTGAGTACTAAACCTTAAAATGTTTTGCCAATTAAATTTATCCGAGCAATTTTTAGCTAGAAATTGCTGATGTGGATGTCATTAGTCTTATATAGCACGATCGACCTTGACGTAGATAATTTTCAATATTTTTTCAAATTTTTATTAGTTTTTATTGTTCTTTTCTTTTTCTCTTCCTTTTCTTTATTGTTTTGCTTTCTTTTATTCCTTTTGTTTCCCACTGTGGCCGGCGAGGGTCGCCAGAGCTCACTAGCCACTGGGTGAGGGCCATGAAAGCCCTTGCATGGCCTTGCCCACGGCTAGCGAGGCCATGGCCGCCTTCACCGGCAATCTGTGGGGTGGGCTCACCCAAGCTAGGTCGCCTTGCTAGCTTCGGGTGAAGGCGGCCAAGGTCTCACTAGCTGTAGGTGAGGAGGCATTTGCCCTCATCCAGCTAGGCTAGACTTGTCTAGATTTGGGCAAGGCGGCCTTGCTTTCAGCCATGATGGCATCACCCAAATTTGGATGAGGCCAGGTGAGGGTTGAAACCCTCATTGGTGGCTAGTGGGGGCTTCGTGGTCCTCGCCTTGGGGCTCATTAGCTCTAACGACCCTCACCAACCATAGTGGGAAACAAAAGAAGAAAAAAGAAAGAAAAAGAAATTAAAATTTGAAAAAATATTATAAAAGTTATTAAAAATTGTGCACGTTAGCCAGTTATACCACATAGAGTGATCGCATCCACATTAGCAACTTATGCCAAAAATTGATCAAATAGACTTGAAACAAAAAACTACATCGGTATTTATCTTCATTAATACATAATTAATCAGCAAAGTGAACACTTCACTTTTGTCAAGCCCAAAAACAAAAGTAAAGAACTTCAATTTGATGACTTTATCTCTCTTTCTTACTATAGAGTTCATTTCATCCCTTGACAATTGACATCATGATCAAGTTGAGTCTTTACCAAGTTAAGTTGCTTCTTGGGCTTGGAAAAGCTATTCGGGCAACTTAATTTGTAAGCCTTTATTCATATAATTCATTAGCAAAATGAGCACCTCACTTTTGTCAAGCCCAAAAGCAAAAGTAAAAAACTTCAATTTGATGACTTGTCTCTCTTTCTCACTATAGAGTTCATTCCATCCCTTGACAGTTGACACCATGATCAAGTTGAGTCTATACCAAGTTAAGTTGCTTCTTGGGCTTGAAAATGCATTCAAGTGACTTAATTAGCAAGCCTTTAGTTGCATAATTCATCGGCAAAATGAGCACCTCACTTTTGTCAAGCCCAAAAACAAAAATAACGAACTTGAACTGATGATTCAGTCCTTCTTTCTTACTATATAGTTCATTCCACCCTTGACAGTTGACACCATGATCAAGTTGTGCCTATACTAAGTTAAGTTGCTTCTTGGACTTAAAAATGCTATTCGAGCAACTTAATTTGCAGGCCTTTAGTTGTATAATTCATCAACAAAATGAGCACATCACTTTATCAAGCACAAAAAACGAAGAAGTAAATAACGTTAATTTGATGACTCCGTATTCTTTCTTACTACGGGGTTCGTTCCATCCCTTGACAATTGACATCATGATCAAGTTGAGTTTATACCAAGTTAAGTTGCTTCTTGGGCTTGAAAAAACTGTTCATGCAACTTAATTTGCAAGTCTTTAGTCATATAATTCATCAATAAAATTAGCACCTAACAGTTGTCAAGCCCAAAAACAAAAGTAAAGGACTTCAGTTTGATGAGTCTATCCTTCTTTCTTACTATAGAGTTCATTCCATCCCTTGACAGTTGACACCATGATCAAGTTGAGTCTACACCAAGTTAAGTTGCTTCTTGGGCTTAAAAATGCTATTTGAGCAACTTAATTTGCAAGCCTTTAGTCGTATAATTCATTTGCAAAATGGGCACCTTACTTTTATCAAGCCCAAAAACAAAAGTAACAAACTTCAATTTGATGACTCCATAATTCTTTCTTATTATAGAGTTCATTCCATCCCTTGATAGTTGACATCATAATTAAGTTGAGTCTATACCAAGTTAAGTTGCTTCTTGCGCTCAAAAAAGCTATTTGGGCAACTTAATTTGCAAGTCTTTAGTCACATAATTCATCAGCAAAATGAGCACATCACTTTTGTGAAGCTAAAAAACAAAAGCAAAGAACTTGAATTTGATGGCTCTATCCCTCTTTCTTACGATAAAGTTCATTTCATTCCTTGACAGTTGATACCATTTAGCAAGTTAAGTTGCTTCTTGTTTGACATCTTGATTTTCCACTTCTGTTTTTAGTTGAATAAATCGGGTCTTTCATCGACGCGCCTATAGTGTTATTCTTTGAGCTAATCACTCATGAGATAACTAGACTATCTAGGGAAGCCGTTAAGGGATTTTAACGCAATAGGCTTGAGAACTCGACTCGGAATCGACCACTCGACCGTGCTCATCTATAGAGATCAGTACGGTATAGTCAAAAATCGATTAGGGACCAGAAATAGGTCGATTCGATAGAGATATGTGATTAGTGTGTAAGTGATTCCACTTGATTGTAAAATTTTAGTCGAATGGCACTAGATTGATTTTTCTGTCATTTCTGTACTTTATGTTCGTATTTAAAATCTTGAGATTTTCACGACAACCGAGAGTCGCCAATATGTTGAAGATATACAATGTGGCTTGAAAATAATCGACTACAGGTCAATTGCACTAAAAATTCCTAAAAACTACCCAGTATGTTAGGTCACGCTAAAATCGCGTCTGATTGAAATTAACCCCGAATTTGAACTCGATTTCAGAAATTGAAAGTTCTGTCATGTCACGAATTATTTTAAGAACGTTGACTCATCCTCCGAAGAATTTTCGGCAATTCCGGGATTTTTACAAAAAATCATTTCGGATGATTTGGAAAATAACGGAAATTCGGACGGGCCTAACTAAAGGGATGTTTGGCCTCCTAATCGAGCTACTTGGTGATGGGAACTTGTGGATATTGAGTGGACGTTTTTCTTCAACAAAATTGGACCTCGAATTGGGGAAGTTGGAGATGAAATTGAAGTCCAAATTAAGTAAATTCAGAGTCAAGCTTGGGGGTGCAACATTTGGTACAAATTGGTTTATTTATGGGATTTTATAAGCAAGAAAGTAATAGGGGACAAGAGGGATAAGATTTGAGGCTTGTGGGGATCAAGATATGATGAATTAGGATATTATAATTTACTTTTCTTTCTCCCCATCCACCGACTTCTCGAGCACGCCTCAACCACTCCCTCTTCCTTTGCACTTTTGCTTCTCTTTCATTTCATTCTCTTCCATCTCTGTTTCTCTTTCAATTCTCTTCCGTCGAAGAAGCCAGCCCTCCGTTTCTCTTCCTCACCTGCCACATCCGAAGCAAAACTCCATTGAACTCCCCTAAGCTTTTGTCGAATTGCCCACGCCTGCTCCACCTTCGTTAGTCTTTGTTGACCCCCGTCCATCCAAGCTGCCACGCGTCCAAGCCAACGACCTAGTGGAGCTCCCCCGAAGTTGACTCCTCACGTGCCCTTCATCCACTGAAGCTGCTCCATCAATTTTTATCCAACTGCTGCCACGCGTCCATCCTCTTTGTGCAGCATTGATGTTCCACTGAGTCAAAAACCCCTAGCAATCTTCAACCGTTGACTCCAGCTATTTCTTCGTTGGCCCATCCCACGTTCGGCCCAAGTCCCGTGCCCACGAACTCAACAGCCCAGCTTGGGCTAATGTTCCTTGCTAGCAGCCCACGGCCTCTTCTTAGCCCATCATTTCAACTCAGCAGCCCGCAAATCCAGCCGTAGTTCAGCCTAGAACCAAGCCCAGCAGTTTCTGTGGGCTTGCTAGGCTTTTCGACCCGGTCTGAGCCCCGTTGACGCTATCGAAAGTTTGGGTTTCGACTGTCGTCGCAGATAAACCGGTTTTTGTGCTAAACTAGTGAGTTTATGCACTAAACTCTACTTAGTAGGCTAATGACATTTAAGGGGTGTTTATTTTTAAGTTAATTAGGGATTATGTGGTTATTTAGATTAAATTAGTGATTTAATTAGTTAATTATGCATGTTAGATGATTAGAGTAGCATAATTAGAGACTAGATGAATTGTATTATTTATCTAGATTGGTTCGGAAATTTTTCGTGCCCATTTCAGCATTTAATTAGGCATTTTCGGCTTAAGTTAGCATTTTTGGTATTTAAATTGATTTGTTTAATTAATTTGATAATTATTTAATTATTAAATTTTTTTGGAAATTAGATTAGGATAGTCAATGACCGGAATTTTGTACTGAATGCAATGGTGTGCTTAATTTCTGCAATTGAGTGTTAAATTGTGCACATTGAGTGGTTATTGTAATTTCGAGTATTAATTCAAAATTTGGAATTTTCGGTAATTATTCATAAAATGGTTTTATAGACTATATAAAATAGTGGGATTTTAAAATGAAGAGTATCAATTTTTCTGGTGTGAATTGATCGTGTACCCACACACGACTATTTTACCGCGTTTCTTATACGAAGAAAATAGGCCAAGTTCATCATTTTAATTGAGGCATTTAAGTGTAATGCATGGTCTCTTGGGCCGAGATTGAGTGGTTGTGTGTTGGTTAAGAGAACTCATCCCGGGCTATTAAGCTAGACGTTACCCCTATATAGGATGCCCTTGGACAACGGATGCTGGTCGCAGTAGATTCTGGACCTATACTCCTTCGAGAAAGCCGTCTAATAGAGACGTTGCCGTGCTCAATGGGATGAGATGACACTTGGCTACACTAGAAGACCGCCGAATAGAGAGTAGGTCATGCTATAAGCCGAGATCAAAAACTAGGAACGCATGATTAATTGAGTTGAATGTGTCGAATTATGGGACAAAATTGTGTGATACAAGGTATAAGATGTGTCATAACGACTTGTCCCTATAATTAGGACCCCGATACTTGTTTAAAATTTGAGTATGGCGTTCCAGTTGATGAGCTTGATTGTTGCTCATGCTTTCATGCTTTCTGTGATATGAATTGTGATAACATGCAGGATGGATCTGAGACGAGGTAAGTCTCTGTGGTTGTATGATTGTGTAGTTAGGACGCCTCTTGGCGTATTACCCTCCTAATCGGAGTTTAGAGCGTGAACTCACTGAGATTTATATCACACCCCATCGTTGGCTCATTTCTTTTCAAGGCCGTAGAGTGGAGGGTCTTGAGCCAAATTGAGGGGATCTGAGAAGTAGGTCAGTTAGGACAGTTTTGTTTTGAGAGTTACTCTTTGGAAATATTTTAGGTATTGAATTTTGTATATGACTCAGTATATTTATAAAAGCATGTTTTGTTTGTGAATATGTTGTCCTACTTTTCTATCCAAAGATGGTTACTGTCAAGGGATTTATTATTCGCTTCCGCATGTGAAATAAAATGAAAAGGGTCAACGACTCATTCTGGGAAGTTGCAAATTTTATCGACCACCGAGAGATGGACACGCGCTCGAGGATCAGGGCGTGACATCCTCGTTTAATGGTATCATAGCAAGGTCTGTGTTTGGAGTGATAATGTGCGAAGGGTTCTTGAGATAGTTAGTAGAAATGACCTCTATTTTATGCCAATATATGTGAGTGATAGCCGTTTGGTAAATTGTTTGTGAGGATCACTCAGTATCTAATTATGTATGGAATTAGAAACATGTTTTGTAGAAAGTCTACAACATGAGTGATTAGGAGTAGAGGACTCCTAAAAAGAGGACTATGGCATCAATGACTCGAGGTAGGACACTGACAAAGGTTGGTACCTGAGGTGGTCGGGGTAGAGCGTTAGCTCAAGCTAGTGCAAGTGGAGTAGCAACACCTCCAGCTGGTGTTGGTGTAATAGCACCTGGTGATCCAGGAACTGTTGGGATCATGTAGGCGCTAGAGTAGATGAGAGATCTGATGGGGCAGCAGACCCAGAATTAAGCCGCCGCCATTACCGCCACCACTACTACTGCTGCTACTGTTGTTGCCAATGTTGCTGTTGCTACCACCGCTAATGCCGCTGCTGGCGCCACACCTGTTGCCGTACCTACTGAAGTTCCACCTGGTAACGTGGTCGTCGTGAGGCCGATGCATAAGCTAGTTGAACAGCTTTTGAAACTAAACCCCCAAAGGTTCGCCAGGACAGAGATCTCGAAGCCACAGTTCTTTGGATTCAAGACCTAGAGAAAGCATTTGCACTGCTGAGGTGCACTGAAGAGGAGAAGGTCATCCTTGTAGTCTATCAACTGCAGGGGATTGCAAGCACTTGGTGGAGAGCCACCAGAGGTATAGTGTTCCTGGAAAGTGTGGTCCTGGAGTGGAACGCCTTTGTTGAAGTCTTCAATAGCAAATACTTCTCAAACAGTGCCAGAGAATTAAAGATGGCAGAGTTTCAGCGCCTTCGCCAAGGTACGATGACCATGGATCAGTACGAAGCAAAGTTCGCTGAATTATCGCAATACACCCCCAGATTGGTCGAGGACCCGGTAGATCGAGCTCGAAGGTTCAGAGATGGGCTTAGACAGGAGTTGAGAAGTTCGTTGGTGCCTTTTAATGTGAAGGACTACAACAACCTATATGAATGGGCCCAATTGATAGAGAAAGAGATCACAATGAGCAAGCTGCCTCATCTAGATCGAGGTTCAGCTCAAGCAGAGAGGGAGATAGGTTTGGGAAAAGACCTATGCCCGAAGGAAGGTATCTTGTTCCACCCAACAAAAAGGGCGGGATAGGAAAGTCCACTTAAAGACAAAATGGTGCCTGTCGCTTCTATGGAAGATGACATGTATCGACCCCGTGCCATTCTAAGTTGGGTGCTTGTTTTAAGTGTGGCCAACAAGGTCACTTTGCTAGAAATTGTCCCAAGAGACAGATGGGACCACCATAGTTGCCGCCACTACCACCGATGGGTCAGAATCGAGGATATACGCCCCCGAATGCACATCAGGGTGGACTAATCAGACCTCTAGCTCAAGGAAGGACGTATGCGATTACTAGAGGACAAATGGAGGACTCGCCTGATGTGATTACAGGTACTGTTTCACTGAACAACCACACTGCTTATGCTTTATTTGACCCTAGAGCTACTCATTCATTTATAGCTGAGCAGTATGTTAAGTTGGTAGGATTGATTCCTGAGTTGTTGGAGTTAGTGATTAGTATATCGACACCGTTAAATGATAATGTGTTAGCTATAGTGGGTTGTCTTAGTTGCACGTTAGCGATTGATGAGCGAAAGTCGCAGATAGACTTGATAGTCCTAGCCATGTATGATTTTGATGTGATAATTGGCATGGAATGACTCACCAAGCAATGAACTAAGATGGACTGTTATCGTAAAACGATTTAGTTTAACCCGTTAGTGGGTGAAAGTTTCGAGTTTATTAGGAGTTGAGAAGGACCCTCGATTACCCTATTCTTGTTGCTTGAGGCACTCCAGTTGTTAGACGAGGGTTGTCAAGGTTACCTAGCAATTGTTGTGGATATGACAATTGAGGAGCTGAAGATCGAGGACATTGCAGTAGTCCAAGAGTTTCCAGACATGTTTTCGAAGGAATTGCCAAGTCTGCCACGAGAAAGAGAGATAGAATTCGTGATTGAGCTAACCCCCAAGACAGAGCTAATTTCTAAGGCTCCTTACCGAATGGTGTTATTTGAGTCGAAGGAACTAAAGGTGTAGACACAAGAATTATTGGATAAGGGATTCATACATCCCGGTGCATCACCTTGGGGAGCACCAGTTCCATTCGTGAAGAAGCAAGATGGTTCGTTGCGTCTATGCATCGGCGATCGCCAACTCAATTAGGTGACGATGAAGAACAAGTATTCATTACCGAGGATTGACAACTTATTTGACCAACTGTAAGGAGCGTCAATATTTTCAAAGATCGACCTGAGGACGGGATATCATAAGCTGAGGATCAGAAGGGATGACATACCAAAGTTAGCATTTCGTACTCGATATGGTTATTATGAGTTTACTGTAATGCCGTTTGGTTTGACAAACACTCTAGCTGCTTTCATGGATTTGATGAATCGCGTGTTTAAGGAATACCTGGATCAATTTGTGATCATGTTCATCGACGATATCCCGGTGTACTCAAGAAGTCCAGAGGAGCTTGAAGGGCATTTAAGGATGGTACTCCAGACTTTGAGGATTCATGAGCTGTACGCCAAGTTCAGTAAGTGCAAGTTTTGGCTGACTCGTGTTACTTTTCTAGGTCATGTGATTTCAGGCGAAGGAATCTTCGTGGACCCATCCAAGATTGAAGCAATTATCAGCTGGCCAAGATCGACTACCATGACAGAGATCAGAAGTTTTCTGGGTTTAGCAGGATATTATAGACAGTTTGTGGAAGGGTTTTCAGCTTTAGCCTCACCGTTGACTCGACTATTGAAGAAAGAATAGAAGTTCGTGTGGACAGACAAGTGCGAGTGTAGTTTCTAAGAGCTTAAGCAGAAGCTGACTATCGCATTTGTGCTGACCATACCATCTGGTCCTAGAGAGTACGAGATCTATAGTGATGTGTTGTTTAGAGAACTGGGTTACGTGCTGATGCAACATAGTAGGGTTGTTGCATACACGTCTCGTCAGTTGAGACCTCACAAACTGAATTACCCGACGCATGACTCAGAACTTACGGCAATCATTTCCGCTCTAAAGATTTGGAGACATTATTTGTGTGGAGAAAGATTCCAGATCTTCATAGACCATCAAAGTCTCAAGTACCTATTTTTTTAGAAAGAGTTGAATATGAGACAGTGTTGTTGGATGGAACTCTTGAAGGACTATGATTGCGATATTCTCGTATCACCCCGAAAAGGCGAACAAGGTCACGACACGCTAAGTCGAAGTCTTCGATACGCGAGATGGTATTCAAGGAATGGATTCTACTCAAGAGAGCTCGAAATTTGGGTTTCAAATTTGAGGTAGGCCACCTTTCGAATCTTATGACCACCCTTAGAATTGAACAGGAAGTGCAGATCAGAATCAAGACGCTTCAGCCAATGGATCTAGATGTTTAGAAGATTCTGCTAGAAGATACCGATAAGAGGAAGGCTAACTTTTAGATTTCTAAGGACGGAACACTGAGGTTTCAAGGACGATTGTATGTACCTGACGATGTAGAGTTTAAGGAAGAGATCTTGTCAGAATCTCATTGTAGCAGTTACAGCATTCATCCTGGTAGTACGAAAATGTATCAAAATATGCATCAACACTATTGGTGGTCCGGTATGAAGGCAGACATCACTAAGCATGTCGCCAAGTGTTTGACATGTCAGCAAGTGAAGGCACAACACTATAAGCCGGGAGGACTTTTGCAACCTCTCAAGATTCTCAAATGGAAATGGAAATATATCACAATAGATTTTGTGATGAGCTTACCGAGCAGTCAAAGAGGTAATGATTCTATTTGGGTAATGGTTGACAGACTGATGAAGTTGGTTCACTTTATCGTAGTACAAAAAGACCTTGATTTGGACAGGCACGCAGAGTTGTACGTGCGTCAAATAATTCGTCTGCATGGAGTGCTAGTGACGATTACATCAAATCGAGACTTGAGGTTTACAGTTGCATTTTGGAAAAGTTTGCAGATTGCCTTAGGAACGAAGCTGCAGTATAGTATAGCCTATCATCCTCAGACGGATGGCCAGTCTGAGAGGACGATTCAAACCCATGAGGACATATTGCGAGCTTGCCTATTGGACTTCAAGGCAAGCTGGGAGGAACAGCTTCACCTTGTCGAGTTCGCTGACAATAATAGCTACCAACAGAGCATTGAGATGATTTATTTTGAAGCGTTGTATTGCAGAGCGTGCAGAACACCAATATGTTGGGATGAGGTCGGAGAACAAAAGATCACAAGCCCAGAGTTGGTTCAGTAGTCAGTAAATGCAGTTGCCGTCATCAGAGATAGATTAAAAACCGCTCAGAGCCGCTAAAAATGTTACACAAATAAGCACTAGAGACCATTGGAATTCCAAGTTGGTGAGCACGTATTTCTGAAGATGTCACTAATGAGGGGTACTTCGCGCTTTGGCAAGAAAGGGAAGCTGAGTCTGAGGTACATAGGTCCCTTTGAGATTCTGGAAAGAATCGGGATCCTAGCGTATCGTTTTACTTTATCACCGAGGTTGGCGCAAGTGCATGACGTCTTTCATGTGTCAATATTGAGGAAGTATGAGCTTGACCCGACCCACATGCTAAATTTTGAAAAATTGGATGTGGACGACATAGTGTAGTACGTGGAAGACCGGTTCAAATTATGGATCGGAAAGAATAGGTTCTTCGAATTAAGACCATTCCGTTGGTCAAAGTGGTCTGGCAACATCACGGCACAGAAGGAGCAACCTGGGAAAGTGAAGATTATATGAGACGCGTAACCCCACCTTTTGTTTAAAGATTTGTAATGATTTAAATTTCGATAATGAAATTTTTATAAGAGGGGAAGAGTCGTGATATCCTAATTTTCCGCTTCTATTTTGAGTTGAATGAATCGGGCCTTTCATCGACGCGCCTATAGTCCTATTTTTTAAGTTGATCACTCATGAGATAACTAGACAATTTAGGGAAGTTGTAAGGGATTTTAATGCAATGTGCTTGAGAACTCGACCCGAAATTGACCACTCAACCGTGCTCATCCATAGAGATCATTACGGCACAACCAAAAATCGATCAGAGACTGGAGATAGGTCGATTCAATAGAGATATGTGATTAATGTGTGGGTGATTCCACCTAATTGCAAAATTTTGGTCAAACAGTACTAGACCGATTTTTCTGTCATTTATGTACCCTGTGTCCATATTTGAAATCTCGAACTTTTCACGACAATCAAGAGTCGCCAATGTGTCAAAGATGTACAATGTGGCTCGAAAATAATCGACCACGGGTCAATTGCACTAAAAATTTCTAAAAATTACGAGTATGTTAGGTCACGCTAAAATCGCGTCGATTGAAATTAATCTGCGAATTTGAACCCAATTTCAGAAATTGAAAGTTATGTCATATCACGATTTATTTTAGAAACGTCAACTCATCCTCCGAAGAATTTTTGGCGATTTCGGGATTTTTACAAAAAAATCGATTTGAACAATTCAAAAAATAACGGAAATTCGAACGGGCCAAACTGAAGGGATTTTTGGCCACCTAACTAAGCTACTTGGTGATGGGAACTTTTGGAAATTGAATGGAATTTTTTCTTCAACGAAATTGGACCTCAAATTGGGGAAGTTGGAGATGAAATTGAAGTCCAAATTAAGTAAATTTGGAGCTAGGTTTGGGGGGTGCAACAATTTGTATCAAATTAGTTTATTTATGGGATTTTATAAGCAAGAAAATAATAGGGGACAAGAGGGATAAAATTGGAGGCTCGTGGGGACCAACATATGATGAATTAGGATATTTTAATTGACTTTTCTTTCCTCCCATCCACCAGCTTCTCGAGCACACCTCAACTGCTCCCTCCCCTTTTGTGCTTTTGCTTCTCTTTCATTTCATTCTCTTCCGTCTCTATTTCTCTTTCAATTCTCTTTCTTCGAAGAAGCTAGCCCTCGTTTCTCTTCCTCACGCTACCACATCCAAAGCAAAACTCCATCGAACTACCCTCAGCTTCCGCTGAATTGCCTGCGCCTACTCCACCTTCGCTGGTCTTCGTTGACCCCCCCTCCACTGCCACACATCCGAGTCAACGACCCAGCGGAGCTCCCCCGAAGTTGACTCCTCACGTGCCCTTCATCCACCGAAGGTGCTCCATAAATTTTTCTCCAGCTGCTACCGCGCGTCCATCCTCTTCGTGCAGCGTTGACGTTCCACCGTGTCAAAAACCCCCAACAATCTTCAGCCGTTGACCCTAGCTATTTCTTCACTGGCCCTTCGCACGTTCGGCCCAAGTCTCACGCCCATGAACTCAGCAATCCAGCTTAATCCAATGTTCCTTGCCAACAGCCCACGGCCTCTTCTCAGCCCATCATTTGAGCTCAACAGCCCACAAGTCCAGCCACAATTCATCCCAGAACCAAGCCAGGTAGTTGTTGTGGGCTTGCAAGGCTTTTTGGCCTAGTTCGAGCCCCGTTGACGCCATCAAAAGTTCGGGTTAAGGCCACCATCGCGCTGCCATCGTGATAAATAGGTTTTTGCGCTAAATCGATGAGTTTATGTACTAAACTCTACTTAGTAGGCTAATGACATTTAAGTGATGTTTAGTTTAAGTTAATTAGGGATTAAGTGGTTAGTTAGATTAGATTAATTATTTAATTAGTTAATTATGCATGTTAGGTGGTTAGAGTAGCATAATTAGAAACTAGATAAGTTGTATTATTTATCTAAATTGGTTCGGAAATTTTCCGGGCTTGTTTTAGTATTTAATTAGGCATTTTCGGCCTAAGTTGGCATTTTTGGTATTTAAATTGATTTATTTAATTAATTTTGATAATTATCTAATTATTAAATATTTTCCGGAAATTAGACCGGGATAAACAATAACTGGAATTTTGTGCTAAATGTAATGGTGTGCCTGCAATTGAGTGTTAAATTGTGCACATTGAGTGGTGATTGTAATTTCGAGTATTTAATTCAAAATTTGGAATTTTTGGTAATTATTCAGAAAATCTCAGGTGTCGGATTTTAACACCAAAAATGGTTTTATGTACTATATAAAGCAGTGGAATTTTAAAATGAAGAGTATCAATTTTTTTGGTATGAATTGACTGTGTACCCACACATGACTATTTTACCGTGTGTTTCTAATATGAAAAAAATATGCCAGGTTTACCATTTTAATTGAGGCATTTGAGTGCAATGCACGGTGTCTTGGGTCGAGATTGAGTGGTCATGTGTTGGCTAAGAAAACTCATCCCAAGCTATTAAGTTGGACGTTACCCCTATATGGGATGCTCCTAGACAACGGATGCCAGTCATAGTAGATTCTGGACCTATGCTCCTTTCGGGAAAGCCGTCTGATAGAGACATTGCTGTGCTTAATAGGGTGAGACGACGCCTGGCTACGCCAAAAGACCGTAGAGTAGAGAGCAGGCCGTGCTATAAGCCGAGATCAAAAACTAGGAACGCATGATTAATTGAGTTGAATGTGTCAAATTATTGGGCAAAATTGTGTGACACAATATGGGATATGTTATAACGATTTGGCCCTATAATCAGAACCCTGGTGCTTGTTTGAAATTTGAGTATGGCGTTCCAGTTGATGAGCTTGATTGTTGCTCATTCTTTTATGCTATCTGTGATATGAATTGTGTTAACATGCAGGGTGGATCTGAGATGAGGTAAGTCTCTGTGGTTAGGACGCCTCTTGGCGTATTACCCTCCTAATCGGGGTTTAGAGCGTGAACTCGCTGAGATTTATATTTCACCCTATCGTGAGCTCATTTCTTTTTAGGGCCGTAAAGTGGAGGACCTAGAGCCAAATTGAAGGGATCCGAGGAGTAAGTTAGTTAGGACAATTTGTTTTGAGAGTCGATCTTTAAAAATCTTTTGGGTATAGGCTTTTGTACATGACTCGGTATGTTTATAAAAGCATGTTTTGTTTGTGAATATGTTGTCCTGTTTTTCTATCCCGAGATGGTTACTGTCAGGGGATTTATTATTCACTTCCGCATGAGCAATAAAATGAAAAGGATCTGCAATTCGTCCTGAGAAGTAGCAAATTTTATCGACCACCGAGAGATGGGCACATACTCGAGAATTGGGGCGTGACATCTTAGGCTTGGGGAAGCTATTCAAGCAACTTAATTTGTGATTCTTTAGTCATATAATTCATCAGCAAAATTAGCATCCTACTTTTATCAAGCCAAAAAGTAAAAGTAAAGAGCTTCTTTTGATTCAAGATAGAATCTTTATAAAGAGATAGCTTTTATCCAAAATATAGTTATACAATGGAAATTCTCCAATTTCTTGTTTTCATCTCCAAAGTTCTCAATGAAAACGTTTGATGGAAATTTTGGTTCTTGTCTTTTCTAAACTCTGAACCTTAAAATTAAAATAACCAAAATTGAACTTATTTTATAAATGACACTAAAAATGCTTTTATAATTTTCATTCCCTTCGAAAACTCCTTCTTTTTTTTCACTCACCAACCATATTATCAAGAAAGTGGAAGATGAAAACAAAAGACAGTTTTCACTAGAACATTTTTGTGAACCAAATGCATGCTAAATACCTAATGCCTAATGTAGTCATTAGAACATTTTTGTCCAATTAGTTTTAGACTTATTTTATTGATGCTAATTCAGTTCTAAATTTTCAATTTTACCGATTTAATTCTAAATAGTTACTCGAAATTTTAATGTAGTCACTTCAGCCAACCTTTACTGAAAGTCATTGATTTGACAGAGTGCCATGTAGGAGGCCCATGATTACCGGATCGGCATATCAATGATTTCGGCCAATTTTTATTGAAAAGTTTATGACTGAATTAACATATGTAAAATAAATTTATGACTGATTAGGTTATTTTCCAAATACCTTCAAAGATTTGATGGTGATTTGGTTTTCAGAAAACTGGTGTCATGATATATAGGTTTACTCAAGAGGCAGAAATGTTGATTAGACTAAGTTGGCACTCCTGCAATTATAGTATTTCTCTTAACCCGAGTCCAGGATACTTGAAATCATGCGTCATACTCAACTATCTTTCCTAAAAAAAAACATTGTTTAAAAGTTTTTCGGTATAACCAACGAATTATTCGTTCCTCTAGGACGATCTGCTGAATATGATCGACAACTTAAAGAACTTACTTCAAAAAAACCAACGTCATACACATTGCTAAGGGGAGGGGAATCCACGCTCGGGTGGTTGAAGGGATTCTCTGGAATTTTGCGGGACAAGACGTGCACTCAGGAGTTCCTTCCTCCTCTGGATCTCCTCCTCGGCAGCTGCATTCAATCTCGCCTACCCCCTCCAGATTCCACCATGACTAGATCTTCTCTCTGAACCTCCCTCTCCCGACTGCCACTCATGAGCACCTGCAAGAAACGAGGCACACACCTGCACAGAGAGAGAGAGAGAGAGAGAGAGAGAGAGAGAGAGAGAGGAACTCCCTCTCCATTTATTCTCTCGGATTTGGAATCACTCGTGGATACCATTCTCTTCCTACCCCGACCTCCACCTTCCTCGCGCCCGGATTCGTCTACACACGCCAACGGGACCAATGGGCCCTCTCCGTGGCTTTTTATCTCATGAGCTCTCCTACCGGCATCGGGAGCTCGATGATTCTTCTCCCTCACCGTAACGCCAGCTGAGTTTCCCGAGCAATGCCACCATTGCCGACTCCAACTCGACCTCATGCGATCGCTGGCATCGGCTTTGACGAGTTTGGCCAAGAGGCTCATTGTTAGCTCCTCTATTTTCGCTGTTCAATAGCTTGCCGGTCTTGTTCAAACCTTTATTCATCCATTCCTGAAATTCTTGACTTTTGTCCCGCACCTCAGTGGCTGCCACAGAAATGCGGGTTTCGCCTAAAACTGCCTGTCGCGACCTACCTCTCGAGGGGAGGGAACAGGTTTAGGGGTATTGCCCAAAGTACAGGCCTAAGACCCATGATTAGACGCGGGCTCTCCCAAGCCCATACCCCGCGTGACGTTGGGATATTTTTCATGAATTTTTGCACAAAAGGAGTCGCCACTAGCCTATTAGGGTCGGCTAGAAACCAAGTGGGGCGCGGGAGAATGCCACACTTCCTACGCAACCAGAGAATCTAGGGTCGGGGACTTAATTACACTAATTGACCAATTAGTGCCCTTTCGGTACTTAATCTTGTTCATTTTAGCAAAATGATTTTTGGCAAGTAGTTCGAATTAATTTTATGCCTATCCATTAACATATGAGGTGATCTTGCAAGTGCGCAATCATTAATATAATAATCATAACTACCAAGATCCTAATTGTAGTAAAATTGAGCATGTGCGATTAAACATCCACAAACGTAATCAAATATGCAAATTAAACATGCAATAAAATCCAGGTACAAGAAAAGAAAGGCATAATTGCACTAAAAGGCAAGACACAACAATTCCTAACTAAACCCTAATTTTTTCCATTTTTTGAATTTTTTGATTTTTTTAAATTAATTTTTTAAAAATAAAATTAAAATAATCTTTTAATTTTTTAATTTTTTTAATTAAGAAAAAGGTCGAATTTTTTTGAATGCTTTCTGAATTTTTGAATTTTCGGAAATATTTTTGATTTTTTTTGATTATTTTCGATTTTTTTTTAATTATTTTTTTTTTTTAAATTATTATAATTATCTTATCACCCGACCCAAAGCCATTTGCCTTTTGGATAAAAAATTCCCCCTTTTTTAATTTTTTAATTTTTTTATGTTTAAAAAAAAAAATTCCTTTTTCCCACTGAAGCTATTTTCCTGCACTTTTTTCAACAGCCATTCCCAATGCCCACTTTTCATTTTATAGTTTTTCTATTTTTTTATTTTTTTTTTTTCTTTCTTCTAAGCTTTTTTTTTTTAGGTTGTTTTTTCTTCATGCTTTCTTCTCCGCTCAAAGCTTCCATTAAACACCCGAAACTCCCTCTACCATTTCATAGTTTTCTTTTGTAATTTATTATTTTGCCATTTTTATATTTCTTTTTCTTTCTTTTTCCTATTTTCTCTCTTTTTTTTTTTTTCCCTATTTCGGTTATTCTACTGCATCTTCTCCTTCCTAAAGCTAACGCCAATCCTGCAACTTCCTCGCCGAAGCTCCTTCCCACCGAATCTCATCCGCACACTAACGACACGGCCCTGAACAATCGGTGACCCTTCCATCGCCCGTCCACCGGTAGTCGCTACCCCACGGAAAGATGAACAGGCGCAAAAAAAAAGACAAGAAGACGAGGAATGGAACACGGACACTAATGAACAGCCGAACTCCTTAGATATTAAGGAACTACGTCAACATCAAGAAATGTTCAGATTCAGCCATAACAACAACGAAACCTAAACGAAATCATGCTCAATGATCCATAAAAGATTCCTTTTACGCAAGACAGGAGCATACTCATTCCAAATGATCCGAAATTCACGACCTAATCCACGTTAACTTAGTTCAAACGTTTTATCAAACACGTGGTAAGCACTGGCTCAGGATGAGATTATTAACTCCTTTTTTGGACCCGCTCGAGTCTAGACCCAGAGAAATCATCAAGAAACATGCAAAATCGACCATATCAACTTACTTAAACTCAGCGTGCATACAGGCTAACAAAAGGAACAAGGCTTGGCTTCCGGTTAGACCAAAACAAGGTGGAGCAGCAAGGGTTCATGCGAACAAGCATCTCATCACGGAGTTCCCTACCCAACTCGAAGACGGCAGGAAGCGAGCTAACTTGCGACAAATCGAGCTATAGCTCGCCGCTTTGGTATCTTCGAGCTGGATCCTCGGGCAAGAGAGGTTTGAACCAAGTAAAGAAACTCACCAGTGACGCCGAGATTCGGGGGCGAAAGATCGTATGCTAGAGGGTACTGGCCAAAGGTCGTCGAAAATGGTTCGAGCGTGGCCGATTTGCTAGCAAAATTCCTCCTCCCTCTCAAGTTTCACTCTCTTCCTCCTAGTCGCTCTCTCGTCTCCCTTTCGCACTCATCCCCTTTTCATTGCTCATCCCTTGTTTTCTTTTAAAACTGCCGTTGGTTCCCCTTTTTTTTTTTTTTGCCTCTGTCTGAAATGTCTTTTTGCTAGCCCACGAAGCCAGCTCTCTTTCTTTTCCATCTTCAGCTCTAATTTTCCTCGGTCAATCCAACCTCCTTGCCTCTATGTATGCTCGCGGTCAATTTTCTCCTTGGGACCGAGTTCAGTCTATTTTCAGCTACAACGGCTGCAGGTTTTCTTGGGCTTCGTCAACTGCAGGAGCTGCCACGCTGCAGCCAAGCGTTCATTGCTTCCATTTTTCTGAAATCGCAGTTGTCGATCCTCTGCAGATCCTTCTTCGGCTTCCTCCTGTTTTGTCTTTTCTTTCTTTTTTTTGGGAGGAGTCTTCGGCCGGGCCACACAAAGGGAAGAAGACCCTCGCTCGTGGGGAAAAAGAAATAATAAAAAGAGAAGGGGGTGGGTTGTTGTTGTTTCTTTCTTTCTTTTTTTTTTTTTTTTAATTTTTGATTGATTTTTTTTTGTAAAATTTTAATGATTGATTTTCTTTGAATGTAGCATCGAAGATGTTGCATTCAAAGACAGAAGACACCTAATTTATTTCAATGGTAGAGGGACCCCGAGTGCACAAGCATCGTATTAGGAAAAAAAAGGACTCATAATTATGGAAGTGTGTCTTGTCGATAAGAGGAAGACTCCGGGATACAAAAACTTCTCCGGGTCATAAAAGAGAGGAAGACTTCTAGATACTAAGCTCTCCGGGTTGCGGGAAGGAGGAAGACTCCCGAGGATACAAAGCTCTCCGAGTCATAAGAAGAAAACTCCGGGCTACAAAGCTAAGGACTCCGGGCTACAAAGCTCTCCGGGCTACAAAAGATCACCGGGTTACAAAGCACACCGTGTCATAAGAAGAAGGACTTTGGGCTACAAAGCTCTCCGGGCTACAAAAGCTCTCTGGGCTATAAAGCTCACTATGTCATAAGAAGAAGGACTCCGGGCTATAAAGCTCTCCGGGCTACAAAAGCTCACCGGGCTACAAAGTACACCATGTCATAAGGAGAAGGACTCTAGGCTACAAAGCTCTCCGGGCTACAAAAGCTCTCCGGGCTACAAAGCTCACCGTGTCATAAGAAGAAGGACTCCGGGCTACAAAGCTCTCCGGGCTACAAAGCTCACCGTGTCATAAGAAGAAGAGAAGGGACTGAAGTCTCACCGTGTAACAACGGGTTTTGACCAGGTTAAAATACATGGTTTGAGGAAAAGCCATGAACCTTTGGAGATGACCTGGTTTAAGGTTAACCATACCTTTGGGTTTTAGGGATGCGCCCGCTAACTCCTTGAAACTACATGGCTTCACTGAAGAATCCTGTCAAACTCAGCTTGAGCAAATGTCATTAGGGACGTCATCAAGAGACATATTGGCAATATTGCAGCATTAATTAAACAAGCTAATCAAGCTGAGTCCAACTGCTTTAGAAAAACATTCAATGTCAATCAACATCACGTGGCACAAAACTGTCATCTTGCTCAGGGATATATCATTAATCATCAAATTCTCTAGGAGTCAAGTTCTTATCAGAATGACTAGGACTCATGTAAAAAAGACTCATTAAACATGCCAAACTAAAGCTTCTTAGTTAGAAAGGGCTTCTCACACACTCTCGATAGAATGACCGCTTGAATAACTGATTGCTGAGGGTATCTCACATAACCCATGTCAAAGGCTTCCAGAAACATTCGCAATGAGCACAATCTGATCGATCAAAAAGGTCTTTTGAAAGGACCGCAATATAAGCTCAGTTAGGGCTTACACAAAGGAATGATTGTTTTGAGGCACATAAGGGAACACTTGTTGCTATCTTCGTGGGGTTTACAAGTCGAGAACTTGAAAGATAAGACAAGATAGGATTACTTCCACTTCTTCAAGCAATAGCTTCTTCGTGGCATTCTCACTTTCACTCAAACCATCCCAATCATAAGAGACTTTAGAAGAGGGTTATAATGTTGGCTCGGGAAAGGCTTGAAAGGCTTAAAATTCTCAAGGGGGTTTTTAAGAGTCGGTGATCATCATAGCATCATGACCGGGTCACTCAACCCTTCGAAGGCATTTGGCTTTTGAAACGCTACACATCTCGAAAGTCCCTTGACTAATCATTTCTGCATGAGAGCTTTGCTCCTTTCTCTAATTTCCTTTGCCCTTTGCGATGATGATTTTTTCTTTTTTCACCGGCACTTGGATTTTGATAATTTTTCTTTCACATAAGATATAACCCTTTGGCTCTTTTTCTTGACGGGCATTGGCCTTGCTTTTACCAGCACACTTTGCTTTCATGCCCCATAGTTTGTCAAACGTTTTGCTTTTTGAACTTTTGTAGCTCTTATGACTTTCGAGATGCTTTTCACATTTCCTTGTGATTGTCAATTATATTTGGTCAATTCTTATGCCTTGCCCCAGTGAAGGGAGATGATCATCGCTCGGGATTCAGAAATGAATAATCAGGCCCAAATTGGTTATAGCAATGGGTATCAGTGTTTGGGTAGAGAAGGAAATGCTCTTCTTCACCTTGGGATGAGTTAAGCTCCGATGAAAATTCCTCTGAAGCTACCAAGATTGATGTGAGTGAAAATAATATAATCTTTCTCAACCTTTCGTTTTACAAGACAACCATAACCTCTTATGTTGCCCCAATGTAGGGTCGTTCTCGATAGGGGTACTTTGAAGGATCATCTTTTTTTCAGCCCAAAGGGTAACAAGAGATTAGTGCAATGCTTGGGATTGATGAAGGAAACGCCTTTATCATTTCGATCTTTGTGCTCAATGCGAATGAATCATTCGTCCTAAGAGAGGGTCTCTTTTCACTCAACTCTCAAAAGTGTTTGAAGGACGTGTTTGGAAATGAGCTTGCCTTTCTTCATCCTAAGCACTTCTTGTTTGGCATGGTTAACATTTCCATTTCACTCTTTTGCCCGAATAAAGTCGTTTTTATGAGCCATTTTTCTTGAGGGTCACAGATGCGAAGTGTGCATAGTGACACTAGAGAATAGGTCATGCGAATCATGTCATGCATTTTTTGTTTTTGTCCTTTTTATTGTCTCGACTTACGTCTCAAAAGAGACATTCAACCTGTTGCGCGACAACTTGATGGATTGTTGAGTCAGTTCTTTCCCTTGCCATTTCCTCATTAGACGGTAGGGTGCCTGAAACACAAATAGATATGCACGTATGCAACATATGCACAATATCTACAATGCTATGCATGATGCTATGCTACTTCAACTGTGCATGAAGTGACCCCTCGACCTTGATTTCATTCATGGAAAATACTTCTTGACTGCATCAGCGTTTACAGGTCTAGGCAATTCACTACCATCCATTTCAACTAAAATCATGGCACCACCAAAAGAATCTTCTTAATGATATATGGCCCTTCGTAGTTCGGGGTGAATTTTCCACGAGGATCTGGTATGATCGGAGCACCTTCCTCAACAACAGGTCGTTGACTTCGAAGTGTCCGGGACGCACTTTTCGATTGAAGGTTTTTGCACTCGTCTTTGATAGCACCGACCATGACACATAGCTTGCAATCTCTTCTCATCGATCATGTTTAACTGCTCATGCCTCTACCGCGTCCATTCGGTCTCATCAAGCGTAGATTGGGAAAGGACCCTTAAAGAAGGGACTTCAACTTCAACAGCAAGACTGCCTCCATCCCGTACACGAGTGAGAAAGGAGTTGCCCCGTGGAGGTGCGGATAGAAGTCCGTATGCCATTAGCGCGTAAGGGAGCCTATCGTGCCAATCACGATAATTTTCAGCGGTCTTTGATAAGATTTTCTTTATGTTCTTATTCGCCGCCTCCACTTTGCTCCATTCATTTCGAGGACGGTACGGTGACGAGTTCAAATGCTTAATTCGAAACTCACTGAACAAACCATCTACGACTTTGTTATTCAAATTAGTGCCGTTGTCGATAATAATTGCCTCCGGCACCCTGTAACGAGCGATAATGTCACGACGAATGAACTTTGCCACATTCTTGGCAGTAACATTAACATACGAGTTGGCCTCGATCCACTTGGTAAAATAGTCTATCACCACCAAGATAAATCGATGCCCATTTGAAGCTTTGGGGTTAATGGGCCTGATCATGTCAATTCCCCACATTGAAAAGGGCTAGGATTGGGACATTTGGTGAAGCTCATTTGGGGGGGGCATTTATCCTATCTCCATAAATTTGGCACTGGGGATAACACCGTACGTGCTGTATGCAATTGGACTCCATGGTCAACCAATAATAACCAAGTTGCATGATCTTTCTCACCAAAAAGTGTCCATTCATATAGGAGTTGCGCTCTCCTTCATGTATCTCTTTCATCAAACAATTGGCTTCTTTAGCATCAACACACCTTAGCAATATTGAGTCAAATGACCTTTTATAAAGGACGTCTCCACTAGCGAAGAATCTTGATGCCAGCTTTATCAAATGTTTTCTGTCTGCTGCTTCACTTCCTTCAGGGAATTCACCCTTTTGCAGATACTTCAAGATGTCATGATACCAAGGTTGTCCGTCTGATTCCTCTTCAACCGTCATGCAATAAGCCGGGCGCCTGATGATTTCAATTCTCAACGGTTCAATGTCCAAGCCTCCAGCTACTTGCAACATCGAAGACAAGGTAGCTAGGGCATCGACGAACTGATTTTGAGACCTTCGTAAGTATTCAAATGATATTTCTTGGAATTCTTTCGTCAACTCTCCAAGGAACTCATGATACGGGATCAATTTAGAATCATGTGTTCGCCATTTGCCTTCGATCCCGTAAGATGATAAGGGTTGAATCACCATAAACTTGTAGCTTCCGAATTTTTATATTAATGGCGGCTTGGAGGCCGAGAATGCATGCTTCGTATTCAGCGATGTTATTCGTACAAGGGAACGTCAATTTAGTAGCAACGAGGTAATGTTGTCCATCCGGGGAGATAAGAACTGCCCCGGTACCCGACCCGGCTACGTTAACCGTACCATCAAAGTACATCGTCCATTTGTTGCTTGATACAAGTAAAATTCGCTCTTCTGCATCACTATCCCCATCAGATGCTTTGGACCTCTCGGGATTTTCTGCCAACATATCTGTTATGGCTCGACCTTTAACGGACTTCTGTCCCAGGCTCTGAACATCAAACTCAGAAATTAAGATTTGCCACTTGGCCAACTTGCCAACCAACGCCGGCTTCTCTAGGAGATATCTGATAGGATCATTTTCGGTCACCAACAAGATTCGGTGATGAAGTGTGTACTGCCGCAGCTTGTGCAAGGCCCAAATTAAAGCCACACAAGTTCTCTCAACTTCCGTATAGTTCATCTCAGAAACAGTGAATTTCTTGCTCAAGTAGTATATTGCACATTCTCTCCTGTCATTTGGTCTTTTCTGGGCTAGCATAGCTCCCAATGACTCATCATGTATGGTTAAGTACAAAATCAAGGGAATTTTAGGGAGAGGGGGCACCAAGACTTGTGAATGAGTGAGATAATGTTTTATCTTCTCAAAGGCACCCTGGCACTCGGCATTCCACTCAATCTTTGCATTCTTTTTCATGAGTTTGAAGAATGGTTTTGCCGTTTCAGACAACTGACAAATGAACCTTGCCACATAATTAAGTTGTCCCATCAGGCTGCGGACTTCTTTGATGGTATTCGGGGGTCGTAAATCGCAAATGGCTTTAACCTTCGATGGATCAATCTCTATGCCCCTACTACTAACCATGAATCCTAATAGTTTCCCAGATTTCGCTCCAAAAACGCATTTTGCGGGGTTGAGGCGCAACTTGAACTTCACAAGACGTTCGAATAACCTTCGCAAGACTTTAACGTGATCTTCACCACATCTCGATTTCGCAATCATGTCGTCGACGTATACTTCGATTTCCTTGTGCATCATGTCATGGAATAACGTGACCATGGCTCTCTGATATGTTGCCCCAGCATTCTTTAGACCGAAAGGCATCACTTTATAGCAGAAAGTTCCCCAAGGAGTTATGAATGATGTTTTGCTCATGTCTTCCTCCTTCATACGGATTTGGTTATATCCAAAAAAACCGTCCATGAAGGAGAATAACTCAAATCCCGCCGTATTGTCAACCAAGACATCGATATGTGGGAGCGGAAAGTCGTCTTTAGGACTTGCTCGATTCAAGTCGCGATAGTCAACACACACCCTGATTCGCCCATCTTTCTTCATTACAGGCACGATATTTGCTACCCAATCAGGATAACGAGTTACTTCGATAAAGTCTACTTTCAATAATTTCATCACTTCTTCCTCAATCTTCTTGGACAGCTCTGGTTTAGTTCTTCTGAGTCTTTGCTTCTTAGGTGGCATATTGGGATCCATTGGTAAAGCATGTTCCACAATTTCAGGATCCAATCCCGGCATGTCGGCATATGTCCAGGCGAACACATCTTGATACTCTTTCAGAAGATTAGTCATCCTTTCTGCCTCTGATTCTGAGAGACATGCCCCGATCTTTATCTCCTTGACATTCTCTGCATCACCCAAATTTATGGTGATTGTTTGCTCTTCAGTCAACGGCTTCGATTCTTCGTGTCGATTCCATTCGCGCTCGATCCCCTTCTAATCATCGTCGTTGATGTCATCGGAACCTGAGGGACTTTCTTCATGCACATCTGAGTCACATGCGTCCTTATCATGATTATGCATAATGTAATGCCTGAGATGCGATGATGTGAGTTAGAGTAATGTCAACAACAAAGACAATGCATGTCATTTTCAAAAGTTTTCAAAGTATTTTTGTAAAAATTTCAAGAACTCGTCCTCATATCCTCGGATTTCCTCGTTTTTGTGGAACAATCAAATAAGGCAGCATGTGGAGGCCTAGGCCTCAACGACCATCATAGGGCTAGTTTGATGTGCTTCCACATGCCCTTAATAAAACATGTGTTTATTTTATTGAATGAGGAAAGATAAGGCCGTATTTTAACACACACCACCCTCGACCAACGGCTCAAGATCGAGGCTGATTATAGTTCACGTTACAAATGATGAAAATAGAAAATAGATAAAGAAAAACTATGAGATCCCGCGCAAGGGAGAAGACATAAAACGAAAGACTAGGCTAAACGAGAACCGCCCTACTTTGGAGGGACAGCCATGACTTCAGAGGACTCGGCTTCCTCGCACGCCAGGATGGTGCATATGACGTCCTCCTTAAATAGCTCGGTCACACCATAGATATCCTCCTCTTCCTCGAACAACATCCTTAGGGGTCCTGGAAACGTCTCCTCTAGCAACGGGGAAAATGGGCTTTGATAGCGCTCGTCTTCTTCAGTCTGGGCAACGCGTTCACTCTAGTCTCTATACCCGTCTCCGCCTCTTCGGGCACCTCGGCCTCCATGCCTTCCACGGCCTCCATGCCTTCCACGGCCTCCTTGGTTGTTATGGCCTCCCCGCTTCTCGACATATCCCAAGCTCTTCTTTTGAATTTTTTACGAGCTTCAATGGGTTTTCGCACACCTTGACCGTGTGATCCAAGGCCCTCTCCAGGATTATACCCGCTTGCCAGCATAATCTTTCCCGCAGTTATGGCCGGCTTAGACAGTTCAGGAACCTTTGTGAAAGACCCTGTAGGCACATGGACCATGGATACCAGCTCGAAGGTTTGAAAGCTAGATTCCTCGGTACACTCAGGCTCCACATATGGGATGGTCGTCTCGTGGTAGATCTTGAAGTCAGATTCTCCATGGACTGTGATAAGCCTGTTATCCACCACAAATCGTACCTTCTGATGAAGGCTAGAGGCAACAACGCCTGCCGTGTGGATCCATGGCCTCCCTAGCAGAAAATTAAAAGCGCTTGGTATATCTAACACCTGGAACACGACTTGGAAGAGTACGGGGCCAATCAACAACTCAAGCTCAATTTCCCCTATCACTTCCTTCTTCATCCCGTCAAAGGCCCGCACAGTTGACTTGCCAGTACGGATTCTCCCAAGATCAATGCCTAGGCGATGGAGGGTAGCCAACGGGCATATATTAAGCGCCGAACCATTATCGATCAACACTCTACAAACTAGAGTGCTCTCATGCGTCACCGAGATGTGTAGTGCTTTGGTATGATTAGGACCATCGGGAGGGAGGTCCTCATCCGTAAAGGAAATCCGGTCTTTCAGTAGAACTGCCCCGACAAACTCTTCCAATTGGACTTCATCGATTGTTTCGGGTACTTGTACCTCATTGAGGACCTTCAATAAGATGTCCCTATGCTTCTCGAAGGATTTCAACAACTCCAGGAGGGAGATTTGGGCCAGCAACTTCCGCAGTTGATCTACCACATCGAACTCGCTAGATTTTACTACGGCCAAGAATTGCTTTGCCTCCTCCTCGATCCACAACCTTCTTTTCCATTCCTTTATCAAGTGCGTAACAGCCCGATCGCGTGACAGCGTCTACCTCATTTGTTTGATAATCCCAAGGTACAGCTTTGGGATCGAATTTAGGAGGACTCTCCAACACTATTACTCCATCTTCCTCCCGTGGTGGCAATTCAATTGTGACCGGCGTTACGTTCCCTCCTGTGACTTCAATTGCTGACATTTCCTCAACCATAAGGTCGATCACTGTGGGTTCAGCGACTTCCATCTTGATATCACCGGCAGTCTCCTCATCCGATAGTTCAATTACCATTGGAGTTATCATAGCTATCACCCCTTCCTCGTACAAAGCCGGGGTCTTTGAAATTCCAGGCATAATCTTCTTCGCTCGAGATATACGAGTAATGTTGCAAAAAGATGAGTGGAATGATGACGGGATTATCATGGATACGACATTCTCTTCCTCTTCTCCGCATCGAATTACCCCCATGGCTGCCATCCTGCGGACGCGATTCAATTTCTCCTCCGGGGTCACATCCTGATGACCTCCATAGTATCCTGCCAACACTAAGGACTCATACAACTTGGAAGCATTCACAACTAGAGGCTGTTGATTCGCCTGCGTTTCCTCGGAGATTGAGTTCACTCCCTCCGCATGGTCCGGTAGGGGGTTTTGTTGCACATTAGGCTGAGCTTCCTTGAACGTCAAAATGTTTTTGTCCAGTAACTGTTGGACTTTGTACCTTAGCACATTGCAACTATCTACATCATGCCCCCTTTCTCCCATGTGGTACTCGCAGGTCTTGGTTACATCAAACCCGGTGAACCTCGTGGGGTTGTCTCTAGGTACTTCCTTTGCAACCATCCTCTTTTCAAGAAGCATGGGCTACAGCTTTGACAATGGTCGTGGCAGTGGGGAAAATTCCTTTCGAAAGGGTCTCTTACCCTTGTCATATGATCGTGACAAGCTCCCTTGAACGGGCATAGGCTTGTGCGTCGGTGCTGTGGGCGACTTAGGATAAAATGACTCTTGCACGAGCGCTACTTCAACTGTAGCTTCCTTATCTTTTCTCGCCTGGAACTTCTTCGTGCCTCCGGTGGATATCTTCCCTTTGATGAGTGCCCACTCAACTCCTTCACCTACATCTACCAACTGTGAAAAGGTTTGGCATCCCGAAAATACTAATCCTTGGAAGTATTCAGGGGGTAATGTCTTGAGGAATAGTTGCTTCATCTCCCTCTCATTCAAAGCTGGCTTCACCTGTGAGGCCATGGTTCTCCACCTTTGTGCAAAGGCCTTAAATGACTCATTTCTCTTCTTCTCAACGCGGGTCAATTCTTCTCTCGTAGGGGCGAGCTCGGTATTAAACCGGTATTGTTGCAAGAACTCGTTGGTCAAATCTTCCCAACTAGTGAATTCTTCAATGTCCAGCGCAATGAACCACGTCAGGGCAATGCCTTCCAAACTATCTTGAAACGTGTGTATGAGAAATGGCACGTTGTCAGCGTAGCGAGCCATTTTCCTCATGTAATATCTGAGGTGTGTCTTGAGACATCCCATTCCGTCATATTTTCTTGTAAACTCGGGCTCTTGGAAGTTCTCAGGGAAGTTAGTCTTGGTGTATGGAGACAGCCTATCAGCTCCTTTCAGCTCGTAACCTTGCAAGGCACACAGTCGCTCCTCCATCTTCGCCAAGCGTCTTTCACTCTCTTCACTTAGATGAGGTACTAGGTTTTCCTTTGGAGGAGGATCCAGATTGACGATAATTGGCGTGATAGAAGGAGCCTCTCCAGCAGTTTCTTTCCCAGGGGGATCAGCAACGTGCGTGCCTTCTGTTGACACTGGAGTGGATGTTCCCATGACAGCTACAGCAGGGGGCTCCTTGAGCTTCTGGCTTATTTCAAGCATCATTGTGGTGAGTTGGGCCAGCTGTCCTCCATCTTGGCCATGCATACGTTGGTGTCCTCGTTCTCCATTCTGACTTTCGCGCGCGTGCGAATTGGGGATCTCTGCTTGGTCGTGTCGACGATCGGTAAAAGACAATCGATCGGCTAGTACCTAAACAAGGATAGATAAGCATGTATAAGCATAGAGTAATGATTAGGCGGTCGGTCCATGACAAAGATCTAATCGCCCAAAATTTGCTCGTTTCATTGAAAGCAAGGTTGCTACATAACGCAGGAAAAGACATGAGGGAGAACCCCTAAACAACGAGGCTAATCATGACTCTTATCTCCCGATAACGCGACTCAAGACAAATTCTTTAACATTGTAACATACGTGGGCATGGGCCCATTACATATCGCGCTTGACTCGATCTAACTAGCGAGGACAGCTCCCGCTTGTGACCGCCCCACTAACTCGGGTCAACTTCGAGGCACGATCTTCGGCTTCTTCGAGCTTCCTTTTGAGGCGCTTGATCTCGGCTCGATGGGTGGTCTTTAATGGCACGTCAGGAATCTTCGGGCGTAGGCTCTCTGGGATTTTATGCTTAAGGATATATTCCATCGAGGCATAATAGGTCTTCTCTTGCCCTTCCAACTCCTCTTCGGGCCATATCAGCTTCCGGGGATGGCACATATCCCACATCGACTTGACTAATGTAACGGAGTCTTCGTGATCTTGGCATCCATCAGGGAAGTCTATCCTGAGCGGGTCTTCTTGAATCATCAGTGGAAGTTGTTGAACCTCTTGGGCGACGGGCAACTCAGGTTGGGTAATACTCAGTGACTCCGGTAATTCCCAACAAAGGAATAGGTCTAGTAAGCCCACACACAAACCGCGCTTCTCGAACTCGGAGCCATTTGGCGTGCCATTGGAAATCTTCGGGTCCAGGGTTGGTCATGAAAGCTAACCACTCAGAATAGTGATAGTCGGGGGCAAACGTCTTCCTACCTTTAAAATTTAGGATAGGGTGGCTAGAGTCAGAGATGTCGTTCACGGTCATTAGGCTACCAAACCCTTTAACATGACAGAAGAACCAAATTTGCAAGAGTTCAGGAGGAGCATGAAAAGTTTTGTTTTTGTTTTCTTTGAAATGAGCAAGAGAAAGAAAAGTTTCAGTCAGGACGGCATTAACAAAGCTCTTTCCCATACATACCTCACGAACTACCCATGCCACGGAAGGGTTAATAGCATTCCTACAATGTGGGAATAACACGAACCCGAAGAAAGCTAATAGGAAGATCCTATTCTTTTGAAAAGATGGGGCATTTTGAAAAAGCTCATTTATGAATGAAAATGGGCAAGTCTTGCGATTAGCTTTCAAAACTTTCCTCACGTCATCCTCCTTAACTCTAAGGAAGTTGGATAAAGTCGATGCATGCTCAGTCCCTACAGGTGGGCCAATTAACTCCAACACCAAAGGCTTTCCCATGGCAACACTGTATTCTTCCACGGTTGGAGTGAGCTCGTGGTCACCGAACATGAATGTGCAAGTCTCGGGACACCAGACATGCGCCAACGCTCGTACAACACCATAATGAGTTTCTATTTCTAAAAGGGGAAGTAATCGTCCGACGTAGGATCGAACCCAATCATGGCCAGTCGGGTCTAGTCTATCCTACCATGTGCGAAGCTCGGCTTTCGGGGTAGCAATGATGTGAAGCTTGGGTATCCCCAACTACTCACAACTACGATCAACCTAATTTGCCATGAACCAACCAAAAAAGAAAGCGAATAAGTAAATTACGAAGGAGAGAATTTGAAAATCTTACCCTACTCGTTGAGTAGCAAAGCCAATGACATAGACATACGCATGGACGGTGGTTCAATTTCTACTCTAAATGGCTCAAAATGGAACCATGGGATCACCGGACTGAACCAGCAAGGTTGCGGCTAGGTCGGGTTACCCATGACTCCGGCTTCATCAAAGAACCGACCCGTGTCACACGGGTTGCAGACCGGGGTGGGTACCTTCAACGTGAAGAAAGAAATTTCGGGGTTAAGGTGGGTGACTCGTACTACGCGGTTGTAGTCGGAGTGGTATCCACCTCAACACCATCCTAGGTGATCCTATGCGGCCCAGGTCCGACGGCAGGTTGTGTGTGCTATGGTGTAGTGCAATGTAGGAGACTCATGCATGACAATTTAAAAAAATAATCAACACTTCAAACATGAATAAACCATTCACTCTTATACCCCTACAAAACAAAGGTTAGAAATCACCACCCCTTATAACTCCCATAAACAAATCAACATTTGACATGTTATGGATGCACATACTATCTTTGCTGCCAAACAAAAATATTTTTAAACAAGATTAATTTTGGCCTAAGTCCTCTAAAGTTTAAAACCAAGTCCCCAGCGGAGTCGCCAAGCTGTCGCGACCTACCCCTCAAGAGGAGGGAATAGGTTTAGGGGTATTGCCCAAAGGACGGGCCTAAGACCCATGATTAGGCGTAAGCTCTCCCAAGCCCATATCCCGCGTGACATTGAGATATTCTTAAGAGATTTTGGATCAAAGGAATCACCACTAGCCTATTGGGGTCGGCTAGGAACCAAGTGAGGCATGGGAGCATACCTCACTTCCTACGCAAACCAGAGAGAATCTAGGGTCGGGGACTTAATTACACTAATTGACCAATTAGTGCCCTTTCGGTACCTAATCTTGTTCATTTTATCAAAATGATTTTTAGCAAGCAGTTCGAATTGATTTTATGTTCATCCATTAACATATGAGGTGATCATGCGAGTGCGCAATCATTAAGTAGCAATCATAACTACCAAGGTCCTAATTGTAGTAAAATTGAGCACGTCGCGATTAAACATCCACGAACGTAATCAAATATGCGAATTAAACATGCAATAAAATCCAGGTACAAGAAAAGAAAGGCATAATTACGCTAACAAGGCAAGACACAACAATTCCTAACTAAACCCTAAGTTTTTTTTTTTTTCGAAATTTTTAATTTTTTAATAATTTTTTAAAATAAAAATAAAATTTTTTAATTTTTTCAATTTTTTTAATTAAGAAAAAGGTCGAATTTTTTTGAATGCTTTCTGAGTTTTTGAATTTTCGGAAATATTTTTGATTTTTTGATTTTTTCGAAAATTTTTGAATTCTTAATTTTTTTTTTTTTATCTTTAATATATCTTATCAATCTGCTTCTGTCATTTCCGATTGCCATGCAAAGCTTCCCCTTTTGGATAAAAAATATTCATTTTCGATTTTTTAAATTTTTAATTTTTTGTTTTTTTTTCTTTTTCTTTTCACTGCCTTTTTTTTTTCCTTATTTTTCAACAGCCATTCCCGTCCCACTTTTCATTTTATAGTTTTTCTTTTTTCATTTTGGATTGATTTTTGTTTGTTTCTTTGTTTTTTATTCTTTCTTTCTTCCCTTCTGGCCCTTTCCACCAAACATCCCCATCTATTGTCTTTCTTTCCTTTTTCTTCTATTATTTATTAGTTTGCCTTTTTATATTTATTTTTCTTTCTTTTTCCTTTTTTTCTCTCTTTTTGTCCTTTTTCCTATTTCGGTTATTCTACTGCATCTCCTCCTTCCTAAAGCTAACGCCAGTCCTGCAACTTCTTCACCGAAGCTCCATCCCACCGAATCTCATCCGCACACTAACGACGCGGCCCTGAACAATCGGTGACCCTTCCATCGCCCGTCCACTGATAGTCGCTACCCCACGGAAAGATAAACAGGCGCATAAGAACAACAAGAAGACGAGGAATGGAACACGGACACTAATGAACAGCCGAACTCCTTAGATATTAGGGAACTACGTCAACATCAAGAAATGTTCAGATTCAGCCATAACAACAACGCAACCTAAATGAAATCACGCTCAATGATCCATAAAGGATTCCTTTTATGCAAGAAAGGAGCATACTCATTCCAAATGATCCGAAATTCACGACCTAATCCACGTTAACTTAGTTCAAGCGTTTTATCAAACACGTGGTAAGCACTGACTCAGGATGAGGTTATTGACTCCTTTTTTGGACCCGCTCGAGTCTAGACCCAGAGAAATCATCAAGAAACATGCAAAATCGACCGCATCAACTTACTTAAACTCAGCATGCATATAGGCTAACAAAATGAACAAAACTTGGCTTCCAATTAGACCAAAACAAGGTGGAGCAGCGAAGGTTCATGCGAATAAGCATCTCATCACAGAGTTCCCTACCCAACTCGAAGACGGCAGGAAGCGAGTTAACTTGCGACAAATCGAGCTATAGCTCGCCGCTTCTTCGAGCTGTGATCCTCGGTTTGAACCAAGTAAAGAAACTTTTTGAGGGCGAAAGATCGTAGCCCACGAAAATGGTTCCAGCTCTCTTCTCAAGTTTCACTTTTCCATCTTCAGCTCCCTCTCCTTTCTATCCCTTGTTTTCTTTTAAAACTGCCGTTTTCCCTTTTTTTTTTTTTTTTTTTTCCTCTGTCCGAAATGTCTTTTTGCTAGCCAACTTCTCTTTCTTTTCCATCTTCAGCTCTAATTTTCTGCGGTCAGTTTTCTCCTTGGGACCGAGTTCAATCTATTTTCAGCTACAACGATTGCAGGTTTTCTTGGACTTCGTCAACTGCAGGAGCTGCCACGCTGCAGCCAAGCGTTCATTGCTTCCATTTTTCTGAAATAGCAGTTGTTGATCTTCTGCAGATCCTTCTTCGGCTTCCTCTTGTTCTGTCTTATGTTCTGTTTCTTTCTTTTTTGCAAGTCTTCGAAGACCGACACAGAGGGAAGAAGACCCTCGCTCGTGGGCTGAAAGGGAAAAAGGGGGGTTGGGTTGTTGTTGTTTCTTTCTTTTTTTCTTTTTTTTTTTTTTTTACTTTTTGATTGATTTTTTTTTTTTTTTTTTTTTGTAAATATAGGTGTCAACACTGCCCTTGCAGAGACGGACTTGATAATTCCCTGTTTTGGCGTTTTTTCTTGTTTGGAGTCTTCTGCGAGTAGCTTGACGGCAGTGCTTCGTTATCGAGGCTTTATCTCTGATGATACTCACACATACAGCGGTGGCCTCAAATAACCACGGTATTGCTCTGCTCCACAGGACATTTCTTTATTGGTAGATGAGTGAACATGAATAAATCATATTATATTTTTCTTTTCCGATTGTTTAAACAAACAAATTCTGCTACACAAGAAATTTATTTCGCGAAAACTTTTCAAACAATGATATAGCTTCGTGAAATTAACGGTTCACATATAAAATGTAGCTAATAACTTACTTTCTACAAGATTTTGTTTTTTTTTTTTATTCCTTCTCCTATGATTAGTTTGAAATTACATAAATGTCTTGAAAGATACCAACATTTTTAGGAAAATGATTTTCAAATTATTCAGTTTTTATGAAATAAACAAAACCTAAAAGCATTTGAACAATGGTCTCCTCGTACTGGGCAGTTACAACTCTAAATTCTTCAGCCTCGACACTAGAGCACCAAAATGGAACAGAAAAAAATGAAAGAGGAAATCTGGACAGCAACTGCTTGGCATGAACGAACAGCACATCAATGACACAATTCAACAATTCTACACACCAGGACATATTAACAGCAAGCACGCACAAAATAGACATAATCCATAACACAGCATGTCATACACCGATACAAACACAACAACGTCACCACATCAACACCTCAATGCATACGGAGATGAACCAATTAGTAACACTGCCCACCCAAAATGAATGCGTATACACGCTGTTACAACTCTAAATTCTTCAGTCATAACACTAGGGGCTCACCAAAATAGAACTGAAAAAAATGAAAGAGGAAATCTGTACAGTAACTACTTGGCATGAATGAACAGCACATCAACGACACAATTGAACAATTCCACATACCAGGACATATGAACAGCAAGCATGCACAGAATAGACATAATCTGTAGCATAACACATTGGTACAAACACAACAAGGTGACCACATCACAACTCAACGGATATGACGATGAACCAATCAGTAACACTGTCCACCCAAAATGAATGTGTATGTGATGACTAGAGCAGCAGCTCAATGCTCTTGCAGCATGCACCCAAGATTCAAGATATTAGCATTCATTCAATACGCTTGCGATCTCAACATGTACAGAGAACAAACCCAGCAATATTTTTTCATAATATGTTTGCAGTTGGGCACAATAAACATAGATCAACATTTTGTGAAGCATAAGAAGTAAATGTGCATGGATCAATTCATTTTCGTTCAAGATGCCCTCAATCTAAGTTCTGGAATACTTAGATATCAGATTTATCTCATGTACACACTTGATATGCATCTAATCCGAGAATTTCAATAACAAATCCTAAAACGAATAGCTACTAACTTCTGAAATGAAAGGAAACGAAATAAAAGTAAAGTCTATACGAAAAAAACTAATGTATCAATCAAGCAAAGGGAAGCTCTCAATCAGAATCTGAATCGAAACACACACTGATCTAGTTAAGGAATTTTATCAAACAGGTGGTAGATATTTCTGTCAAAGGATCTAGATGCAGAAATAAGGAAGAGATATTATCACAAAGAGGCAACGCAGCATGCTCAAGGTCATCAGGAAAGCCTAAAACGCGACCAGATTTCACGCTGGTGGAATTGAGTACTGGGTCTTTACCTTCAGCAGAAACAGAGTATGTGGATTTACCTTGACGAAGAGTAACATCTGACCTCGATTGGAGATCAAATCAGAGGAGTGAACCTTCAGGAGTTGTAGCACCAAACACTGGAATGGACTAGAGGAGGGAGATGGAGAATCAAGCACTTCGATGAAGTTAGCCCAAAAATGCAAGCGAGGAGAGCACTTCTTGTGGCTGCGAAGCTTGTGGTGTTGGGGAAGTGGCCTGCAATGTTAATCGGTGACAGAGAGAGGGGTAAGGATGCATAGAAGAAATCGAGAGAGAATCACAACTGAACATGAGAATTCCTTCCCTATACTCTCTGCTTTATTCTCTGAGGTTCAAATGCGAAGAGACTATGGTGGTCGGCGATCAGAGACGAGTGGCGGCTACTGGTGGAGTGGAGGTGGCCGTGTATGAAGATGGAATGGCGACCTTAGAAGCTGCTGGAAAATGATGACGCGAGAGAGAATTCGCTGAGCTCTGTGTATGTGCGTCCTCTCTGCTCTATTCTACCCTGCCGAATGCATACATATAAGATACGAATATGTGGAAGTGAGGCTGTAGTGAGACGGGCCCAATGTTTATTTAGTAATTTTCATTAGTTTCATATACTTCTTGTTTTTACATTAAAAAAATGCATGTTCTATTTGCGGACGAAAATTCTGGCATCAACAAAAGGACTTCTATTTGTGTTTTTCTAAAAAGAAAATTTTATGAGAAATCTATTTTTGTATTAACAGGAGAAGAGATTCATTCAATTAGAGAGAGAAGTATCATGAGTGACAAGTAATGTTATGTACTTATGTTTATTGGTGGTGTAGTGCTCCATTGTGGTTAAGTATTGTAGTTAAGTAATTTTGCAAGATAGAACTTATAAACATTTCTGCATGAATTGAACCTTCTTTGCCACTTTCAAGATAAGTTGTGAATATGCTCAACAGCTATTTAGTCTTTATCCTCTACAGATACAGATTTGTTGCAACTATTAATTTCAATATGGCCCCCGATAGGGTCATCCCAATGCACGCACCCAGGCGGCTCGGAGGTCCTCATCATCCTCCGAGGGTAGATCTGTGCCAGGTTCATCTCGTCATCGGCAAACACCATCTACTTGAAGAACCTCAACAAAGGGGAAAGCGTGATTTTCCCTCGGAGGCTATTGCCCTTCCAATTGAATGCTGGTAAAGGTCCAGCACTTGCCATACTAAGCTTCGGCAGTCCGAGCCCTGGGCTTTGCTTTGTTCGCTAATAATTTTCCTTCTGAGTTGGTGGAGGCCACCACTTTCCTTGATGATGCCCAGGTTAAGAAGCTAAAGGGGGTTCTTGGCAGCACCAGCTAAGTGGCTAATTTCATTTTTGTCAAGAATCCATCTATTAACAATCACCACCTTTTATTTCCTAACTTTTCCTTACCAGAAAAAAAAATCACCACCTTTTCAAGCCTCTTCATTTTTTTTTAAACTTTATTTTATTTTATTTTTGGGTGAAGTATGAATATGACAGCAAAATGCTACATCGTAAATTGCATAGGCAAGATGATTTATAGATATTTACTTTGGAATTAATCCCACCATAGTCTGACTATCTATAAATAGCATTTCTTCTTTCTGCAGGCCCATTGGTATAATTAAATTTTTCGGACTTTCAAATCATCAAAATACATGCATTGAGATGCTCAGTATAGTTGGAAGCAAAATCCTCCAAGATTTATGGCCAAGAAGAGAACATTTTACATGGCAAGTGTTTTTTTTTTTTTTAATGACCCAGGGAAACTCGTAAGCCGACAGCTGGCAGGTAAACCCTGAGACCCATGGAGGAAACCACCACCCCCGTGAAGCAGGTAAGGCGTCCAATGCGACGCCCAGGAATCGAACCCTCAACCTTTTGTGAGAGGAAGAGGGCACGAGCCAGCGATTCCACCCAGACGGGTGGTTGGCAAGTGTTTATAATGCTTGATAATTAAAAATAAACTGGGACAATAATACCAACCTCCTACAACTTTGTGTCAATGAGTGCATGCGCAAGGGTGAGATTGGCAAACGAGCGCCGGCGAGGTGACATGATGATGGTGCCATCGCCCAACCATTGGAAAATGGCCCGGCATCCCTCATCAAGCCGAGGCACAATAGAGAGAGGCAAGCATCTAACTCGCGACCATCGTGGCCACCTGCAGGGCGCCTTCCTTTGGCAGTACACATTCCTCACTCTCCGTGCAACCACGCTATTGAGTGCGTGATGTTGTGAGCCAGACAAGGGTCCGGCCACCTTGAGCAAATGGCATAGGGTGGCAACGTGACATATGGCGATAATTTGACCATCATTCTTTTAATATAAAAGCCAACATGAGCATGAAAAACATCTAATTTAAAAATCCATTCGATAATGAGAGTTTAAGGACAATATCAAGTGATCGGTAATTAAAAAAAAAAAAAGAAGAAAATCTAGAGGCCGTGGTTGGTGACGATTTGCCCACGATGGACAGGACCCATAATAGAGAGATCAAGGAAGAAAGAGAGGGCCTGTGCTGGTTTCGGTTCTCTGTTCTTCTTCTTTTTGTTTGTTTGTTGTATGCCAATTAGGGTTGACAGAAAACATCTCCCACTCAAAATCAATTTGCAAAATATGTGTTCGAAAATTAGTTAAGTTTGGATTTCTAGGAGGTTGAGGTTTATCCAAGTTGAGTTTTAGCTATTCGAGATGATTGGCTGAGATGCGCAAGGCCTTCTCTAACATTCCCATAAAAATTCTCCTTGTTGGGGAGCATCAGTATCTCACTATTTTGGTGGTGCACCATCTCTACATTATAAACTAAATCCGATACCATTCTCAATTTTTGCCCCAAATTTCCAAAAATAAAAATAACTGAAATGTAATGAACAATAACCATGTACTTTAGACAATGGCTGACAAAGATCCACATAAAAATTATCTTATCACAAAAATCTCTACCGTAGATTAAAACTTAAATTCAAGCTTTGCCATCCTCGGACAATTTAAATATTGATTTGTTTAGTAAGCCCTATAGCTCTTCTTCTTCCTTTATTAACCTTTTTCGTTTCTTCTATCTTTATGGTTCCGGTAATGAACACCCTCGCAAATTCTATGTGGCTGCTTACGTGGACAACAGGAGGCAACGGAATGTGACGTGGGCTAAAGTGAAAGCGAAATGACGCCGTTTTGGGCAAAAAGATGCCGTTTTGGTTGCCAAATTATCTGACGAGGCCGAAGTTACAAGAACGACGCCATTTGCTTTGCGTCTCTCTCGGTTCCTCCGCAGGAATCGATCTGGGGCTTCAGGGTTTATGCTGATCAATTCTCTCTCTCCAGGAAGCTCGACCCCTTGCTGAAGCTCGATTTGTTCAGAGCTCATTTGTCAGATGAAGGCGATTTGTGGCGGCGATCGCTGGTGCTTTGGTGAAGAGGCTCTGTTTTCGGATCCTCTCTTTTCGCCGTTCAAGAGCTTGCTCTTCTCGTTCAAACCTTTATTCATCCATTCCTAAAGTTCCAGAAGCTCATCCCACGCCTCAGTGACTGCCATGGAAGCGCTGGTTTTGGCTATAACTTCCCTTGCAGAGATGGACTAGCAGCTCCCTGTTTGGCGTTTTTCCTTGATTTGAGTCTTCGGCCAGCGACTCACTTCACGGCAGCGCCACATTGCTCTGCTCTGTTCCACTCTGTTTCTGCGTCGCTGCTGTGGTTCGCCCTGTTGTTGCAAGTATAAAACGCCCAACTTGCCAGCACCGCCTATTGCTCAAAACTAAATTCACTGGGATGGAAAGCAAAAGCCAAACCAAATCTAGAGAGAAACAGTAGATACGAGTAAAAGATAAAACACAAAGAAAACGGGAAGAGTGGCAACTGTTATAGATGAAGCCAAATATTTGTTTTTAGGAGCTTTTTTGTCTTTTTTATCAGATTTCCTTTTAGGTTAAAAGTGATATATCTATAGTAGCGATGGCAAGACTCTAGCCGTCAAGACGCTAAAAAAGGAAATATAGAGGCAAGAAAAAGAGAGAAGAAAAAAGTGAGGTTTTTTCTTGATGGGGGTTCTCAATCTCTTTATACTCTGATCTTGAGAGAAGATCATCGTTGTATTCCAACTTTTTTCGAAATCTAGTGGATTCGCAGAGTGCCTCTGCGCGGAGACGTAGCCCAGGTTTGGGTGAACTTCGATAACAAATTTTCTAACGTGTTCATCTAATTCTGTTATTTTATTATTATATTCTGCTTGGTGAATTGCTTGCGGACATTATTTTTCTGGAATCGACGTGCGATTTCGTAATAACTGGTATCAGAGCCTAGGTTGGCCAATCAAGAACATCGAGGGTTTTTCGGTGATGTTCGAGTGAAAGCGAACACTATGGTACAAGATAAAATCAGAATCGATAAGTTCAATGGAGATGATTTCGGATGGTAGAAACTACAAATAGAGGATTATCTTTATCAAAAAGATCTCTATGCACCACTTGAGGGTTGGAAACCCGATATGGCGGAAGTGGATCCGACAGAATCTGGATGAAAAATTCTTGATCGAAAGGCATTAGGTACGATTTGTCTAGGGTTGACGAAAAGATAGGGTACCACATCGCGAAAGCAAAAACTGCAAAGAAGCCGTGGATATTCTAACGAATATTTATGAGAAGCCGTCCACATCAAATCAGGTATTTTTGCTGAAGAAACTGGTTAATATGAAGTTATCTGATAGAGGTTATGTGGCAGAGCATATTAATAGTTTCACGCAGGTTGCGGGTCAGTTGGAATCCGCAGGCATAAATTTAGATATGAAGCTTCAAGCTTTATTATTTTTATGTTCTCTTCTAGAAAGCTACAATACCGCAATGCAGGGAATTTCGAGCACCATGAAGGATGATTTAACTCTTGATGATGCTGTGAGTAATATCATAGATGAAGAGATGTGAATGGAAGTCTCAGGTGGAGATAATTTTTCTGCATCTACATCTTCAACGGCACTCGCAATGGAGAACCGTGGAAAAAGTAAAAGTGGAGGAAATTTCAGCAAGCGTGGCAGATCACAATCAAGGGGTAAGAGACAAGTTGCAAAAAATGAGTGTTGGTTTTGTCACAAAACCGGACACCGGAGGTTTCAATGTGAAGCCTACAAAAAGAAGCAGCAATATGAGAATCAATGAGCTAATGTGGTTAGTGATGAATCTTTGCTAGATAATTTGTGTTTCTCTACAGGGTTTGACTTAACGACAGATAAATGGTTTATTTATTCAAGTGCTTCTTCTCATTGCACCTCGCAAAGAGACATATTTGATGATTATGCCAGTGGAGATTTCGGACAAGTGGTTGTGGGAAACAGCCACATGTGTCCCATTGTTGGGAAAGGAATCGTGATTGTGAACATCTCAGGTAGAGGACGTCTAGTTTTGCTTGAAATTAGGCATATTTCGGAATTAAAAAAATATGATTTCAACTAGTAAACTTGACCAAGAAGGTTTGGTAATAACCTTTAGCTGCGGAGAGTGGAAGATAACCTCAGGGGTGAGAGTAGTAGTAAAGGGAAAGCGTATGGGTACGTTTTACATTCTCCAATGAGACAATATCAATGATATGGTTGCAACTACAATGGCTATATGTAATTTGTCTATTCTTTGGCATTATCGTTTGGGACATCTTAGTGAAAAAATGTGTAAAGCAATTACATTCGAGAAAATTACTTCCAGGTTTGCAAAAAGTTGAGTTAGATTTTTGTGAGAGTCGCATTTACGGAAAACATAAAGTTGTTAGTTTTCAATTGAATGGGCGACAAAATAAAGGCCATAAGCTAGAGTTGGTTCATATTGATGTATTGGGACCTGCTCAGGAACTCTCTTATGGCGGTAAGAGATATTTTGTCACATTCATTGATAATGCAACAAGGAAGACTTGGGTCTATGCTCTTAGAGAAAAATCAGAAGTATTTAAGATGTTCATAATATGGAAGACCATGGTAGAAAAAGAAATAGGTTATCGATTAAAGCTCAAGTCGATAATAGTGGTGAATACACAAGTAAAGAATTTGCAGATTATTTGAGTCGAGAAGGCATACACGGGTTAAAGACTGTTCCTAGAACTCCTCAAGAGAACGGTGTAGCTGAAAGGATGAACAGGACTATTCTAGAACGTGCGAGATGCATGAAACTACACGCGGGTCTCCCGCTACACTTATGGGCTGCCACAGTTGATGCAGCTGTTTATCTTATCAACAGAAGTCCATCTAGTGTGTTGGATGGAGAAATACCACAAGGGCGGTGGTCAGGTAAAAAGATTAATTATTCACATATAAAGGTGTTTGGTTGTATTTGATATTGCTAGTACGAGTACCTAGAGGGGGGTGAATAGGTGTATAAAGATTTTTCTTGATAATTTCTGTATACTTGCGCAATACTTAGACAGTTGAAGGATTTGCGGAGAGTAATAATCAACGTAAGACTGAGTAAGGAAAGAGAGAATTAAACACGCGGTTTATAGTGGTTCAGCTTGATTCAAGCCTACGTCCACTCTTCTGCACTGACAGCCAATTTGGCTGGATTCCACTATGAACAAAGAGATGTTACGTGTTGATCTTCCTTGATTTCTCGGTGTAGATAATCTACCACACTCGCTCAAGGTATCACCAAGTATAAACACTCTCGTGTATACAATTTCGCTCGATCAGTATCGACTAATAATCAAGGTGCTTCGGACTGAATTTTTCTATCAATCACGTACTCAAACAACTAGAACGACTTCCTTTTTATACTCCTTTATGCCATCATACCGTTGGCACTTACCAAAGGAATTCCTCCAATCTACCCGTTGGACGGAATCAATCAGAAGATCATTCGAGCTATAAAAGGAACTGACGATAGCCCATCAATCCTGTTCGCCCATACAATCAGGATCTTGGTTTCCAAGAATAGAACATTCCAAGAATACTTCGTCGACCATCGGATCTTCAATTGATCTAGATAAGAACAAAAGAATCCGTTATCTTTATCCAACCAAAGAGATCTTCTCCAGAGGATAGGATTAAATCCTTAACCATATACTTCGGCTCTGGATTTCCTTCGTCACTGGATCAGAAAGACTGTCAATGAGAATAGTCTTGAGTCTTGAGTCTTGAGTCTCAAATCTTGAGTCTTGAGTCTCAAATCTTGAGTCTTGAATCTTGAGTCTGGTAGTTAGAAAGTCTTCAGACTTTAGACTAGACGATTTGCAGATACCCAGACTAGACCGAAGGAAATGTTTTGTCACCTTCAAAATATTCTCGAACGATTTCTCTAACAATCTCCCCTTTTTGATGGTGACAAAACTTTCCTATAGATTTGAACCACTTTGACCTGCAAAAACATTTTTCAAGCAATATGGCAATCTCATAAAGATTAACAAAGCAACCGGACTCGCATCCACAAAATTGGTTAGTCTTTCATGAGTAATACCATATAACAACACTTGATATGAATGCAAACAGTCAAGCATTAAAATCCACAGCCAATTCAGTCAAGTTCAAGTTCACACCCAAGATTGCTCAAGTCATAAACAAACATAAAAAAAAAACTTAAAGTCAAAGAAATTTGAAATTGTTGGTTTGGTTCAAATTTCTTTTCTCCCCCTTTTTGTCAACATTAAAAAGGTGAGAAAGATGTCATGTCTGCTTGGGAATGCACACAATCTGGAAATCTCCCATGGACTGGACTACTCCTTCTAGCTTTTTCAAGTCTTCCCTCAGTTGAGCTACCTCCTCTCCTTTTGCATTGGCTTGAAGTTGCTGAGCGAGGTCTTTCATTTTGTCCTCCAGGGTAACTGAAGATGCTTGTCCAGCAATCTTCATGGCTTGAATTTCACGATCCGAGCATAGATTTGGCCACGCATTTCCGTAAGAATATCCATGATACGACGAAAATCTGCAGAATTGTCCGTCCGAGTACTTGCATTTGCTCTTTCCGATGGAGTGAATGCGGACGATGGCGCTTCGTAAAGTCTTGCAGATTTGGTTTTGACGTATCGTGACCTTCTTCAGGCAATTGAGAAGCCTGAAATTCTTCTGGTGTTGCTGGAGATTGTTGTAGACCTTCACTATTGGCAGCATGAGGTGAGGACCTTTCTTGCTCGCCAACTCCCCCTGTCTCTAGGACATCAAGAGGAGGAGAGTGATGATCATGCTCTTCGTATCCTTCTCTCCGCATTCAGCTGCAGACTTTTCTTGCTCTTATTCTCCTTCTTCTTCAGCTTCTTTCTCCTTCTCTCTCTCTCTTCTTCTTCTTCTCTTTCTTGTCATTTTCTTCTTCTTCTCTCTGTTTCTTCCGTTGTTCTCGTTGATTGGGAAGCAGAACGTCTTGTCCTTATCAAGGCAGTGATTGTGAGATCTTCCTCCTCATCTTCATCCTCCAAGATGAGAGTTTTCTTCTTTTTGGATGGGGCACCAATGGCCTCCTTTCCCTTTCTTTTTGAAGCAGACGGAACGGGAATCTTCACTCGGAATTTCTCCATTGCCTTAGAAAGTTCTTTCAGACGCATCTTCGTCAACATCTTTAAACCTACCACCATCTTATCGCACGGTCGAACACAGAGAGTGTGTGGAGGTTCAATATTCATGTGTCTGAAGATCTTGGTCACCAGACCTGGATAAGGCAATTGTCCCTTGTCTTTCGACATTGCTCTGTACATGTGAAAGAGAATAGTGTGAGGGAGAGAGAACTTCTTCCCCGAGTTGATTGCGTACATCAATTTTGCTTCGGAATTAGACACATCGCCTTTGATGTAGACTTCGGCCTAATGCAATTGATAACAATTTTGTGCAACACAATGTTGATGGCACGCATCCTTGAATAGATGATTTTTCCCTCAATATCTCTATCCTCGACAAGATCCATTGTGGCACGAGCAACTGAGACTTTGACTGGTTGATATCGTGCCCGTTCAACTCCAAGTATGTCCGCCAACATGTCCACATCCAACACATAATCCTAATCTCGAACACCGAAAGATATTCTATTCGCATCGATAAAGCTAAGATTTGAATAGAAATATGCGTCGCTTGTGCATATCCGTCCGTGGTGTCGGTGCAAAAACGTTCCGGTTGAAGCGGGCGAACTTCTCTCTCAAGTTCACATTCACAAAGATCCAGGAAATCGAAGTCGACACTCCTAGGGTTTATCACCCCTCGTTTCAACAGTCTGAAAAACAAATTTTCCTGTTCTTTCGATTTGAATAACTCCATCCTCTTTCCCTTCACTTTCGCCGCAACACCCAATCTCGGTTGAAAATCAGTGAACATTTTGTCATCGTCGTTCCCATCAGTCAAATTTGGGCCCGACATCCGAGGGTCACTCGGAATATTTGCGAGTGCTTCCTCTGCTTTACCTTTGGGAGCAATTCCCAAATCCTCCATTTTCTTCAGAAAAATGTACTCATTCCCATAGTTCTTTTCTTTAAGAAAATCATCCACATATTTCATCGGAGTCGCAGTACTTTTCAATGCACGGTAAAGTTTGTAAATAAACGAGGGTTTTGGACTCTTGCGGGTGCGTCCTCGATTATCTCTTCTTCTCGATGTTGACCCGCACCTTGTGGAGTAGAAGGCATTGAGTGACGTGGTGGAGAATGAGTCGGGTTACGTGCTTGACTCGATAGTTCTTCCTCTTCGTGAGATCGAAGTGGGTAGGTCCCTCCTTCATCCTCTCGTGGTCCCCTTGTTGCGATTCTTGAGGACTTCCTTGAAGACGACATTCTTTTTGTCTCTAAAAGATTTCTTTGATTGCTTTCCCAAGAAAAAGATGACAACTTTCTCGAGGATGAATTCGAAGTAGAAACCAGTTTGAGAGGAGAATGCTTTTAGGGTTTTGAAGATTGAAAGTGAAAACCGTATATATATATAACTCGCTTTTTGAAAAGGGGAAGTTTAATCGGTACAAGGAAAGTGTACGAATACCTCTTTTCTAAATCAATAACTGCCAAAATTAAACCTTTTGAAAAGACAAGTTTTTCGATTTTCACGGAGACTATAAAATAACTAAACGAAAGATCATACCTTTTCGAGTTTAGATAAAGTAACAACTTACGTCTATAGTCATCAACGTCGAGTCTGAGAGATTTGAGTCGATGGTTATCAACTTTCGAGTCTCGAAGGTTGGAGAGTCTCTGGACTTTAACTTCTTCGAGCTTCAAAATGTTGAGTCTCGGAGCGGATAAAATCAAATTGATTTTTCTCCAAAGGCTTTGTGAATATATCTGCTAGTTGACCTTTTGAATCAACAAATTGAATCGAGATTTCTCCACTTTGAATATGATCTCTAATAAAGTGATGTCGAATTTCTATATGCTTTGCTCTTGAATGAAGAATTGGATTTTTGGTGAGATTAATTGCGCCGGTGTTGTCACATTTGATTTCGTGCATGAGTCTTCAATCCCAAAGTCTTGTAGCTGTTGTTTTATCCATAGAATTTGTGAACAGCAGCTTCCAAGGGCAACATATTCTCGCTTCGTTGTTGAGAGAGCTACGGTGCTTTGTTTCCTTGAAAACCAAGACACTGTCCCCGCTTCCAAGCAACGGCAAGTTCCTGAAGTACTCTTTCTATCGACTCGCAACCGGCCAGATCTGCGTCGAATATCCCCGGAAGATTAAAGTCTCCTTCTTAGGATACCAAAGACCGATGCTTGAGGATGAAGCAACGTATTTAATGATACGTTTTGCAGCACTGAGATGAGATTCTTTAGGATCTGATTGAAACCTAGCACAGATGCAAACACTCAACAAAATGTCAGGTCTGGAAGCAGTTAGATAAAGAAGTGAACCGATGATGCTCCTGTACAGCTTTTGATCAACTTTCTTCCCTTCTTCATCCTTGTCTATCTTCAAAGAACTTGACATAGGTATATCGGTCTTCTTGCAATTTTCCAATCCAAACCTTTTGACAAGATCATTAGCATATTTTTCTTGGTAAATGAAAGTTCCTTCCTTCAATTGCTTTATTTGAAGACCAAGAAAGAATGTTAATTCTCCCATCATACTCATTTCAAACTCATCCCGCATAGACTTAGAAAATTTCTTGCATAGACTTTCATTAGAGGATCCAAAAATAATGTCATCCACATATATTTGAACGAGTAAAAAGCTTTTGTTTTCCTTTTTGATAAATAAAGTAGTATCTACTTTACCTTTGACAAATCCGTTCGTAATAAAAACTTACTTAGTCTGTCGTACCAAGCTCGAGGTGCTTGCTTTAGACCATACATGGCCTTTTTCAGTCTGAAGACTGAGTCTGGCTTCTTTGGGTCTTCAAATCCAGGCGGTTGTTCCACATAAACTTCTTGCTACAGGAGCGTAAGTCTCATCATAGTCTATTCCTTCTTCTTGCGTGTATCCTTTGGCCACGAGTCTTGCTTTATTTCGTACGACTTTTCCTTTTTCATTCATCTTGTTTCTGAACACCCATTTGGCTCCAATAACAATTTTACCTTTTGGTTTAGATGTCAATTCCCAGACATCATTAATGTTGAACCTGTCGAGCTCTTCTTGCATAGCTTCGATCCAGCTTTCATCGATAAAGCTTCTTCTATGCTTTTGGGTTCAATTTCGTAGATGAGAGCAACAGCACTAGACTCTTCACGTCTTTTGGATCTCGTGCGAATTCCTTCATTAATTTCGCCGATAATGAGATCTTTAGGATGACTGGACTTGTGTTTCCGATTCTTGGTTGATTTCTCTTAATGATGATCTCTTTCTTTATTTGAATCTTTATGAACATCTTGACGCCGGTCTTCCAGTCGAGATACTTTTTGAGTTGTAAGCTTTGGAAGGTTCGGAGCAGGTTCGGACTCTTCATTTTGAGTCTCTGACTTTGGATTCATCTTGCGTAGAGTCTTGAAATTTGACGTTCATTGACTCCTCCACGACTGGCTCTTCTTATTGTAGACTCGTAGGCTTTGCTTGATGTAGAATATCCAAGGAAGATGCCTTCATCTGATCTTTCTTCAAACTTACCAACTCGATCTTTTGCATTTTTCAATATAAAGCATTTGCAACCGAACACATGAAAGTATGAAACAATAGGCTTCTTACCTTTGAATAATTCATAGGGGTTTTCTCAAGAATAGGTCTTAGGAAGACTCTATTGATGATATAGCATGCTGTTGAAACACTTCAGCCCAAAATCGTGAAGAAATTTTGCTTTCAATTAAAAGAGTTCGGCCATTTCTTGAAGAGATCTATTCTTTCTTTCCACAACTCCATTTTGCTGAGGAGTGTATGGAGAGGAGAATACATGTTTAAAACCAGATTCATCACACAATTTTGTGAAATCTTGATTTTCAAATTCACCTCCATGATCTGTTTTTATACTTGAGATAACACATCCTTTTTCATTTTGAACCTTTTTAGCAAATTTTTCAAAATACAAAAAGTTTTCTGACTTACTTGCAAGGAAATATACCCAAGTAAAACGGGAGTAATCATCCACAATTACCAGGCAATATTTCTTACCTCCAATACTCTGGGTTCTGGTTGGTCCGAAGAGATCCATATGCGAATCGTAGTACATGATTAGTAGAGACATGGTTTATTGGCTTAAATGAGTTTCTTACCCGTTTTCCCGAGATACGGGTGTGCATGGATCGACTTTTGATATGGTAATTTGGGTAGACCTCGAACAAGCTGCTTTGATGAGATTTTGGCTAATTGCTTCATATTGACATGGCCAAGCTTTCTGTGCCATAAGCTTGCTTCATCTTGAATTGAGATTAGACATTGTGATTCATTCAACTTCATGTCTAAGAGATAGATGAAAGACTGAGTAGAGTCTTTACTCATTCCATAGCAAATTCCTTCTTGAAAGGAGATCTTGAAACCAGTATCACACAATTGGCTAATGCTGAGAAGGTTATAGTTGAGTCCTTCTACTAGAGAAACATTGCTTATTGTGAGATTTCCAATTTTCACAGTTCCAAATCCCACGATGCTTCCTTTGCCGTTTCCTCCAAATGAAACATTTCCGCCGTTTACTTGAACAAGCTTTACGAAGCACTTTGAGTCTCCCCGTCATGTGTCTTGAACATCCGCTGTCAAGATACCATTTTATCTTTTTCTTGACGGAGACCTGCATTTAAAAGAGAGTCTCAAGTTTTCTTTGGTACCCAAATTTTCTTGGGTCCTTTGGTGTTAGTAGGATAAGCATTATTAGGCCATACTTTCTTAACAGGTTTCCAAACCATAGGACATTCTTTTTCAAAGTGATCCTTCTTTGTTACACTTTGAACACCTTAGAGCATTTCGACCAACCGACTTTACAAAAACTTTCTTGAAATGATTTTTGTAAGCTTCTCTCGATGGTCTTTTCTTTATTCTTTCTTTAACTTTAGGAAAATCAATTAAGGGAATTGTTTCCGCTGTCATGCCTAGACCAGACTTATTGAAGTAAGGTCTTTGAACCGAAAGAACTTTTTCAAGTTTTTCGAATCCTATCGAAAATTTCTTTGAGATATTTGATAAGTCCGTTTTTAAGAAAACATTTTCTTTCAAAAGATCATCTTCTTTTTCTTTAAGAGCAGAAACATTTAGGTCTAGACTTTTAACTCTTTCTTCTAAAATGACTTCCTTTTGTTTTAGAGTTGAGTTTTCCTTTTTAAGTTCGGAAATCCTTTTGAGAGAAGTCTTAAGACTGAAACACGTTCATCAATGTATTTAGAGACTTTGACAGGAATTTTAAAATCACTTACCTCAAATTCATCATTCGAGTCGATCCGAAATCGAGTCCGAGTCCGAATGTGCCATCGACATATGTTGGCATATTCATTATCACTTTCTTCACATTCTCGTATCACTCCCGGTTTCGGCTTTGAGAGCTTTTCGAAACTTCTCGCTTTTCCTCTTTTCTTCTTCGAAGAGGGACGGTTGGGTCCGATGTGTCCCTTTTCTTACATTCGAAGCAGACTACATCTTTGTTTGGTTCCTCATCATCAACGGACTTGGTCTCTGTCTCGGAAACTTTGTTTCTTTGAGTTGAACCTTCGCCTTTTCTATTCAGTTTTCTGAATCTTCTTATCATGAGAGCGAGCTCCTCATCGTCCATATCATCTTCGAGAATCTGCATCATCGAGTCATCATTTGATTTTAATGCAATAGATTTCTTACCTCTTGGATCTTCGTCTTCATTAATTCGTTCCACTTCATAAGACTGAAGGGTTCCAATTAGCTCGTCGACAGATAGAGGCATGATTCTTTGCGTCTCTCTTATTGAAGTCTTTATATGATTCCAGTCCTTGGAGAGTCCACGCAGAAGCTTGTTCACCTTCATGGGATCAGAAATTTTTTGTCCTTGGTTCTCAAGACCATTGACAATATCTGTAAAACGACTAAACATGTCAGTTATAGATTCTCCTGGTTTCATTTTGAAGGCTTCATATTGACCGAGGAGAATGTTGATTCTAGTCTCCTTCACTCGATCTGTTCCTTCATAGGTGATATGTAATCTATCCCATACTTCTTTTGCTGTAACACAAGAAGATATTCTCATTATATTCAATTGGAGACAAGGCACAATATAAAGAGTAAATTGCTTTTGCATCGAGTGCTTGTCTCTTGTTTATTTCTTCCCGAGGCATTCCGCCGGCATCAACTTTCTTTCCCTCTTTCGAGACTCGATGCAGCAACAGAGTGATTCCTCTTTCCACAACATCCCATTCCAGAGGATCCTTGGATCGTAGGAAAGCTTTCATCTTGTTCTTCCGATGTTGTAATCCTTTCCGTCAAAGTAGGGTGGTCTGGTATTGCTTTGCCCTTCCATCAGCCCTGGTGCTAGCATACTAGCCATGGATCTTTTACTCAAGTAAAACACTTCAAACAAAGTAAGAACACAGGCTCTGATACCAATTGATATTGCTAGTACGAGTACCTAGAGGGGGGTGAATAGGTGTATAAAGATTTTTCTTGATAATTTCTATATACTTGCGCAATACTTAGACAGTTGAAGGATTTGCGGAGAGTAATAATCAACGTAAGACTGAGTAAGGAAAGAGAGAATTAAACACGCGGTTTATAGTGGTTCAGCTTGATTCAAGCCTACGTCCACTCTTACGCACCGACAGCCAATTTGGCTGGATTCCACTATGAACAAAGAGATGTTACAGTGTTGATCTTCCTTGATTTCTCGGTGTAGATAATCTACCACACTCGCTCAAGGTATCACCAAGTATAAACACTCTCTGTGTATACAATTTCGCTCGACTCGTATCGACTAATAATCAAGGTGCTTCGGACTCCTGAATTTTTCTATCAATCACGTACTCAAACAACTAGAACGACTTCCTTTTTATACTCCTTTATGCCATCATACCGTTGGCACTTACCAAAGGAATTCCTCCAATCTACCCGTTGGACGGAATCAATCGGGAAGATCATTCGAGCTATAAAAGGAACTCGACGATAGCCCATCAATCCTGTTCGCCCATACAATCAGGATCTTGGTTTCCAAGAATAGAACATTCCAAGAATACTTCGTCGACCATCGGATCTTCAATTGATCTAGATAAGAACAAAAGAATCCGTTATCTTTATCCAACCAAAGAGATCTTCTCCAGAGGATAGGATTAAATCCTTAACCATATACTTCGGCTCGGATTTCCTTCGTCACTTTGGATCGAAAGACCACAATGAGAATAGTCTTGAGTCTTGAGTCTTGAGTCTCAAATCTTGAGTCTTGAATCTTGAGTCTGGTAGTTAGAAAGTCTTCAGACTTTAGACTAGACGATTTGCAGATACCCAGACTAGACTGAAGGAAATGTTTTGTCAGCTTCAAAATATTCTGGAACGATTTCTCCAACAGTATTGCATATGCTTTGATTGACAGGGAGGATAGGAAAAAGCTTGATGCTAAGTCCCAGAAGTGTGTCTTTATCGGATACGATGGCGATGAGTATGGCTATAGGCTTTGGGATTATGATAATAACAAAGTCATCTGCAGTCGCAATGTGGTATTCCATGAAAAAAAGATGTATAAAAATCGTCAGACAGAGACAGAGCATGAGAAGGTAGTACAATCAGAATATGTTGAATTAGACACAATGCTCGTGAAGATGTTTCCAGTAGATCGAAGTTCACCCGAAAGAGAGGTTCAAGATAAGCATATTATCAGTGAAGAGGTAGTTCAAGAGGAACGTAGTGATTCGGAGCAAACGAACGACCCTGAAGTACCTGTCTTGAGAAGGTCTACACGTGTGAGAAAGCCAAAGGTAATTTTTGATCAATCAGCTAATATTGTTATGAGCCATGTCTTATATACAGATTCGGGGGAACTGGAGACTTACGATGAGGCAAAGGTAGGCACGTCTCACTTGCAAAGGTGGGAGTGTGCTATGAAAGACGGATGAGCTCATTACTTGAGAACAAAACTTGGGAGTTGACCAAGTTGTCCACAGTAAAAAGTTTTATTAAACAAATTGGTGTACATGATTAAGAATGAAGCAGGTGGTAGTATCAGATACAAGGTGAGACTTGTAGTCAATGGCTTTTCTAAAAAAGAATGGATCGACTACTCCGAGATATTTTCACCTGTAGTGAAAATGACATCAATTAGAGTTCTGCTGAGTATAGTTGTAGTGGAGGATCTTCATCTTGAGCAGTTAGACGTAAAAACAATGTTTTTACATGGTGACTTAGATGAAGAACTATACATGGCACAACCTAAAGGTTTTGAAGTCAAAGGTAAGGAGCACATGGTATGTCACTTGAAGAAAAGCTTGTATGGCTTGAAACAAGCTCCACGGCAATGGTACCTAAAATTTGATGGTTTCATGCAAGAAAAAGGATTTGCACATTGTGAGTCTGATCACTGTGTTTATTTTTGCAAGTATGATGATGATGACATTGTGTATCTCTCTTTATATGTGGATGACATGCCGGTGGTTAGTTCTAATATGAAGAGAATCGTAAAAGTGAAAAAGATGTTATCATCACAGTCTACTATGAAAGACTTGGGAGAGACCAGGAATATTTTAGGCATGAAATCATCAAGGACAGGAAAAATAAGAAATTATGGTTGTCGCGGGAAGACTATGTGAACAGGGTGTTAAAAAGATTTAACATGGACAAGGCAAAACCGATTGCAATTCCTTTAGTGAATCACTTCAAACTTTCAAAGGATATGTATGCATCAGCTGTGGGAAGTTTGATGTATGCCATGGTGAGCACGAGACCAGACATTGCACAAGCAGTGGGAATTGTGAGTCGATATATGCAGAACCCAAGCAGAGAGCATTGGAATGCAGTGAAATGGATATTGAGATATCTAGCAGGTACTTCCAATTACTCATTTTGTTATGGTGGTACATCTCTAGAGTTGCAGGGTTATGTAAATGCAGATTATTCGGGTGATCGAGATAGTGGTAAGAGTACCACTGGATATGTATTTATAATTGTAGGTATAGCAGTGAGTTGATATCTCAACTACAAAAAGTAGTGGCTTTATCGATGACAGAGGCAGAATATATAGTGATTATAGAAGCCTCCAAGGAAATCATATGGTTACAAGACTACATGGAGGAGCTACATCGAAAATAGCGAGTCAGTATATTATGGAGTGATAATCAAAGTGTAGTGCACTTAGCAAAGAGTGTAGCTTATCACTCAAGAACTGGACATATCCAAAAGTGTTATCACTTTATCAGGTCAGCATTGAAAGATAATGAGTTAAAGTTACTGAACATGTTGACCAAGGTAGTAGATAGAGACAATCATATTTTCTGTACTACAACCATTGGTATTACTTCATGTTGATTGAGAAGGAGTATCGCAGAGGCCCAAGTTTTTTAACTACTATTTTTTGAAGAAGATGGATACAAAGTTGCTTGATGCTTTGGTATATTTGTCTTCAAATGGGAGATTATTATAGATGAAGCCAAATATTTATTTTTAGGGGCATTTTTGTCTTTTCTATCAGATTTCCTTTTAGGTTAAAAGTGATATCTTTATATTAGTGATGGCAAGAGCCTAGCCATCAAGACGCTGAAAAAGAAAATAGAGAGGCAAGAAAAAGAGAGAAAAAAAAAGTGAGTTTTTTTTCTTAATGAGGGTTCTCAATCTCTTTGTGCTCTGATCTTGAGAGAAGATCATCATTGTATTCCAACTTTTTTCGAAGTCAAATGGATTTGCAGAGTGCCTCTACGCGGAGACCTAGCCCAAGTTTGGGTGAACTTCGATAACAAATTTTTTGGCGTGTTCATCTGATTATGTTATTTTATTATTATATTCTGCTTGGTGAATTATTTGCGAATGTTATTTTTCTGAAATCGACGTGTGATTTCGTAATAGCAGCCATGAAAATTCGTCATCGCTTGCCGTTTACGAAATCCCGCAAGAGTCTCCGTATCATCTGAGCCTGAGATGGGTGGTCGTGGCTGTACAAGTGCCAATCGAGGTATTCTACTGTGAACATTAGGTATTCTACCGTGAAAATTCTTCGGCTGTTGGTAAATTCGCTGTTTGTTCGTGGCCACTTTGTGGATTACCAGGCCAACAAAGTTGCGCTGTCCGGTCAAAAATTAATAAAAAACTGCCACGTCGAATTTCCACCAAATCGTGCCTTGTTAATTTAGAGCCTCTAAGATCGCGCACTTGCCTCCATGGCATGCAGTCGACATTAACTCATTTCAATACCATCAGACCGTTTCTATTCCAATTGAGTTTCGAAGTCTATCACATGTCCGGATTTCTGGTTAGCCGAAGTGAAAGAGAACGCCAGACATCACAGATGATGTAATGACCGACATTTCACTACCGCTACCGGCGAAGTCACAGGCTCAATTTCGGTGCACGTCGAAATTCCAGAACAATAAGTTCACGGACCCTTCCTTCTACAAGTCCTATCGAAACCTATAGACTGTGCGATTTCACCTTACTATCACTTCATGAATTGCTGGTAGATTTTATCATAATCTTTTTCAGTTGCACGTAAAGTTGCAACGAAAAAACCAGTGAGTTTTACTCGATAAAATAGTGGGTATAAGTTCCTATCATGGGATTGAATCATGGGCCCAAAGCACTTGGGGACGATTTGATTTAGCAGTAGAGAACGCAACACACTATCAAGTGTTAGAGTTTTGTTTGTTAAAACAAAATGAGTGTTTTTTTTTTCTTTGTTCACGTAGAAAAAGTGGGAGGTACTGTGCCAATTTAAAAATATGTGATTTCCTTTTTGTAGTTAAAGGAATGATTGGGTGGGGCTAGACCCTACCATACCCGCGTGTGGGTGTGCGATTAGCACGCCTGCGCGCCCGCGGATTAGTTAGCACTAATTCCTTTGTTATTTATTTATTTATTTTATTATTATTATTATTTAGTCAATTCAAAGGTTGCCTTTTATTTTGAGATTTTTCGGAAATGAAATATAAAAATTGAAAATTCGAAATTTTATTTATTTAAAAAAATTAATTATTATTCTGAATTTTGTTTGTGTCTTTTCAAGACAACTTTTGGAAAAATTACTTATTCGGTTTTGCAACTTTTCCCGAAAGGTTGCAATTGTTTGGTTTTCTACTTCTTCCGAAGAGTCGCATTTGTTTATCCGAACAACTTTTTAAAGGATGTGTTTGTTCATTCTTTGGCAATTTTCACGAAGAGTTGTAAGATTGTTTCATATATAAACTTGTTCATTTTCGGAAGAAAAATGTGGTCATTTTCGAGTCTTCTTTCTGAAAAACTGCAGCCAATTTTTCGATTGTTTCCTAGAGAGACCTTAGAGAAATACTAGAATTGTTATCTAGTATTCTCATCCGAGACTTTGTTGTATCTTTGAGGATTTTTTGCCGGTAACCATTAGCAACGTTGTGAGACAAATAAATCCTTAAAGATAGTGATATCACACCTCAAAGTCTGAGTTGTTTTACTCGATCCGATTTCATTGTTCAACCCATTTCGAAGCCATATTTTTCCAACAATTTTAAAGATTTATTTTGCTACAATGGAGTCAGAGACAATCAAAGTTATGAATCAAGATATGGTCAAACTGGACCAGTTCGATAGGAACAATTTTACTCGCTGGAGGGACAAGATGATGTTCTTACTGACTGCTCTGAAGATTTCCTACATACTAGATCCTAACTTGGCACCTATAGAAGATCCTAAGTCTACTACCGAGGGAGGACAGCCAAGTGCGGAAGTCATTGAGAGGGTTAATAAGGAAAAGAAGAAACTTGCGGAGGATGAATTACTTTGTCAAGGACATATTCTGAATATACTCTCCGATCGTCTGTACGACTTATTCACTGAAATGAAGTTGGCCAGAGAAATTTGGAATGCACTGGAATTCAAGTACAAAGCGGAGGAGCAAGGTACCAACAAATATCTAATCGCAAAGTATTTTGATTTCAAGTTTATTGATACTAAACCCTTACTGAAACAATTCCATGAATTGCAAGTGATTGTGAATAAGATTTGTGCCCTCAAGATTGATATTCCAGAAGCTTTTCAAGTTGGAGCAATTATTGCGAAATTACCTCCAAGTTGGAAAGATTATGGAAAAAGGATGATTAATAAGTCGGAGGACTTTACTTTGGAGCAAATACAGAAACATCTTCACATTGAGGAAGAGTCACGTTTACGTGATAATTCTGTTTTGTACAATTCCAAGGTGAATGCTATGGATAAAAAATGGAAAATCGGCCAGAACTTTAAAGTAAAAGGCGGGGGGCATAAATTCAAGAGAACACAAAAGAAGCAAAAGGGTTGCTGTTTTGTTTGTGGCAAACAGGAACACTACGCTAAGGATTGCATTCACCGCAAGAGCATTTCAAAGGACAAGAACATTCCGGTGGTGAAAGTAGATGCAAATCTGGTTGAAGAAAATTATGTAGCCATGATTTCAAATATGTTTTCGAACATGGAAATTTCTGAAATCAATGATGTGATGGCTATGGTTTCTAAAATTAATTCTACCACTGTCCAAATCCGGTTGGTGGATAGATTCTAGAGCAATGGTCCATGTGTGCAAGGACAAGTACATGTTCAAGCAATTTGAAGAGATTATTGACTTAAATATTCAAGAGGTCCCGATGGTGAATAATGCTCTTGCAAAGGTTGCTAGAAAAGGCACGGTGGAGATAGACTTTACTTCTAAAAAGAAGATAACTCTTCTTAATGTGTTATTTATATCCGAAATTAGGAAGAACCTAGTTTCTATTGATTTACTTTGTAAGAGGGGGTTTTGGGTTTTGTTTGAATCCGATAATGTTATCCTGTCAAAAAATGGGCTATTTGTTGGGAAGGGTTATGCCAATAATGGCATATATCAACTGAGTATCAATAATAATATTTCTAGTTCTACTTATATTGTCGAGTCTTCAATTTTATGGCATAATAGGTTGGCATATATAAATATTCGTTATTTGAAAAATATGAGAAAATTAAACTTGATAAATTTTAATGGTGAATTTGATAAATGTGAAATATGTGTTAAGTCAAAACTTACTAAGAAGCCATTTCCTAGTGTTAAAAGAAATTCGAATTTATTGGATTTGGTTTATAGTGATATATGTGAATTTAATGGTATGCTAACACGTGGAGGTAAAAGGTATTTTATTACCTTTGTGGATGATTGCAGTAGGTTCTTATATATTTATCTCATGAGATCGAAGGATGAAGCATTTACCACGTTTAAGAAATATAAGGCTGAAGTAGATAATCAATTAGAAAAGAAAATTAAATTTCTACGGTCAGATAGAGATAGAGAATATTTCTTAAATGAATTCTCTTCATTTTGTGAAAAACATGGTATTATTCATCAAGCTTCAGCACCATATACTCCACAACAAAATAGTTTAGCTGAAAGGAAAAATCGATCTCTTAGAGAAATGGTTAATTGTATACTTTCAAATTCAAAGCTACCAATTAATCTTTGGGGAGAAGCATTACTTACTGCATGCTATATTCATAACAGAATACCTTCCAAGAAAAATGACATAACCCCTTATGAAATATGGAAAGGTAAAAAGCCAAATTTGTCATATTTTAAAGTGTGGGGGTGCTTGGCATACTACCGAGCTCCAGATCCTAAGAGAACAAAGCTCGGTCCTATAACTATCAAAAGTGTTTTCGTTGGGTATGCTGAAAATAGTAAAGCTTATAGGCTTCTTGATTTAGAGTCCAATGTCATAGTAGAATCGAGAGACGTTGAATTCTTTGAGAATAAATGTTTTACAAGTTCTGAAATTATTGAAAATAATTCAAGATCTATGGAAACTCAAAGTGATTCTCAAGAGAAAGAAACGAATGATTCTACATACATGATTGAACCAAAGAGAAGTACTAGAGCTAGGAAAATAAAAGACTTAGGTCCTGATTTTATTACTCATGTTTTTCTTGTTGAAGGAGATGGAGATAATAACGTGATAAATAAATACATTTTAGTATTAAATTTATAAGATAATCCTAGAAACTTTGATGATACTATGTGTTGACACCTAAATTTTGGACAACCCATTTAGTCATTTATTGCATAAAAATTGGGGATTAATTTTTAACCCCTAAAAATATTATAATTCAATCGCATAACATATAATTTTTTAGGTGCATTTATTTTTAATTTACATGTTTTGCATTTTTATTTTTAGGACCGATGGTGGACGAGCTCGAATTTTATGTTTTTAAGCTCTAGTTCGGTAGGCCGGGCTAGGCCCATGAAAGGATAAAATTAACCCAAGTCCGTCGTTATTTTTAATTGATTATCTTGCGAAAAATTAAGATTTGATGCGATATTATGGTTTTTGAAAATTAAAAAAATCGCATTGTAATCTTATTTTTTATCAATAGATGATGAAATCGGAGGAGAATATTTTTGAGATAAGGATTTTTGTGATCAAGAGGTTATAGGAAAATCTTCGTGTATATTGAAAAGTGGATGAGATATTTCACGAAGATAAGATCTTATTTGCCTATAAAGGGAGCCGTGTACGATGAGGGGAGAGGGGACGTAGAGGGAGGCTTCTCTCGAGCTCTAGTTAGAAAAAGAACACACAAAAGAAGAAAAAAAAAAGAGTTTCTTTCGTGCGGTGGCTCTTCATTCGTGCCTTTGAAAAGTCAACACAAAAGAGTGAGGTTTTGAAAGTGTGCAGAGAGAAAACAGTAGAGAGAGAGAGAGGACGGACTAAGGGACAAAGTGCGACTGTAGAGAGGAAAAGACATCTACTGTGGTTCTTCTTCGTTGCTGAATTTTCTGCAGATTTGCTTGCGTCCATGCTATTACGCTCCCACCGCCGCTCGACCCCAGCAGCGAAGCCGATTCTACCTCGCGACTCGACGCCACCACCTGATCCCTACGCCGTCGTTGCCCGGAGTCTTTGCCGACCCGATTCCGCCTCCCGCTCCGTTCCCGTGCGCTCGCGAGTCGCTGTCCACCGCATCCGACGATCGCTCCCGTGACGCCGCGACCCACCTTGACCGCACCCTCCCGCCCGCCAAAGCTCTGCCTAGGCCGGACCCGAATCAGATCTGCCCAACACCGCCCCTGCTCAGCTCGTGCTGACCCGCGACAATTAGGTGCCCCGTCCGTGACGCCCGTGAAGTTCCACATCGCACCATCGTCGCGCGCCCGCCACCAACGACTCGCGACGCCCAAGCTTGCCGCCGCCGGTTCACCTTGGCCGGAACCTCCTTTGCTGAGCCGACTTGCCGGTTCCCCTTGGAGATCCACGAACGGTGCCTGGAAAAGAAGAAGAAAACAGAAAAACAACACAAAAGGAAAAGGGAATTAGGTAGATTTTTATTATTATTGCTTATCTAGTTATAGCTTTTTTTTATTTTCTTTTATATTTAGTTTTGTTTAATGGAATTGTTCCTCTTAAATGTTTGATTGAGATTCCAACATGAAAGTGCCCCTCAAACTAGGGATTGACAGTCCGATTTTCGCGCCCAAATCCGACTCGCAATTCCTTATAAAATCGACAATCTAATCTCAAGCCCGAGATTCGATTCGCGATTTAATTTAAAATTGGCCAACCCAATCTCATGCGCGAGATATGATTTGCCAATTTTTGGATATTGGTTGTTTGATATGCTGTCGTCAAGTTGGTTGAGTCGATCTTATTTTCGTAAAATAAAAATCCAAAAACATTTGAGTTAGGAATAGATTTGCTTTAGAATATTTCTTGTTTAGGATTTAAATTGCAATCTTATTTCAAAATTTAAAAATCCAAAAATATTGAATTAGGATTAGTTTTTTTTAAGAAAAAAAAAACTTTATTTTGAACCATGGAAAAGAAAACCAAAAAAAAAAGCACATACATAGGATGTTAGTTTTAAATCTAAATTGCATGTTTATTTGGCAATTTTAATTTCGAATTTCTTAAAGAAAAACACAAAAAGATCATTGTGCATATTAGATTATAATTGCACGTTTCATTTTAAATTTATATCATCTTTTTTAGAATAAATTGCATTTTAAATTTAGATAATGTCTTAGTTTAAATTATGATTTAATATGACTTAATCCTTAGTTTAAATTAGATTGAATCTTAATCTAGCCAGATCATTTCAAATTTCATAAAATTTGTCTTAGGATAAATTAGTTGCAATTTTTAGGATAGATTGCATTTTTAAAATAAAAAATGTCATTTACATGTCATATAGATTTAGGTTCATGAAATGCATGTCATTTTAGTGATTATTGTTAGGTTCATTTCTAATTAGAAATTGTCCATCATTAGATTAGGTCATTTAATAAATGTCGCGTGATATATAGCTCGCGTATTAAATTATATGCTGCATGTCATTTTAGTTTAAATAATTGTGTATGTCATCGCATCACATTGCATATCATTAGAATTAGGTCATTTAGATTGCATTTAATTATTGCATTTCTTCATGTCATATAGTTTAGGTCATGCTACCATGTCATATTAGATTATTAGAATGCATCGCATGATTTTCCTTAAGAAAAAACGAAAACATAAAATTGAGTAATTGCTTGTTAATTAAAAACCATATTTAGGGTTGTTGATGTGGATTTTAATTTAACACTGCAGATGCTTTCGTTGCTTTGAGGTAAGTTCTGCATTATTTAATTGTTTTCTTGGGTGTTAAATTGATGGTTTGTGCACCTGCATGAACACCTCACATGTTAGAGAACTAGTTTAAAATCAATTCAAGCTGCCTGCCAAACCTTTTTCAAAATAAAAAGAAAGGTACCGAAAGGGCGTTAGAGAAATCTAACGTAACCAAGTCCCCGTATCCTTAGTCTCTGGTTCGTAGGAGTAAAGTAAATCTCTCGTTACTTTACTAGGGTTTCTAATCGACCCACCAAAATAGATTAGTGGCGACTCCAAGTTAAAAATCAATTGCATGTTAACAATTCAAACCTAAGTCGCGAATTGGTATGGGCTTGGGAGAGCCCGAGTTAAGTCTAGGCTTAACAATCCATTAGCCAAACCCTAGGTGGTTCACACCCGAAAAAATTGGTCGCGACAGCTTGGCGACTCCGCTGGGGACTTGAGTTGAAACTCTTAGTGGACTTAGGCCAATTTTCTTTTTGAAAAAATATTTTTGTTTGGTAGCGAGGATTCCAGGTACGTCCTTAACATTTAAGGTGTTAAATGTTTTTGCAGGATGGGAGGTATAAGGGGAAGTGTTTGCTAACATTTGTTTTGTAGGGAGGTGTAAGGAATGTATGGTTTATTTTTATATTGAAGTATTGTTTGATTTAAATTGTTGTGCATGCTTTGCATAAATCACTACACTTTGCACACACAACCTGCCGCCGGACCTGGGCCGCATAGGATCATTTAGGATGGTGTTGAGATGGATACCACTCCGACCGCATGCTCGCGGTACGAGTCGCCCATCTCAATCCCTAAGTTTCTTTCATGGTGTCAAGAGTACCCACCTCGGTCCGCATGCTCGCGACCTGGGTCGGCTCTTTGACCAAGCCGGAGTCATGAGGACTCGACATAGTCCACAAGCCCGTGGCTAGTCTGATCATCCTTGTGGCTTCACTTTGATAAGCCTTATAGATTAGAAATCGAGCCACTTACCATGAGCATGTCTATGTGATTGTCGTCGATTTTTCTTGGTAAAGTAAGTTTTCTATCCCTATACCATGCAATTTATTTTGTCATGATTTTGGTCTGTCCATGACAATCTAGGATAGTCATTTGATCTAATTCCTTTCAAGAATGAAATGAGAAAATTGCCATGCAATGAATCATTTGGAAAAATAAAAAAAACTTTGGAGAATTTGTTTTCAATTCATGTCTTGGAAATTTGATCTTACTAGGATGTCTATTTTCCTAGCTCTCTTTAGGAAATTCCCTCCTTGTAAGAACTTTTCATAAAAAAAAAATGATGAAAAAGTTGATAGATCATTGTCATGGATTGATTCTTTATTTACACTTCATACTTATATATTTTCATTTATTTGAATTAGGTGATAACGGATCCCTCACGTTCGCCTATCATTACACGATCGAGAACTAAAATGGCTGACCAAACTAAAATGCATGATCGTATCTCCGCTATGGAATACCAACTCCAACAGTTGCTCACCTCTATGCAATTCATGACAGCCCAAATCCAATCCCTCCGAGCGGATTTGACTCCTGCACCTGTTTTCCCTGAGGTAGTAGTTTCGAAGCAGGAATACAAGAGCCAAATGAGCAATAGCGACATGCCTGAACTGGAAGATAATCCACTAGTCATTGCCAAACTTGATAATGTCCCTAAGATGGGGCAAGATGAAGTGGAAGTGATGGACACTGGGGCAGCCTAGTGGCAAGTTTGATTATCTCGGTGAAGTATTCGGCTCCTCCCAGGCTTTTACTTTGACTCCCGCAACATAGTTCCAAGTGGATGGGATGACATGGACGATCTGACGTCTCCAAAGACAGAGAACTCTGATGACGCCCTGGAAGGAATCACAGGTCTGTTCGATGACCTCTTCATAGGAGCCAATGACGAAGGACCTTCGGAGGACATTGACGTTAGCCTGCAAGAGTAACTTGCTACTGTTGCACCTTCCCCTGCGTGGGAATTCTTATTGCTCTTTAGGAATCGTTCTTGCTTTCTAGGAATTGTTTTTGATGTTTTCTCTTTTAGGGGTTATGAATCACAATTTTCATTCCAATAATGTAATTCATTTGATTCTATTCAATGAAATTACAATTTTATTTCAATTTTGAGGACATGACGGGTACTCCAAACCAGTCCAATGACGATATCCAACCATGAAAAAGAAAAATATCATCCACGGAGAAATCCCGAGGGCTGGACTTTCTCATGTTTCCTCCCAAAAAAACCTTTTCGAAAGCAAAAAGCATTTCATTGTCAAAAAAAAAAAACATTTTCACAAAGCTCATAGCAGATTAAACCTGTTTGTTTGTCTCGACTCATTTGCTTCTTGTCTCAAAGCATAATTCTATAACTTGTTATGACAAGGGACATCTCGAGAATAGCGTATCAAGTTTCAATGATCATAAACTTGACTTGTGATCAACAGGTTTAGAGCGCACTTGCAATGAAAAAAGATTTGGGGCAAGTAAAAGAGAACCATCATTCTCCGGCGGAAGATCCTGGGGACAAGTTCGCTCCAAATTACAGCCTATATATGGTAAGGAAGGTACTTCCAGGAGGTGCCATCCTAGCAGAAATGGATGGTCGTGAGTTTTCAAACTCCAGTAAATTATAATGCTTTCAAGAAGTATTACCTATGATAGGATTTGCTATGTCATGTTTTGAATTGCAAACATTTTATGATGAATAAATTGCCTCAGTGAATTGAAATGTTCAAATTTGTTGCAAATCTTGCATTTTTCCTCCTTGATGAAATGTGTGAGATGGAGTGAATGTGTCAAATGGGATACTTTGGAATGATGAAAGGCAAACCATATTCCATACATACACTAACCCCCAGTGAGTTGTGTGGAAAAATTCCATGCCTATGAGGAAAATGGTGATCTCGCAAAGGGTACGTCAACCGAGGTGATGAGAGGCAGTTTCTTCTACTACCCGAAATACTCCAGGTATATCCATTGTTCAGCCCTTTGAGCCCACACACATAAAGAGCTTTTAAATTATCCCTGTCAAGAGTCGTCCCATACTGGGACAGGATTTGAAATAAATAATAGGAATTTTCTTACTCACACTTGCATCAATCTTCGAGTATTGCTTTTACAGTGTAACTTGTACGATAATTTAAAGTGCCTTAGGACGACGAAGAGCGGTTCTTTCTCTATCCTATACACTTTATCCATTGCATAGCCCCCTTGAGACTATGAATTCATTTCATGTTAAACCCAGTTGGTGATCATCCCCCACACTGGGGCAAGAAAAGAAAAATCAAACCACTCAAGTAGCATGGTTTACAATGCTGATAAAAGATGAAGGCTGTGCAAGTAAAAAAAAAAAAAGTGCAAAAAATGGGGCATGAAAAAGCAGTGTGCCTCGTAAAAGCAAGGCCAGTGCCCAAAGAAAAAATCAAACACTTGATGATGTGAGTCGTATCCCCAACAAGGTGGTACCCAAAAAAAGAAAAGAAAAAAAACTCAAATGTTGAGATGTTGCAATAGTGGAGTTGTGATGTGAAGAAAATCTTCGACGATTGGGATGAAATTTGTTGGAAATGTCAAGATGATCACCAACTTTGACCCCATAAACACTTTTTGAGCCAAATGATCCTTTCGTTTCTCAACTCATGAACTTAGCTTACGTTACGTCCCTTACAAAGTCTCTTCAGATTAGGGCACTTGAATTAACGTAAAAGTTCATATGTTTGAAAGCATCGCTTGAAGAAGTGTGAGTAAGATAATTTCTGATTCATTTCTCATGTTTCTTGATTTGTAAACCCTAAGATGATTGTGAAATATCACTCATTTTTCAATAGCCTCGATTCAAAGAGTCTCATTTGCTAAGCCATTGACCAAGCCCGCATTACAGTCCCTGTTAAAGACCTCTCAGATTGGTAAGTTCGTACCATTTGCGAGATTACTCGGACCCTTGTTTGGCATGATGACAGTGAGATAGAGTGACTGTTAAAAATCCTGCATCAAAGGACAGGATGAAATGGCCATTTTAATTAGGGAGTGAAAAGTCCTTTTTGATCGAAGGATCTCTCATTTGACACATCCATGACACTCATGTATTCACATTAAAATATTCTTTTGAAATGTCTCCAATGGAAATTTGAGTGATGCAAATGTCATTATGCATGAACCCCAATTGAATTGATAAAAACTTCAGTAGATTTTGAAGTGTGCATTCCAGAATAGCCGTAATTGCTTATTTATTTGGTAAATGTATTTTTTTGCTCTAAATCGTGTCTCAAAAACCCAAGAGCTCTTAACATTCAGGCTCCTTTCAAGAAGAGAAACCCTCACGAATATTCAAGGTGCATCCTTGATTTATTTCTATTGAGGGGTGAGAGACTTCCACAAGAAATATGAATTCCAGAAGACATATCCCCAAGAATCAGAGATAGCATCAGGTGAGTATATCTCTACCCATTATAGATACTTGACTCGGTCAAGCTGTCTCTCTATATTGACCTGGGGTGCTTTCATAGCCCAGAGTCCATTTCATTGACCCGGCGTGCTTTCGTAGCCCGGTGTCCTTTATATTGACATGGTGTGCTTTCGTAGCCCAGAGTCTCCTTCATTGACCCGGTGTGCTTCCGTAGCCCGGAGTTCCTGACCTGGCATGCTTTTGTAGCCCAATGTCCTTTATATTGACTTGGCGTGCTTTCGTAGCCCAGGGCCCATCTTTATCGACTCGGTGTGCTTTCGTAGCCCGATGTCCCTTATAATTGACCTGGTGTGCTTTCGTAGCCCAGAGTCATTCTTATCGACTCGGCGTGCTTTTGTAGCCCGATGTCCCTTTATATTGAGCTGGCGTGCTTTCATAGCCCAGAGTCCCTCTTTATCGACTCGGCGTGCTTTTGTAGCCCGATGTCCCTTTATATTGACCTGGCGTGCTTTTGTAGCCCAGAGTCCCTTTTAATCGACACTCAATGGAGTTGTTCCCCAAAGATTTTTCTCCGATTCAATCGATTAAGGCGACCAAGAATGGTTCGGGTCCCGGTCGATGATTTCGTCGCAAGGCTAGGCGACCGAAGAATGGTTCGGGTCCTAGCCAAGCAAAACCTCGCCTAGGCGACCGTAGAATGGTACGGGTCCTAGACAACATTTATTGCTCTAACAGGCGACCGTAGAATGGTACGGGTCCTGAAAAAGCAATTTCCCCATTCAGGCGACCGTAGAATGGTACGGGTTCTGAAAAATCAATTTTTCATTTAGGCGACCGTAGAATGGTACGGGTCCTAGACAAAACCTATTTCCCTATTCAGGCGACCGTAGAATGGTACGGGTCTTGGAAGGTAAATCCCCGTTTAGGCGACCGTAGAATGGTACGGGTCCTAGACAAAACTTATTTCCCTATTCAGGCGACCGTAGAATGGTACGGGTCCTGGAAGGTAAATCCCCGTTTAGGCGACCGTAGAATGGTACGAGTCCTAGACACAACCAAACACTGTCATACTAGGCGACCGTAGAATGGTACGAGTCCTAGGAAGCAGTCTCTTTGCAAAGCCACGTTACTATTTTAGGCGACCGTAGAAAGGTACGGGTCCTGAACATGTAACACCAACTATCTTGAATCACTCTACCCTCCTTGAAGGTAAGATATTCCAGGTAAGTTCCTTTACCATTTGCATACAAATTGCATTCCAAAATTTTGACATCTCAGTTTGGATCTGGATGTCTCAATTCTCTTCGTTAAATATTTCACTCTAGATGTGAATGTTTTTTCGACCTTTCTCGTTATACTTAGTCTGGATCTAGGTATCTCGAGTACAAAAATCTTGACATCCCAGTTTGGATCTGGATGTCTTGATTATTTTCATTCAAACATTTCACTCTGGATGTGAATTTTTTTTCGACCTTTCTCGTTATACTTAGTTTGGATCTAGGTATCTCGAGTACAAAAATCTTGACATCCCAGTCTGGATCTAGATGTCTTGATTATTTTCATTCAAACATTTCACTCTGGATGTGAATGTTTGTCAATCATTCTCCTTATACCTTAGTCTGGATCTAGGTATTTTGAGTTTTTTTTTAAAAAAATCTTGACATCTCAGTTTGGATCTGAATGTCTCGATCTATTGCCTGTTACACTTTTCAAGAAACCTGAGTGAGAGTCGGGTACTTGTGGAGTAAATAGGGATTTATCATGTACCTCAAGATGCTTCACCGCACTAATTGGGAAGTAATTGTAGGTACGTTCTTTCCTTTGACATCATGCATTTGCATTAGCATTTCCATGCATCATATAATTGCATTTAAAAAAATGGAATTCATTTTCCGTTTAAAAAAAAATCAAAAAATCATTCAGTGCATTTGCTTGGTCAAAATTTAGGTCTCAATTTGTCTTTGAAGGCAACCTCTTCGAGCTCACCTTCAAAGAGGGGCAGCTGTTGACACCTAAATTTTGGACAACCCATTTAGTCATTTATTGCATAAAAATTGGGGATTAATTTTTAACCCCTAAAAAATATTATAATTCAATCGCATAACATATAATTTTTTAGGTGCATTTATTTTTAATTTACATGTTTTGCATTTTTATTTTTAGGACCGATGGTGGACGAGCTCGAATTTTATGTTTTTAAGCTCTAGTTCGGTAGGCCGGGCTAGGCCCATGAAAGGATAAAATTAACCCAAGTCCGTCGTTATTTTTAATTGATTATCTTGCGAAAAATTAAGATTTGATGCGATATTATGGTTTTTGAAAATTAAAAATCGCATTGTAATCTTATTTTTTATCAATAGATGATGAAATCGGAGGAGAATATTTTTGAGATAAGGATTTTTGTGATCAAGAGGTTATAGGAAAATCTTCGTGTATATTGAAAAGTGGATGAGATATTTCACGAAGATCAGATCTTATTTGCCTATAAAGGGAGCCGTGTACGATGAGGGGAGAGGGGACGTAGAGGGAGGCTTCTCTCGAGCTCTAGTTAGAAAAAGAACACACAAAAGAAGAAAAAAAAGAGTTTCTTTCGTGCGGTGGCTCTTCATTCGTGCCTTTGAAAAGTCAACACAAAAGAGTGAGGTTTTGAAAGTGTGCAGAGAGAAAAAAGTAGAGAGAGAGAGGGACGGACGAGGGACAAAGTGCGGCCGTAGAGAGGAAAAGACATCTACTGTGCTTCTTCTTCGTTGCTGAATTTTCTGCAGATTTGCTTGCATCCATGCTATTACGCTCCCACCGCCGCTCGACCCCAGCAGCGAAGCCGATTCTACCTCGCGACTCGACGCCACCACCTGATCCCTACGCCGTCGTTGCCCGGAGTCTTTGCCAGACCCGATTCCGCCTCCTGCTCCGTTCCCGTGCGCTCGCGAGTCGCTGTCCACTGCATCCGACGATCGCTCCTGTGACGCCGCGACCCACCTTGACCGCACCCTCCGGCCCGCCAAAGCTCTGCCTAGGCCGGACCCGAATCAGATCTGCCCAACACCGCCCCTGCTCAGCTCGTGCTGACCCGCGACAATTAGGTGCCCCGTCCGTGACGCCCGTGAAGTTCCACATCGCACCATCGTCGCGCTCGCCCGCCACCAACGACTCGCGACGCCCAAGCTTGCCGCCGCCGGTTCACCTTGGCCGGAACCTCCTTTGCCGAGCCGACTTGCCGGTTCCCCTTGGAGATCCACGAACGGTGCCTGGAAAAGAAGAAGAAAACAGAAAAACAACACAAAAGGAAAAGGGAATTAGGTAGATTTTTATTATTATTGCTTATCTAGTTATAGCTTTTTTTTTATTTTCTTTTATATTTAGTTTTGTTTAATGGAATTGTTCCTCTTAAATGTTTGATTGAGATTCCAACATGAAAGTGCCCCTCAAACTAGGGATTGACAGTCCGATTTTCGCGCCCGAAATCCGACTCGCAATTCCTTATAAAAATCGACAATCTAATCTCAAGCCCGAGATTCGATTCGCGATTTAATTTAAAATTGGCCAACCCAATCTCATGCGCGAGATATGATTTGCCAATTTTTGGATATTGGTTGTTTGATATGCTGTCGTCAAGTTGGTTGAGTCGATCTTATTTTCGTAAAATAAAAATCCAAAAACATTTGAGTTAGGAATAGATTTGCTTTAGAATATTTCTTGTTTAGGATTTAAATTGCAATCTTATTTCAAAATTTAAAAATCCAAAAATATTGAATTAGGATTAGTTTTTTTTAAGAAAAAAAAAACTTTATTTTGAACCATGGAAAAGAAAACCAAAAAAAAAAAAGCACATACATAGGATGTTAGTTTTAAATCTAAATTGCATGTTTATTTGGCAATTTTAATTTCGAATTTCTTAAAGAAAAAACACAAAAAAGATCATTGTGCATATTAGATTATAATTGCACGTTTCATTTTAAATTTATATCATCTTTTTTAGAATAAATTGCATTTTAAATTTAGATAATGTCTTAGTTTAAATTAGGATTTAATATGACTTAATCCTTAGTTTAAATTAGATTGAATCTTAATCTAGCTAGATCATTTCAAATTTCATAAAATTTGTCTTAGGATAAATTAGTTGCAATTTTTAGGATAGATTGCATTTTTTAAAATAAAAAATGTCATTTACATGTCATATAGATTTAGGTTCATGAAATGCATGTCATTTTAGTGATTATTGTTAGGTTCATTTCTAATTAGAAATTGTCCGTCATTAGATTAGGTCATTTAATAAATGTCGCGTGACATATAGCTCGCGTATTAAATTATATGCTGCATGTCATCTTAGTTTAAATAATTTTGTATGTCATCGCATCACATTGCATGTCATTAGAATTAGGTCATTTAGATTGCATCTAATTATTGCATTTCTTCATGTCATATAGTTTAGGTCATGCTGCCATGTCATATTAGATTATTAGAATGCATCGCATGATTTTCATTAAGAAAAGCGAAAACATAAAATTGAGTAATTGCTTGTTAATTAGAAACCATATCTAGGGTTATTGATGTGGATTTTAATTTAACACTGCAGATGCTTTCGTTGCTTTGAGGTAAGTTCTGCATTATTTAATTGTTTTCTTGGGTGTTAAATTGATGGTTTGTGCACCTGCATGAACACCTCACATGTTAGAGAACTAGTTTAAAATCAATTCAAGCTGCCTGCCAAACCTTTTTCAAAATAAAAAAGAAAGGTACCGAAAGGGCGTTAGAGAAATCTAACGTAACCAAGTCCCCGTATCCTTAGTCTCTGGTTCGTAGGAGTAAAGTAAATCTCTCGTTACTTTACTAGGGTTTCTAATCGACCCACCAAAATAGATTAGTGGCGACTCCAAGTTAAAAATCAATTGCATGTTAACAATTCAAACCTAAGTCGCGAATTGGTATGGGCTTGGGAGAGCCCGAGTTAAGTCTAGGCTTAACAATCCATTAGCCAAACCCTAGGTGGTTCACACCCGAAAAAAATTGGTCGGGACACTATGTCTTCTAGAAATGCTTTTTTTGGAAAGAAGCTGTGAATGATGAAATGGACTCAATTATGTCCAATAATACTTGGGCATTAGTAGATTTACCGAAAGGATCAAAACCTATTGGGTGCAAATGGGTTTTTAGAAGAAAATATCATTCTGATGGTTTTATTCAAGTTTTTAAAACTAGACTTGTAGCTAAGGGATATAGACAAAAATGAAGGAATAGATTATTTTGATACATATGCTCCTGTTGCACATATAACTTCTATTCGAGTTCTTTTTGCTCTAGCTTCCATTTATGATCTTTGTGTTCATCAAATGGATGTTAAGACTACTTTCTTAAATGGAGACTTAAATGAGGAGATTTACATGGAACAACAGGAGGGTTTTGTTCTTCCTAAAAATGAAAGAAAATTATGTAAATTGATTAAGTCTCTAAGCAGTGGTATGAAAAGTTTAATTCGGTCATATTGTCAAATGGTTTCATCAATAGTAGTAGCGATAGGCGTATATACTCTAAATTCACTAAAGACTATGGTGTCTTAGTGTGTTTATATGTTGATGATATGCTTATCTTTGGAACGAATATGACTGAAATTAATGAGACTAAGAAGTATCTAACTTCCATGTTCAAAATGAAGGATTTGGGTGAAGTAGATACTATCTTAGGTATTAAAGTTAAGAAGCATAGTGGGGGTTATTCTTTAAGCCAATGTAGTTATGTTGAAAAATTATTAAGTAAATTTCAATATCTCGGTTTTAAAGAAATAAGTACTCCATTTGATTCCAGTATTAAATTAAATTATAATACTAGTAGAGCGGTGACACAACTAGAATTTACAAGTGCTATAGGGTCTTTAATGTATGCGATGCATTGTACTAGACCCGATATTGCTTATTTTGTATGCAAGTTGAGTAGATATACTAGTAATCCAAGTATAGAACATTGGAGAGCTATTACTAGAATTTTTGGTTATCTTAAGAGAACTAAAAATTTATGATGGTTCTACAATAATTATCCAACTGTATTAGAAGGATACACCGATGCTAGTTAGATTATAAGTGTGGGAAATGAGCGTTCCACTTCTGGATGGATCTTCACACTAGCTGGAGGTGCTGTGTCTTGGGCGAGCAAGAAACAGACATGTATAACTCACTCAACAATGGAATCTGAATTTATTGCTTTGGCGGTAGATGGGAAAGAGGCTGAATGGATTAGAAATTTGTTGTTGGATATCAAATTATGGCCTAATCTTATACCTCTTATTTCTATCCAATGTGATAGTCATGCCACTTTGGCAAGAGCTTATAGTAGCACCTATAATGGTAAGTCTAGACACATTAGTCTAAGACATGAATATGTGAGACAATTTATTAAAGATGGTACCATAACAATTGTCTATGTGAGGTCAAGTAAAAATCTTGCCGATCCTTTGACGAAGGCTTTACTAAGACATATGGTAATAATGACCTCACAAGAAATGGGGCTGAAACCTTTTAATTAAAATCGCCAATAATGGTAATCCGACCTTTTTCTAGAACATCACTAATTACAAGGTTTAATGGGTAAAAACAGGTTATTAAATGTGATTGTTTGATACTAATGTAACCCTGATATGAGAAGTCAGTATCGTCTGTTACGTTTTATAGGCTAAATTGAATTCTTAATGAAGTATGATACAAGTTTGTAGTGTGTTAATAGTGTTGACACCTCATTTTTTGCCCAAATTATTGCATATAGATTAATTAAAAGATTAATAAAAAGAAAAAGTTAAAAAAAGAAAAAAGTTGTGGCCAATGATCTAAATGTGACTAGCCAAGCCTAGGAGGTCAGATTGGAATTAAAATGGAAAATTGGGGCAAAAATGCAATTTCCAAAAGTTGAGGGACCAATTCGCAATTTTTGCAAAATTTCACCCGAGCCCTTAAATCATCATCTTTGCCCCCAATTAAGTTGAAATTGAACTTGGGTCAGGTCTAATTAATCGAAATGGGCAAAAAGGACCTAATTGCATTGAATTTGACATTTTCGGGCAAGAAAATGGCCAACTTTGAGGGACTCTCTTGCAAAATTGGGTGGAGAAAATTACGAAAAATGGTCAAGATCTTAAACTACTATACATGAGGTTGCTAATTGATCAGAAACCGCGGCCAAATTGATGGATTAAAGCATACAAACTAGCTACCAAAACCCAGCCCACGGTTAGGTCTTAATTCGGAGCTGATAAGTAGGCATATTGGTGGCCCCACCATATCTCACTCAGCCGCCCATATAGCTTGATATTTGCACGTGATGGAAGACCATATATAGCAGTGCAAGTGGACGGAAATTGGCCAAGGATAAGCTCCTGACAGCACCGGAAAATCGCAGCAAAACCTGCACACTCAACAGCTGCAGAATTAAAAAATTTGGCTAAGTCAGGAGAGTGGGTGGACTAGCTCAGTTGGCAGGCTTGGTAGGGGGCCAAAAAGCTGACCAAAAATCCCTCAATTCATGGGATAAGATCACTGAAGCAAGTTCTTTCAAGGGATGAAAAGAAAGAGACGAGGGAGAGAGGAGAGAGCTCGGAATCGTACCCCAAACACACCTTCAGAAGCAACTCCAGGAGAGAGAAACCCAGAAATTCCAGACCGACCTAGAGAGAGAAAAGTGAGATTTTCACACACCTACGGCCAAAATTAGCCAAAACCTTCAACTAGAGAGTGAAAATTCATTCAAAGATCTTTCCAACCATAGGTCGCACGTCCCAAATGGAGATCGGGAAGGCCTCCTAAAGCCCCCGAAACAGTGCCCTCCTAGCTGGCCCAGAAAGTCCGAAAATTTTTCTAAGTGTTGAGCCTGCTTGGTCACGAGTGAGGAAAAGCGAGTGCTTTTGAGAAACTTGAGAGACAAATGAGGAAAGCCATGACTTACAAGCCAAACTATAATACATATAGTTTGGGTTGATTTGAACTTGGCCAACAAGGAAGGTTTGGAAGTCTAATTTTGGAAGTCAACGAAAAGCTTCGTTGTCACTTTTTCTTCTGCAGATCTCACTTTCAGCTTGAAGGAACCAACTTCCACGTGCTTCCAGAGGACAATTTCGTGGTTTCCTTGGCCAAGAGTCACTTGAAAAATAAACTAGGAAGCAAGGTAAGCATCCTAGATGTATTTTTGTTCGAGTTTGAACATGTTTTGATCATGAAAATCGAGAAGGAAATTAGTCCGAAGAACTGATTTTCTGAAGCTAAAATTTTTCTAAGTGTTTAAAACCTCTTCAATGCCCCTATATGCTTGACTTGTTACTCCCCTTTGCATGCTTTTTTTCATCGTTGTGACTTTGATGAATGTTACATGGGAGTACAAATGATGCATAGAACAACCCGGTTTAGTCTTTAAATCTCCTTGTGAACCATGAAACCATCTATAACATGAGCCAAAAACCACATTGAGACATGGTTGGCCAGCATAGATCATGCATGAATGCTTCTTGGAGAGTTCATTTTGATGCGTTCGGTTGATCGTTTTCGGTGATGTTTGTTGCATTTGAAAGTAAGTGTTACCCATTTTCATCTAGATGGAGTAATATTTCATATAGATATGGCATGTGATGGTTATCGAAGCTTCAATATGAGCATTTGGCATGGCTGTTTGACTTGGGTTCATCACTAATTTTGCAAAACAGCTCCAACCCGCATCTTGGAGGCCGTTTTCAGTTCGGTTTTTGCATGTTCTAGGCTGTAATCTCTAGTCAAACACGTTCTTTGCATGTAGTAGTATATCCTTGATACTTTACATTCACATGAGATTGCTTATGGGTCGAGATTGAAGGCCACGAACATGACCCGAAGAAGCCGTTTTGGGGTGATTTATGCAAGCCAAGTATTCGATAAAATGCTGAAACCAAGCTCCAATCTCGAAGCGGTCGATTTGAGCTTAATCGTTGTGATATTCATGTGATGTGTTACTCCATGTTAGCATAGATCGGTTTAAGGAATCATTATTAATATTTTTTAAAAATAAAAATAAAAATAAAAAAGAGAAAAATCTGAAAATTTCAAAAATATCAAAAATGTTGGATAACATCAAATTAGGATAGAAATGACATATATGGAATTTTCCTAATTTTAAAATGTCATTTTCCTAATTTAATGCTATTTTGGTATTTTATAACAATTTTTGTAAATAATCCATTTTGCATAGATTAAAATTATCTAGAGTAATTTCATGCATTTAGAGTAATATCGTGCGTATTTAAATTCCCATTTCGCTCACCCCCGGTCCCGGGGCGTGATAACAAGGCCATGTAATATTATTTGCCCGACCAGTATCGGGCTTTCCTTTCCGTATTTATTTTCAAGTCATTTTAATTTCGTGGATATTTACTTACCGCATCGTTTTTTTTTTTTCATTAATTTGAGTGTAAATTTCTCTTCTAAATTAGGTTAGAATTAGTCTAGACATAAAAAAAAAAAACCTACAAAAACATTTGCATGGACACTTAGTGGTTTCATAAAGATTATAATTTGTAATCAAGATTGTGTGACCATTTAGATAAATAACCTTCCAAGTTAGTGGTACCACAAGGGCGCTAATAGAAACATTAGCGTAAACAAGTCCCCGTTCCTAGAAATCTCTGGTTGCGTAGTAATCGAGACAACACTCCCGTGTCTCGGTTGGTTTCTAGCCGACCCTAATAGGCTAGTGGCGACTCCTAGAAGTACATAGGTTGTTAAGAATTAAAATTCAAAATCCAATGTTGCGCGAGGTATGGGCTTGGGAGAGCCCACGCCTAATTTAGGGCCGTTGGTCCGTCTCTTTAGGCAAATACCCTTAAACCTTTCTTTCTTTTCCCCGGATGGAAAAAAAGAGGTCGTGACAGCTTGGCGACTCCGCTGGGGACTTGGTTGCAAACCTTAGAGGACTTAGGCCGTAATAACTTGGTTGGTTGTTCACTAACATGGTCTTCATTTGATAGCGCGTGTCAAAGTCGCGTGGAAAATAAGGTTAGCCCGCTAACTATGTGTTAAATGTTTTTGTAGGTTTGGAGTAATAAGGGGTGGAGTGTGTGTTAACCCATTTCTTTTGTAGGGAGGCGTTGGAATGTATGTCTATATGGATGAAATCGAAGTGTTATTTGGATATCAATTGTTGTGTATGCCTTTATACTTACCTTAGCACTACACATTTACACACACAACCCACGATCTAAAACCCCGATCGCACTAGGAAGCCCATAGGAGGTGTCAAAAGATGGAACCCGTGCGGGAATGACCCATGGTTATCCACTTTTGGTCCCGCTCATTTTGATTAATGATAAAGAGAACTGTCCGACGTAAGTGCGGAGTGGGGAAAACTCTTTTGATCTAATTGAAATGGGAGCCTTTAGCCTTTAGAATCATACCTTTTAGTGAGCCTCACGAGTCAACATGCGATGTGTCTTTGTGGTTGCCGCATTTTTTTCTCTCTCTATCAAAGGTACTAGTATTTTATTCCTTGATGTAAATAATGTTTTTTGTGCATATAATGTTTTATCATTAAGTTTAGCTTATTTTGTGACATATGGTGATTGATCAAAATGCCTATTTAGGTTTAGATACCATGGGTTTCCCTGAGCTTCGTATCATCCCTATCCCAAAGAAGGCATTGTTAGACATGTGGGATGCACTTGATGTGGACAAGAAGACTTTTGTAGAGAAGAAACTTGGCTATCTTATTTTTCTCTTATATCGAGAGTCCCACGTGCCATTAGTGAAGGCCATGGCTCATTTTTGGAACCCCAAGACTTCAACATTCGTGTTTGGTCATCATGAATTAACTCCAACTTTAGAGGAGTTAGAAATCATTGTTGGCAATGTCCCTGCATTTGGTCTTGTTGACCCTCCTTTAGGAGTAGATCATATCCCACTGTTGAGTCAATTCCTAGGAATTCCTCCTCTTGAAATTAAAGAACTTCTTAATAGGAATTCAAAAGGCCTCCCTTTGTCTTTCATCGAACAAAGATTCCGTAGTCTTCTCCCAAGCCCCAGTCCTCAAAATGCTAAAATTTTCCTTCTAGCATTCTTCGGATTCGTTCTTTTCCCGTTCACCCAAAAGACAATGGATCCTAGCCTTGCTCATGTTGTCTATAGAGTCCTTCACCTTAGGGGATTTACACACATGCTTCTTGCTGAAATGTTCCTCTCTCTCAATCGTTTCAAAGAGGACAAGGGTTCAATCCTTAGAGCACCTATAGGCATCCTTCAAGTTTGGATTCTCTCTCACTTAGAAGTATTTGGAGGGAATTTGGCTATTATCAACATCGATAAAGATACAAACCCTCTCACCAAACTTAAGGATATAGAAAAATTCCTCCATGCTTGGACATTCCGTAAATGGGTAGAACTTTTGAAAATATCACCCCAAACCAAATCTTGTGGCAAGCCCCTTGGATCCGCTTCCCTAAAGCACGACTTATGAGTAGTCACGATGACCCGATTCCACTCTTAGGTTTGACAGGATCTACATCTTATTACCCTTTAAGAGTAGTTCGTCAATATCGAGTACTTCAAGAAATCCCTCCTCCTTTAAAGTCGGGGTTGTTTCGTTTTGACTTTCGCGATAAGGTTGTCAAGGGGAACCAAATCGAAGACATGAAAAAGAAGTGGAAAACATCATTAACATCCTTCATCATTGCCCACCGAGGGATATTGAGTGGGTCACCGAGTTGAGGAGAAATGAGGGAGCACCACGCATCAAGAGGATATATTGATCGCCGTATTGAACCCGAAGTTGCCGTCGTCATTCCAAAGTTTCCTATGAAGCCAACTCCAAAGGAAATCCAAATGGGGCGGATTATAAGGGAAAGGGATGAAGCCTTAGCTAAGGTGGAGCGTTTGACCGAAACAAACAAACGCATCCGCAAGTTGCTTTGAGGGGAAAACTAAAGGATTAGTCATATTCCATTAGAGTTGTGTTTTTAGAAAAGTTGTATAAGGTTTTCCTTATATGAAATATTAGTAGCAATGTTTAGGAGTTCCTCTACTTTAGTGGGTGTATAGGGATCTTCCTTCACAATTTTTGGTGTAATTAGTGATGTTTTTCCCTCCCTTATAATTACTTTGATTCTAATGGAATATGAGATGGGCATTTTGATCAATCATCATGTGTTACCCCTTTAATTGTATAACTTCCTATGAAAAAATATTGATAAGAAGCCACTTATGTGAGATTCGGCTTATGCAAGGGGTTTCTTATTTCTATTTTGTTATAAGAAAATATAAAATTGAAGGGTTTTAAGTTTTTATTGTATTTTATTCTCTTTCTCATCTTCTGTATGCTGATTTGTTTGTTCTTTTGTTTTATTTAACAAGGTACCGACAACACGGCTTTATGACGATCGCCCATCGGGACCCGTTACGTAGCTGCAAGGATGAATACGGAAGAACAAAACGCCCGTTTAACGCCTTGGATAATAGAATCACCAACTTGGCAACCCAATTTGCCCAATTTGCGAACGAGATTCGAGCTAGTCTAGTGGCTGTAGCCCCCAATAGAGACACGCTCGTGCCTACTCCTGAGGCTAGCAATGCCAACGTTAGGGAGAACGTTGCTGAAGAGATTCCCCATCAAACACCCGTAGTGGTGGAACAAGATCCCATCTCGGAAGCCATCTCAGCTCGAATGGAGGAGGAGAACAACAAAAGATTTGCTAAGCTTGAGGAGAAGCTTAAAGCCATACGAGGGATATGAAACTAACATGATTGAGGATCTGTCTCGATACGCCAAAATGGACTTTCCCGAGAAGTTTAAAGTTCCCGATTTCGCTAAGTATGATGGTACCGGCGATCCAAAAGTCCATCTGAAGTACTATTTGAATAGGATGGGGCGCTATGCGCGAACACTCCATTATTGATTCAAACTTTTCAGGAGAGTCTATCCGGCCCGGCCTTGCAATGGTACATCCTGTTGGAACCGAAAAAGATGGAAAAATGGGAAGAATTGGCGGAGGCATTTGTGCTACAATATAAATACAATACCGAGATTGCCCCGACACGCAAAGTGTTAATGCGCACGAAGAAAAGGAGAAATGAGTCCTTCAGGTCATTCGCGCAAAGGTGGCGCGCCTTAGCTGCTCAGGTTAGACCACCACTGGACGACGCTGAAATGGTGGAGCTTTTCCTTAATACCCTTCCTCCAGACTTTTACAACAAAATGATTAGCTCGATTGTGGAAACTTTACCCGTTTGGTTGCCATTGGAGAGAGAATTGAAGAAGCCATGCATGAAGGTCGGATAACCGAAGGCACAAGCAGGAAATTTACCAATAAGAAGGAGAAAGAAGTAGAAGTAGCTTACGTGCAAGGCCCGGCCGAATCAAAACAATTTTCGAATCCTCAAAATCCTTCGCATCACGAGGGAGGTACCAGAATTACGAGCCCCGGGAAGTGGACGCCGAGGCAATTCACACCTTTGCCTAGGCCCTTGTCCAAACTGTTACCCATGTTGCTGCAAAAGGGTTGGTAGCTAAAGAGATTCCTCGTGACAACCCTCCTAAATTCCTAGGGTTTGACCTTACAAAGTCTTGCGAATACCATATGGGTGAGAAAGGCCATGATGTGGATAATTGCCGAATACTCCAGAACAAGGTCCAGAGCTTATTGGACAAAGATATCTTATCATTTAAGGAGACGCAGCCCAACGTCAAGCAAAACCCTTTACCCGTTCATGTCGGGGATGTCAATATGATTGCTGAAGGAGAGGAAAGGAACGTGCAAATGGCCGGGGTTGACGTCCACAAACTGTATGAAGATTTGATTTTAACGGCTATTACAAAAAGAGCAATGAAGTTGTCCCAACGAGAAGAAACTAGAGCGTGTCACCGGGATGATCAACATGGGCATAATCCGCAATGGAGGAGGAGGCCAAGCAAATGAGACGATGACAGCTGTAATTGACTTCTCTCCCAAGAATTCTTGTTGTGAATTTGGGATGGTTGTGGAGATGCCGGTCGAGGAGGTAAGCACCGTCAAAATACCGAATGATGTCGACGTAGCCAAGGAAACCGAACCGTTAATCATAAATGAAGGAGAGGCCTTAGATGCTGAATCCGAGCTCAAAGCTAAAAGAGTTTGCGGAGATCGTGCATTTTTGAAGATGGCATTAGAAAAGGGCGAAGTGGTAGATACACTAGGCCAACCAAGTGGAAAGTATAACTATCTCGTCAAATACTCACCTCCTCCAAGCTTTTTCATGGATCCTAAAGAAACCGTCCCTGATGGGTGGGGAGGCATGGACGACTTAACCAAGCTCAAGGAAGAAACCGTCGCCATGATGACATCAGTAATCATCGATTTATCTATTGAAGAAGAGCAATGGGACTCTAATGAGGACGAGTTTAAACATGTGGTTATTGATTTGGCAGCCGAGGAGTTCGCGAACTTAGAGCTAGGAGAGGCTAAGTCCAAACGGATGGTAATTGAGTTGCCACCATGCGATCCGATGAGATCCCAAAAAGCCCCGTCACTAGTTTCGATCCTAAGGCAGTCCCATGGGATTATGGGACAAATGAAGTCGATGCTTTGTTACCCGATCGGAGTCGCCGTTATGCACCCGCGAAGCTATGGAAAAGAAAGCTGTCATCCTTGATGAGGAAGCGAAGCAATTTTTGGCGATGATCAAATCTAGTGAGTTTGATGTAGTAGAGCAGCTAAGGAAGATGCCCGCCCAGATTTCACTCTTGGAGTTGTTCAAGACCTCCGAGAAACACAAAATGCACTATTGAAGGTTCTAAATGAGATACATGTACCGGAGACCATTGGGGACAAGCAACTGGAGGAGTTCATTGGGTCCATTCTTTTGAAGGACCAAATCTCGTTCTCAGACGAAGATCTTCCGGAGGAGGGACACGATCATAACAAGGCCTTACTCATATCGGCCAAGTGTTGTGATATGATAGTAGCTCGAGTCTTAATTGATAATGGGTCCGCTCTGAATATTTGTCCATTAGCCACCCTTCGTCATCTCGGGGTTGGTAAAGAGAAAATTAAACCATCCAAGTATACTGTCCGAGCTTTTGATGGTGTAAAGAAAGAGACAATCGAGGAAGTTGAGCTCAACCTTTTGATCGGCCCTACCTCATTCCTGACAAAATTCCAAGTGTTGGATATCCCCAGCGCTTTTAATTTCTTATTGGGTCGACCATGGATCCATGTCGCTGAAGCTATACCTTCCTCTCTACATCGATGGTTAAGTTCATTTCGGAGGGGAAAATTGTAACCGTTCGTGCGAAACTGATTTTAAGATCTTTCAAGACACAGCCATCCCGTATGTGGAGCCTGAAGAGAAAGAGGAATCTAGCTACCATACTTTCGAACTAGTCTCCATGGTCCATGTACCCATTGGGACCACTCTTAAGAGTCCTGAAATGTCTGGCCCGTCTATCATGTCAAGTAGAGTGCTATTGAAGTACGGTCATACTCCGGATTGGGATTGGGAGTGTATGCCCAAGGCATTACCAAGCCCATTGAAGCCCCCAAGAATCATAAAAGAGTAGGTTTAGGCTACCAAAAATATCTGGAGAAATATGAAGAGCTTGATGGTCAAAGCGTATATGGCAGAGGTAGAGGCCGAGGTTACCATGGAGGCCGTATGGGCCGAGGTAATCGTGGAGGCCGAAGTATGCATGGGGAACACATGGGCCAAAGTAGCCGTTGGGGTCGAGATGTGTGTGGAGGTTATATGGGACGAATTGAATATGGAAGTCGCACTAATGCAATACAAAATCAGCAAGGCTTACTCTTTCCATCACTAAAGGATCTTTATCCACCATTGGAGAAGACCTTTACCAAGTCACCTGAGCTACTACAAGAAGAGGATGGAGCAATCTTAGACATAGCAGACCTATTTGGTGACGACTATGTATATGTCACCTTTGATGATGACGAGGCGGAGCCTTCTGTGGGCTTCTTCCAGCTTTCGGAGCATGTCATTCGGCATAATCATGATGCATATATATGTGACTCGGAATTGCACGATGAAAGTCTCTTCGAATCGACGAGGATAATGATATCCGAAAGACATCGAAAGAGATTGGATTCGTCATGAAGAATCTAAACCCTTGACAGCCGAACAAACATTATTGTAAATCTTGGTGACACATAAAATGTTAAGGAAACCAAGATTGGGGCGGGCCTTTCGTAGATCGAGGCAAAAAGAATGGTTGAATTCTTAAAGGAATATCAAGATATATTCGCATGGTCCTACGCGGATATGCCGGGACTAGACCCGAAATCGTGGAGCACACTCTACCAACCGACCCAAATATGCCACCAAAAAGCAAAAACTTCGAAGAACGAAACCCGAGCTTTCTAAGAAGATTGAGGAAGAAGTTATGAAGCTATTAAAAGTGGAATTCATCGAAGTATCCCATTATGCTGATTGGATTGCTAATATCGTTCCGGTCATGAAGAAGGATGGACGTGTGAGAGTTTGCATAGACTATCGGGATTTAAACCGAGCAAGCCCAAAGGATGATTTCCCGCTACCGCACATTGATGTTTTGGTTGATAGCACCGCGGGATTTGAACTATTTTCCTTCATGGATGGGTTCTCTGGATACAACCGATTAAGATGAAAGAGGAGGATAAGAGTAAAACATCCTTCATTACACCATGGGGGACCTTTTGTTACGGGGTGATGCCGTTTGGCCTAAAGAATGCGGGAGCCACATATCAAAGAGCAATGGTCACCTTATTCCATGACATGATGCATGAGGAAATAGAGGTATATGTCGATGATATGATTGCCAAATCAAAGCATGGAGAAGACCATATTAAGGTTCTAAAGAAGTTATTTGACCGGCTCAGGAAATTTAAGCTGAAACTTAATCCTGCCAAATGCATATTTGGAGCAAAGTCTGGGAAGCTATTAGGTTTTATGGTCGTGAGCCGAGGCATTGAAATCGATCCGTCGAAAGTTAAAGCCATTTGCGACCTCAAAGCTCCCTCTACTGTCAAGGAAGTTCGAAGTCTCCCGGGTAGATTGAACTATATCGCAAGATTCATTTCTCAATTGTCGGAGACAGCCAAACCATTCTTCAAACTCCCGAGGAAGAATACTAAGATTGAATGGGACGCCGAATGCCGAAAAGCCTTTGAAGAGATAAAGCAATACCTTCTTCAGCCACCGTCTTTGGTACCACCGATTCCAAGAATACCACTTGGTCCTCTACTTAACCATCCATAAGGAATCACTAGGGGCCATGCTTGCCCAGAAGAGGCCAAGTGATCAAAAAGAATGCGCGATATATTATCTCAGCAAGAAATTCACTGTTTCTGAGATGAATTACTCAGAAGTGGAAAAAACATGTGTAGCATTGATTTGGGTATTGCACCGACTACGCCAATACACTCTTCACCATCGGATTTTGCTCGTGACAGAGAATGACCCAATCAAGTATTTGCTAGAGAAGCCTGCTTTAGTTGGGAAGATGGCTAAATGGCAAGTCCTAATTTCCGAATTTGATATACAAAGCGTAGCACGAAATCGAGTCAAAGGGAGAGCCATAGCCGATATGTTGGCTGAAAATCCTAGAGAAGCAGAATTTTTCGACACGGCGGACTTCCTAGACGAACGTATTTTGGCGGTAGCAAATGATAAATGGACCATGTACTTCGACGGGGCCGCAAAATTTATCGCTCTGGGGCCCAGGGCGTTTTGATCTCTCCAGTGGCCAACATTATCCCGTAGCTGCAAAATTGACATTCCCTTGCACTAATAATATCTCGAATACGAAGCGTGCATCATCGGCTTGCAATTAGCCATTGACATGAATGTCAAGAATTTACAGGTATATGGCGATTCTGCACTTATTATTCTGCAAACGAGAGGGTCGTTGTCGGACACGCGATCATAAGCTCATCCCATATCATGAATTCCTTGAAGAATTAACGAAGGAATTCGAGGAAATATCCTTTGAATATTTGCCAAGGTCCCGAAATCAATTTGCGACGCATTGGCCACATTGTCATCAATGTTGCATGTGATGGAGGGATTGGATATTGAGCCATTAAAGATCGAGATTCTCAAGCACCCAGCTTTTACGCGTATGTCAGTTGAAGGCGAGCTAGACGGAGAGCCATGGTACCATGACATCCTGAACTACCTCCAATTGGGAGAATTTCCTCAAGGATGTGAGGTAGCTGACAAGAAGTATATCAAGAAGCTAGCATCAAAATTCTTTGTTTCTGGCGATGTGCTCTACAAAAGATCATTTGATTCATCCCGTTGAAATGCGTCGATGCTAGAGAAGCCAACCAGCTAATGAAAGAAATACACGAGGGAGAGTGCGGACCACACATGAATGGCCACCTTTTAGCAAAGAAGATCATGAGGCTCGGATATTTCTGGTTAAGCATGGAAACCGATTGTATCAAACATGTTCGCTATTGTCATCGGTGTCGATTTACGGAGACAACATCAATGCCCCACCTAACGAACTGCACTTGATGTCTCGGCCGTGGCCATTTTCCATGTGGGGAATAGATATAATCGGGCCAATTAACCCCAAAGCTTCTAATGGGCATCGCTTCATTTTGGAAGCTATTGATTATTTCACAAAATGGATTGAAGCGAGTTCATATGTCAATGTCACTTGCGAAAAACGTAGCCAAATTCATTCGTCGTGACATCATTGCTCGTTATGGTGTACCGAAGCCATTGTTACGATAACGGCTCGAATCTGAATAACAAGATTGTGGACGAGTTGCTTCGTGAATTCCAAATTCGTCATTTGAACTCGTCACCTTATCGCCCGCAAATGAATGGAGCAAAGGGAGGCAGCTAACAAAAAAACATAAAGAAGATCCTATCTAAGACGGCGACAATTATCGTGATTGGCATGAACGATTGCCATATGCGTTGTTGGCATATCGAACCTCAATACGTACTTCGACAGGGGCAACGCCTTACTCGCTTGTATATGGTATGGAGGCAGTCTTACCGATAGAGGTGGAAATTCCCTCGTTAAGGATTCTCTCGCAGATTAAACTCTCGGAAGCTGAGTGGATGCAGCAGAGATACGAACAGCTAAATATGATTGATGAGAAGAGACTTAGTGCACTATGCCATGGTCAATGCTACCAGAAGCGAGTTGCAAAGTCCTTTAATCGCAAAGTTCGACCGAGACATTTCCAAATGGATGAACTTGTGTTGAGGAAAGTATTGCCTATCATACCAGACCCACGCGGAAAATTCACTCCAAATTATGAAGGCCCTTATGTCATTAAGAAGATACTACCCGGTGGGGCTTTAATTCTGGTGGAAATGGACGGCCGCGAGCTGCCAAAGCACATAAACGCCGATGCGGTCAAGAAATACTTTCCATGAATGAAATCAAGGCTGTATAGCCATTTCTTGTACAACCCGAGTCACTTAGCACTTGCATCATGCATTTCATGCATACATTCTATACATGCATATGTATTCGTGTTATGTGTATCTAGTTGCTTTGGTGGAAAGATTGTAAAATGAAGAAAATTAAAATGACAAAACAAAAGGCAATGGTCCACATTCGAGACATTCCCGAAGCATCGAATACAAACTCGGGAGAAGGGTAATTTGGTATCGTTTCCGATATACCCTCTCTAACCTCTTTTTTTTTTGACGTAGTTTCCCTATTTGGCGAGAACGTCGGTATCCGAAGAATAAAGTCAAGAAATTGATTTAAGCGGAATACATATCGACCAAGCAAGTATGTGGAGGTAACACATGTCCAATTCACCTAACTTGGTTTAAAAGATGTGTTATTCTAGAGACAGTTCAATTAAATAAAAAGAAGCGCCTCATGGACACTACCGGCGCTTCGGCCTGGTGGTATGGGGAATGAAGTGGTCCGGGAACGGCCAGGGGTTCGATCCACGGAAGCGGCAATGAGTTTGCCGTAAAATGTAAAAAAATAATAAATAAAAATTTTTTGCGTCTTTTACTTTTGCAAAAGGAGGAAAGCGCTCGAACTAATGAGACCAAAGACACGAGAATCTCTTCAAGCCTTAAAACAATAGGTTCATGCCGCTGTTTGCTACCAAATGGTGAAACGATCAAGGGGTCACCCGACTACTAAGGCACGAGTAAGTACTCTTCTTCTCAAAATCAAATGGAAAACAAATGGAGAATTTCCATTTAAAAAAGAAAAAAAGAAAAAGAGAGAGAACACTTAATGTTTTTCTAGAGCCAAGCACAAAAAATGGAAATTGAGGAAACAAGTTTTCCACAAAATTTGTGAAAATCTTCTTTACCTTTAATTTGTCCATCCACTTGGCGGATCAGTCATTCCGAATCAAAATTCTCTATGGAGATTAATCCACCCAGATGATCTCAACAAAAATGAAAGGTGATGTTACTTATGCCAAGCGAGAAACACGTAGGATGAAGAAAGGCAACCAATTTCCAAACATGTCCTTTAAGTACTATGGGATTCAAGCGAGAAAGAAAACCCGTGTCGTTTAAGGTCGATGAACTCATTCGCAAGCGGTACATAGATCAAGATGATAGGAGGCATTTCTTTCTTCTATCATACACACTACAGGTGACAATAGTTAGCCCATTTGAGCCTTTTAATGTGAAGAATTTTCTACAAAATACCCCTGTCAAGAACCACCCCACGATGGGGCAATTATGGAGGTGCAGGTTGACATTATTTGGAGAGGAAAGATGAGAAAGGCTTCCTTACGCTCACTTGCATAAATCATTTTGTGGTAACTTCAGGTGAATTCTTATGGAAGCTCGAAGCATCCCAAGGTGAAGAAGAGCATTCTTTTCTCTACCCAAACACCGATACCCTTTGCTTAAACCAAGTTGAGCCTAATCGTTCATTTCTAAAACCCGAGTGGTGATTATCTCCCCACATTGGGGGCAGGACATATTATTTACCAATGCAATTGGTGTTTACATGAGAATATGAAAAGCATCTCGAAAGTCTTAAGAACTCAAAAAGTCCAAAAGAGCAAAAGTCAAATGAAAATTGAAGGGCATGAAAAAGTAGTGTGCCTGGTAAAAGCAAGGCCAATGCCCAAGGAAAAGAAATGCTTGCATTGAAAAGAAAATCATTGCAAATGCAAAAGTCATTATGTTAAGATGATTAGTCAAAGGACTTTCGAGACAATTTGAATTTTAAAAGCCTAGCGCTTGAAAAAAAAAAATGGATGGATGATATGGTAATGATGCCATGATAATCACCAACTCTCAAATTCCCCTTCGAAAAAGTGTTGAGCATTTTGAGCCTTTCACCGAACCAACATTACAACCTATTCTCGAAGTCTCTTCAGATTGGGATAATTCGAGTTGAAATTGGGATTTCTAAAGAAGATGCCGCTCGAAGAAGTGAGAGCAAGGTTGTCTTTTCTCATCTTAAGGTTTCTTGACTTGTAAACCCGGCGAAGATGTTGATCAATGATTAATTCATTTCATAGCCAATGATGTTTATCCATTGCTAAAACCATGACCAAACCTGCACTACAGTCCTCCTAAAAGACCTTTTAGATTGGTCAATGTGTACTTATTGCGAATGATTCAAAGCCTTGCACACTGGAAGAGTGAGATTGAGTGATCAGCTTATTTCCCATATGAATAAATGGGATCAAATAGCTATTTTCTTGAGAATATGTGAGAAGCCCTTTCTGACTAGGGGTCCTTGCTTGGCATACTTAACAAACCTTTCTCATAAGTCAAGGTCATTTCAACAAGGACTTTTCTCCCAAGAGAATTTGACGATTAATGATATCATCCGAGCATGATGACAATTTTGCGAGTTTGTCAAGTAGTTGGAATTAGCTTGATTTGTTTATGCAATCATTGCTTTCGCATTCGACACACTTTTGATATTGTTTTTGATGACATGTGCTGAAATTGATCTTATCTAGTATGCTTTCGCTACTAGAATACTTGTTATAATGAATTCTATTTGATGTGCAGTGTCCATTTCAAAATATTCTCGAATGGCGGGTTTCTCCGGTGAAACCACGCAATTTCAAAGGGTTCATGAGATAGCCTTAAACCATGCACTTTCAAGAGTTCTTGGTTACCTTTAAACCATGCAATTTCAAATGGTTCATGGGTCAGCCTTAAACCATGCATTTTCAAGAGATTCTTAGTCATCCGCAAACCATACAATTCACAAGGTTAATGGGACTGCCTTAAACCACAAGGTTAGTGAATTTGCCTTAAATCACACGGTTAGTGGACTGCCTTAAACCACAAGGTTAGTGGGATTGCCTTAAAACCACATGGTTAGTGGGACTACCTTAAACCACAAGGTTAGTGAATTTGCCTTAAATCACACGGTTAGTGGACTGCCTTAAACCACAAGGTTAGTGGGATTGCCTTAAAACCACATGGTTAGTGGGACTACCTTAAACCACACGGTTAGTGGGTCTGCCTTAAACCACACGGTTAGTGGGACTGCCTTAAACCACAAGGTTAGTGGGTCTGCCTTAAACCACACGGTTAGTGGGATTGCCTTAAACCACAAGGTTCGTGGGTATATCCTTAAACCACACTTTTCAAATTATTCATAGGTACATCCCTAAACCATGCTCTTTGCATTAAGCTCATTTGCATTTTCATTTTACTATTGTAAAAAAAAATTTAAAAAAAAAAAAAAAAATTAGGCGTCACCTTATCTTTGAAAGAAACCTCTTTGAGCTCCTCTTCCAAAGAGGGCGTTGTTGACACCTAATTTTTTTTTGCCCAAATTATCATATAGATTAATTAAAAAAAGAATAAAAGAAAAAAAAAAGATTAATAAAAAGAAAAAAAGTTGTGGCCAATGATCTAAATGTGACTAGCCAAGCCTAGGAGGTCAGATTGGAATTAAAATGGAAAATTGGGGCAAAAATGCAATTTCCAAAAGTTGAGGGACCAATTCGCAATTTTTGCAAAATTTCACCCGAGCCCTTAAATCATCATCTTAGCCCCCAATTAAGTTGAAATTGAACTTGGGTCAGGTCTAATTAATCGAATTGGGCAAAAAGGACCTAATTGCATTGAATTTGACATTTTCGGGCAAGAAAATGGCCAACTTTGAGGACTCTCTTGCAAAATTGGGTGGAGAAAATTACGAAAAATGGTCAAGATCTTAAACTACTATACATGAGGTTGCTAATTGATCAGAAACCGCGGCCAAATTGATGGATTAAAGCATACAAACTAGCTACCAAAACCCAGCCCACGGTTAGGTCTTAATTCGGAGCTGATAAGTAGGCATATTGGTGGCCCCACCATATCTCACTCAGCCGCCCATATAGCTTGATATTTGCACGTGATGGAAGACCATATATAGCAGTGCAAGTGGACGGAAATTGGCCAAGGATAAGCTCCTGACAGCACCGGAAAATCGCAGCAAAACCTGCACACTCAACAGCTGCAGAATTAAAAAATTTGGCTAAGTCAGGAGAGTGGGTGGACTAGCTCAGTTGGCAGGCTTGGTAGGGGGCCAAAAAGCTGACCAAAAATCCCTCAATTCATGGGATAAGATCACTGAAGCAAGTTCTTTCAAGGGATGAAAAGAAAGAGACGAGGGAGAGAGGAGAGAGCTCGGAATCGTACCCCAAACACACCTTCAGAAGCAACTCCAGGAGAGAGAAACCCAGAAATTCCAGACCGACCTAGAGAGAGAAAAGTGAGATTTTCACACACCTACGGCCAAAATTAGCCAAAACCTTCAACTAGAGAGTGAAAATTCATTCAAAGATCTTTCCAACCATAGGTCGCACGTCCCAAATGGAGATCGGGAAGGCCTCCTAAAGCCCCCCGAAACAGTGCCCTCCTAGCTGGCCCAGAAAGTCCGAAAATTTTTCTAAGTGTTGAGCCTGCTTGGTCACGAGTGAGGAAAAGCGAGTGCTTTTGAGAAACTTGAGAGACAAATGAGGAAATCCATGACTTACAAGCCAAACTATAATACATATAGTTTGGGTTGATTTGAACTTGGCCAACAAGGAAGGTTTGGAAGTCTAATTTTGGAAGTCAACGAAAAGCTTCGTTGTCACTTTTTCTTCTGCAGATCTCACTTTCAGCTTGAAGGAACCAACTTCCACGTGCTTTCAGAGGACAATTTCGTGGTTTCCTTGGCCAAGAGTCACTTGAAAAATAAACTAGGAAGCAAGGTAAGCATCCTAGATGTATTTTTGTTCGAGTTTGAACATGTTTTGATCATGAAAATCGAGAAGGAAATTAGTCCGAAGAACTGATTTTCTGAAGCTAAAATTTTTCTAAGTGTTTAAAACCTCTTCAATGCCCCTATATGCTTGACTTGTTACTCCCTTTGCATGCTTTTTTTCATCGTTGTGACTTTGATGAATGTTACATGGGAGTACAAATGATGCATAGAACAACCCGGTTTAGTCTTTAAATCTCCTTGTGAACCATGAAACCATCTATAACATGAGCCAAAAACCACATTGAGACATGGTTGGCCAGCATAGATCATGCATGAATGCTTCTTGGAGAGTTCATTTTGATGCGTTCGGTTGATCGTTTTCGGTGATGTTTGTTGCATTTGAAAGTAAGTGTTACCCATTTTCATCTAGATGGAGTAATATTTCATATAGATATGGCATGTGATGGTTGTCGGAGCTTCAATATGAGCATTTGGCATGGCTGTTTGACTTGGGTTCATCACTAGTTTTGCAAAACAGCTCCAACCCGCATCTTGGAGGCCGTTTTCAGTTCGGTTTTTGCATGTTCTAGGCTGTAATCTCTAGTCAAACACGTTCTTTGCATGTAGTAGTATATCCTTGATACTTTACATTCACATGAGATTGCTTATGGGTCGAGATTGAAGGCCACGAACATGACCCGAAGAAGCCGTTTTGGGGTGATTTATGCAAGCCAAGTATTCGATAAAATGCTGAAACCAAGCTCCAATCTCGAAGCGGTCGATTTGAGCTTAATCGTTGTGATATTCATGTGATGTGTTACTCCATGTTAGCATAGATCGGTTTAAGGAATCATTATTAATATTTTTTTTAAAATAAAAATAAAAATAAAAAAAAGAAAAATCTGAAAATTTCAAAAAATATCAAAAATGTTGGATAACATCAAATTAGGATAGAAATGACATATATGGAATTTTCCTAATTTTAAAATGTCATTTTCCTAATTTAATGCTATTTTGGTATTTTATAACAATTTTTGTAAATAATCCATTTTGCATAGATTAAAATTATCTAGAGTAATTTCATGCATTTAGAGTAATATCGTGCGTATTTAAATTCCCATTTCGCTCACGGGGTCCTGTCCCGGGCGTGATAACAAGGCCATGTAATATTATTTGCCCGACCTGTATCGGGCTTTCCTTTTCCGTATTTATTTTCAAGTCATTTTAATTTCGTGGATATTTACTTACCGCATCGTTTTTTTTTTTTCATTAATTTGAGTGTAAATTTCTCTTCTAAATTAGGTTAGAATTAGTCTAGACATAAAAAAAAAAAAAAAACTACAAAAACATTTGCATGGACACTTAGTGGTTTCATAAAGATTATAATTGGTAATTAAGATTGTGTGACCATTTAGATAAATAACCTTCCAAGCTAGTGGTACCGCAAGGGCGCTAATAGAAACATAGCGTAAACAAGTCCCCGTTCCTAGAAATCTCTGGTTGCGTAGTAATCGAGACAACACTCCCGTGTCTCGGTTGGTTTCTAGCCGACCCTAATAGGCTAGTGGCGACTCCTAGAAGTACATAGGTTGTTAAGAATTAAAATTCAAAATCCAATGTTGCGCGAGGTATGGGCTTGGGAGAGCCCACGCCTAATTTAGGGCCGTTGGTCCGTCTCTTTAGGCAAATACCCCTAAACCTTTCTTTCTTTTCCCCGGATGGAAAAAAAGAGGTCGTGACAAATAGTAATAAAAACACATGGTAGATACTCCACCTATATAAGCTTAAAAGTGGTGCCGCTTCTTACGAAAGTTAAGGTTGCTTTCTAAAGAGCTCATGAAACAGGATCAAGCACAATGCCATAATAGTATAGAGTAATATAGAATTTCTCGCTGAAACAAGAGGTTAGTGTATGTGCGGTATGATCGGTTCTATTACATAAATGTCCAAGTTTAAAGCCGAGCTACTTGTCACTTTGATAGAACTTGATATACTTGCACTAAGTAAAGGTTTAACTCAAAAAAGACTTTTATGTATGCATATTAATCTTACTAAAACTTTGGCTATATGGTTTTTAAAATTTTATTTTTGAAATCTTTGTTTTACAAAGAAAGTGGGGGATTGTTGGAGTTTTGTTTATTAAAACAAAATGAGTGCTTTTTTCTTTGTCCTACATAGTAAAAGTGAGAGGAAGTGGGCCAATTTAAAAATGTGGGATTTCCTTTTTGTAGTTAAAGGAATGATTGGGTGGGGCTAAACCCCACCATACCCACGAGCGGGTGCGCAAATAATTGTGCGATTTTGGCGCGATTATTTGGCGCACTTAGCACGCCTACGCGCCCGCGAATTAATTAGCATTAATCCCTTTGTTATTTATTTATTTTATTTTTATTATTGTTATTATTATTTAGTCAATTCAAAGGTTGCCTTTTATTTTGAGATTTTTTTGGAAATGAAATATAAAAATTGAAAATTCGAAATTTTATTTATTTTAAAAATAATTAATTATTATTCTGAATTTTGTTTGTGTCTTTTCAAGACAACTTTTGGAAAAATTACTTATTCGGTTTTGCAACTTTTCCCGAAAGGTTGCAATTGTTCGGTTTTCGACTTCTTCCGAAAAGTCGCATTTGTTTTTCCGAACAACTTTCTAAAGGACGTGTTTGTTCATTCTTTGGCAATTTTCACAAAGAGTTACAAGACTGTTTCATATATAAACTTGTCAATTTTCGGAAGGAAAAAAGGTAGTCATTTTCGAGTCTTCTTTCTGAAAAACTGTAGCCAATTTTTGCATTGTTTCCTAGAGAGACCCTAGAGAAATACTAGAATCGCTATCTAGTATTCTCATCCGAGACTTTGTTGTATCCTGGAGGATTTTTTGCCGGTGACCATTAGTAACGTTGTAAGGCAAATAAATCCTTAAAAATAGTGATATCACGCCTCAAAGTCCGAGTTGTTTTACTCGATCCGATTTCATTATTCAACCCATTTCAAAGTCATATTTTTCCAACATCAAGAGACCTTGACTGAAAGCATATCCAATAGAGAAGAAATGACGGAGGGGATGATCCGTTCACTTCCCCCGTCTCTTTGGAGAGGGTCGCGACACTATCTCCAAGGAGGTCGTGTGGCTCCTGGCGCTGAATACTTGCTTCATGTCTACTCTTCCGTACTTCTTTCCCTTACCGGCTTCGTTGGTAGATTCGGTCAGATGTCATGTATCTATTTGCTGCGCCGATATCCTCACTTAGCTAAGGAGAGATTGGGATCCAGCGCTAAGGGATCCCTATTGAGAGCATTGTCTGTTATGCCGTGTCACTTTCTCAGCGGAGCTAGGCGAGACCGCTATGCAAATTTCAGCACTTCCACCAATTTTCCACTCGAATGCATTTGATGCGGACGACTCATAAGATCATGCATGTTCGCCTGCTCTTTTTCTATCTGAAGGATCTTGCCAGAGAGCATTTATATATTTATATAATTTTGATCACCTTAGGTTCACTCTTTTCCCAGTTTAGCGCCTAGGTTGCTCACGCTAATAACGCTTGCGAATGAGGTGCTCTTTGGTCTTTTCACTCTTCTCTTGATAAGTAGATATATCATTAATATGGAATATCAGCGCATACAGCGTGGGTATAAATTTTCTTTTTCACAAACGGCCTCATCCACCATTGATTTAAGAGTTTTAACCGCTTATTATCTTCAATAACAATCAAAATCAATAGTGTATAAAGCTGTATGTGGAAAAATTTCTGTTTATCTGTCGGTGTCTACTATAATTAGTGTATTGAATCTTTGTATTTATAATTTATTAGCTGGAACGGAAAATATTACTGCATGTGAATTACGGGTGGCAGTGGGATTGGGTAGGTGCAGGATTGCCAAGCGGATGTAGGGAATTGCATCCTAGCTCCACTATTATTAGAGATGCCTTATCATCGGCCCATGTCCCCTTCAGGGATATCTATGAGCTCCATCCGCAACCCCAAGGAAGAATGCGGATTTCCCTGTTGCACTTGCCCCACTTAATAATAACTTCAAGATTAAAAATTATTTCTTCAACAAGCCTCTCAAAAAATTTTGCAAGTTGAAAAAATCGTTTATGCGAAAAAACGAATTTGGGATTCTTAGATCCTTTAGAATATAATTTAGTTTGAAAATTTTCCATGACAAATTGATGAGAAAAGGGAATAAAATATTAGAAGTATTCATGTTACATTAAAATCTATGTTGAAAATAAGAAACTTTATATTACCAAAGTAATACAACTTCTATAAAGGAACAAGGTTACTACTAGAAATCTCCACCATTTAGACATAGGATCACAGTTCTAGACGGGTTCATGGGGAGGGGCCAATCATATCTATCCCCACCCCGTCCCATATGCAAGGCAGGAAAATTCTCCCAATTATTGTATTAACATTTCTATTTTTAATTTATTAGCTAGAACAGAAAATATTACTGCATGTGAATTAGGAGTGGCAATAGGATTGGGCAGGTGAACAATTGCAAAGCGGACGTAGGGGATTGCATTGTGGTTCCACTATTATTAGAGATGCCCTATCATCGGCCCATGTCCCACACGGGGACATACTCCATCCCCGACCCCAAGCAAGAATGCAGATTTCCCCATTGCACTTGCCCCACTTGATAAAACTTCAAGATTAAAAACTATTTCTTCAACAAGCCTCTCAAAAAATATTACAAGTTGAAAAAAAATCATTTATGCGGAAAAAACGAATTTTTGATTCTTAGATCCTTTAGAATATAATTTAGCTTGGAAATATTTCTGTGATAAATTGATGAGAAAAGGGAATGAAGTATTGGAAGTATTCATGTCATATTGAAATCTATGTTGAAAATAAGAAACTTTATATTATCAAAGTAATACAACTTATATAAAGGAAGAAGGTTAATACTAGAAATCTCCATGTTTGCTGGTCTTATCTACCCCATTTTAGTTGACATAGCGCAAGTACTCGATACGTGGGGTAAAATTGCCATCCCAAAGCTAAAATGAGGCGTTAGTTCTATTTATGGTACTTAATCAGTATTTCGAGCTTAATATGCATTTTTCTAATGAAGTGATTTATTTATCTACATGTACGAGTATGTTGTTATTTGTCAATATTTGCAACAAATTCTTTTATACATTTATAAAATTTTGTAAAACTACTTCTAACTATTTTAATAAAAAAACTTAACCTGATAGATGAATGCATTCCTTTAATATTTTAATACTTATCCTCACACTTAAAAGTTAGACTTTGCCCTAATACTCAAGAGTGAAAATATATACTAGAGGAGGCAAATAAGGGATTTCAAAAAATTTGAATTCAAAACTTCTGATTTTGATACCGTATTAAATTCTGCAGGAGCATTGTAAATTATTCTAAAAACATATGCTGTCACATTAATGTGTCATTTAAAATTTAAATATTCTAATAACTTGTGTTTTCCACGTGGAAGAAATCCTTAAATTGGAATTTATGGTTTCATATACATCCTCGTGTTCTTTGTATTTTATAATAAAGATACTACTCTTGAATATTTGGAGATTCTACAGTCTAATTACAGCTACTACTTTTTTTTTATATATTACAAAACAGCTTAATATGATATTGACAATATAATCTATTATACACTCCCATCAGAGAAAACAGATTGATTCGAGTCTTCCGCCGGCAACTCACTTCACGGAGGTGCTTCGTCATCGCACCTTTATCCCCGATGATACCCACACATGCAGCGGCACCTCCCGTAATCGTTGAATTGGCCTTGACTAGCCACCGCATCACTCCACTCTACAAGACGTTTCTTTATCGGTAGATGAGTGGACACGAATAAATGGTATTATATTTTCCTTTTTCGATTCTTTGAACAAAAAAAATTGCTATACAAGACATTTATTTGGTGAAAACTTTTCGGACAATGATGTAGCTTCCTTAAATTGACAGTTCACATATAAAATGTAGCTAAGTAACTTAATTTGTACGAGAAAACTAGAGGCTCACCAAACTAGAAGAGAAAAAAATGAATTGAGGAAATGTGGACAGTAAGTACTTGGCATCAACGAACAGCACATCAATGACACAATTACACATACCAGGACATACGAACAGAAAGCGCCCATAGAATAGACATAATCCATAACACTACATATGACATCCTAAATTTCGACCCCGTTTCAATAAAATGAAATGTGCATTTCGTTGGCGCGCCTATGGTCCTTTTTCTCTAAGCTGATCACTCACGAGTTAACTAACCTATTGGGTGAAGCCGTTAAGGGATATATCCGCGGTAAAATCCCTAAAAGCTACTAAATTGATTGGATTGGACTAAAATCGTGTCCGGTCGATTTTAATCATGAAATTTAATTCGGTTTCGGGAATCGAATATTTGAACGTGTCATAATTCATTTTTAGGACCTCATCTCATCGTTCGTCAAATTATTGACGAGTCCGAAATTTCGGGAAAGAAATTATCGGAGGAAAAATTAAAGACCGGAAGAAAATAAAAAGGGAAAGAGAAAGGGAAAATAATAAAAGTAATAAGAATAATATGATTATCTTATTATTTTATCATTTTCTATTTCTTTTCTCTCTCTCCCTTTTCTCTTTCTCTCTCTTTCTTTCTTTCCTCTTATTTCCTATGTAGCACCGACACGCGACACGACACAAGTGTCCGACACGTGTCGACTAAAAAATAGAGAATTCCGACACGTTGCGACATGTTGTATATTAAATGAATATTTTTATTTTTAATAATTTGATTCAAATTCATAAATAAATAAATAATTAAAAAAGAGCCTATAATAAATTTATACTAATAATATTAACAAATCAATTCATTTGAAATTCAAAAGATATATTCATAATTAATGCGAAACATTTTTTTAATTTTAGCAAAAGTTATCGATGAAACTAAAAATTAATAATTAATTATAATTAATTTATTTAAATAAATCCATGATTTTCTACAATAACCAAAATTTATCATTATTCAAAATTTAATATTTTTATTTTTCTAAATCATTTTTAATTTCATTTATTTAATTTTCCGGTTAAAAAACAATCCCCAAAATCCACCCCTTCTTTCGTTTGTCATTTTCCCTCCACCCCCACGTTTATTTTACTTTTTCCCTCCCCCCCACTTGACAGTGATAGGTGAGCTGTCACTTGCCCCCTCTCTCTCACGCCATCAGACCTCCTTTCTTATTTTTTTGGATTTATTTATGAAAAACCCTAGCCAGCCGCCGAGCCCTCCTTTTCCTATCCTCCTTGCCGCACCGCACGACCCCCTTCCCTCCTCTCCCTCTTCCTCTCGTCGCCCATCCATTGCAACAATGGCGGCCCTCACCTCTCTCTCGGCCATCTCTCGCCGTTGCGGTGGTCCGTTCGTGGCTTCATCTCGCCAGCGGGAGTTTACCTTCTCTCTTCTTTCTCTCTGTTCGGCTCTTTCTCTAGCCGTCTCTCGCCGTCGCGGTGGTCCGTTCATGGCTTTGTCTCGCCGGTGCTTGCGGCCTCTGCTCCGTCTCGCCGGCGCTCGTGACCTCTGCTCCCTTGCCCTCCCTCACCTCCACCCTCCATTGGTCTTCTAGACACGCGTCAACACGCATGTCGATAAAAGTTGACCGTGTGTCGAAAAATCTGACATGCGTTGACCGCGTGTCCGACCGTGTCCGAGCGTGTTGACGTGTCCGACACGCTCTGACACGTGTCGGACACGACACGGAAGCACCGACAACGTGTTCGTGCTTCATAGCTTATTTCTCACGCCACCCTCTGCCACCTTTTCTTTTCCCTCTTATCTTATTCTTTCTTTTTCTTTTCTCTCTCTCCCTCTCTCTTCTCTTTCCTCTTCCCCCAACTCCTTCGTGACCGACCCTTTATTCTCCTTTCTTCTTTGTGTGAACCAGCGAAGCAAGCAAAACAGAAGCAGCAGCTCGCCTGGGATCGGAGCAGCCACCATCGCCACCCACGCACCCCGTCGTTCGTGCGTCCACCGCCCCCCTTCGCGCCTTGCTGTCCCCGCCATGCAACCCCAGATCCGTTCAGCCTCTGTCCAGCTCGATTTGACCACCTCCGGCCGCCGCCTATCTCCGTCCGGCCACCGTCCGCCCTCCCTAGAGCTCCACCCGTTCTCCCAACCCCTTACCGCCCCCAACGAACTCGTTTTCCCCTCTATTTTGCAGCAACTCAGTAGGTTGCCAAGTGGGTTTCTAGCCCCTTTGGGCCCACTTTTGGGCCATTTCCGGGCCCCAAACCCAAGCCGTGCTTTGGGAAGAGTTGATCCTCGCGCTGTCCTCGTCGGATTGATATGAGTTGCGCGCGATTCCGGTGAGTTTAACTTACTAATCCCCGGTTAGTAGGTTAATCACGTTTAAGGGGTGTTTAGATTAGACTAAGTAGGTTTAGGTAATTAGATTAATTTATTTAAATGTTAAGTAGATTAAGGGATGTGATTAGTTTAGTGAATAATTAATTAAGGCTAAGTAAATGTTCGGATTAAAGTAATGTTGTTTAAGCCTTAATTAATTATTTTAGATTAAATAATTATTTCAATTTATATTATTAATTAATATATTATATTATTATAATATAATATTATTTAATTTAATTTTTGGAATAAATTTAATTATTTATTTTTTCGGAAATTTTGACCGAGATAGCCTGTGACCGGAATTTTATGCTAATTATCGTGGTGCGGTTTGTTTAGTTATTTGAGCGTTAATTTGTGCTAAATGATTTAATTGTGAATTTTAGGATTTATTCATAAATTATTTGATTTTGGTTATTAATGGAAAAATAACCGGGCGTCGGTTTACGAGCGTCAAAAATATGTAATTGACTGTTGAAATTGGTGGGATATTTGTAAGTGAAATTATTATTTTGGCTAAGGTCAACCGTGTACCCACACACAGCTATTTATCGTGAATGATAAAAATGATGAATTGACTATATGGTTGGAGTGGTATACTATATCGGCCTACGGGCGATATGTCAGCTTTGGGTGAGCAGTATAATATATCAGTCTACGGACGATATGTCAGCTTTAGATGAGTAGTATACCTTATTATCAACTTTAGGCGAGCATATACCTAGTATACTATATTTATCAGCTTTGGGCGAGCTATGCTATCTATTTTCAGCTTTGGGTGAGCCGTCCTAGACTATAGTCGGACTTTATAAATAGTATTGAATGTACCGACCAAGGAAATGTCGTGGTGACATGTAATCGATTAAGTCGATTGATTGCTGAGTCGATCTGATTGGTGGAATATGATTGATTGCTGTAGTTATCAATATTATTAATTGAACTGATGTGTAGGAAGGAACTGATGCCAAGGTAAGCCCTTTGACCTGTGTTGTGCTTAGGCAGCCTTTATGGCGTATTGGCTTCTTAATAAGGTCTTAGTGGGGGTAGAACTTGCTGAGACATAGTCTCATCCCTGTTTGGGGAAAATATTTCAGGTTCCTAGATGACGATCGTGGAGAACCAGAAGTCTTGGAGTTCGGAAGGTGGAGGCTGAAGAATCGACAAATAGATCTGACTAGTGGATGTTAAGATAGTCCCCCCGTCAATTTTGTAAACAGTCTAAGTTTGTAATTAACCAGTTTGTCTATAAAGACTCATCTTGGTTTGAAAAATATGATCTTACTTTTCTATCCCATTATTTGATTGTCTGGGGATTTTATTAAGCTTCCGCATGCGTATATAAAAGAATGGATCAGCGACCTTCCTGGGACGTCGCAAATAAATCGACCAGTTAAGGGATGGGTGCGCACGCGAGGATCAGGGGGTGACACTACACATCGGTACGAACACAACATAGTGAGCACATCAGCAACTCGGTAATCGGGATATTAGCATTCGTTTAATATGCTTGCGATTTCAACACGTACAGAGAACTAACAAGCAACATTCTCATAATATGTTTGCAATTCAAACAACAAACAGGGACCGACATATAGTGAAGCATAAGAAGTAAACATGGACGGATCAATTCATTTTCGTTCAAGATGCCCTCGGTCTAAGTTCTGGAATACTCAGTTATCAGTTTCATCTCATGTACACACTTGATTCGCATCTAATCCGAGAATTTCAATAACAAATCCTAAAATGAATAGCTACTAAATTCTGAAATGAAAGGAAACGAAATACATCTAAAGCCTATGCAATGAAAATAATGTATCGATCAAGCAAAGGAAAGCTCTCAATCAGAATCTGAAACAAAACACACTGATCTAGTTCAGAAATTTTATCAAACAGGTGGTAGATATTTCGGCCAAAGGATCTAGATGAACAAAATAAGAGAGAGGTCGTATCCAGATTTATCACAAAGGCTCGAATGTGGCTGGATTTCACCCTGGTGGAATCGAGCGCTTGCTCCCTACCTTCAGCAGAAACAAAGCATGCAAATATACATTTATGAAGAGTAATAGCTGACCACGATTGGTAATCAAATCAGGGAGCGAAGTTTCAGGAGTTGTAGCGCCAAAGACTGGAACCGAATAAAGGAGGGAGAAGGAGAATCCAGCACTTCGATGACGTTGGCCGAAAACAGGGGCGAACAGAGCATTTCCTGTGGCCGCGAAGCTGGTGGTGTTGGAGAAGTGGCCTGCGACGGAAATCAGTGACAGAGAGAGGAGTAAGTATTCATAGAGGAATAAAGAGAGAATCACAACTAAACGTGAAAGTTCCTTCGCTCTGCTTTGTGCTCTATTCTCTTACGTTCAAATGTGAAGAGCCTATGATGGTCGGCGATCGGAGACGAGTAGCAGCTACTGGTGTATGGAGGTGGCCGAGTACCTACAAGCTCCTGGAAATTGATGATGCGAGAGAGAATTTGCTGAGCTCTGTGTATCTGCGTTATCACTGTTCTATTCCACCCCGCCAAATGTATATATGTATAAGATACGTAAATGTGAACGCAAGGCTGAAGCAAGATCGGCTGAAATTTTATTTATTATTATTTATTATTTTTTTCATGTACTTCTTATTTTAAGAAAAATGCATGTTCGATTTGCCAGCAAAAATTCAAGTGTCAACAAAATAAGGACTTTTATTTGTGTTTTTATCAAATGGATGAAAATTTGTGTGTAAAATTTATGAGAAAACCCACTATTTTCATATTAACAGGAGGAGAGATTCATTCAATTAGAGATAGAGAAGTATCATGAGTGACAAATAGGGTTATATACTTATTGGTTCATCGGTGGTGTAGTGCTCAATTGTAGTTGAGTAAACTTCCAAAATAGAACATTTTAGTGCAGAATGAACATTCTTTGCCAATTTTAAGATTAGTTGTGAAGTTGCTCAGCAGCTGTATAGTCCTTGCCTTATACATATTGGTTGCAACCATTAATTTCAATATGGCTGCCGGTGGGATCATCCCAATGCACACGCACCCGGGCAGCTCAGAGGTCCTCATCATCCTTCTAGAGTCAATCTGTCTAGGGTTCATCTCGTCATCGGCAAACACCGTCTACTCGAAGAACCTCTATTGAGAGGATAGCATGATTTTCACTTGAGGGCTATTACACTTCCAATTGGATGCTGGTAAAGGTCCAGCTCTTGCCATAGCTTCAGCAATCCAAACCCTGTGCTTCAAATCTTGGACCTTGCTCTGTTCAATTGGAGGCCAACACTTTCCTTAATGATGCTCAGGTTAAGAAGCTTAAGGGTGTTCTTGGTGGCACTAGCTAGGTGGTTTATTTCATTTTAGTAGAAATACCATCCACCGAAGAATACCACATTTTCAATCCTCTTCAAAAAAAGGATAAAAAAGAAGAAGAGGAAAATAATAATTTGGCTTATATGCTCATCGTCAATGGCTTTCCATGGATTTTTCCTTAAGGCTGTATTTGGTTTGCCTGTGGGGCTAACGGACCAATTTATTGAGATGAACTTTTCTATGCATAACAAAATGAAGAGGATTGTCATGTGAATTATGTGCAAATTCTATACTGAAGCCCCGGCTTTACACTTATTTCTTTTTCTAAGCCCACTAAAATTTTGTCGCCGATCACTTATACAATGAGCAAGGATTGACCATATTTGGATCATATGAACCTAGCTCACATTCACCAGTAAATCAGGTGGATTCAATGTGGGATCCACTTCATCTAATGGTGCATGGGAGATGGCTCACATTCACCGGGTGCATCTAACATTTTTCCTTCTACATCACTTGATGTGCATTAAGAGTGTTGAGGTGTTGCAGTTTGATTGGCTGTTCGACTAGAAGTTCATAAAATTTCAAATGCGAGTACCTTTTTAATCCATTCTTGGATTTCTGCAACTCTCACGCCTTTGGAAAGCTCGGGACTCGTAGTCATTAGATATAAGTTTTGTTCAGTTTAGATCCATGGGTTTTGGATGTAGGTGAATGATCTCTTTTTTGAAAGCATACAATAAGCGTAGATACTCCGGAAGTTTTGGGGTGAGACGAGCTAATTCAAAGAAATTACACAAGCATTAAACTTCAAACGTGAGTTTAGCGTGCATATGTATATATAAACACTCGCGTAATTTGCTTTTGATATTCAGTTTAGCATACCTTTGATGCTAGCTAATATCTAATCTTAGCAAATATCTAATTCACATATCAAATACTAATCCATAATTTGATAATAATTTTCTATCAATTTACAAAAATTAAAAATTATTTATGTATATGTATTCTTTTTAATTATTTATATATATGTATATATAATTAGATGAATGATCAAAGATATATGATAGGTTATAATTCCACGTATTTTATAGGTTATAATTCCATGTACCTCACAATTTATGTGGACAAAATCCTTTAACCTAAGTAGCACGACACGCGACACGACACGACACGACACGTTGACACGTCATTTCTAAAAATAGAGAATTCGACACGTTGTATATAAAATGAATATTTTTATTTTTAATTAATTTAATTCAAATTCAGTTCAAAATTATTTTTTAATCTTATTTATTTATTTTTCCGATTAAAAAAAAATCCCCACTAAGGTCCACCCCACTCTCCTTTCCCTCGTCCATTCCCCCCCTCCCCAAATTTATTTTTCTTTCCCTCCCCACCATCGTCCATTTCCCCCACCCCCAAATTTATTTTTCTTTCCCTCCTCACCACTGACAGACAGGTTGTCCCTGTCACTTGCCCTCCCCCAAAATACGTGATGGCCCATCAGTGTCCCCCTTTTTTTTTATAATTATTTTTGAGTTTACTATCAAAAACCCTAGCTTTACCTCCTCCTCCTCGCTGCTCGCCGCACAACCCTTCCTCTTCTCCTCCTCTCAATCCTTCTCCTTCCTCGCCGCTTGCCGCACGACCCCCTTCCTCTCCTCTTCCTCTTGATCCTTCTCCTCTCCTCCTCGCCGCACAACCGCCTTCCTCTCATCTTCCTCTCGCCTTTGACCCTTTCTCCCTTGCAGCTACAACCTCGTCGGATCCATCACAGCATCACAGTGACAGCCCTCGCCTCAGTCTATGCTCTTTCTCTGGCTGTCTCTCGCCACCGCAGGCTCGCCATCGCTTCCACCCTCCATCGTCTTTTGGACACGCGTGTCCAAACATGTCAGGCAAAAGTTGACCACGTGTCAGAAAATCCGACATGCGTTGACCGCATGTCCGATTGTGTCCAAGTGTGTCGACGTGTCCGACACGCTCCGACACGTGTCAGACACGACACGGAATCACGGGCAACTTGTCCGTGCTTCATAGCCTATAACTAGTAGATTTCCATTTCTATAGTTCTTAAGAATAAAGCCGTACATATGGCATCATGTCGATCATCGGTATTATTTATATATAGATTATTTTGATTATCAAACTGTTCATCTGAAGGGCATCTATAAAGAAAAATCAAATGCTCAAAAAGTTATTCCACAATGAAAGTTACGTTACATGATTACATGTACTTTGTAGTACATTTTTAAAAGTAACTGTTTATGTATACCTAGATACTATTATGAAAGATCTGTATGTAACTAATAAATGATCAAAGATTTATGGCAGGTTTTATCCCATCCATTTCACAATTAAGGGAAAATTCCAAAGAAGGATCCAAAGTAAATCTATTTTCTCAAATAAGGATTCAAAGTAAACTTTGTGTCAGATAAGGACTCAAAGTAAACTCATTATCTCGAATAAGGACCCGAAGTAAATTTTGTGTCAAATAAGGACCCGAAATAATCAACTTAATCTCTATTGAGGACCTTGGCTCACCGGCAAACATTTTCCAGCGATTAAAATAGGGGCAATTTTGTTAGAAATTTATGATTGGAAAAAATGGAAAATTCTAAATTAATTTAGGTTATTCATGTAGATGTTTATGTTTTCTTCTTTCTTCTCCCTCGCCGCTCCTCAACCAAATCGCTGCCTGATCATCATTGCAACTTGATTCTCGTCACTCCTCACCCTGCTCGATTCTCATCGCTTCTCACCTGCCCCTTGCAAGCATCGGTCTATTGTTCACCATCATCTCTTCTTTCTATCGACAGCCTCTTGTAAATTTTGTCAAGACGGCTCCCTACGCTGGTAAGCTCGGCCGAGTCGTGGAGGCGATGGCCATGGGAATCTGCACCGCATAGAACGCTCCCTTGGGGCCGTACTGTCCCTCTTCTCTCTCCTCTGTTGCGGTCCCGCTCCCGGTTCTTGCTCAGGGGTCGCCGATACTCGTTTGCTCTGGGTCAGAGCTGAGATGGTTCCAAGGTCTCTGCTTTTCTTTTGATATAATCTCTGTCATGAGAAATTCTGTCTGGCTATATGTTTTCGCTGTACTTGTAGCTGATTGGATAGCTAAAAGGCCATTGTTTTGTGCCTCTGTGCATAAAGTTCGTGTCTCTGTGTGTATGTGTGTGTTCGGCATTGTCACTTAGGTGTTTGCTTGGTTATCATCTCATAGTTGCTGTTGTTGTGCTTTTGCCATTGCAACTTTGGCAGAAATTGTTGCTAGTTCACTCGTGTGTGAGCGAGTATTGTAGTTTTGTGGCGATTTTTGGCCTAGAAATTTTAGGATGACAGGACAGTGCGGTTCTTGCTGTGCTGTTAGATTTGAGGTTCTCAAGGCGAAGTAGATGTATGTGGGAGGAAATTGCGTATCTACGTTCTCTTTTTCGTATCCACACTGCAAGTTGGCTTGTGCAATCTTGAGTGAAATGCTAGAGTATTCAAAGTATTTTAGGCAGGCAGGAAAACTTTTGAGGACAGGCTTTGGAGCAGTCATCCCCGTGAATTGGTAATTAAGTTGTTTCTTTTTTATAACTATAACCCAGCTGCTTTGCTAGTCAAGCAAAAAAAGAAAATAAGAAAATTTTGAAGGGACCTAATAAGAGAAGGAAAATCTGGATGACCGGAGGTAGGGATGATATTGCTAAGACAACGGGGTTTGCAATTGATTCGTGATATTATAGATGAAATCAAAACTCCGGCTGTCTGTGGTGATTAGTTATGAATTCAACAAGTATTGGCTGATTTCTTGTTAAATACGGTGAGACATGCTCCATCTCTAAAAGGTTGGGTGGAGATCCACATTCATCCAAGTTTGAAGCAAACTGCTGAAGGACTAACACTTGTGCACGAGGAATTTAATTTTCCTTTGATAGGTTTCTATCTGTTTTGAGGATGTTCTGTGAATAATGCATTGTCCTATTTGGAGATGGTTACTTGATATGGCTTGCTTTTTAAAATTTTGTCTCTGTTAACTCTAAAGCACCACTTAATACTATCAAAACAAAGCTTTTACATTGAGCTCAAAACTTATCATACTAATGAACCAAATCCCTCAAATCCTTCATTTCTCTGGTTTTTATGAAATAATTTGTGACTTCACATAAAAAAAATTGAACCTAATTCAATTGTCCTATATTTTGTGATAATCTAATATTCATTGGTAAATGATAAGCAACTATCTTCTCATCACTTATCAGGGTTCTCTATTTTTATGAATTCAAGCTTATGTGATGCAAGACAATGGATTGATCTCAATGCTACTGTGAGAGAAGTTGTTTACTACACAGCTCAACTACAATTGCCAAACTCCATACCAGTATATGAGAAGAGGGAAATGGCAAAAATGGCAATAAGGGCTATGGGACTACAAATGCCATGGACATAAAAATTTGAGGTTGAGGGACCAAAGGACTAAGTGATGGTCAAAAGAGAAGAGTTAGCATTTGCCTGAAGCTTGTCACCTGCTTGAAGCTTCTCTTCCTTCACGAAACCAACCAGTGGACTCGACCATCCTATTATGTCGTGAGCAAAATAACCATCTTTGATCAAAGAGATGGAACCCAAAGAACTATAATCGCATCAATTCATTAGCTCAGTAGTGGAGTCTTTCAACTTTTATTGGGTGCTTTAGATTGGTTGTAGTAGAGGATGGGATGTGATAACTGCATATGATCAGTGGGAGTTTGTTTTGTAAATTCAATTGTTTCTTCTCTTTCTTGTAGCATTGTGCGCGCTATATGTGCACATATTAAAGTTGTAAACTCATATTTTGTTATCTCTTTTTGGAATGGAAATATTGAAGTTCAATTAACTCAAGTGTTCAATGATGAATTAATGATGATGCTTTTTGGTACTACAAGCTGTATTTGGTTTCATTTGAGTCGGATATTCTATATTTTGTTGTGTATCGAGCTCAAGCTTTGACAGAGCCCATTGACGTTCTATATTTTTCTTTGGCCTATACTATAATGCATTTTAATTGGGTGTGTTGTTAGACTGCTGTGTTCGTTGCTCTTCGTAGGTCATTTTTTTATGCTATTGTTTTATATTTTCTTTTTTCTCGTTGGATTGATAAGCTCATGTAGATTTGTTGTGAGTACCACCATATTACAATGAAGTGCTGGGACATTCCATAGCAAATTAAATAGCACTAGATAAACTTGAATTGAGACATCCCAACACAAGAAATCTTTTCAACAAAATTTATCTACACATATTTTAAGATGCTTCCAAAATAGATCCATTCATATCAACCAACAATAAAACAAAAAGAGTTTGTGTTTATTGGTCTTGTTGCTCTTGTGTATCTCCAAAAAAGCTGCTCATCTTTGACCACTTAAAAGTTGAGGTCCTTACATCTTTCTCTTTACCTGCGCTTGAAACACAAAATAAATCATTAGTTAAAATAAAGTCAAGTATAAGTAAGAACAATTTTATGACCAAGTCAAGCATAAATAACTACCTTTATCTTCTCTCTTCCCATAGATAATATTGAGCTTGAGATTTTGCCAAAAATTGACTCAAGCAATTCCTCGATCTCAAGTTAACATGTTGGGTCTGAGGGAGTGCTTTCTACCACATCTTGTGAACATGAGGCAACCATAAAATCTACTGGGTTTGATGTTGCTGTTACTGATGCTACTAGTGGATTTTTACAATGATACCTGTTATGGCCTAAACCATCACATTTTCCACAAGTACTTGTGGTATTTTGCCTCTTCAACTTTGTTCCCACCGGCTCTTGCACAACTTTTTTCTTTATTGTCTTCAAATTTCTATCAGTTGTTTCATTCACTGATTTTTTTTTCCTTTGTTTCTTCCTTCTGCCAACTTGCTTGGGCACATCTGGTGGGAGTGATGGCTCTCTAGCAAGCCACGTGTCTTTAGAATCTACAACATGCACAACATGGCTATATATTTGCATGAATGTTTTTTTTACTAAAACTTGTGTGAACCCATTTTTCAAATTCTTCCCTCATGTATATAAGAGCCGCCACAACATGACAACAAGGAATCCCGCTGATGTCCCATCTTCTATAGCTACAAGATCTGTCTAATATTAACAACTCTCTTGTCTCCATATGGCCCACTTAATTCAAATTCATCCTCTCCATTCTAGGTTGGAATCCATGATGCCGAAAACTGTTTTTGAAGATCTAATATCTTCTGGATATTAGGACAGATCACACCAGTGTATTTGGTCATCCCATCCCTTTGCTTATGAATTCTCTCCATGAGCTGCGCTCTTATAGTTTCAAGCATTGTGATGATAGGCTTGTCCCTTGCATTAATGATGCTTCTGTTGAAACTTTCACATCAGTTGTTCAAGGAAATGTCACATTTTGAACTTGTCCTAAAGTAGGACTTGCTCCATTGTACTGGAGGCATCTGGGATAACCAATCATAAGCTTTCTCATCAACTGCTTTCAATCGTGCCATTGCCAAGTCAAAACCACATACTCTAGTTACCATGGCAGCCTTCCAAAGAAGCTTTTTAAGTTCTACTCCTTTGTGATGTAGTTTAAAGTTTTCATAAAGATGCCTTAAGCAAAATCTATGTTCTACTTCGGGCATTAGATGTGCTAATCCTTGCACTAATCCCTTTTGTTTGCCACACAAAAAAATCCAGTACTTTGAATTTTCAGGGTCTGTAATTCACAAGTCTTCTGCAATCAAACTAATAAACTAGTGCCATGTCTTGTATGTTTCTTGTCCGACAACTGCCCATGCAAAGGGATACATCTTGATTGTTGCCATCTACGCCCACCGCTGCTAGAAGTATCCCCTTATAGCCTGATGACAAATGGCAACCATCGAATCCCACAAAGCGCCTACATCCTTCTACAAAGCCCCTCCTTAATGCATCCAAACAAATGTAGACTCCCTTAAACTTGAATTCGTCTTGACATTGCTCAGTCTTGATTATACATGTGGATCCTGGGTTGGTATCAAGAAGTGCTTGGCAATAGCTCCTAAGCATCCAAAATTGCTCCTCCTCATTCCCCGTGATCATACTCATTGCTATTGCTCTAGCTCTATAAACCATTGTCCTTGACAACTTCAAACATTCTCAAACTCCTTTGTTTTTTTCATTGAAGCACCTGGCCATGTAGGATTGTTTCTCAGCCTATCATAGTACTTATTTGCTAGCCATTTAGTACTTATCTAAGGAACTTGTAGTGTTCTATTACATGTATGTACTGAGTTGAAGGTTTTGACTTGTAAAGTATGCTCCCTTTGCACTTTAGAGGCATATATGAGCCAATCACAGCCCTCCGAGCACACTGCCCTCAACTTATTAAGTGTATTTTTAACAAACCTCACCTTTCTCCCACTTTTTTTATGGCATGGTTCCTAATAGCTTCTCTAAATTCCTTCGCATTATTAAAGCACATCCCCAACTTGAAGGTAGGATTTTCCATATCAACCTCAGCATTGAACTCAGGATGCCTATACTCATTTTCACTATTCTTGTTCAAGAAATCTGCATCATCAGCTAACACATCTACATATAGACTGATATCTCCAATCTCCATATCCCTCTCCATTGAACCATCATCATCTACACATCTAGTTCGTATACATAACTCATCAAGATCAATTAAGGGAAACCCATCTTCTTCAGCACCCTCAGCATCCTTACCATGCCTACTATCATACATGGAATAGTTCACTTCTTCACATCCCTCAATTGGTGAAAAGTGGAAGCAAAAAATAACATTAATATACTCTTATGCATAATACACACTAGGGAAAAACAAAACAAAAACTTTAAAAAGAAATTGCAATACATCTGTACCACACTACTATTAATGAAAGAAAATTAGTCACACTAGTGACCACGTACCACACTTTTATTAGATACCATTTGTCACAAAAAAAAAAAAAAACAAAATTGTGCATTATTGGCTTAAAATGTTTTTGTGCTAATGATTTGGTAATACACATTAGGACTCATGTGGGCACGAAAGTGCTACTGCTATGGTGACAGACCATATCCTAAGTATGGTCCTTCGTAGCAAGAGCATCATAAAAAACCTACACCTTTTATTAGTGATTTATCCTTGGTATGGTCAATGTATTATAGCTCAAAAATCATCAAAAACTAACATTTATATTTTAGGACATGCCATGAGCTCTAGCTATTAACGATAAAGTATACACCAAAAAAAAAAATGAAACAATGGAAAAGCATTAAAAAATTGCAAAAAAGAGACCACCGCCACTGGTACATAGGATCACAACACAGCATATCCAATTAAAAAAATCATAGTGGACGCAACTCATATGCATTGATTCGGACAAAATGAGACATTCACTCAAAAATCCATCAAAACAAGTAAAAACAATACTATAAAACAGAACTCTCTTGTACCATCACCGTCGTCACTGCCATCCATGTGATATTCCATCACATGCCCACACCTTGTCGCCATGTTGCTTCAATGAGCCACAAACACTTTCTATTTGACGAACGAATGATTGGGTACACCAATTTGAATGAAACTAACCATGGTTGAATGTGAGTGCAAATTGAAATAAATGGAAAACCTGGAAAAAGATGATGGAGAATTGGGCTTTATACACAAGCTTTGTCTACATTTTGCCGGTTTAACGTGAGTGAATTCTAAGATGGAAAAACTAACCTTGATTGATGGGGAGGTGGGCCTGCTCGAGCTTTGTGCTTTGTGCAAGGGAAAAATGGAGGATTTGCATTGTACTATGAAGGCCTGCTTCAATGCGGCTGCCAAGAACGTCAAACTGTTGGCACAGGACTTTGTCACCGAGATGGACCACAACCGGGATGGCGTCGTGTGCCTCTCGGAGTTTCTTTCCTTCATGAAGGTCAATGGCTATGTGAGGATGAGCAACCCTTACTTGTTCAAGGAGCTGAACGCGAGTGGCACGGGAAAGCTCAGCTTTGATGAAGCCATCACATTTTTCTACATTGCCACAAGTGCTAGGCCTCTATGTGATGGGTGTGGGTGCCTTGCACTGGGGATGTTCTTCACGTGTGTGAAGTGCTTCAAGGACACCGGTGAGGCCGAGACGTTCAATCTATGTAGCGATTGCTTCTCCCACGACAACTACATGCACCCGCACAGCAAACAAAGAAAGAAGAATCTGGTTTTCTTCTTGTTTTTGAATTCGTGCCTCAACCGACGGAGAATTTAGGTCTTCGACTTTACGGAGGATGGGTACAAGGAATGGGGAGAACTTCAGCCTTTGACTTTGCAGAGGATGAGTATAAGGAATGGGGATATCGTAGAAAACCTAGGGTTTTTTTGTTTCTGTTTTAGGATTTGTTAATTTTTCCCTAGATTTTTTTTGGACAAAATTGCCCAAACTCCGATCATCGGAAATGTCACATGCTTGATAGTCGGGGAATATTTGGTTGACCAGCAAGCTCAAGTTCTTATTTGGAATTGATTCAACCACTTTGGGTCTTTATTTGAGACAATGGGTCTACTTTAGGTCTTTATCTGATACAAAGTTCATTTCGAGTCCTTATTTGAGAAAATTGGTCCACTTCAGGTCCTTATTTGAAATTTTCCCCACAATTAATACACACAAAGTAGTATAACTGGTATGATTCCAATTACTTGATGGTTCACAAGGATAAATCCGACATTTGGTATCATTCTCATCACTGAAATTTTGTATATATAGATTTTTTCTTTAAATAATCGTTTATCTCTCATTCCGTGACAAAAGATATATTACATGATTGTGTGTATTTTGGTAATAATCGTTGAAGATAATTTTTTATATAGATTACATTTTGAAACACCTGGAGGCTGAATGTTTAAGTTGAAGGAAAAAAAAAATTCTGAATCTAAATTATAAAACAAAACGCTAAAAAAACTAATTTTAAAAAAGTTATATTCCAAGATTGAGCATACTTTGGTAGTGAATGTTCAAAAAATTTGTTTACGTATGTGCAAATTCAATTTTGAGGTATCTATAGGCTGAAATTTTAAATTGATCAAATCATACTATAAATAGATCTTTGGTAACAAGGTATGGAAACCCAATACATAGTAATTGTTCAAATTGAGGAAATACATTCAGTATCACATTGGCCCCGCTACAAACAATCAAATCAAATTCATCAATCACTGCTCTTGTTCAGTATAATTGACTCCATCCCAATTACCGTCGGGATGAAAGATGATAGGTCCATAAGTGGATTTGACCATTTGGTATAGCAGGGGAAGTTGTAGTCGTGCGAATAAAGCCACGGGAAGAGAGGCCAACAAGGTAATGGGAATGGGAACCCACTCCAATCTCTTGTGCAGCACCACTGTGAGAGTTGCAGCGAAGGCCACCAGCATGAAAGCCAAGGAGAGGAAGAGAAAACAAAGGCCCATTATGATCTTCTTAGGCAACGATTCAAGAAAGTCTTCCCACTCATACCGCGAAGTTAAGATGGCTAGGAATAGCAAAATGGCCATCATGGAGGAGAACAAACCTAACGCATCTGAAATTGCGAAAACCAAGAGAGAATCTTGTCCTAACAATAAGGGTACTCCAGTATTGTTGTCATTGCCTCCAGGAACAGTGAATGCAGCAGCGAACAATACTGTGGCAACTAGAGTTGAGACAAGCATACATGAATTTGCTGTGTCCTTCACCCACTTCTCTCCTTTCTCAAGCAACTCTTTGTGGTTCTTCTTGAATCCATCCCAATATGTCATTCCCCCTTGAAAGAAGTCTCTCGCGCGAGGGATAGCCCAGCTTTCCACAGCCTATGCATAACACCATAATTAGGAGTTTCAATAAATGGATAAAGTTTTTAAGATTTTCATAAAAACAAATGAGGGAACATCTCAAAGTGATTAAGACTTGCTTAGAGGTCAAGTCCGTCTTTGCTAGCAGAATTTCATTGGTCACTTTCTTCAGAGCTTCGATAATGATTTTGTGCTTCATTTTAGTCAAATAATATGTAAATGCAAAGCACTAGATACATTCTAATGATTCAAGTTTCATGAAATTTGGAGTCTTCTAGAAGAACTTATGGAAAAACTATCAAGAGCTAGTCAAGAAATCCGAGAATGAGACTTTTAGTATTTCTACGTGCTTTATTGAACCCCACGCATTGTATTTTGTTTCTAGAGTCATTTAAGCCAAGAGTCAATGGTACGACAACTCCAAGAACAATTGAAGAAATTTCATTGTTGGGACGTGACCATCCCCGTTACGGACCTAAAGAAGAAGACAACAGAGGAGATTGCCTCTTCCGTGACGTCTGTTCCAACGCAACCAGTGAAGAGGCTCCATTGTGCCATCATTAAAGGAATGGTGATTCTTATGATTTTGATGTCAAATTCAACATCTCGAAAAACTTCATCTATTGGCTTGAGACATGTTGAAAGAAAAAAAGGCACAACGTTTGTCCACTTGAGATGTTTTGTTCAACCGTGGTACTTGATTCGTACTCTTATTGGGAAAATTAACCAATATGTCTTAAAGCTACTGTATGACAATTCTAAACTTTTCAATTTTGCCAATTTAATCCTAAAGTTTTGTACAAAATTCCAATATAATCATTTTGGTTAATTACACTGAAAATTGCTAACATAGCGATCCAATCGTCACCAATCGTCCTCCGCAACACACTAACACGTTAATGACTTTAGATGAAAATTGGCCACAAGGACTACGTTAAAACATCATGTAAAGGTTTAGGACTAAATTGACCTAATTAAAAAATTTAGAATGACTTCTGTACAATAGGATTAAGACCGATCGAACAATTTTCTTCATTCATATTTCTCCTGTTTATTTTCTTTAGTTGGATTATATATGTTTTGCATTCTTCTAAAATCTGCAAATATGTTTTTATTTCTTTGATCAATTGATGCGATTGATTTGAGAGTTGTCTTGGTCTTCGTCATCCTGATTCATACACTAGAACCAACCCATCTTTCTTTTTATTTACCCTTATCATTTTTTCATTAATTTGTAGCGCACATATTTGTTTCTTTTAGAAAGAAAATTTCATTTTCAAGCATCCAACGGATGGTAGTCAAGTGCATTGCTAGTGGGAGTTACGTCTTCATATTGCATAATTGATTGTTCAAAAGTAAAATAATTAACATGCTACATGAAAGGATAGCTACGTAATAGGAAAAGACGCAACTCAACCTTTCAAGGTTAGCACAATTGGTTAGAAAGCAGGGGATTTTCAATTTGAAAACTGAAATCTAGTATTTCATATCCAATCAATTATATACACATGCCAAATGTTTGGATTTAACTAGGTTGAGAGGTTGATTATAAAGGTGTTCCATGGGTCTGTAGCGCTCTAGCAACATTGAGTGAGGGCGGCCAAGCCTTGTTGGTGGTCTGGCAAGGGTCGTTGCACTCAAAGCGACCCATGAGGGTTCCTAAACCTTGCTAGTGACAATTGGGGCGACTCTTTGTTCCTCTTCAATGATCTCTCTCTCTCTCTCTCTCTCTCTCTCTCTCTCTCTCTCTCTCTCTATTTTTTGACTCTTTTTTTTTTTTTTAATTCTAGTCATTTTTATTTTTACTTTTTGTGAGGTGGCACCTATCTGTGCCATATCAATGCCACTTGTGCAAAAAATAAAAGAAAATTAATAAAAAAAATGCCAATAAATTTTCCATCCATCAAAAATAGATGGAACAAACAAAAGGACTAACATAAAGAGCAAAGACAAGTTTTAGCACTTGTTAATCATGAATTCAAAGTTTTAGGACTCAATTGCAAAATTGACTCAAATTTTACGACTCTTGGTGTACATAGTTCTTTTTTTTTTTTTTTTTTTTTTTTTTAATGACGGAGTATAGAGAGTTGAAATGCAATAAAGGTAAATAAATAGTAAAAGCTTCATGATATCATTTTTTCAGACAATGGTTTGCATGAGTAAAACTTTAGTTGATAGCTAAATTAACTAATGAAAAGTGTTCTTGAATTAATAGCTAGTCAAACAAAAATAGTGGCCATAAAAGAACTTAGCTAACCTTTTGATTATACAACCACTGGGATTCGCCCCAGTGGCCACCCTTCCAACATGGAAGGGGGAGGTGAAGGGTTCAAATCCCCACCTTCTCAGGGGGATGGGGTGGGGACGGGGTGGGGATGCGTAAGTTTCGGAGTGGATTTCGACTCCCACGCCCGCAAGAGGCGGGGCAAAAGTCTGTAAATGAGTGTAGAGTAGGAATAGAGTATGACTGACCAAAAAAAAAAAAAAAAAAACCTTTTGATTATACGCGAGAGAGAGAGAGAGAGAGAGAGAGAAAGATTCAATTCATATTACCTTAATTAAATCATTACCCACCTACATACATTTAATTATATCTTAACTACACTATAATCTTAGAGTAGGAATAGAGTAGGACCGACAAAAAAAAAAAAAAAAAAAAAAAACTACACTATAATCTTAAATAAAATATGTAATACAACGGAACGAGAGAAAGAGAAGATTCAATTCATATTACCTTAATTAAATCATTACCCACCTATATACATTTAATTATATCTTAACTACACTATAATCTTAAATAAAATATGTAATGCAACGGAACGAGCAAAGCTATGGTGGAACTATAAGTAAAACTGATTTAAATGTTTTTGTTTGGGCTCCACGTGAGATAAATGGGTTATACATTAAATGATATGCATAATAATCCCCTAATTGCATCATGGCAGACACCCATATAAAGAGTCGATCAAATTTAAGAAAGAGTCACTAGGATTAGATTAAAGTGGTGGATCATAGTTACATTGGTAAATTGAAATGCAATTTAATTATGATTAGTCTCAGTCAATTTTCAATGTCCCAATTTCCCTTGTCAGTCTCCCTTATTTTCTATAAATTGGCGATGTAGTGTGGTTTCTCAACTTACCTTATTAATTTGGTTTACATGGCAAAGGAGTTTCTTCTTCTCATCGTGGTCTTGGATTCAAGTCATAATGGAAGCATTTTAGGAGACGCGGGACCCCGGAGTGCCATAAGTTGACACAAAGGGACACTTAAGTGTCAAAACTTACAAAAGTGACACTTAAGTGCCAAAATTGGAGAGAAATGGATCCTTAAGTTCACTTTGGCCAAAATTCGGCCAAAACACTAACGTGTCAATTTTCCGGCAAAATGAGTACAAAACAACGTCGTTTTGGTGTTGACGTGGTAAAATATTTAATATAACAATTAATTAAATTAAATTAAAAACTAAATTTATTTAAAATATTTAAAAATACAAATACAAATACAAATACAAATATTAAAAAATTTAAAAATTTTAAAAATTTTAAAAAAATTAAAAAAATTAGAAAAAGAGAGGTGGCTGAGGGCTTAGCCCTCACCCATGGCATCTTTCTTTTAAAAAAAAAAAAAATTATTTATATTTTTTAAATTTTTTAATATTTATTTATATTTGTATTTGTATTTTAAATGTTTTAAATAAATTTAGTTTTAAATTAATTTTAATTCATTTTTATATTAAATTTTTTATCACGTCAGCGTGCAAAATGACGCCGTTTTTGCACTCGTTTACGTTAGCGTTTTGGCCGAATTTTGGCTGGAGTGGCACTTAAGTGATCAATTTCTCTCCAATTTTGATGCTTAAGTGTCATTTTCGCAAGTTTTAGCACTTAAGTATCCCTTTATGTTAACTTATGGCACTTGAAGCGATCTTTTACTCATTTTAAGAGTAAAATCTTGAATGCACCAAACTGATGTAGGGTAATTCGCCCTTAAAATCACCCAAGAAGGTAGACTTTGTGGTGCGCAAAAGCTTGACTGAATATCGCTCAACCGCTTTAAAAAAAATGTTCAATGTATATTCTCGATTATCTAATAAAATTTCTAGCCATCCTATTTTTAAAAAATTGTCAAGAACATATAACATTTATCATTAAGCGCAGCTATAAATTATATGAAAAGAAAGATATTTACCTTGTACCACTGGACTTCTCTTTGTATTTGAAAAGCTACACCGGAGACATTAGTTATGTGGCCCGAATTAGGTTCGTAACTTGCTGCTGCGTGCAACATATGCAACGATTCTTCCCATGTGGGCGCTGGAACTAATGACGACTTATTAGTTGAGCTTACCTTCAAAAACAGTCTGAGAGTCCTTTCTTTGCGATAATACACTGCACTTGTCCTCAAAATCTCAACACAAGTCAACTTCGCATCTGGGAAAAACTGAATAAGTAGCTTCATGATTTCACTGATTCCGTGCATTGAAGCTTTCATCAACAATTCTCCATTATGGCAAAAATCAATGATCTCGGTAGTTTTAATATCAGAGATCGCAATGCAAACTTGTTTGGCCAACTTAATTGCCATCATGTGTCTCAGCTTCACCTCGTGAACTCTCTTTAAAATAGGAACTACGAAATGTCAAAAACAAACGAAAAAAGAAAATGAAAAACGAAGGGGCTTGCAATTGGATTAAGAAAAAGTTCTTCTCTGGTATTCAATCCTCAAATGCAAACGGTGAGTTTGAGTAATTGCTGATGCAAAAGTACAAAAAAGATATAAAATCATTTTTGGCATTTTCAAAGAAAAAGTTTATATCATGTCAGGAGGAAAATATTAATTGGATTTGAAGAAAGTAGAAGTGATTAGAGGGTAACTGAAGAAAGAGATCCTCCTTGAAGTTCAAACGAGGCTTTATAATGTTAATCATAATAAAGAGAACATAATTATAAGACTTAACCTGATAAAACAGCTCTAGAGATAACCACGCCAATGACGTATGTCTAGCTATAGTAAAATGCAATAGTCTTTGCTTATTTAAGACTATTCTAGACAATATTATTCAAAAATGCTTTTAGCAGCTAGTAATAAAAAAATCACATTAATCGTACAAGCCACTGTACTGTTATTTATGCTCAGTCAAACAATTTTTTTGTTTTTCCATTCTATCTGTCTCTAGCAATTTCAAAACTTCCACATAAGGTCACATAATGGCATGTGACGTTTCCTAACGTAGTGATTGGAGTTGACTATATTCAAAAATCACTTTTAATTTGATAAAAACTAGAGCTGGCAAAATGAGTCATATATGAGTCAAGCGAAAGTTAAATATGAGTTAGAAATGGGTTTGAGAAAGTAAAGCAAAAAAAGAAATGGGTCAAAATGGGTTATTAGGAAACTCACTTTGAACCCATGGCCTTCTTTAACTTTATAAAATGTTTTTTTCTTTTATAAAAAATCGAAATTATAATTATTTTTCATATTTCAATTGTTTTCTTTTCTTTTTCATCTTCTTTTTTCTTTCTTTTTCTTCCTTCCTTAGCCGGCGGCTAGCAGCGCGACTACCAGCCGCCGCCCGACGAGAGGCCAAGTGAGGCTTAAGCTCGCCGGCGGTCGCCGACGACGGCAAGGCTCGAGCCTCGCCGGATCCGGCGAGACTCGAGCTCACCGACGTCGGGCGGGGCCTCGACCTCGCTAGATCGATGAGATTGAGCCTTGCTCGATGCCGGCGAGCCTCAACCTCGCCGGATCCGGCGAGGCTCGAGCCTCGTCGACGATTAGCAAGACTTGAGCTCGTCGGCGCCAAATCGACGAGATTAAACCCCACTCAACGCCGTTGAGCTCGATCTCACCCGTGGTCGGTCGCCAGCAGTCGTCGTAGCCAACGGCTAGCCGAAGAAGAAGAAAAAGAAAAGAAAAAAGAAAAAATTAAAAATTATTTAAAATTATATTTAAAAATTTAAAAATTCGATTTTTTTAAAAATATTTTAAAAAGAATTATAAAAATTTTCCATTAAATTTGTATCGCATAAAAATTGTTAAAAAATTGTTATTACATAAAAATGTTTTAACAATACTTTTTTCTTTTCTTTTCTTTTTTTTTATAAAAAAAAATCATAAAAATGAGCTTTTTAGGTTTAGTTAATAGTTCACACAAGCAGTGGGCTACTACAAATTATTTTCCATATTATGGTAAAGAATGAAGTGGGACCTTTTTCTACTTACAAAAGAAGCAAAGGCAAACAAGCCATAGACTTTTAGTTGGAAACAAAGGGACAGAGATAATGGAAGCGTACCTACAATTTTGGCAACGTTCCAAAGTGACTTTGTAAGACATTGAAGCACTACAATCAGGTTGCAGAGAAAAAAATGTCACTAGATATGAAATCATTGTAATACTTCATAATCGGTTTGTCATATTGTTCAATCAATTAAGTAATATGATGCTTATGCACTTGGTTGAATTATATATGGTTCTCAAGGGACGGCTGATACATAAAGTAGTTCGATTTCAGGCCATTAGTCAAGTAAATCAAGGTTGAGGACCCAGAATATGTCCTACAAAGAAACGTTCATTTACCTTTTCTTTTGCTAGTACGGAGGGAATCAATCTAAGAAAATTGACTTAAAGTCCAAAATCATGAAAGGTCCTAAGATAATGCCAAACAGCAAAAATGCATACCCACCCAGATCTAAATTTTTATCTGTTGGTTTGTAGTTCAGGTCCACCGGAATACCTTCAGTTCAGAAACAAAAGAGCAGATGATGAACCAGGTATGATCTTCTTGAAGAGAATCAGTAATGAAGTGATGCGAGTGTAGAAAGTACAGACATTTGTATATCAATGCTTCCAAAACACTGAGCCTGGTTCCACTGAGAAAGTAAGACTCCTTCCTTGCCAAAACGTCCAGTATGGATAGGGTGTCGTTCCGTGTGGTTTTCATGGTAAGTAAGCGAGGGTACTGCCCAACTAGATAAAGGACGATATCTATCCGAATTGACCAGCAAATGTTCATCAGGAAAATAAGCTAAGTCTAGAATGAAGGAAATAACAGATGGAATTGAGAAAAAGAACGATGGTGATCTTACCAAGATGAGCAGCATAGATGAGATCTATAATGGTGGTAATGGCAGAGGAACTGCTGAAGGGATTACCTGGCCCATCGACTGTTGTACGTTCCGCTAGGAACCAGACAATCTCCTTATGCATAGAAGCTTCCATAGCAGATATACTCAAAGGAACGCGTCCTTCATTATCTGCAAGTTGCGTCAACTTAGGATGACTTCCAACTAATGCCTCGACCATCCTTATCCTTCCACACAGGACAGCATTGTGGAGAGCTGTGCGGCCATCACAATCAACCATTTCAAACGCTTTCGGATCCTGACACAAGAGCTCAACCAAGTTCACCAAAAATTGGTCTTGTGCACTCAAAGCAGCTATGTGAAGCACTGTTTCTGATCTGCTTGTTATTTTGACCGTCTTTGAAGCAGCATCTCGTTCGAAAAATCTTGTAGCAAATTCCCAATCGCCCCTGAATGCAGCTCGAATCAATGGTCGGTAATAGCGTGCATCCACTTCCTCTTCAGAATTTTCTGCAATAGATGCACACTTTTCAGATCATTCAGTTAATACTTTTATCCTTGCTGACATTTAGAAGTGTCCCAAAAAAGAAAATTTTCATGAAGATTAGCCCCAAACATTAATTTCACACTGAAAATAACTCTTTTGAGGGATAACGCATCTGACGCACCTCCAGATTGGAAAGAAGCTGATCCAACGCTTGCTAAAACATTTTCAATATCTGCAGGAGAAAGAGTGAGCACTAAGTTCTTCGCATACTTTTTTTTTCCCCTTATTCTGGCCAAGGTCAGCATTATGTTTGTTTGGTGATAAAGAAAATAAAAAGACCATGAGAAAATACAAGTTCAAGCATATTTGGGACTCCATCGATTATGCCATATTCTTTCTCGGTTGGAACTTGAACATGTACCTGCTGCTGTTTTTGCATGATTCGAGCTTCCTTGTTCTTCACTTGGTTGCGGTGACATTGGGTTGCTCTCCTGGTTATAGTCTTTCAACAACAAAGTAAACGGAGAATGCAATATGAGGCTTTCGACTTTCCTAGAAAGTTGAAGCTCTGACGTCAATCGGCTTAAGTTGCGAGGGCCTGTTATATCATGTGGTTCTCGTTGATGAAAAGTCTGTCAGCGATGGAAAAATATAACTCTAGTTACACGAAAATTAATTTAGGTTAAATATGACACAAATTTATAAATTTTAGATTTTGTATAGTATTAAAAATTAAAAAATAGAGAAATTATCTTAGTTCTTTCGAGCTTGCTTCTCTCTCCTCCCTCTGTTTCCACTGCTGACCGAAGTCAACTGTGGTGCGCAATGATTCTCTCACGGTGGATGGGACTCACATAAAAATGAATAGCAACTATATATTTTAAACTAATTTTTTAATTAAAACTTTTTATTATTATATTCGGGAACAGGGATTCGGACCCTAATCCCGGTTCGAACTGATAACCCGATCCACCCACTGGGGTATCACTCGCTTCAAATTAAAAAATAATTTTTAAATATTTTTTATTCTTTTATTTTTCTATTTTCTCTTCTTCACCCTGTTCTCTCCTTCCCGAAGCACCCCTCCCCCTCGCGCTCTTCTTCACCGAAGCTCCTCACCCGAACCGACACCACTTAGACAAGCCCTCGCCGGCGCTCAGGACACCGCCGAGCTACCACCCAGCGTCGTCCACTCCGAACGCCACTCGTCGGCCGGCCTCCCCGCCGCCGGCCGAGAGCCACACCACGGCCAAACATCGAACAAACTAGGGCGACGATGGAAACGTGGCGAACGACTACACGTTCGACGCCCAAGGTCGCCCAACACCACTGGAACATTCCCATAGATTACGGCGTGCACGGTCGACTCGATTTCGGCCAAAAACGGGAGGATGAAAACTTGATCTCGCTTAGCATTTCATCGAACGGGTGAAGGGGTCTCGCGAATCATGAGGTTTCCGGTTCAACTTCAACCAGGATTCTCGACGGGACTCTCGACAAACAAACAACGACACACACAGTAGCTGGAGAAAGGAGGGTTGGGGCCGGAGCTCGCGTGAGCTGGACGACCGTGAGCTCCGGCCCGGCACGCCCGAAAACAGGGCCAAAATGGGGTCGGGGCTTACCGGAGCTTCGGCGCGGGAAAGGAGGCACGGCGGCGGGTAGTCGGCCGCGATTCAGGCCCGGTGGCCGGCGGCCTCTGCTCCGACTCTCTTCCCTCGCTCTCACTCGCGGCTCTCTCGTCGGAACTCTCCCTCTCTTTCTGGAATTTTCAGCCGAAGAACCCCCCCTTCCCTTCTCGGTCCAACCTCTCCTCCCTTTTAAGCAGCGTCGCCAGCTGCTGCCAGCTTGCCCAGGCCGGTCGTGCCGCACGACATTCCCCGCTGCCCGTGCTCGTCGTACGCCGTCCTTGTGGAGAGAAGAAAAGAAAAAGGGGCCGGTCTAAGTCTGAAGTCTAGCCTGGCCCTGCCGCATTATTATTATTTTTAATTTGAATTAATTAATTTTTTTATGTATTTTCAAAAAATTTCTAAAAGTTAATACCAGTAATGCAATGCAGATGCTCCTAATGTCTATATGCGATGTAATTTAATAAAAATTATTTTTTATTTAGGGATTAGAAATTAATTCTTAATTTTCTTTGCGATTAAATCCTAAATAAATATATAAAATTTAGGTGTCACATATATATATATACATATATATAATTTGAATGTACATCTTCTTGAGATGATGCCCAATGCCACATAGACATTATCTCAAATTTTGAAGGCTCACATTGACATAAAACTATCAACCACATAACACCTAGATATAGAAGGAAAAAACTACATGGTGCGAATTCGGTGGACCGAAAATGATCCAACTCTTTAGGTAAGTTCATATCGTGAAAAATAAGTGATTTGAAAAATCCCTTTATTTGAATTTTACTTGTGCAATTATTTTTTTCTTTAAATTTAACAAATATGTGAATAATCTTACATATTGGCTGACCAATTTCTTTTTTCCAAGGTAGAAAATCCGACTAGCCCAGCCAATTTGGACCTTAATTTTAGGTCAGGATTGCCTTGGGTCCATCTCAATTCTCTTCGGGCATGTCTGCATAGATTTTTACTTTTCTCTTTTTACTTAATTTATATATTGTGATAACGCATTTTGGCTTTTTCTAGCTCGTAACACTTGATATTTTGACAATATATAGACATTGGCACTTAGATCATATGTAAAAATTTTCATGACCTTTTTATAAGTTGGATTATATTTAGTTTTTGGTGGAATTTTTTTTTTTTGAATAACACAAACAGAACAACTTTTGAAAAGTTTGGGATGATATGAATTAAAGAGCTTCAAATGTTACATTCCGTAGAGACTTACAAAGGCGTGATAAAAAGATAAATTACTAAGACTTAAATGGAAAATCGAATATATTCATTATAACATTGGTAATCTTTTAAGTACTTGTAAAATTTCGAAGAAGTTGGTGATTTGCTAATTTGATTTGATATGTGGAGGCCAAGAAAAAAAAGTGGAGCGAGGGCCAGTTCTGCAATCCCATGCTTTTGCGCACGACAACTTTGTCATGTTTCTCCTTAGCCGTTGGATTCAAGCGGTTTAATATCAGCCGTTCGATTAATATGTGTTGTCAGCATTTCTGGATCACTCCCGTTGGTGGAAAACTCGTGGAATTGCCCACTCAAGGGTACCAAAATCACGGCATTGCCCTTCCTTTGTTTATCGCCTGCTTCAATTTTTCTTCCACCGTCCCCTTCTTTCCAAACAACATACGTTAATAAAATTTGTAATCAGTACATTAACATTGTCGCAGTTTCTTTATATAAGCTGGTTTTTATAGAATGACACGTATTCAATTTTTATTTTTAGCATGTAGATATATTTCATAAATAGTTTATGCTCCCATTCTTAGATTATCCGTGTTTAAAAAAAAAAAGGCGTACATTGACCGTGTATGTAATATGTATTCTCTTCCAAGGGCTTTTATTTTGTACAATAACAAAATAATTTTTTTTTTTGCACAAATAGGTTTTAGATAATTTTTTTGGCACAAATAATTAAGATTTATTTTCTCTCTTGTTTTATTTTGTACAATGGCAATCTATATACATATATTTGGCGATGTTTATCGCCTGCCAAGGGGCCATGACTTCAATATTTATTGACTTGTGTATTGACTTCTCACTGGCCGGTTACCCCGCTTCTCATGATTTTAAGCAGCCATCCCATCTTTTATTTAAGAACGGTATCGCGAGCATGTGCCTTTAGCAAATATATAATGTAATCATCTTTTGTTTAAGAATGGTATTGGGGAGCATGCACATTTTTATTATTTTTTAATAAAAAATATTTGTTGTTTCCAGCGGTCTCTGACTTGAGTTGCATCGATCAAGTGCATTCACATGTTAGATTTGTAAATTTCTCCTCTCCTTTTGCTTCATAATTTTTTTTAAATAAAAAAAGGGATATACCTAAAGTGGCTGTCCATCTGTATGTTCATCAATTTTTCAACACCATCCATGTGTTTGCTTTTATCATAAGTTAACTGTGAACAAAAAACTATTAAACTTAAGTGACTTGATAACTCTAGTTCCAATTTAATATTGTATCTTGTCCGTATGGAGAACCAAGTGTTCGTCGCCGATTCATAAACAGATGATAAAAGAATCACTTTTCTCTTGAGCCACCAAAAAAGGCTAGCATGGCTTGAATGACATTAGAAAGAAGAAGAATAGAGCCTTCAATTAACTGGTTGTTATGATTATAAGTAGCCAATTTGCAAGCCTTTAGTCATATAATTCATCAACAAACTGAGCACCTCAGTTTTGTCAAGCATCAAAAACAAAAGTAAAGACCTCCTATTTGATAACTCTATCTCTATTTCTTACTATGGAGTTCATTCCATCCCCATATAGTTGACCCCATGATCAAGTCGAGTCATTGCCAAGTTAAGTTGCTTCTTGAGCTTGCAAAAGCTATTTGGGCGACTTAATTTACTAGGGGTGATCGGTTCCCGGTTCGGTCCGGTTCCAAGGTGGAACCGGGAACCGGACCGGGAGAATTGGTTCCCAATTTTGGGAACCGTGGACCGGACCGTTGGTCTTAGGACCGAGAACTGGACCGAACCATCGGTTCCGGTCAGGTCCGGTCCGGTCCAAAAGAATTGGCACTTTATTTTTTCACTAAAGAATAATCATTCACTAAAGAATAATCATGCTTCGGACCGATCAATCAAATTCGGTTTCCGAGCACTCTAATAAAACTACTCACACATGTTTCCACGTGCAAAATATTCAAACTTCACTTGTGTAAATATCAATCATAGTTTATGTGTTTCATGCTTGATTTTAAGCATAAAACCCATGACCAACGTGATTAAAGGTTGTGCTTGGCTTAGGTTTTATAGACAATCTCTCTTCTATACTTTGAATGTTTAGTCGATATGAGACTTTTTAAGGCTTGAAGTGCCTTGTCGTTTGCAAGTGAGGGGAGCAAGAGAGAGAGAGTGTGAGCATGAGGAGAGTTTTTTTCTATAAATAAAGAGTAACAACGAGAGTTTTTGTGGTCTCTTGGTTGTTACCTAAATTGTAATTCCAATTGCAATAAGTTTCATATATAATATTAATATATTATATGTGTTTATATATTATATGAATATAAATTATATATAAAAAAATTCGGTCCGGTCCGGTCGGTCCGGTCGGTCCGGTTCCCACCTTGGAACCGGGAACCGGACCAACCGGCCACCGGTTCCAAGATTAGGAACTGGGAACCGGACCGCCGACCATGGGAACCACCCAAAACCGGCCGGTCCGGTCCGGTTCGGTCCGGTTCCGGTTCGGGCGGTTTCCGTTGCACACCCCTATAATTTACAAGCTTTTAGTTGTATAACTCATTAGCAGAATGAGCACCTCACTTTTGTCTAGCCCAAAAGCAAAAGCAAAAAACCTCAATTTGATGGCCTTATGCCTCTGTCTTACTATAGAGTTCAATCCATCCATTGATAGTTGACACCATGATCAAGTTAAGCCTTTGCCAAGTTAAGTTGCTTCTTGGCTTGCAAAAGGTATTTGGGCAACTAAATTTGCAAGCCTTTAGTCATATAACTCATTAGCAAAATGAGCATCTCACTTTTGTCAAGCCCAAAAGTAAAAGTAAAGAATTGCACCTAGGCAACTTTGTCCCTCTTTATTACCATAGAGTTCATTTCATCCCATGACAATTGACACCTTGATCAAGTTGAGTCTTTACGAAGTTAAGATGCTCCTTGGGCTTGGGAAAGCTATTCGGGCAACATAATTTGCGAGCCTTTAGTCGTGTAATTCATCAACAAAATGAGCACCTCACTTTTGTCAACCACAATAAAGAAAGTAAGAACTTTAATTTGATGACTCTATATCTCTTTCTTACTATAGAGTTCATTCCATCGCTTGACAGTTAACACCATGATCAAGTTGAGTCTTTACCAAGTAAAGTTGCTTCTTGGGCTTGGGAAAGTTGGTCGAGCAAGTTCATTTGCAAGCCTTTTTTTTTTTTTTTTGGGTCGAACATTTGCAAGCCTTTAGTCATATCATTCATCAGCAAAACGAGTGCCTCACTTTTGTCAAGCCCAAAAGCAAAAGTGAAAAACTTCAATTTGATTACTCCGTCCCTCTTTCTTAATATAGAGGTCATTCCATCCCTTCACAATTGGCACCATGATCCAGTTGAGTCTTTACCGAGTTAAGTTGCTCTTTAGGCTTGGAAAAGCAACTCATACAACTTAATTTGCAAGCCCTTCTTTGTATAATTAATCAACAAAATGAGAACCTCACTTTTGTCAAGCACAAAAAAAAGAAAGTGAAGAGCTTCTATTTGACGACTCTATCTCTCTTTCTTACAATAGAGTTCATGCCATTGCTTGACAGTTAACACCATGATCAAGTTGAGTCTTTATCAAGTTAAGTTGCTTCTTGGGCTTGGGAAAGCTGGTCGGGCAAGTTCATTTGCAAGCCTTTAGTCATATCATTCATCAGCAAAACGAGTGCCTCACTTTTGTCAAGTCCAAAAGCAAAAGTGAAAAGCTTCAATTTGATTTCTCCGTCTCTCTTTCTTACCATAGAGGTCATTCCATCCCTTCACAATTGACCCCATGATCCAGTTGAGTCTTTACCAAGTTAAGTTGCTCTTTAGGCTTGGAAAAGCAACTCATACAACTTAATTTGCAAGCCCCTTCATTGAATAATTAATCAACAAAATGAGAACCTCACTTTTGTCAAGCATAAAAAAGAAAGTGAAGAGCTTCTATTTGACGACTCTATCTCTCTTTCTTACTATAGAGTTCATGCCATTGCTTGACAGTTAACACCATGATCAAGTTGAGTCTTTATCAAGTTAAGTTGCTTCTTGGGCTTGGGAAAGCTGGTCGGGCAAGTTCATTTGCAAGCCTTTAGTCATATCACTCATCAGCAAAACGAGCGCCTCACTTTTGTCAAGCCTAAAAGCAAAAGTGAAAAACTTCAATTTGATTACTCTGTCCCTCTTTCTTACTATAGAGGTCATTCCATCCCTTCACAATTGACACCATGATCCAGTTGAGTCTTTACCAACTTAAGGTTCTTCTTGAGCTTGCAAAAGCTATTTGGGCAACTTTATTTGCAAGCCTTTATTCATATAACTCATAAGCAAAATGAGCACCTCACTTTTGTCAAGCCCAAATCCAAAAATAATAAACTTCAATTTGATGACTCAGTGCCTCTTTCTTACTATAGAATTCATTCCATCTCTCGACAGTTGACACCATGATCAAGTTGAGAATTTACCAAGTTAAGTTGCCCCTTGGGCTTGGAAAAGCAATTTAGGCAACTTAATTTGCAAGCCTTTAGTCGTATAATTCATCAACAAACTGAGCACCTCACTTTTGTCAAGCACAAAAAAGAAAGTAAAGAACTTCTACTTGATGACTCCATCTCTCTTTCTTGCTATGGAGTTCATTCCATCCCTTGACACTTGACACCATGATCAAGTTGAGTCATTACCAAGTTAAGTTGCTTCTTGGGCTTGCAAAAGCTATTTGGGCAACATAATTTGCAAGCCTTTAGTTATATAACTCATTAGTAAAATGAGCACCTTACTTTTGTCAAGCTCAAAAGCAAAAGTAAAAGCTTCAATTTGATGACTCTGTCCCTCTTTCTTACTATAGAGTTTATTGCTTCCCTTGATAGTTGACACCATGATCAAGTTGAGTCTTTACAAAGTTAAGTTGCTCCTTGGGCTTGGAAAAGAATTTAGGCAACTTAATTTGCAAGCCTATAGTCATATAATTCATCAACAAAATGAACACCTTACTTCTGTCAAGTACAAAAAAGAAAGTGAAGAATTTCTATTTGATGACTCTATACCTCTTTCTAACTATAAAGTTCATTCCATCCCTTGATAGTTGATATCATGATCAAGCAGAGTCTTAGTTGACACCATGATCAAGCGAGTCTTTACCAAGTGAAAAATTGTTTCTTGGAATTGTTCCGGGAGCAAGAAACAACTTTTTTCTACTTCTTGTTTTTGTTCCAAATTTGTTCCCGGGAACAAAAAAATAGATTTTTTGTTCCAGAGAACAAAAGTTTTACCAAACTAATTCTGTTCTTTTTTTATTCCCCAGAACAAACAAACAGAAATTTTTGTTCTAGGAACAGAAACAAAAATAAACAAACAAACCCTTACTCTTCCTAGGATGCTCATTCCTTCCTTTTATACAACTACCTCCCTTAAAGTAAAGGTGAGCCTCTACATTTATAGCCAGCTAGCACATCTTTTTTTCTTTTTTCCCACTTTATAGCAGTTGGATTACTTGAGTGTAAAGTAGTCTATTCCTAGGAACATAGGCTAGCCTATATCGATAGTCAAGCAATCCCATGCTTTCGTGCCACAAATCATTAGGTTCAATTCCTACTGATGGAACCATTACTTTAAGGTGACTTCATCACTTTTTGTTACAAATGAGCTCATTCCATCCCTTTACTTCATGATCAAGTTGAGTCTCTGTCAAGATAAGTTGCTTCTTTTCTTGAGCTTCGAAAAGCTATGCAAGCAAAATTTAATTTGAAAGCCTTTAGCAGTATAAAGCTCCTAGCAAAATGGGCATATCACTTTCGTCAAGCCCCATAGCAAAAGTAAAGAACTTCAATTTGATTTAAGGCAGAATCTTTGTAAAGTAAAGCTTTCAACCAAAATTAGTTATGCAATGGAAATTTTCCATTAGCTAGTTTTCATCTCTAAACTTCCTAATGAAATATGTTCGGTAGAAATTTTTGGTTGCTTTTCTAAACTTTGAACCTTAAAACCGAAAACGACCAAAATTAACCCTTTTTTTTACACCAAAATTTTTTTTTATTTTTATTTTCATTCCCGTTGAAAACTCTTGTTTTTCTTCCTCACCAAGTATGTTATCAAGATAATAGAAGATGTAAACAAAAAACAGATTTCATTAGAACATTTTTGTGAGCTAAATACTTTAGGGGAAATTGTCTAATATGTCCTAAATCTATGATGCGGATGCCTATTTTACCAATTTAGTTATAAACATTCACAAAATTCTAATGTAGTCATCCAGCCTATTTTCGTCGAAAATTTCTTTTTGAAGCTCGCTCTCATGACTGGCACTCCTTAGCACCTATAGAGATGAGGCACACACCTTCCTGCAGAGAGAGAGAGAGAGAGAGAGAGAGGAATTGAATAACTCATAGAGACGAGTTCTCTGCCCCTCCTGAGCTCCACCTTCCTCTCCTCACGATGGACATGCCAACAGTCTCTCTCTGGCTTTGTTTTTTTTTTTTTTAATCTCTGTGGGCTGGGTCCCCCTCTTGTGGGCCCAGCTAAAATTAATAAAAGAAAACAGGAGTCAAAAGTCAAAAAGCAAAAAGAACAAAAGAAGGGAGTTGCTTCGTGCGAGTGAGCCCGAGAGACGGGGACAGAGAAAAACAGAGTACACCGAGAGTGGGGCACCGAGAGAGCGTGGAGAAGGGAAAAGAGGGCTGCTACTTTGCTGTCCGATTCTAAGGCCAAATAATGACGAAATTGACTCAAATTTGAATACGTTGTTCACGCAGCCAAGGGTCATGAGTTGATCAGTTCCGTTCGTTGAGAGTCACCTCTGATTTCTCCAATCACAGTTAAAGTTTTTTTACTCTATTTATGTTAATCCATATTTATGGCGAGGAAATATGATTGTATTGTTAATATTAAGTCCTTAGTATGTGATTAAAAATAAATACTTTATGTATCCTACTATTCTTGATGATTGAGAAAGTTTTCAAGTGGTTCATGATTTTTCCCATTGAATTTTCACGTAAAAACTTGGTGTTGTTTTTAGTTTTGTTTTCTTATCATTTTGGCAATATATTTACTTATTATAAGGTTGTATTGGCCGGTTGTTATTGGGGCTAAGTCGTTTTCGGTCTGTTTAGTTTCGGGGGACAAATTAGTCCTGAAATGGGTTCAATTCTTGATGAATTGCTGCCCGTTCTCCCCAACACTCTCGAGCTCTCCACCAGCATCAAGGAGCTCTCATGATTCTTCTCCCTCACCTCTCCGAGCTCCCTCAATGTAACACAAGCTGAGCTACCAAAACAATGTCGTCACTGTTGCCTGACACCTGCTCGACTTCAGGCAATCGCGAGTGTTGGCTCTGATGAGTTCAGTCTGGAGGTCCTGTTTTCTGGATGTTGAATTTGCGGAAAGTGATACAAGTATAACTCACAAAAACTCACTTTCCTTCTTGCCATATTTTTCTCACGCCACAATACTGTTGGAGGTAATAGGTTTGAGAGAGAAGAAGTAGTTGCTTGAAGTATTACACCAAGAGACGTCGAGTTTGGAACGCTCAACAGTGTTGCTGGCGTAGGGAAACCCTAGAGTTTTTATATGCATGTTATTGGGCTTCGGCCCATATGGACTCAAATAACCATGCTTTTACCTATTGGGCTTGTATGTGAACATATTATTTTGGACTATATTAATAATATATCCAACAATCCCCTCCTATGTTCACCATACAAAGACAATCCAATAAGTTGATCAGTGTAATGTTCAAACAAACATGAATCATCCACATTCAGTCCAAGACAATCAACTCGGATCGGTCAAAGAGTATTCCAGCAGTAAAGTATTAAACTAAATCATCATGTGCAAACTAAATAAGTGAATCATTCTTATCATGAATCTGTTCCGAGATTAAAATTCAAATCCCAAAATAATTCTCAGATTCAGTTCACAACCAATATATGCATATTAATCAAGTATAAGTAGGCCAGTCAAAATAGTCTAAGGCCTTACAAATATAAGAAACAAGCATAATAATGTCCACAAAATAGAAATAGCAAAATGCAAGTCTCAAGTAAATTGACTTCATCAAAATAGGCAATAGCAGGTAAACCGTCAAGTCCCCACACGCTCTAAGTGATATATATTCATTCATCAAGTAGGTCATCCTGGTCGGATCCCACTCATTAAGCTCTCCTCCATCTCTGCGATCCCCGTAGAATGTCAAATATGAATTTCATATTATCATGAATTCAATCAATTGAATAAAAACTTAGCACCATTCCATCAGGGCGGAGAAGAACATATATTGATGTCATAAAGCATCATAATATCATGTCATAAGCATCAAGCCGCTTTCATAAATTATGAACAAGACCTAAACAATGTGATTTACAAAGAGCCATCAACTTAAGTTTATTTGTAGGAGAATAACTATTGTCTAGTTTCAAAGAACAAGACCAATAGTCAAGTCACTTACAACAACCTAGTCATGTAATATCAAGTTTCAATTAAGAACAAGACAAATAGGCTTCTTATGTAAACAATTGTTTCTATGTTTCAATTTGGAATGTCACAATTACTGATTCCTTAAAGTCAAATAATCTAGCATCAAGTTTGGAATGAGATCATTTAACAAAAAGGATAGTCCAATCTAGTTGAATTGTATCATCAAGTTTGGAATGACACAATTTTTCCAGATAGAACATTTGAATTAGGTTAAAGTCATCTTCATCAAATTTGGAATGAGACAACTCACCCTCTTCAAATAGTCAAAATCGTGAACATCGATGAAACATATAAACCGTGCTTATCATTGTAGCCAATAAAGAAATATTTGATAATTCAAAACACAGGTAAGTAAATGGTAGTTAAGACTTGCCTATATAGTCTTTAACCCCGTTCCCCCACTGTTTTGAATAATCGATCTTTAGGCATACCTTTGGTGAGAGCATCGGCTATGTTATCCTTCGATCTCACATCGATCAAGGTGATAACCCCTTGTTCTCTCAAATAATTCAACAACGCATGTCTCGCCTCACATGTCTTCTCTTTGAATTAAAGAGAGTATTATTGACGACTTGGACAGCTGCTCGATTATCACAAAATAGGCTTAAAGAATTAATCTTTAGCCGAGTCAAAGGAATATCCATAACCAGATTCTTTATCCACTCGCCTCTTCACCGGCCGAGGCTAAAGCAAAAAGTTCCGATTCCATAGACGACAATGCAATACAAGTCTGTCGTTTGGATTTCCAAGTAATAGCAGCTCCACCCAAAGTGAATACATACCCACTAGTGGACTTACTATTTCCAATATCTGAGCACCATGAGGCATCAGAGTATCCATCCACAATTGGAGGATAACCAGAATAATAAAGAGCATAATCTTTAGTACCTTTAAAGTATCTCATTAGTCTATTAAGGGCATCCCAATGCTCTTTACTAGGATTACTAGTAAAACGACTCAAAGATACCAACCGTAAAGGCTATGTCGGGTCTAGTGCAACTCATAGCATACATGAGACTACCAATCGCTTCGAGTACTTTAACCGATCCACGCTGGTCCCTTCATTAGGACTCAGTCTATTATTATAATCATATGGTGTCTCACTCGGTTTACACTTATCGTATCCCCAAGTAGAAAGTAGCTGCTCAATATAATGAGTCTGGCTAAGGGATATGACTTGCCGTTCAAAGCTTACTTTCATACCAAGAATGGTATTAGCAATACCAAGATCTTTCATGTCAAATTCTTTAGCTAAAGTAGCTTTCACGTCACTCACTACAGAATGATCGGAACCAAGAATTAACATGTCATCAACATACAAGCAAATGATGACTATCTTATGTGACATAGAACGATGGTAAAGGCATTTATCTGAATAACTAGACTGAAAGCCATACCTCTTTACCACTTCATCAAATTTAAGATGCCACATCTTAGGTGCTTGTTTAAGACCATATAGAGATTTATTTAATTTACAAACTTTGTCCTCAAGACCTTTCATAACATATCCTTCCTATTGTTCCATGTAAATTTCTTCATTTAAATCTCCATTTAAGAAAGCTGTTTTTACATCCATTTGATGAACTACAAAGTGTTCAATAGATGCCAAAGCAAGAAGAATTCTTATAGTTGATAGATGACACACAGGTGAATAGACATCAAAATAGTCTATTCCACTCTGTTGTTTATAGCCTTTAGCTACTAAGCGTGCTTTGTATCTGGCTATTGATCCATCACTATTCAGTTTCTTCTTCAACACCCATTTACAGCCTATAGCTTTAGCCCCTTTTGGCAAATTTACTAGCTGCCAAGTGTGATTCTCAGAAAGCGAGAGCTCATTTCATCATCTATGGCTTCGCCCACGTAGAGATTCCCTAGATCTCATCGCTTCCTGATAGGAGAATGGATCATCCTCAAGATTGTAAGCAACAAAGTCTTCACCAAAACTTTTGGGAATTCTCTCTCTTGTAGATACTCTAACTGGAATTGGTTCAATAGCCAACTGTGTGGAATTAGTGTCAGAAGGGCCTGCTTCGATTCTACAGAGATTCTAAAATCATATCTCGTAGATCCGAAACATTCAAGCCTTGATCTCGATAAACTTGTTTTCAAAGAATACTGCGTCTCTAGATTCTATCACTGTGTTAGTAGATAGATCTAAAACCTATTTGCAACGCTATCTTTTGCACTACCTAGATATACACAAGTAATAGTTCTAGATCCCACCTTAGGTTTTTTAGGATCTGGTATACTTACATAAGCAACACGGCCCCAAGTCTTAAAAGTATCATATTTACAAGGGCGTTTATGCCATATCTCATAAAGTGTCATGGACAACTTAGAGTGCGGCGACCTGTTCAAGATGTGATTAGCAGTTGAACTGCTTCTCCCCAGGGAGGAAGGCATGCCAGCTGTAAGTAACATAGAGTTTAACATTTCGCTAACGTTCTATTCTTACGCTCTGCAACACCATTTGATTGGGGTGAATAAGGAGCAAGTGGTTTCAAGTATTATACCTTCTAAAGCACAAAATTCCTTGAACCTTGACATAGTATATTCTCCTCCTCTATCACTCCTAAACCTCTTAATTTTCAAGTTGAGTTGATTTTCTACTCTAGACTTGAAAATCTTAAATTTTTCAAAAGCCTCATCTTTCGATTTCAACAAATAGACATGACAATATCTAGAAAAATCGTCTATGAATGTTATTAGATACTTCCGACCACCTTTAGTAATGTAATTTCTAAAATCACAAATGTCGAATGTATTAGCTCAAGAAGTTGTGTGCTTTTAGAAACCAATTTAAAGGGTTTTCTAGTGATTTTAGCCTCGTGCACACACTTCACACTTATCAAATCGAATAGAAGTATCTAATGGAATGTTATGAGTTTTAGCTAAATGTTGCATTTTCCTGTAATTCACATGTCCAAGTCTATTGTGTAGCAACTTTGGATCAATCAAAGTAGAATTCACATGGTTTATGCTATCAGCATTTAAACTCAACCTATACATGCCATTAACCATGAAAGCACAACCAAAATAATATGAGTTAACAGATAAAGTTACTCTACCATTCATAGTTGAAAAAGACATACCAGCTTTATCAAGTAAACTCATAGATATCAAATTCTTCTTAAGTAAAGGTACTACTCTAACATGTTTTAGAGTTAGTAATTTACCTGAAGAAAGCACCAAATTTGCGCCCAAAGATGAGTCACCTTTGCCTCACCACCATTGCAATTTTCCACAAAGGTCTTTCACTTCTATGACCTCGGTGAGTAAATTCTTGTCATTTGTAGCATGACAAGTAGCGCCACCGTCCAACCACCACTCGAAGAGATGCTGGCCTTTCCATTCTTCATCATTCCAATAAAGGCTCGAGGCTCGATCCTCTAATTAGCATATTGGCCTCATTATGTGGTGTGTCGTTCTTTGGCTTCCTTGGCAACTTACACTCGCTGCCCAAAGGTGACCCCACTTTCCACAGTTATGGCACTTGCCCTTCTTCTTCTTTTGGAAGATAGTCTTTTTGGCCTCTAACTGTAAAGAGGATTCACCTTTTGGTGACTTGGACTTTTTCGAGGTTTATAGGAGTGTGAAACTAAGTTGGCAACTGACTTTTGTTGTCCCACTTGTTCCAAATTCTTCCTAGTGATATTTTGATCCTCAATGTGAATATACCTCTTTAATTCATCTAGTCCCATCTGTACCTTCAGTCCGTGCATTTCAGTCTTGAAAGAACTCCATTCGCTTGGCGCTTGCTCAACACAAGACCAACAAAGAGATTATCGGACATATCGAATTATCATCTTTCAGCTTGTTCCTCATGTTCTCAAATTCAACTAACTGAGAGGTGATGCTTGAATTCATAGTGAATTTAAAGTCAAAAATTTCTCCGCTATGAGGGTTTTAGATAACCCTCTTGTTTTTGGAACCGAGCGTTCAAGTGATCCCATATCTCTTTCGCCGTCTTATACTCACTATAAGTCATAGCCAAATTAGGATTTAGAGAGTTCAACAAGTAATCTCTACAAAAATCCTCATCTTTATTCCATTGATATTCATTCACATCTTCAAAGTGGTAGATGTAAAATCGCTCAATACAAGATAGAATATGTCACGTTCTTTCATGCCAAATTGAACATGTAATTTCCAGCCATGAAATTCAGTAACATCAAATGATTACAATTTTATAATATCATAGGAACTACACTTTGCCATTTTAATTAGAGTATAGTGTTAGTAAGAGTGTACATTGGAGTCCTCAGAGCCACAAAGTTGAATAATTCTCATAACCTTGATCAAACTGCTCTGTAGAGATGGAATTTGCCAAAATAAACCCCAAAAACGGATCTGGAGCGCCTAAAAACCTTAATATGGACTGCCCTTGTTGCTGAAACTCGCTGAAAAATTTCGCCCCCGAAATTCGCTAGAAATTTCGTCCCCAAAATTCGTTAGAAATTCAGATGGAAACTTCCGGGTGACGTAACTTCTTCGTCCGACCTCCGATTGACGCGAGTGACCACTCAAAACGTTCATAGCGACGAGTAGATCAAAGCCCAAGTGGTTTCACTCTCTTAAATTGGCTATAATTTTTGGGTTTTTGAATCAAAGATTTCGGTCACCCGAATCTTCAAACTCGATCCCGGCCAATATCACCGTCGAAATCGAAAGTAAATTACAGCCGTGAGTTCGTCTTGACGAAATCTTCAAGAACACACTTTACTCGCTCAAATCCGACACACGAAGATAATACTTCACGATTGTTGGAGTTAATAGGTTTGAGAGAGAAGAAGTAGTTGCTTGAAGTATTAACTTCCGACCACCTTTATATGCACGTTATTGGGCTTCGGCCCATATGGACCCAAATAACCATGCTTTTACCTATTGGGCTTGTATGTGAACATATTATTTTGGACTATATTAATAATATATCCAACAAATACAACTCTCGGCGCAAACTAGCTCCTACAATACTCGAAGTACATTGACTCCTACAAATACACTTAACTCTTTTTATCTTCATTTCACTCACGGACTGACTCCCATCTCTGTATCTGCGAGACCCTAAATCCTGGAGCTTTCTCTGGCCTCTTTAATTTCTTCTCATCTCTCTACGTCGACTGTTCCATGATTGTAGACCAACTTGCTCCTTAAGGAAAGTCAACAAAAGACAAAAGCCACCATTTACAGCTGTTCAGGAAGCCGGCAAAAATGGCTCCTAATCTGGACAAGTCTAGAGAGAGAGAGAGAGAGAGAGAGAGAGAGATGGAGGCGGTGCAATATCAATATCGGATCCTATATTTTCGTCGTTCAGGAGCTTGCTCTTCTCGTTCGAACCTTTATTCATCCATTCCTGAAGTTCCAGTCGCTCGTCCCACGCCTCTGTGACTGCCATGGAAGCGCTGGTTTCGCCTAAAAGTGCCCTTGCTGAGACGGACTTGACAGCTCCCTGTTTTGGCGTTTTTCCTTGATTCAAGTCTTGCTCTGGCGACTTGATTTTCTGCTCTGTTTCTGGGTCGCTACTGCTGTGCTTCGCCCTGTTGTTGATAGAATATGAACGCCCAGCTTGCCACAATCGCTGTTTGCTCAAAACTGAACATTCACTGGGATGGGAAGCAAGAGCCAAACCAAATCTGGAGAGAAACAGAAGATACGAGGAAAAGATAACACACAAAGAAAACAGGGAGAGTGGGAACCACGAAAATTCATCATCACTTGGTGTTTACGAAACCCCGCTAGAATCTCCGTATTGTCTGAACCTCAGATGGTTGGTCGTGGCTGTAGAAGCTCCAATCCATGTAGTCTACCTTGAATACCCTTCGGCCGTTGATAAAATCGCTGTTTGTTCTTTGCCACTGTATATTATTAGGCTATTCAGTCAAGCCAAATCACGTCTTGTTATTGTAGAGCCTCTAAAATCGCGCAGTGGCCTCCATGGCATGTTGCCAACATCAACTCGCTTCAATACCATCAGGCCGCTTTTTGTTCCGTTTGATTTTCAAAGACGATCACATGTCCGGATTTTCATCTCATTATGCTTTCCCTGCTCTGGTTAGCCAAAATTGAAGGGAACGCCGGACATCACAGATGATGAAATGAGCGACATTTTGCTGCGCTACCGGCCAAATCACGGGCTCGGTTTCCGTGCATGTCGAAATTCCGGAACACTAAGGCCCCGTTTGGCAACATGCCAAACAAAGGATCGATTCTGATTTTTTGTTCCCGGGAATCGTTTGGGACGAAAATCGCGTTTGGTAAAAATTTTGTTTCCGGGAACAAATTTGTTCCCCGAATCGTTTTGGAGTAGATTTGATAATAAAAAAAAGTTGATTCTGCGTTCGAGAATCAAAAAAGAATCAACACAATAAAACTCTTCTTCTTTCCTTCCGCCATCCCACGACCGTTGCCCGCCGCCGCCCGCCGCCGCCCGCCGCCGCCCACCGCCGCCCGCCGCCGCCCGCCACCGCCCGCCGCCGGTCGCCGGTCCGGCGAGCTCGCCGGAGGCTCGCCCAGCCACCGCCGAGCCTCGCCCAACCCCGGCGAGGCTCGCCTATCCACCGGTGAGGCGAGGCTCGCCCTAGCCACCGGCCGGGCTCGCCTAGCCGACCGGTGGCCGGGCGGGCCTCACGCAGCCCCGGCGAGGCCCGCCTCGTCCACCGGCGACGCTTGGCCGACGAGGGCCAGCCGCCGAGGGCCAACGACGCTCAGGAGGTCGCCGGCCCTCGTCCCGCCCGGTCGCCGGTCCGGCGACCGGCCATAAGAAGAAGAAGAAAATAGGAGAAAAAGGAAAAAATGAAAAGAAAAAAAGAAAAAAGAAAAGGAAAAAAGGGAAAAAAAGATTAAAAAAAAAAGTAGAAAAAATTATTTAAAAATAAAAAAATAATTTGGAACAGAATCAATGAACACGTTATCAAACACAATTCTATTTCAGAATAAAAAAATTTTAGACAGTTACCAAACACGTTCTTTTACTCAGAATCAGTTCCCGGGAACAGAATAAAAAATAATCATTTCTTGTCAGAATCAGTTCCCGGGAACAGAATCATTGCCAAACACGCCCTAAGCTCACCGACCCCTCCTCCTTCAGGTCCTATCGAAATCTAGAGAATATTCAATTTTGCCTTACTATCACTTCATCAATTGTTGGTAGTTTTAATCATAATCATTTTCAATTGCACGTAAAGGTGCATTGAAAAAACCAGTGAGTTGTACTCGATAAAACAACAGTATAAATTCCTCTTATGGGATCGAATCATGTGTTGGATGTATGCCCTAAAGCTATTATGTAATAGTTACATATTAAGATTTCAGTTGTATTTTCATTATTATTATTTAATTAATGGCAATGATGTATTCATTCATTTGTCCAATTATTTTATATTTATGAATGATTCCATAAGATTAGTTGCAACTAGACCTATTCTTGAGACGTTAAGAATATATGTGACGGGTTCATAGTTAGACTGAATCTTTAAATCGTTCCCGGTCAATGGATTATTGAGTTGATATTAATAATCCTGTTGAGACCGGTGTGTTCTTAACTTCGCTCTTAAGTATTGGATACTTAAGGGAATGATGAGTCACATGTCATTGAGTATTATGATGCTTGACTTGGAACAAATGTGTTTGTATTAGACAAGTTCACTGAACATGATGCATATGGAACGATTAGCGACATGGAAGCTTTTAGCGTGGTCAATATCTAATTGTTCATGCGTTGGTCTTGGGTAAATAATCTTTAGACTTGAAGCATAGTGTAAACTTGTGTATTGAACAACTATGGTTTATAGGTGCACATAATGCCGGGTCGTTGATCCGTCTTTATACATGATGGTCATAGTTCGTTCATATACAAAGTTGCACATGTGCGCAATATGGAAACTGTCTCCTTGTTACATGTAATGTATAATAATGATGTCGTATGCGATCTAATTATGACATTGCATTAAAATCCTCGGCCGGGATTGTAACTGAGAATAAATTGTTTATGTCTAACATAAAATACATGTCAATTAGATTTGTGCATATAATCAAATTAGTGACTTAACAAATATTCCATGGTCTTTATTTGATCGGGACACAGTAAGATAGAGGGATTGAATTACATTGTAGCCAAAGCTGACAGGTCCATTATGTTCCTAAAATATTCACACTATCTGGGTAGCCATGACATATTGCTAAATGTCAATCATGGCTTGTAGGACCTAAAAGATTAATCGAGACAATTAATTCTTTTGGGAGTACTAATGTGTTTGTACAAGTCTTACTACCAGCTTAGTAATGAATCTAGGGATGTCATATACCATAAACAATTAAGATAACATGAAACAAGAGAGAAATAATATTGCAAATGTGTTTGCAATTACTGCAATCGAATTGTGTTGATTTGAAATTAAATTAAATGAGATTTAATTTAATTTGTATTATAGTCACGAGCCTATTTGCATATGATGCATATACATGCCCATTGTAAATAAATGTTAGTGTATTTCAATTGTACATATAAATATTATGTTCTTTTTATTTTTAAAGGGATCGATTAATTAATTATTTATTCATTTAATTAATTAACTAATAACTAATTAAAAAAAAATTTAAAGCATGCATGTGCACGAACCGTTCATGCACATGCATGCACAAAATCATGCGTGAATGGTTAGTGGTTGCAACTGCATGGATGGTCATGAAATCGTGCATGGACCATCATGCACAAGATCGTGCATGAGCAAAGATCAATCAGCAACCGTTGCTGGTCAGTTTTATTTTTATTAAAAATGCAGTTGAGGGATGAGAGTTAAAAGGGCTGCTGAAAAATAAAGAGAAATGGTGTGTGCATGTTCGTGTGGTTTTGTGAGTGTTCTTGTTGTCTTTGAGATGCAAGAAAGAAAATGATTTTTCTCTCATCCGGGCCATGACTAATATACATAGAGGATACAGAGAATTGCTTCATGAGATTGCTAGCACAATCAAAGTGGTGATTATCCGAAAATTCTCTCTTCCATTCGGCATCCATTGTTGGTGTGTCTAAACTAGAGGTTCGACGTTTGTGGGACTCGAACTAAAGAACATCTGGACCGATTCGTTTTAAAGCGCGTTTCGAGAGGTAATTCGTTTAACTCCCTTTTATATTCAGATTTTTTTATTTATTAAAACGCACGAACAATACCTTCTGAGAATCATGTATAAAATATATCATTTTTGTTTCCGCTGCGTTCTTTTTGTTAATTTTACCTATACATGATTCATGAAACCCTAACAGTGGCATCATATGTTTTTCGTGCGTTTAATTGATTTATAGTTCAAAATATTTTTGCATTCTAATGGCCAATTTATTTTTGTTAAGACAATTGGTTCTCTTGCTCTTATGTGGCCTATAGAGTTGATTAATTTATATGATAAATTTAATCAACCAAGAAAAATTAGAACTAAATCAATTTTAAATCAAAAAATCCGTAACTTGTTATACTTTGTGTTTATATTTTGTGAATGATTCGTGATTATAAATTTAAAGTTGACAATGCACAACTTCCGTGCTCGTGAAATTTGTTTCATCGATATTGATTTCTTGACATGGTTTGCGTTGTTCAGCTTTAAATTTGATTAAATACAAAATTTTATCTTTGTCTTTTAGAGCTTTAAATTTTGAATTTATGGCTCGCAAAGAAGGGTGGTGATCATGGAAAAATCCCTAATTGTTGTGATTGTTGTATGGATGAATGTATGATGATTATAGGTATTCTTTTTGGGGATGTAATTATTAAATGGAGGTTGTGTCATTCCTTTTATATTTATTTTTATGAAATGTAATTTTAGTGTAGTTTAGTATTTCAATTGTTGATGTAAATGCTAAAGAAAGGAAGCCATTGAAGGAGCCATTAAGCCGGTGAGCTCTATGAGCCCAGGTCTTTGAAGAGTTCAAAGATTGAAGAAAAGTGAAGAGCATGTCCACATTATTAAACATTAAAATGGTAAATGGGTCTCTTTGGCTTGAGACCCATTGAACCATAATTCCATGATCACCACATAGGATAGATGTTTATGTGATATCTATTTATTTATTGTGTTTATGTTATTGTGCATGTTAAACCGGTTAATGTGCAAAGTGAGACCGTTAATAATGACCAAAATCTCCTTATTAATAATATTAAGTAGAAACGGGTTTTGGACTCGTGGCCTTCCATCTTCGTGGTTTGATCAAATATTATAGTAGCTAACTGACCAGCTATGGATACATAAGGGTTAATTACCATTCATAATATTGGACCACTCCATTATGCATGTGATGCTGTGGGGTTGGAGCCAAATGTTTTCTAATAATTGTCAGGTGAGGAAATCGTTTGTGCTTTCAATACTTTCATGAGACGATGGGCTAGACTTAACTATGATCATGATGCCAATAACTATTAAGTGATGCTTTCATGATCTAGAGGTTGAAGTTATGATTGGGACTCACATATGATGCGTTGAACAAGGTGGTTCACTCACTAAGTTCATTGGACACCAATAATTATTAGGTGAGGTGGACTTTGGGCTAGTGGGACTCCAATCCCCACTAGTAATCTTTACCTTGCAAAGATTACCGCTTCCCATCGTAAGAAGTATGAGATTCAAATATAAATTTAGTGGGAGGATCTATTTCATTTAAAGGCCAAAATGAAATAATTATTTTAAAAGTTACAACGGCTAACAATTTATTTTCTGCAACAAATATATTATTACTCTGAAAAATGATGACCACAAACCCACTTGCTTTTATACTTGACAAGAATTGTTTGACTGAACCCAATTTCACCGACTGGGTGAGGAATTTGAGAATTGTTCTCAATTTAGAAAAAAAAAAATTGGGTCTGTGCTTGATGAAAAGATGCTAACCTCCTTTCCTGAGGGTGGGACCCAAGAGGAGCGTGTCACTTATGATAAGTGACGTGACAATAACTTAAAAGTTAGGTCATATACGCTTGCTTTCGTGAATAATGAATTACAGAAGAAATATGAATCTATAGAAGATGCTAGGTCGATCATTTTGCACTTAAAAGAATACTTTAATGAGAATGGTCGAATCTCTAGAGATGAGATATCTAAGGCATTGTACCGTATGAGGATAGCTGAAGGATCATCAGTTAATGATCATGCTTTCAAAATGATCTTGCACATTGAAGAATTGGCTAGGCTGAATCTCGTTATAGACAACGAGTTAGCTGTGGATTTGATCCTCCAATCTTCACCCGATTCTTTCTCTGGTTTTGTCCAAAACTTCCATATACATAAGATGGAGAAAACTCTCGCTGAGTTACATAGCATACTGGTAGTTTATGAGAAGAAAATGCATAACACAAAATCAAATGTAGTGGTTATAGCTAAGGTTTCTTCTTCAAGGGACAAGATTGTTTTAAAGAAAAAGAAATGGAAGAGGCCTATCAAACCTGTTGTGCAACCAAAACCCAAGATTGATAAAGGGAAATGTCATTACTGTGGTGTCAAGGGACACTGGAGGAGGAATTGTAGGAAGTACCTCGCGAGCTTGAAAGTCAAGCCCAATGACCAACCTTATGAATGTATAGTATCTATGCTTATTGAAACTAATCTTATGGTTAGTGCTAATCCAGCTCATGGATTCTAGATTCTACTGTAACTTCACATATTTGTATGTCTTTGCAAAATCTGGAAAGAAGCAGGATGCTAGGGCAAAATAAGATTGTCCTAACATTTGCCAATAGAGCAAGAGTTGCTACATCAGTTATAGGGACTTTTTGTTTATGTTTGCCTTCTAAACATGTATTGGTTTTAAAGAATTGTTTGCATTATAAGAATTATATTAGGAACATCATCTCTATATCTCATTTGGGTAAAGAGAATTATGAATTTTGTTTTGTTGATGATGTATGTCCTATTTATCATAATAAAAGATGTGTTGGTTCTAGTTTATTAACCAATAATCTTTATACCATTACAATATCCACTAATGCAATTATTGATGTCAATAAGCAAAATAAAATTGATATAAATGCCTTAGAGATAGTCCAAATAAAAGTATGTTTAGCATATCTGATTAGGTCATATTGGAGAAGACAGAATTAACTAGTTGAGTAATAATGGTTACATTGATCTATCAAATTTTGAGTCATACTCGACTTGTGAGGCATGTCTTCTAGGAAAAATGACCAAAGCACCTTTTGTGGGACATAGTACGTGAGCTGTTGACATATTGGGGTTAATACATATAGATGTATGTGGACCAATTAATGAAACCGCTAAAGGTGGTTATAATTACTTCATTACATTCACTAATGATTAGTCACGGTATGGTTATTTATACCTCATGAAGTATAAATCTGAATTATTTGAAAAGTTCAAGGAATTCAAGGTCGAAGTTGAGAAATAAATAGGAAAATATATTAAGTCTCTTCGATCGAATCGATGAGGTAAATACCTTAGTACTGAATTCTTAGACTATCTTAAAGATAATGACATTTTATCACAATGGACACCTCTTGGAACTCTAGAACATAATGGTGTATATGAACGAATAAATTATACTTTATTAGATTTGGTGTGATCTATGATGAGTTACACCGATTTGTCATTATCCCTTTGGGGATATGCTATTAAGACAACTGTATATATATTGAACAGAGTGCCATCCAAATCTATTCCAACTACGCCTTATGAGATATGGCATAATAGGAAACCAAGTCTTAATCATATTAAGATTTGGGGTTATCCAGCTTTCATGAAAAAGATGAAAATGGAAAAATTGGAGGCAAGATCTAAACAAGGTCACTTCATTGGATATCTCAAAGGAAACTCTTGGATATTATTTCTATTTTCATTTAAATAAAGAATTTTGGTGAGCAAACACGCTTCTTTTATGGAGAATCCGTTCGTCCAAGAAGGTGGTTCTGGGCGGAAAATAGTCTTATAAGAAGAAAATAATGAAATACTAAACAACCGAGTTCAAATACCAATCTCGATTCAGTGGGAGCTTTTAATACACAACCTCTTAGGAGAAGTGCGAGAACGTCTCGCCCACCTGCTCGTTATAGACACTCGGTTGATCACATTAAACCACTATTCATTGTAAATGATAGTGATCAACCTAGTAAAATTGGAGGCAAGATCTAAACAAGGTCACTTCATTGGATATCTCAAGGAAACTCTTGGATATTATTTCTATTTTCATTCAAATCAAAGAATTTTGGTGAGCAAACACGCTTCTTTTATGGAGAATCCGTTCGTCCAAGAAGGTGGTTCTGGGCGGAAAATAGTCTTACAAGAAGAAAATAATGAAATACTAAGCAACCGAGTTCAAATACCAATCTATGATTCAGTGGGAGCTTCTGATACACAACCTCTTAGGAGAAGTGCGAGAACGTCTCGCCCACCTGCTCGTTATAGACACTCGGTTGATCACATTAAACCACTATTCATTGTAAATGATAGTGATCAACCTAGTAAAATTGGAGGCAAGATCTAAACAAGGTCACTTCATTGGATATCTCAAGGAAACTCTTGGATATTATTTCTATTTTCATTCAAATCAAAGAATTTTGGTGAGCAAACACGCTTCTTTTATGGAGAATCCGTTCGTCCAAGAAGGTGGTTCTGGGCGGAAAATAGTCTTACAAGAAGAAAATAATGAAATACTAAGCAACCGAGTTCAAATACCAATCTCGATTCGGTGGGAGCTTCGATACACAACCTCTTAGGAGAAGTGTGAGAACGTCTCGCCCACCTGCTTTTTATAAACACTCAATTAATCATATCGAACCATTATTTATTGTGAATGATAGTGATCAACCTGGTGATCTTAAAACCTATGAGGAGGCAATGTCGGACATCGATTCTGGTAAATGGCTAGAGCCATGAAATCCGAAATGGATTCAATGTATTCCAATGAAGTTTGGACCTTAATTGACCTGCCTGATGGTATTATACCAATTGGCTGTAAATGGATCTTCAAGAGAAAGATGAATGCTGAAGGTCAAATTGAAACTTACAAAGTATGGCTTGTGGCAAAAGGATATCGTTAGAAAGAAGGAATTGATTATGGCGAAACTTTCTCACATGTGGCCATGCTAAAATCCATTCGAATTATGTTGGCTATAACTATACACCTTGATTATGAGATATTCCAGATGGATGTCAAAACGGCTTTTCTAAATGGTTTTCTCGATGAGGACATCTATATGGAACAGCCATGGGGTTTTGAATCCAATAGTGAAAATTGAAAGATGTGTAAGCTTAAGAGATCTATTTATGGAGTCAAACAAGCCTCCATAAGTTGGAATATCCATTTTGATGAGGTAGTCAAATCATTTGACTTCATCAAAAATCTGGATGAACCTTATGTATATAAGAAGATTAGTGGGAGTGCAATTGCATTTCTAGTTTTATATATCGATGATATACTTTTGATTGGAAATGATGTACTAATGATATCATCGATAAAACTATTCTTATCAAAAAAATTCTCCATGAAAGATTTAGGAGAGACAACCTACATTTTAGGTATCGAGATCTATAGAGATAGATCAAGACGATTGATTGGCCTCTCACAGTCTACATACATAGACAAAGTGTTAACACGGCAATATTCCAAGAGAGGATTATTGCCTTTTAGGCAAGGGATTTGTCTTTCTAAGGAGATGTGTCCCAACACTCCTCAAGAAAGAGAGCGGATGGCGAAGATACCATATGCATCCGCTATTGGAATCATAATGTATGCTATACTATGTACTAGACCTAATATTGCGCATGCTGTAAGTATTACTAGTAGATATCAGTTTGGTCCAGGAGAAGAGCATTGGATAGCAGTCAAGAATATTCTTAAGTACTTGCAAAGGACTAAAGATTTATTCTTGATATATGGAGAATGAGAATTTAAAGTTACGGCTTATACAGATTCCGATTTTCAATTGGATCTTAATGACTATAAGTCCACGTTTGGGTTTGTCTTTACATTCAATGGCGGTGCTGTTAGTTGGAAAAATTTCAAACAAAGCATAACCGTCAATTCCACCATTAAGGCAGAGCATGTAGCCGCTTCTGAAGCAGCAAAGGAAGCTGCTTGGATGAAGAAGTTTATTTTTGAACTTGGAGTCCTTCCTTCAATTGAGCAACTGCTTACATTGTTTTGTGACAACAATAGGGCGATAGCTCAAGCTAAGGAACCAAGGTCTCACTAGAAGTCCAAGAACATTGAGAGACGCTTCCATCTCATCAAAGAAATTGTTAAGAGAGGTGATATCGCCTTGTAAAAAATTGTTTCGGTGGAAAATGTGGCAGATCCTTTCACTAAGGTCTTACCTCAGTCTTCTTTCGAAAGACATATTGACAAAATGGGTTTGAAGTACCAAACAAGTTGGCTTTAGTACAAGTGGGAAATTGTTGGATGTCCCTAAAGCTATTATGTAATAGTTACATATTAGAGATTTCAATTGTACTTTCATTATTATTATTTATTTAATGGTAATGATGTATTCATTCATTTGTCCAATTATTTTATATTTATGAGTGATTCCATAAGATTAGTTGCAATTAGACCTATTCTTGAGACGTCAAGAATATATGTGACGAGCTTATAGTTAGACTGAATCTTTAAATCATTTCCGATCGATAAATTATTGAGTGGATATTAATAATTTGTTGAGATCGGTGTGTTCTTAAGTTTTCCATTAAGTATTGGATACTTAAGAAAATGATGAGTAACATGTCATTGAGTATTATGATGCCTGAGTTAGAAGACATGTGTTTGTATTAGATAAGTTCACTAAATGTGACGCATATGGAATGATTAGCAACATGGAAGCTTTTAGCGTGGTCAATGTCTAATTATTCATGCTTTGGTCTTGTGTAAATAATCCTTAGACCCAAGGCACAGTGTTAACTTGTGTGTCGAACAACTATGATTCACGGTTGCACGTAATGCCGGGTCATTGATTTGTCTTTATACTTGATGGTCATAATTTGTTCATATACATAGTTGCACGTGTGCGCAATATGAAATATGTCTCATTGTTAAATGCAAGGTATAATAATGATGTCTTATGCGATCTAATTATGATACTGCATTGAAATCCTTGGCCAAGGTTGTAACCAAGAATAAATTGTTTATGTCTCGAATAAAATGCATGTTAATTAGATTTGTGCATATGATCGGATTGGTAACTTGACAAATATTCCATGGTTTTTATTTATTTATTAGGACATAGTAAGACAGATGGATTGAATAGGACATAGTAAGACAGATGGATTGAATTACACTGACAGGTTCATTATGTTCTTAAAGCATTCAAACTATTTAGGCAGCTATGACATATTGCTAAATGCCAATCATGGCTTGTAGGACTCAAAGATTAATCGGGACAATTAATTATTTTGGGAGTACTAATGTATTAGTATAAGTCTTATTACCAGCTTAGTGATGAATCTAGGGATATCACACACTATAACAATTAGGATAATGTGGAACAAAAGAGAAATAATGTTGCAAATGTGTTTGTAATTACTGTAATCGAATTGAGTCAATTTTAAATTAAATTAAATGAGATTTAATTTAATTTGTATTATAGTAACGAGTCTATTTGCATATGATGCACATACATGCATAAAGTGAATATATGTTAATTCCCAAATGTACATATAAAGATTATGTTCTTTTTATTTTTTAAAGGGGATTAATTAATTATTTATTTATTAGTTTAATTAATTAATTAATGTTTAATTATAAAAAAGTGCACATGCACGGAATCATGCACATGCACGAAGCATGAATGGTCAGCAAATCGTTCATCATTCACGCACGAAATTGTGCATGGACGATCAGTAACGGTTGTTGATCATCCCACACAATCAGCAACCATTGCTGATCGTTCGGTCTTTCTATTAAAAAATGCTGTTTTGGGACTTAATAAATCGGCTGCTGAAAATAGAGAAAAGTATGTGTTCTTGTTTTGTTTTCTTGTTGTCTTTGAGACGCAAGAAAGAAAATGATTTTCTCTCATCCAGGCCATGACTAAAACATCATGGATAAGGCGGATTGTCTCCACAAGATTGCTAGCACGATCATAGTGGTGATTATTCGAAAGTTCTCTTTTCCGTTTGACGTCCATTGTTGGTGTGTTTGAACTAGAGGTCCGACATTTGTAGGGACTCGAAGAACATCTGAACTGAATTTGTATAAAGCGCGCTTCAAGAGGTAATTCGGTTAACTCCTTTTTTATATTCAAATTTTTTATTAGAACGCACGAACAACGCATTTGAAGAATCATGTATAAAATATATCATTTTTATTTCCGTTGTGTTCTTTTTGTTAATTTTACTTATACATAATTCATGAAACCCCAACATCATGGGCAGAGAGCACTTGGGGAAGATTTGATTCAGCTGTAGAGAACGCAACACAAAATCAAGAGACCTTGGCTGAAAGCATATCCAATACAGAAGACAAATGACGGAGGGGATGATCCGTTCGCTTCCCCCGTCTCTCTCGAGAGCATAGTCTGTTATGCCATTTCACTTTCTCAGCGGAGCTAGGCTCGACCTCTGGGAGAGATTGCTATGCAAATTTCAGCACTTCTACTGATTTTCTACTCGAATGTATATGATACGGACGACTCATAAGATCAGACACGTCCAACTGCTCTTTTTCTATCTGAAGGTACTCCGGTGGAGTTGAACTACATGCCGACTTGGGTGCGTAGGATCTTGCCCGAGAGCATTTATATAATTATATAATTTTGATCACCTTAGGTTCACTCTTTTCCCAGTTTAGCGCCTAAGTTGCTTGCGCTAATAATACTTGCGAATGAGGCGCTCTTTGGTTTTTTTCATTCTTCTCCTGATAAGTAGTTATATAAGTAATGTGAAATATTAGCGCATACAGAGTGTAATTTTTCTTTTTCACAAACAGTCTCATCCACCATTGATTTAAGAGGTTGAACCGCTTACTATCTCCCCTAACCATAAAAATCAACAGTGTATAAAGCCGTATGTGGAAAATTTTTCTTTTTCTTTGCTGGTGTCTGCTATAATTACTATATTAATATTTCTATTTATAATCTATTAGCTGGAATGGAAAATAATATTGCATGCGAATTAGGGGTGGCAATGGGACTGGGCAGGTGCACGATTGCAAAGCGGATGCGGGCGATTGCATCCTGGTTCCACTATTCTTAAAGATGCCCTACCATAGGCCCATCTCCTGCTCAGGGACATCTACGAGCTCCATCCCCAACCCCCAGCAAGAATGCGGATATCCCCGTCACACTTGCCCTCCTTGATAATAACTTCAAGATTAAAAATTATTTCTTCAACAAGCCTCTCAAAAAGTTTTGCAAGTTGAAAAGAAATCATTGATGCGAAAAAAACGAATTTGGGATTCTTAAATCCTTCAGAATATAATTTAGTTTGAGAATTTGCTGTAATAAATTGATGAGAAAAGGGAATGAAGTATTGAAAGTGTTCATGTTATATTAAAATCTATGTTGAAAATAAGAAACTTTATATTACTAAAGTAATACGACTTATATAAAGGAACAAGGTTAATACTAGAAATCTCCACCATTTAGACATAGGATCGCAGGTCTAGATGGGTTCATGGGGAGGGGCCAATCGTATCTATCCCCACCCTGCCCCATATGCAAGGCAAGAAAATTCTCTCTATTGTTTTTTAATGAAGTGATTTATATAGCTACATGAACGAGTATGCTGTTGTTCTTTTTTTTTTTTTTTTCTTGGTATTGGAGGAACCGGCTTGTAGCCGACAGCCACGCCGTAAACTCCCAAGTGACACTTAAGCAGGAGGACCCACCACCCCTGAGTCACACTTAATACACCTAGCGCCTCCCCTGGGTTTTGAACCCTTCACCTCTTCGTTGAGGATCAGCAGAGTCTTATCCAGTGGAGCCACCGTGGCCGGTGGTATGAACGAGTATGTTGTTATTTGTCAATATTTGCAACAAATTCTTTCATACTTTTGTAAAATTTTGTGAAACTGCTACCAACTATTCTAACCTAAAGAACTAAAACCGATGATGAATGAATTCCTTTAATATTTTAATATTGCTCCTCACACGTAAGTTAGATTTTGGTCTAATACTAAAGAGTTGAAATATATACTAGAGGAGGCAAATAAGGGATTTGAAAAAATTTTAATTCAAAATTTCCTATTTTGAGACTTATTAAATATTGCAGGAGCATTGTAAATTATTTTAAAAACATATGTTGTCACATTAATGTGTCGATTATTATTTAAATATTCTTATAACTTGTGTTTCTCATATGGTAGAAATTCTTAGATTGGAGTTTATGGTTTCATATACATACTCGTGTTCTTTATATTCTTTATATTTTGTAATAAAGATACTACTCTTGGATATTTGGACATTCCATAGTCTAATTACAACTACTACTTTTTTAAATATTACAAATCAGCTCAATATAATATTGACAAGGTATATAATCTATCATATAGTCCCTTCTGAGAAAATAGATTGATTCGAGTCTTCTGCCGGCAACTCACTTCACGGATGTGCTTCGTTATTGCACCTTTATCCCCGATGATATCCACACGTACAGAGGCACTTCCCATAATCTTCGAATTGGCCTTGAATAGCCACCGTATTACTCTGCTCTACAAGACATTTCTTTATCGGTAGATGACTGGACACGAATAAATCACATTATATTTCTCTTTTTCGATCGTTTGAACAAAACAAATTGCTATACAAGACATTTCTTTAGTGAAATCTTTTCAGACAATGATATAGCTTCCTTAATTTAACATTTCACATATAAAATGTAGCTGATAACTTATTTGTATGAGAAAATTTTTTAATCCTTCTCCCATGATTAGTTTGAAATTACATAAATATCTTGAACGACACCAACATTTTTAGGAAATTAATTTTTCAAATAATTAATTTTTCATGAAATAAACATAACCTAAAAGTATCAAAACAATGTTCACCTGATATTGGACTGTTACAATTCTGAATTCTTTGGTCACGACACTAGAGGCTCACCAAACTAGAACAGAAAAAGTGAATTGAGGAAATCTGGCCGACTAGTACTTGGCATCAACGAACAGCACATCACTGGCACAATTACACAAACCAGGACATACGAACAGCAAGCATGCACGGAATAGACATAATTCGCAACACAACACATCAGCACGAACACAGACAGTGAGCGCATCAACAACTCAACGCATACGAAGATGAGCCAATCAGTAACACTGCCCACCCAGAATGCGTATACAATGACTAGAGCAGTAGCTCGATGCTCTTGCTGCACGCACTCAGTATTCAAGCTATTAGCATTCGTTCAATATGCTTGCGATTTCAACACATACAGAGAACAAACCTGCAATATTTTTTCATTTTGTCTTTGCAATTGCGCACAATAAACATAGACCAATATATTATGAAGCATAAGAAGTAAACATGCCAGGGTTAATTCATTTTCGTTCAAGATGCCCTGTCTAAGTTCTAGAATAGTTAGTTATCAGATTCACCTGATGTACACACTGGATATGCATCTAATCCGAGAATTTCAGTAGCGAATCCTGTTAAGAATCTCAAAGCACAGCCTACACAAGCATACCCTGCACAAGCATGCTCTGTTGCTGTTTCAACGAAGGAAACGAAGGAAAGGAATGAAGGCGTTGCCACTGTGACAAAGATCAGAGGAAGTGGAGTATACAAGTTGGTAAGCAAGTCATCGATCACGCCAGCCACGTATGGGAGTGGAGTTCAGGATCAATCAATGGGGAAAGCTATGAAGTCGGTGATGAAACTTCCAAACTTCACGTGCTCCACGTGTTCCACTCTGAGTGGAGGTCTGTTATTAAAGAACTGTTATTCAGTTTTGGCTTGCCTAACAGAATGAGCAACAGTTTTCTTTTTCTGTTTGTATCAGTCGGTTTCTTCTTTTATTAGCTGTTTTTACTTCTTCGTTAGGTGTACGTACTATATATAGGAAAACAGAGCAACTGGAAAGTACGTTCTCAGAAAAACACTTTGTCTTGAATATAGAAAGAAGAAAGCTAAAACCTCTCGATCATTTCTCATCTTCCTTTCTTTCTTTCACGCTGATTCATCTTCACACCTAAAACAAATAGCTACTAAATTTTGAAATGAAAGGAAACGAAATACAAGTAAAGTGTATGCAACAAAACTGATGTATCGATCAAGCAAAGGGAAGCTCTCAATCCGAATCTGAATCGAAACATGCACTGATCTAGTTCAGAAAATTTTATCAAACAGGTGGTAGATATTTCTGTCAAAAGGATCTAGATGCAGACATAAGGGAGAGATCTTATCACAAAGAGGCAACGCAGCATGTTGAAGGTCATCAGGAAAGCCTAAAATGCGACCAGGTTTCACGTTGGTGAAATTAGTACTCAGTATTTACCTTCAACAGAAACAGAGTATGTGGATTTACCTTGACGAAGAGTAATAGATAACTGCGATTGGTGATCAAATGAGAGGAGTGAAGCTTCAGTAATTGTAGCACCAAAGGCTGGAACAGGCTAAAGGAGGGAGAAGGAGAATCAAGCACTTCGTTGAAGTTGGCCTAAAAAACGGAAGCGAACAGAGCACTTCCTGTGGCTGCAAAGCTGGCGGTGTTGGGGAAATGGCCTGCGACGACAATTGGTGACGGAGAGAGGGATAAGGATGCATACGGAAATCAAGAGAGAATCACAACTGAACATGAGAATTCCTTCCCTCTACTCTCTGCTTTATTCTCTGAGGTTCAAATGCAAAGAGACTATAGTGGTCGGCAATCGGAGATGAGTGCCGGCCACCAGTGGACTGGAGGTGGCCGAGTATGAAGAGGGAATGGTGACCTAGAAGCTCCTGGAAATTGATGATGCGAGAGAGAATTTGCCGAGTTCCGTGTATGTGCATTCTCTCGATTCTACTCCACCCCGCCGAATGCATTTATGTATAAGATACGCATATGTGGACGCGAGGCTGTAGTGAGATGGATCGAACTTTTATTTAGTATTTTTTATTATTTTCATGTACTTCTTGTTTTTACAAAAAATGCATGTTGGATTTGCTAACTAAAATTCAGGTGTCAATAAAAGAATGGCTTCCATTTGTTTGTTTTTTTTTATCAAATGGAATAAAAATTATGTGTAAAATTTGTGAGAAAAAGTCAGTATTTTTGTATTGACAGGACGAGAATTTCATTCAATGAGAGATAGAGAAGTATTGTGAGTGACAAGTAATGTTATGTACTCATTGGTTTATAGGTGTTGTGCTCTATTGTAGTTAAGTAAACTTGCAAAATAGAACTTACAAACAATCTAGCATAGATTGAACCTTCTTTGCCACTTTCAAGATAAGATGTGAATATGCTTAGCAGCTGTATAGTCCCTGTCATTGGTTGCAACCATTAATATCGATATGGCCCCCGACGCCTCAGAGGTTCTCCTCGTCTTCCAAGGGTCGATTTGTGCCAGGTTCATCTCGTCATTAGCGAACACTGTCTACTTGAAGAACCTCAACAAAGGGGACAGCATGATTTTCCCTCGGGGGCTATTGCACTTCCAATTGAATGATGGCACAGGTCCAGCTCATACCATAGTTTGCTCAGTCCAAGCCCTGGCCTTCAAATCTTGGACTTTGCTATGTTCGCTAATAATTTTCCTTCTGAGGTGGTGGAAGGCACCACTTTCCTTGATGATGCCCAAGTTAAGAAGCTAAAGGGGGTTCTTGGTGGCACTGGCTAAGTGGCTAATTTCATTTTTGTCGAGAATCCATCCATTAATAGTCACCACCTTTTCAGGCCTCTTCAAGACAAAAAAAAAAAAAAAAAAAAAGCCTCTTCAAAAAAATGAAAGGAAGTAACAATTCAGCTTATATGCTCGTCATCAATGGTTTTTCATGAATTTTTCTTGTAAGGTTGTATTTGGTTTGCTCGTATGTTGTAGTAAGTCATAGGCATAGATGCTCGTATGTTGTAGTAAGTCATAGGCATAGAGATATGATTATTAGTGCTTTCTAACTTCTTGTTCTGTTTGGACTATGGAGCAAGGCACCTCCCTCTCTTCGTAGAATTTTGAGTAGATGAATAAAAGTATGTTGCTTCGTCAGTTCCTTGAGATTTAATGTTCATCTGGGAAAAAACGTTCTCGATAAGTCAAGTGATGTAGTAATATCATCCACCCATTGTGGATGTGATTATAGTATAATTGAGATCCTATCTATGATAAACTAACATTTGGTGCTGCAGTCATATAATGACGGCTCATGTCATGCCGTGTCTTTGACCCAATCAAAGCATTATTTAGTAATAATGCCTCGTGCCAACACATTCAATACGTTCATTTAGTATTGTACGAGGCTAATTGGACCAATTCATTGATGCAACTTTTCTACACATGACTTAATTGATATGGATTGTCATGTGAGCTCCGCAGATTCTGATTTAGAGCCCAACTTTGGACTTCTTTCTTTTTTTTCTAAATACACTAGAATCTTGTCGCGATCACTTGTGCAATGAACCAGTAATGGATGCATCCGAATCATGTGAACTTAGCTCACATTCACCGTTAGACCAGTGGGTTCCACATGAGGCCCATTTCATCCAATGGTACATGTGAGAGGGGCTCACATGCATTGGGTGCATCTAAGGTTTTTTTTTTCTTCTACAAGACTCGACGTGCCTTAAAAGTGTTGAGGCATAAGTACATAAAATGTCGAATTCAAGTACTGTTACAATCCATTTTTGGATTCTTGCGACTCTCATGCCACTGGAAAGCTCGACTCACTATTGTTAGGTATAAGTATTGATTAGTTTAGATCCTTAGGTTTTAATTTTGTGATGTGTTTTCCACGAAAAGGATGCTCTTTCGTTTGAGACCAACAAGGGTGTTGGCCAAATGATATCTTATTGGAAAGCTTACAATAAACTTAGGTGCTCACAAAGTTTCAAGGTGAGATGAGGTAATTCAAAGAAATGATACTAGCATTTTAATATTAATATATCTGTCAATGAATATAAAAGTGGGTAAAAATAGCATGATGATGACTCACGTGGCACACTCTTGTGCAAGCTCCATGCACTGATTTGCTTTTGATGTCAGTTAGCAAACCTATAATGTGAGCAAATGTCTAATTCTAGCCAATATTTAAATTTTGCATATCTAATTCTTATGAGAATTTTTATAATAAATTGTCACTGATTTAGAAGAAATAAATGTTACTTGACACTAGAATTTCGCTGATAAAAATTAATTCACAAAATTAGGGATTATGACTTAGATGTGTTATGCCCAACCCAATTAAGCTTCAAAATCAATAATCCCCTCAGCTTCATCTGACAGAATACATTTCGAGCACTCTCCTCCAGAGATGCGGAGGTCATCCATCATACGCACAGAGGCTGGACGAAAAAATCTCATCTTCCGTTTTTCTTATCTCACAATTTATGTGGACAAAGTTCTGTTATTGGTATATTTCCAATTCTATAGTTCTTAGGAATAAAGTAGTACATTTGGTATCATTTCTATTATCAGTATTCTTCATATGTAGATTATTTTGATTATCCAACCTTTCATCTGAAGAGCATTTATAAAGAAAATCAAATGCTCAAAAAGTCATTCCGTGACCAAAGTTATATTACATGATTGCACGAGCTTTGTAATAAATGTTTAAAAGTAGTTGTTAATGTATACCTAGATTCTATTATGAAAGATCTATATGTAACTGATGAATGGAGAAAGATTTATAGTAGGTTTTATTCCATCTATTTCACAATTAATATAAGAGAAATGATTGAGTGATAATGCTTAATCTATCATGAGAATAATAGTCTATGGTCCACAAAAATCAAATAACAAATAATTATAAATTATTATGAAGTATACTCCTTCAAAAATTTGTGACTTACAATAAGTTGTTATTCTCATAATAGCCCAAAAATTGTTGTGCTAGCAAAACCCTTACTATAAACAAAATATTATAACCGATATGATTCCAGTTACTTGATAGTTCACAAGAATAAAGTCTACATTTGGTATCATTCTTATCACTGAATATGTGTATATGTTTTTTTTTTCTATAAATAATTGTTCATCTCTCATTCTATTATGAAAGCTATATTACATGATTGCACATATATTGGTAATAGACATTGAAGATAATTGTTTATATAGATTATGTTATGAAATACCTAGAAGCTGGATGTTTAAGCTGATAGAAAAAAATTCTGCACCTAAATTTTGATTCAAAAGGCTAAAAATAACTAATTTTTAAAAATTTATATTCCAAGATTGAGCATATTTTGGTACCGAATCAAAAAAAAAAAAAAAAAGTTTATGTATATGTAGATTCAATTTTGAAGTATCTATAGGTTGACAGTTTAAATTGATCATTTCATTCTATAGATAGATCTTTGGTAACAAGGTAGGGAAACATAATGCATAGTAGTTGTTCAAATACTTTGAGGAAATACATTTAGTATCGGATTGGCCCCGCTCTAAACAACCAATTATAATGAAGACATACAACCTCAAATCAAATTTGTCAATCACATGATCATGTCCAATAATTACACCTCACTACCAAATGCTCTCAGGACGAAAGATGCTTCATCCGTAAGTGGATTTAATCATTTGGTATAGCAAGGGAAGCTGTAGTACTAAGAATAAAGCCATGGGGATAGAGGTCAGCAAAATAATAGGAATGAGAACCCACTCCAATCTCTTATCCAGCAAAATTGTGAGAGTTGTCGCGAAGGCCACCAGCATGAAGCCAAGGAGAGGAAGAGAAAAACAAGGCCCATAATGATCCTATTAGGCAATGAGTAGAGAAAATCTCGTGCCTCATACCGCGAGGTTAAGATGGCTAGGAATAGCAAGATAGCTGTCATAGAGGAGAACAAACCTAACGAATCTGAAATTGCGAACACCAAGAGGGAGTCCTGTCCTAACAACAAGGGTACTCCAGTATTGCTGTCATTGCCTCCAAGTATAGTGAATGCAGCAGCGGACAATACTGTGGCAATTAGAGTTGAGATGAGCATACACAAATTTGCTGTGTCCTTTATCCATTTCTCCCCATTCTCAAGCAAGTTTTGGTGGTTCTCCACAAATCTAGTCCAAGGTGATTCCGCCCTATCATTGGTGCTTCCCCTTATGTAGGCGGCTCTCATGCTAGGGTTAATGCAGCTTTGCACAGCCTATGCATATAACTCACAAATAGGAGTTTCGGTAAGTGGATAAAGCATTGAAAATTTTCAAGAAAAAACAAACGAGGGAATATATCGAGGAGATTATAACTTAACCAACACTTGATGCGAAATTGCTTAAAGGTCAAGTCACATGTTAATAACTAGATCATGTCGAAACAAAAGATAAGCACAAAAAGGAAGAAGAAGAAGAAGAAGAAGAAGAAGAAGAAGAAGAAGAAGAAGAAGAAGAAGAAGAAAACTTCTTATTGTACTGCTTTTACCATGAGAAGAGTAATTAATATTGATAATAGATTCAACCGTATAACAAGAGGATCAAAATTTTAGAATATACTTAAAAATTTTCTTCTGAAATATTTTAATATGAGTTTGAAAGTGAAGAAGGTGTAATTAGATTGAAGGAAAAGAAACACTGCATTGAAGAGGGGGATATTTTTCTGTGACAATTTATAAAAGGAATGTCTTAATTAAAATGGGAGTGAAAATAGCGTGATCCTATGATAATTATCATCAAGCATCGTTATTAAATATATGAAATGAAAGATACTTACATCGTACCATTGGATTTCTCTTTGCATTCGAAAAGCTGCACCGGCCACCTTAGTCTTAGCATCAAAACTAGGGTGGTACGATGCTGCTGCTTTAATCATATTTTTTGAATCTGTCCATGTAGACCCCAGGACTAATGACAACTCAGCGGTCGAGCTTAATTTCAAAAAGAAGTTGAGAATCCTTTCTTGGCGATACTCGATCGCCCAAGTGATCAAACTCTTCCAAGAAGGCGAATTCCCTAAAAGTTTCGGAAAAATTTGAATACATAGCTGCACGATTTCACTGATTCCGTTGGCTGTAGCTTGAGCCAGTGGCCCCTCTTTTTGGAAAAAATCTGCGATCTCAGTTGTCTTCAGTTGAGACATCGCCGTTAAAGCTTGTTCTGCCAACTCAACTGATGTCTTGTGTCTCATCTTCACCTCGTAAATTCTCTTGATCATAGGAACTACAAAATGTCAACAAAAGAGAGAAAGAAAATGAAAAACGAAGGGGCAGCCATTGGATTAGGAAAAAAGCTCTCCAGCTCTGGGTCCCAAATTTTTCTCAGAAACCAAATTGCATCTAACGACAGTTTACTAATTGTCAAAATTTCCCTCATTTAAAGCTTGGGTTGCCGGGTGATTGGGAAAACGATCTCATTCTCTCTCTCTTTTTTTTTTTTTTTTTTTTAATCTTTTAGGTAAGCTATTTCTTTTTTTGCTCATTTGGGATTCAGTCCTCAATTTCAAAGTGTGGGTTTTAGTAATTGCTGATGCAAAGTAAAAATAAAAAGGCGTAAAATCATTTTTGGCATTTTCCAAGAAAAGGCTTATATCAAGTCTGGATGAAAATATATATTGGATTTGAAGATAGTGGAAGATAGTAGAAGTGATTAGAAGGTAACTGAAGAAAGTAATCTTCCTTGAAGTTCAAACGAGGCTTTATAATGTTAATCATAATAAAAAGAATACAATTATAAGAGATAACCTGATAGAACAGCTCTAAAAATAACCACACTAATGACGACTATCAAGCTAAAGTAAATCACAATAGTCTTTACATTTATAAGATTAATTTAGATAATATTATTCAAATACGTGTAGCAACTAGTAACAAAAAAGATCATATTCATCGTACAATCCCTTGAATTGTTATTTATGCAGCAAAAAAATTTTCTTTCTCCATTTTGTTTGTCTCTAACAAAATCAATAACGTGAGGAGCTTGCCTCCAATCTCATGTCCATTTCCTGCACCCTCTCAACATATTATTTTGTGTTGTATTGAGATGAAGTAGCATTAAAAAAAATAATATTTAAATTATGTTTGTTTCGTGGAAGATGAATGGTTTGAAATTTTTTTTTTTCTCAAAATTGATCCCTTGTATTGTTTGAAATATTTAGTCACTGGAAAATATATTTTTTTTTTTTATCGACGATAAGTTATATCTAAACATTTGCATGAATGATAAAAATATTTTTCATTCATTCATTTTAATTTGCAATATAAGCAATCATTTTAAAATATATATATATATATATATATATATATATATATTTCTTTGATAAGTTATAACCACGTATTTCTTCATTTTTTTTTTTTTTACGATTTTGCCACTCTTGCAATTAGAATTTGATAATATCTGAACTGTTTCAAAGTATAAAAGTATTAACAAGGAAAATCATATATAACTTTGTTTGAGTTTGAATAATTTTTTTGAAGGTTTTTATTAGATCCATCAACGGTGTAGAGAATAAGTTACACATTTATTGTTGGATGGTTGATACGTGGAAAAACTAAATTACAAAACTAACTCTAAATATATATGTTACGCATTCAATGATGAATGTGTAATAGTTCTCTAAGACATGCAATGGGCCCAACACAAATTCTTTTCCAAATTATGGCCAATAATTTTTTTTTTTTTGGGCAAAGAATTAAGTAGGAGCTTTTTTTAACTTATAAAAAAAGTCAAAACAAGCAAGCCATAGACTTTTAATTGGAGAGAGAGGGACAAATATAGAGATGGTATCCTGATAAAATGGAAGCATACCTACAATTTTGACAATATTCCAAAGTGACCTTGTAAGACATTGAAGCCCTACAATCAAGTTGCAAAGAAAATCCGGTTACTGGATATGAAATTATTGTAAGACCTTGTAATTTGTTTGTTACATTGTCCAGTCAATTAAGTTATACGATACTTATGCACTTGATTGAATCATATGTGGTTCTCATGAGATAACTAATCCATAGTTGGATTTCAAGCCATGGTTCAAGTAAAGCTACGATAAGGAACCAGAATACATCCTACAAAGAAACAATCATTTCTGGTTTCTTTTGCTAGTACTGAGGGAATCAGTCTAATGACTAAAAGCTCAAAAATGCATAACCACCTGGATCCGAATTTTTATCTGTTGGGTTGTAACTCAAATCCACCGGAATACCTTTAGTTCAGAAACAAAAGAGCAAGTGATGAGCCAGGTATGATTTTTTTGAAGGGAATCAGTAATGAATGCGAGTGCAGAAAGTACGGACATCGGTATATCAATGCTTCCACAACATTTAGCCTGGTTCCGCTGCGAAAGTAGGATTCCATATTCGCCAACGCCCACAGTATATTAACGCTTCCATACTGGATATTTGCACTTTTTATGGTCAAAATGTGAGGGTACCGCCCGACTAGATAAAGGGTAATATCTATTGGCATTCACCAGCAAAGTTGATCGGGAAACTAAGCCAGTCTAGAACGAAGCTAAAAATAGATGGAATTGAGATAAATGGTCATGGTGATCTTACCATGATGACCAGCGTTGGTAATATTTACTAATGTCTCAATTGCAGCGGGACTGCTGAAGGGATGACTTGGCCCATCGTCTGTCGTACTTTTTGCCGGGAACCAGGTGATATCCTTATACATGGAAGCTTCCAGAGCAGATATTTGCAAAGGAACGCGTCCTTCCTTATCTGCAAGTTGCGTCAACTTAGGATTACTTCTAACTAATGTCTTCACCATCCTTATCCTTCCACACAGAACATCATTGTGGAGGGCTGTGCGGCCATCACAATCAACCATTTCAAGCGTTACTGGATTCGGAGACAAGAGCCCAACCAGGTTCTCCAAAATTTGGTCATGTGCACTCAAAGCGGCTATGTGAAGCAATGTCTCTGATCTGCTTCTTATTTTGGCCATCTTTGAAGCAACATTGCATTCGAAAAATCTTGTAGTAGATTCCCAATTGCCCTGGAATGCAGCTTGCAACAATGGTTGGTAATGGGGTTCATCCACTTCCTCTTCGGAATTTTCTGCAATAGACGCCAACTTTTTCAGATCATTTAGTTAATACTTTTATCCTTGCTGACATTAAGAAGTGTTCCAAAAAAGAAAAATTTCATGAAGATCCGCCCCAGATATTAATTTCACACTGAAAATAACTCTTTTGAAGGATAACGCACCTGAAACACCTCCAAATTGGGAAGGATCTGATGAAATGCTTAAACGGACATCTTCAATAAATGTTGGAGAAAGAGTGAGCACAAAGTCCTTCTCAAACTGATTTTCTTTTTCTTTTTTTTTTCGTAGCCAAAGTCAGGGTTATGTTTATTCGATGATAAAGCAAAGAAATAGAATTATGAAGAAAATACGAGTTCCAGAATATTTTAAGACCATATCACCTATGCCATAATTTTTATCGCTTGGAACTTGAACAGATACCTGCTGATGGTTCTGCATGATCCGACTTTCGCTGTTTCTCCCTTGGTTCTGGCGACATTGGATTGCTCTCCTGATTAGTCTTTCAACAACGAAGTAAAAAAAGAATGCTAAAAATGGGTAAGATATTCAGTTATCACAGAGTTTTAGTTTCCCTAGGGGGGAGCTCAGTCCTTCCTTATGTACAATTACCTGCCTTAAATTGAAGGAGAGCCTTCACAATTACAACAAGCAAGCATATCTTTTTTTTTTTTTCCCACTTTATTGCAGTCGGATTCCTCGAGTGTAAAATAGTTTATCCTTGGGAATATAGACTAATCCTATTCTAGTGAGCTCCACCTGCGTCGTGCCTAGATTCCTCTACACACGCCAACAGGACCGAGGGGTCCTCTCTCTGGCATCGGGGAGCTCTAATCATTCTTCTCCCTCACCTCACCATTCCGCGGAGCTCCCTCACTGTAACATCATCTGAGCTTCCAGAACAACGTCGCCATAGTTTCTGATTCCTACTCGACCTTAGGCGATCGCTGGTGTCGGCTCGGACGAGTTTGGCCGAGAGGCTCCATTTTCGGATCCTCTAGTTTTGCCGTTCAAGAGCTTGCTCTTCTCGTTCAAACCTTTATTCATCCCTTCCTGAAGCTCCAGACGCTCGTCCCACGCCTCAGTGAATGCCATGGAAGCACTGGTATTGCCTAAAACTGCCCTGGCAGAGATGGACTCCCTGTCTTGGCGTTTTTCCTTGATTCGAGCCATCTGCCGGCGACTCACTTCACGGCAGTGCTTTTCCCTTGTGCCTTCATCCCTGATAATACTCACACATACAGTGGCACCTCCCGTAATCGTCGAATTGGCCTTGAACAGCCACGGTATTACTCTGCTCTGTTCTGCTCTGTTTCTGTGTCGCTGCTGTGATTCGCCCTGTTGTTGCGAGAATAGAACGCCCAGCTTACTACCGTCCTGATTGCTCAAAACTGAACATTCCCTGGGATGGAAAGCAACAGCCCAACCAAATCTGGAGAGAAACAGAAGATACGGAGGAAAAGAAAACACACAAAGAAAACAGGGAGAGTGGTAGCCACGAAAACTCGCCATCGCCAGGCGTTTACGAATCCCCTCTGGAGTCTCCGTATCGCCTGACCCTGAGATGGATGGTCGAGGCTGTAGGAGACCCAATTGAAGTAGTCTACCTTGGATACTCTTCGGCCGTTGATAAAATCGCTGTTTTTCCGTTGCCACTGTGGATTAACAGGCCAACAGGGTTGCGCTGTTCAGTCCAGCCAATACTAAGGGATCGGTATCGAGAGCAGTGTACTTCATGCCGTCTTACTTTGTCAGCGGAGCTAGGCTCAACCTCTGGGAAAGATTGCTATACACAAGCCAGCGCTTCCACCGATTTTCTACTCGAATGCATTTGATGCGGACGACTCAGAAGATCATGCATGTTCACCCGCTCTTTTCGTATCTGTAGGATCTTGCCGGAAAGCATTAATATATTATATAATTTCTATCCCCTTACGGTCACTCTTTTCCCAGTTTATCGCCTGAGTTGCTTACGCTAATCATACTTGCGAATGAGGTGCTCTTTGGTTTTTTTTTTCTCTTCTTTTCACTCTTGTTTTGATAAGAAGTTATATCATTTGTATGAAATGTTAGCGAATGTAGTGCGAGTGTAAAAAGAAAATTACGCAAACAATCTTTGTCCATCCTTGATTTAAGAGTTTTAACCACTCACTCTCTTTACTAACCATCAAAACCGACAGTTGTATAAGGCCGCATGTGGAAAATTTCTTTTACTCCACCGGTGTAAGCTGTAATTACTTCTTTAAAATTTTTTTGAATTATTAGTTGGAACGGGAAATCCTGCTTCATGTAAAATAGGGGTGGGTGGCGCTGGGACAAGACAGGGCAGGTTCAATTAATTTCAAGATAAAAAATTTTCAATTAAATTCTTTAACAAGCATAATTCTATGAACTCTCGAAAAAATTTGCAAGTTGAATAAATCATATGGGCAATATATATATATGAATTTGGAATACTTAGATCCATTACCATAAAGTTTAGTTTGGAATATTTCCCCAAAAAATTGATGAGAAAAGGGTTTGAAGTATTTAAATTATATTGAAATCAATTTTGAAAATGAGAAATATTATATAACAAAAATAATACAATTTATGCAAAGGAACAAGGTTAATACTAGAAATCTCATTCTCAATATTTTAGATATAGGATCACCCTTTGGGCTAGTTCTTGGGGCGGGGCAGAGCATATTCTTTCACCCTATAGGTGGAATCGGAAGTTTCATCCCATCCCCACTCAAAACTCTTTGGTAGGGCGAGTGACTTGCCATACTTAATGTGAATCAACACAAGTGGCATTTAATCATGACTTCAAATTTAATATAGTAATCTTTTAATGAAGGGATCTATTTATCTATATGTACATGTCATTTGTTTGTACTTGCAATGAACATTTTTTTACACCTCTATAATATCTTGTAAAATCGCTACCAACTATTCAAATGAAAAAGCTTATGTAGATAAATGGAGCTATTGTTCAATATATACACATTCAAATATTCCCCTCAAGTGTAAGTTGGACTTTGGCCTAAGATTAAAACATGTATATATATGATAGCGGAGATTCTGAAAAAAATTTGAACTCAAATTGAAAATTTTGATGTCACATAAAAAGTTATGGGAGTAGTGTTGCTTATTTCAAAAACTTAAACAAATAGATGAATATATTTAAATATTTTGATAACTTGTGCTCCCACGTGATAGAGATCTTTAAATTGGAGTTTATGGTTTCGATATACATCCTCTTATTTTTTATATTTTTGCAATAAATATAATATTTTAATTATTTGGATATCTTATCCTATTTACAGCTACCACCTTGTATTATGTTACTGAATAGCTAGAAAAAGCAAATTGATTATTGAAAATTAGATTATACGGTGAAGATATTTGTGATACTTGAAATGTGATTCTCATAAATCAAAATTAGACAAGGGTAATACATACACACACATACACCCATATACACAAACACATACCAAATAGTGTGTGTGTGTGTGTGTGTGTGTGTGTGTGTGTGTGTGTGTATTACTCTTGTCTAATTTTGATTTATGAGTAATTTTATTTTATTTTCTCCATCAATGTTAAGTTTTCAGAATCAACAATTTTACCCTATAATTACGTAGAGGTATAATTACCTTACTAGCTTAGCTTTCAAAATGAACCTTTTCTAATGCACAAGAAAATTAAAGTAGAAACATGCTTACATGCCTGTAATTGATGTAAAAAATTATAGGTTGTTTCAATTCTTCATTTACTAAGTTTCCTTAAACATCTATAGGAAAGTGTTATAAAAAAAAAAAAAATGTTTCAAACATGCTCTTAACATTGAAGAAAATAAATGTTATTAAGATACTTATTAATACTCGTCTATTAAAGCGAGAGCGGTGTGGCCAGTATAATGAGTCCAGGCATAAACGTTAGCCAACGGTCCGGTGACTCTTGGCACGTTTCTTTGGTCATAATTATCATTGAAAAGTGAAAAAAAAAATTGACATAATTCTTTCTTTACATAGTAAATGTCAATAAAAAATGTTTACCTTAAAGCATATATCTCTGTGATGTCCTTCATGTCTTTATGGGTGAGATGAGTGGATACGAATAAATCGTATTACTTCCTTTTCAATCTTTTGAAAAAAAAAAAAAAAGATTACTAAAAAAGAGATTTATTTATTAATAGTTTTTCAACAATGATATCGCTTTCACACATCAAATGTAGCTAATAACTTACTTTAAGATGACTAGTAGGCAAGTAGCCTCATGTTCTAGTGCCACAAACCATTAGGTTTAGTCCTTAGTAATGAAACCATTACTTTAAGATGACCGTCCCTCTTTCTTCCTATAGAGTTCATTCTATCCACTGACAGTTGACACTATGATCAAGTTGAGTTCTTACCAAGGTAAGTTGCTTCTTGGGCTTGTGAAAGCTATTTGGGCAACTTAATTTGCAAGCCTTTAGTCATATAGCTCATTAGCAAAATGAGCAACTCAATTTTGTCAAGCCCAAAAGCAAAAGTAAATAACTTCAATTTGATGACTCTATCTCTCTTTCTTACTATAGAGTTCATTCCATCCATTGATAGTTGACATCATGATCAAGTTGAGTCTTTACCAAGTTAAGTTGCTTCTTGGGCTTGGAAAGCTATTCGGGCAACTTAAATTGCAAGCCTTTAGTCGTATAATTCATTAGCCAAATGAGCACCTCACTTTGTCAGGCCTGAAAGCAAAAGTAAATAACTTTAATTTGATGACTCCATCCCTCTTTCTTACTATAGAGTTCATTCCATCCCTTGACAATTGATACCTAGATCAAGTTGAGTCTTTACCAAGTCAAGTTGCTTCTTGGGCTTACAAAAGCTATTTGGACAACTCAATTTGCAAGCCTTTAGTCGTATAACTCATTAGCAAAATGAGCACCTCACTTTTGTCGAGCTCAAAATCAAAAGTAAAGAATTGCAATTTGATGACTTTGTCTCTCTTTCTTATTATAGAGTTCATTCTATCCCTTGACAGTTGACACCATGATCAAGTTGACTCTTTACCAAGTTAAGTTGCTCTTTTGGCTTGGAAAAGCTATTCCGACAACTTAATTTGCAAGTCTTTAGTTGTGTAATTCATCAACAAAATGAGGACCTCACTTTTGTCAAGCACAAAAAAGAAAGTAAAGAACTTCAATTTGATGACTCTATCTCTCTTTCTTACTATAGAGTTCATTCCATCCCTTAATAGTTGACACCATGATCAAGTTGAGTCTTTACCAAGTTAAGTTGCCTCTTGGGCTTGCAAAAGCTATTTGGGCAACTTAATTTGCAAGCCTTTAGTCATATAACTCATTAGCAAAATGAGCAACTCACTATTGTCAAGCCCAAAAGCAAAAGTAAAGAACTTAAATTTGATGACTTTGTCCCTCTTTCTTACTTTAGCGTTCATTTCATCCCTTGACAGTTGACACCATGATGAAGTTGAGTCTTTACCAAGTTAAGTTGATCCTTGGGCTTGGAAAAACTATTCGGACAACTTAATTCGCAAGCCTTTAGTCGTGTAATTCATTAGCAAAATGAGCACCTCACTTTTTTCAAGCACAAAAAAGAAAGTAAAGAACTTCAATTTGATGACTCTAACTCTATTTCTTACTATAGAGTTCATTTCATCCCTTGGCAATTGACACAATGATCAGGTTGAGTGTTTACCAAGTTAGGTTGCTTCTTGGGCTTGCAAAAGCTATTTGGGCAACTTAATTTGCAAAACGTTAGTCGTATAACTCATTAGCAAAATGAGCAACTCACTTTTGTCAAGCCCAAAAGAAAAAGTAAAGAACTTCAATTTGATGACTCTATCTCTCTTTCTTACTATAGAGTTCATTCCATCCCTTAATAGTTGACACCATGATCAAGTTGAATCTTTATCAAGTTAAGTTGCTTCTTGGGCTTGTAAAAGCTATTTGGGCAACTTAATTTGCAAGCCTTTAGTCATATAGCTCATTAGCAAAATGAGCAACTCACTTTTGTCAAGCCCAAAAGCAAAAGTAAAGAACTTAAATTTGATGACTTTGTCCCTCTTTCTTACTTTAGCGTTCTTTTCATCCATTGACAGTTGACACCATGATCAAGTTGAGTCTTTACCAAGTTAAGTTGCTCTTTGGGCTTGGAAAAGCTATTCAGACAACTTAATTCACAAGCCTTTAGTTGTGCAATTCATTAGCAAAATGAGCACCTCACTTTTGTCAAGCACAAAAAAGAATAAGAACTTCAATTTGATGACTCTATCTCTATTTCTTATTATAGAGTTCATTTCATCCCTTGGCAATTGACACAATGATCAGGTTGAGTCTTTACCAAGTTAGGTTGCTTCTTAGGCTTGCAAAAGCTATTTGGGCAACTTAATTTGCAAGCTTTTGGTTGTATAACTCATCAGCAAAATGAGCACCTTACTTTTGTCAAGCCCAAAAGCAAAAGTAAAGAACTTCAATTTGATAACTTTGTCCCTCTTTCTTACTTTAGAGTTCATTTCATCCCTTGACAATTAACACCATGATCAAGTTGAGTCTTTACCAAGTTAAGTTGCTCCTTGGGCTTGGAAAAGCTATTATGGCAACTTAATTTGCAAGCCTTTAGTCGTGTAATTCATCAGCAAAATGAGCACCTCACTCTTGTCTAGCACAAAAAAGAAAGTAAAGAACTTCCATTTGATGACTCTATCTCTATTTCTTACTATAGAGTTCATTTCATCCTTTGACTATTGACACAATGATTAGGTTGAGTGTTCACCGAGTTAGGTTGCTTCTTGGGCTTGTAAAAGCTATTTGGGCAACTTAATTTGCAAGCCGTTAGTCATATAACTCATTAGCAAAATGAGCATCTCACTTTTGTCAAGCCCAAAAGAAAAAGTAAAGAACTTCAATTTGATGACCCTATGCCTCTTTTTCACTTTAGAGTTCATTCCATTCCTTGACAGTTGACACCATGATCAAGTTGACTCTTTAACAAGTTAATTTGCTCCTTGGGCTAAGAAAAGCTATTCGGGCAACTTAATTCGCAAGCCTTTAGTTGTGTAATTCATCAGTAAAATGAGCACCTCGCTTTTGTCAAGCACAAAAAAATAAAGTAAAGAACTTCAATTTGATGACTATCTCTCGTTTTTACTAGAGAGTTCATTTTATCCCTTGATAGTTGACACCGGGATCAAGTTGAGTTTTTATCAAGTTAAGTTGCTTCTTGGGCTTGCAAAAGCTATTTTGGCTACCTAATTTGCAAGCCTTTAGTTGTTTAACTCATTAGCAAAATGAGCACCTCATTTTTGTCAAGCCCAAAAGCAAAAGTGAAAAACTTCAATTTGATGACTCTGTTCCTTTTTCTTACGATAGAGTTCATTCCATCCCTTGACAGTTGACACCATGATCAAGTCAACTCTTTACCCTGTTAAATTGCTCCTTAGGCTTGGAAAGGCAATTCAATCAATTAATTTGCAAGCCTTTAGTCATATAATTCATGAGCAAAATGATCCCTTGACTTTTGTCGAGCACAAAAAAGAAAGTAAAGAACTTCAATTTGATAACTCTATCTCTCTTTCTTACTACAAAGTTCATTCCATCCCTTGACAGTTGACACCAAGATCAAGTTGAGTCTTTACCAAGTTAAGTTCCTTCTTCAGCTTGGGAAAGCTATTTGGACAACTTCATTTGCAAGCCTTTAGTTGTATCATTCATTAGCAAAGTGAGCACTTCACTTTTGTCAAGCCCAAAAGCAAAAGTAAAAAATTTCAATTTGATGACTTTGTCCCTCTTTTTGAGTTCATTCCATCCCTTGATAGTTGACACCATGATCAAGCCGAGTCTTTACCAAGTTAAGTTGCTTCCTAGGCTTGGAAAGCTATTTGAGCAACTTAATTTGTAAGCCTTTAGTCGTATAATTCATCAGCAAAATGAGTACATCACTTTTGTTGAGCCCAAAAGCAATAGTAAAGAGCTTCAATTTGATTCAAGGTAGAATCTTTATAAAGAGATAACTTTCATGCAAAATATAGTTATACATATAATTCTCCAATTCATTGTCTCTAAAATTCTCAATAAAATACGTTTGGTGGATATTTTGGTCGTTATGTTTCCTAAACTATGAACCTTAAAATTGAAAATGACCAAAATTGACCTTATTTTATACAGGACATCAAAAATATTTATATAATTTTCATTCCCATTGAAAACTCCTACTTTTTTTTTTTCACTCACTGAACATATTATCAAGAAAGTAGAAGATGAAACAAAAGACAGTTTTTATTAGAACATTTTTGCAAACCAAATGCATGCTAAATATCTTGGGAGAAATTGTCCAATCAGTTTTAAATATATTGTATGGATGACAATTCAGTTCTAAATAATTATTTGAAATTTTAATGTAATCATTTTAGCCAATTTTCACCAAAAATCGCTCATGTGATGGCAAAAGGCCGGTGATTACTAGACCGCTATGTCAACGATTTCCGATGAAGATTAATTGGAATGACTACATTAGAATTTTGGCTAAATATTTAGGGACTAAATTCGTAAAATTAAAAAAAGTTTATGATTGAATTGATATTTGTGAAATATGTTTATGACTGATTATGTAATTTTCCAAATACCTTGAGAGATTTGATGGTGATTTGGTTTTCAGAAAACTGGTGTCATGATATATGGGTCGAGTCAAAAGGCGGAAATGTTAATTCGACTAAGTTGGCACTCCTGTAATTACAGTTTTTTCTCTTGACCCGAGTCCAGGATACTTGAAATCAAGCCTCATACTCAACTATCTTTCCTTAAAAACCATCGCCTAAAGATTTTCTGTGCAACAAACGAAAAAATGACTTTCAAATGATTTGAAAAGTCCAACTAATTCATGAGATTTTAAATTTATTATTTTTGGAATAACTTACTTTAAAATTATTCGTTCCTCTACGACGATCTGCTGAGTATGGTTGACACCTTAACTTTTGCCGGCAAGTCAACATTGCTTTTACTAAATAAAAAAATAAAAAAAAAATAGTTAGTGTGTATAAATCCACATTCATTACATCACTTTAGGCTTTTCGGCCCATCACTCCAGCCCATCAGATCCAACCCAGCTCATAATTCTTCAGAACTCTCCCTTTCTCTTTCTCTCTCGCTCTCTCTGCGCACGTGTGTGCCTCATTTCTTGCAGGTGCTCATGAGTCATGAGTGGCAGTCTGGAGAGGTAGAATCAGAGAGAAGACCTGGTCATGGTGGAATCCGCAGGGGGTAGGCGAGATTGAATGCAGCCGCAGAGGAGATCCAGAGGAGGAAGGAACTCCTGAGCGTGTGTCTTCTCCGCAAAATTCCAGAGAATCCCTCCCCTCTGCAATGTGTATGACGTTGGTTTTTTTTAGTGGCCACTCACAGAGAGAGAGAGAGAAAGAGAGTAATTCCCTCTCCACTTATTCTCTCGGACTTGGAACTCATGGAAACCGGTTCTCTTCCTCTCCTGACCTCCACCTTTGTCGTGCCTGGATTCCTCTACACACGCCAACAGGACCGAAGGGTCCTCTGTATGGCTTTTATATCTCACGAGCTCTCCTACCGGCGTCAGGGAGCTCTGATGATTCTTCTCCCTCACCTCACCATTCCGCCGAGCTCCCTCACTGTAATGCCAGCTGAGTTTCTAGAGCAACGTCGCCACCATTGCCAACTCCAACTCGACCTCACGCGATCGCTGCATCAGCTCTGACGAGTTTGGCTGAGAGGTTCTGTTGTTAGCTCCTCGTTCAAGAGCTTGCTGTTCTCGTTCAAACCTTTATTCATCCGTTCCCGAAATTCTGGACGCTCGTCCTGCACCTCAGTGACTGCCATGGAAGCGCGGTTTCGCCTTAAACTGCCCTTGCAGAGACGGACTTGATAACTCCCTATTTTGGCGTTTTTCCTTGTTTCGAGTCTTCCGCAGGCAGCTCACTTCACGGCGGTGCTTGGTTATCGCGCCTTTATCCCTGATGATACTCACATACAGCGGTGGCCTCAAATAGTCACGGTATTACTCTGCTCCACAAGACATTTCTTTATTGGTAGATGAGTGGATATGAAAAAAATCATATTATATTTTTCTTTTCCGATCGTTTGAACAAAATAATTTTGCTACGCAAGACACTTATTTAGCAAAAACATTTCAGACAATGATATAGCTTCGTCAAATTAACAGTTCCCATATGAAATGTAGCTAATAACTTACTTTCTACGATAAATCTTTTTATTCCTTTAGATTAGTTTGAAATTACATAAATGTCTTAAAAGACACCAACATTTTTGGGAAAATGATTTTCAAATCATTCAGTTTTCACGACACAAACAAAACTTAAAAGCATTTGCACAATAGTCTCCTCATACTGGGCCGTTACAACTCTGAATTCTTCAGTCTTGACACTAGAGGCTCACCAAAATGGAACAGAAAAAAAATGAAAGAGGAAATCTGGACAGCAACTGCTTGGCATGAATGAACGGCACATCAATGACACAATTGAACAATTCCACATATCAGGACATATGAACAGCAAGCATTTACAGAATAGACATAATCCATAGCATAACACATTGGTATGAACACAACAAGGTGACCACATCAACAACTCAACGGATATGAAGATGAACCAATCAGTAACACTGTCCACCCAAAATGAATGTGTATATGATGACTAGAGCAGCAGCTCAATGCTCTTGCAGCATGCACCCAAGATTCAAGATATTAGCATTCATTCAATACGCTTGCGATCTCAACATGTACAGAGAACAAACCCAGCAATATTTTTTCATAATATGTTTGCAATTGGGCACAATAAACATAGATCAACATATTGTGAAGCATAAGAAGTAAATGTGCATGGATTGATTCATTTTCGTTCAAGATGCCCTCGGTCTAAGTTCTGGAATACTTAGATATCAGATTTATCTCATGTACACACTGGATATGCTTCTAATCCGAGAATTTCAATAACAATTCCTATAATGAATAGCTACTAACTCTTGAAATGAGGGAAATGAAATACAAGTAAAGTCTATACAACAAAACTAATGTATTGATCAAGCAAAGGGAAGCTCTCAATCAGAATCTGAATCGAAACGCACACTGATCTAGTTAAGGAATTTGATCAAACAGGTGGTAGATATTTCTATCAAAGGATCTAGATGCAGAAATAAGGAAGAGATCTTATCACAAAGAGGCAACTCAGCATGCTCAAGGTCATCAGGAAAGCCTAAAACGCGACCAGATTTCACCCTGGTGGAATTGAGTACTCGATCTTTACCTTCAGCAGAAACAGAGTATGTGGATTTACCTTGACAAAGAGTAATAGCTGACCGCGATTGCTGATCAAATCAGAGGAGTGAATCTTCAGGAGTTGTAGCACTAAATACTGGAACGGACTAAAGGAGGGAGATGGAGAATCGAGCACTTCGATGAAGTTAGCCCGAAAACGCAAGCGAAGAGAGCACTTCCTGTGGCTGCGAAGCTGGTGGTGTTGGGGAAGTGGCCTGCAATGACAATCGATGACAGAGAGAGGGGTAAGGATGCATAGAGGAAATCGAGAGAGAATCACAACTGAACATGAGAATTCCTTCCCTATACTCTCTGCTTTAATCTCTGAGGTTCAAATGCGAGAGACTATGGTGGTCGGCGATCGGAGACGAGTGGCGGCTACTGGTGGAGTGGAGGTGGCCGAGTATGAAGAGGGAATGGCGACCTAGAAGCTGTTGGAAAAGGATGACGCGAGAGAGAATTCGCTGAGCTCTGTGTATGTGCGTCCTCTCTGTCCTATTCTACCCCGCCGAATGCATACGTACAAGATACGAATATGTGGAAGCGAGGCTGTAGTGAGATGGGCCCAATGTTGATTTATTTATTTTTTTATTATTTTCATATACTTCTTGTTTTTACATATAAAAAAAAAAAATGCATGTTCGATTTGCCGACAAAAATTCTGGCATCAACAAGAGGGCTTCTATTTGTGTTTTTCTCAAAAGGAAAATTTATGAGAAAACTATTTTTATATTGACAGGAGAAGAGATTCATTCAATTAGAGATAGAGAGAAGTATTGTGGGTGACAAGTAATGTTATGTACTTACGTTTATTGGTGGTGTGGTGCTCCATTGTAGTTAAGTAAACTTGCTAGATACAACTCATAAACATTCCCGTATGGATTGAACCTTCTTTGCCACTTTCAAGATAAGTTGTGCATATGTTCAACAGCTATTTAGTCTCTATCATCTACAAATTCAGATTGGTTGCAACCATTAATTTCAATATGGCCCCTGGCACGATCATCCCAATGCATGTACCCAGGCAGGTCGGAGGTCCTCATCATCCTCCGAGGGTCGATTTGTGCCGGGTTCATTTCGTCTTTGGCAGACACCATTTACTTGAAGAACCTCAACAAAGGGGAAAGCATGATTTTCCCTCGGGGCTATTGCACTTCCAATTGAATGCTGGTAAAGGTCTAGCACTTGCCATACTAAGCTTCAGCAGTCCGAGCCCTGGGCTTTGTTGTGTTCGCTAATAATTTTCCTTCTGAGTTGGTGGAGGCCACCACTTTCCTTGATGATGCCCAGGTTAAGAAGCTAAAGGGGGTTCTTGGCGGCACCGACTAAGTGGCTAATTTCATTTTCGTCAAGAATCCATCCATTAACAATCACCACCTTTTCAAGCCTCTTCATTTTTTTTTTTTAACTTTATTTTTTTTATTTTATTTTTGGGTGAAGTATTAAAATGACAGCAAAATGCTACATCGTAAATTACATAGGCAAGATGAATTATAGATATTTATTTTGGAATTAATACCACCATAGTCTGACTATCTACAAATAGCATTTCTCCTTTTTGCAGGCCCATCGTGATAATTAAAATTTTCGGAAGTTCAAATCATCGAAATACAAGCATTGAGATGCTCAGTATAGTTGGAAGCAAAATCCTCCAAGATTTATGGTCAAGAAGAGAAAGTTTTACATGGCAAGTGTTTATAACGCATGATAATTAAAAATAAACTGGGAAAATAATACCAACCTCCTACGACTTTGTACCTATGAGCGCGTGCACAAGGGTGAGAGTGGCAAGCGAGGGCCGGCGAGGCATCATGTTTATGGTGCCATCGCCCAACCATCGGAAAATGGCCCGACATCCCTCATCAAGCCAAGGCACAATAGAGAGAGGCAAGCAAGGATCTAACTCGCGACCATCGTGGCCGCCTGCAGGGCGCCTTCCTTTGGCAGTACACATTCCTCACTCTCCGTGCAACCACGCTATTGAGTGCGTGATGTTGTGAGCCAGACAAGGGTCCGGCCACCCTGAGAAAATGGCATAGGGTGGCAACGTGACATATGGCGATAATTTGACTATCATTCTTTTAATATAAAAGCCAACATGAACATGAATCCATTCGATAATCAGAGTTTGAGGACAGTATCAAGTGATCGGTAATAAAAAATTTAAAAAATCCAGAGGTCGTGGTTGGTGACGATTAGGGGTGAGCGTGGTTCCGGGTAGAACGGGAACCGGAACCGAACCGGAGGAGGTTCCGGTTCGGTTCCCGGTTCTAAGGGGACCGGTTCCGGTTCCCCGGTTCTCTTTTTCCAGGAACCGGCGGTTCTCGGTTCCGGTTCCGGTTCCAAAGGGAACCGGAACCTGAGGAACCGGAACCGGCAAAATTAAAAAGTAAAAACCCTAATTCCTTTCCTGCGATTTCCCCCTTCTGTTCAACTTTTCCCCTTTCCCTTTCTTTTTCTCTCTCTCTTTTCTCCACTTTTTCCTCCTCACGTCACTTCCTGCCCCCACTTTTTCTTTTCCTCTCTCTCTCTCTCTCTCTCTCTCTTTTCCCCCTCTCTCGGCCGAACCCCCCACCTCTTCTTCTTCTTCTTCCTTCCTCTCGCCGGTTGCTCTTCACCCACCACCACACCGCCGCCCCACGCCCTACTCACCACCACCTCTTGGCCGCCGAACCCCCACCACCCACTGCTCGTCCAACAAGCCGTCTCACAGCCCGACGAGCTGTCTTGCCGTCCGCGCCACCGTGAGGCACCGCCGCCGTCCAAATCACTTTTTATCGCAGTTGTTCTCCTCTTCCATACTCTGCCTCTCCCCCGTCCTTACGCCGCTTGCCCTCACCCTCGACTCCGCTGCCTGACGCCGCTCACCCTCGACGCTGCCGCCGTCGCCGCCGGACGCCGCTCGCCCCGCCCTTGCCTCCCTCGATGCGGTCGCCCCCCTCTCACCCCGACGCTCAGCCACTCGACGCTGCCGCTGGACGCCGCTCTTCCTCGACTCCACCACCGGACGCCGCTCATCCCCCGGTGGACGCCGCTCGCCCAGCCACCCCGACGCTCGCCGCTCGTCCCGACGCTCAGCCGCTCGTCCCGGTTGCTGCCCACCGCTGCACCAACGGTGATCAGCCTTGCCGGGATGCCTTCTGACGACGAAGTAACGGTAAAGTCCCGGCCTTGTCAATTCCTTCTTGCCAGATTGCCGAGCTACAGGGGATTCGGGTCAGGACATTCTTTAGGTGGTGGTTGATCACCGGGGTAAAGTCGAGCGGCGAGATCTTCGTCTTCGAGGTCGGTGCCGTCATCGCCAAGTAGCCCTCCAAGAATTTCAACGAGGCCTCTGCTTGCGAAGGAGGAAAGCAAGCTTCTCCTTGAGGTTAGGGTTTCGATCCTTTGTTTTGATATGGTAATTCTTGCGGATCGATGATGCGCCGTTTCGTCGGTTGGTTCGATTGATCGGAGTCAGAGATTGTTCATCGCGACTTGATTGCTGCCTGATCTGTAAAATTCAATTGCTATTTTCTTTTTTCGTTTAGCTTTCTTGTTAACGAGGAAGGTTGAAGGCATAATGATGTGGTATTCCCTCCCCCCCACACAAAAAAAAAAAAAAATCTTTTAATCGAGTTTCCAATGCATGGGTGATCGTTGCTTGTCCACAATATTTAAAGTAGATGTTATCCTGGAAAACGACATTATCGATTAAGGGACTGGAAATTATTATCGAGGATTCACTTGATATTGAATTTTGTTCGAATGTATGTGTTCCTATTTTTTCCTCGTCAAGGATAGTGTAATTGGTATGGTAAAAGTTGTTGGCCTCTTATGAGCGACGACATACGTAATGACTGCCACGTTGATTACATATATTCGGTTGCATGGAGTGGCTATTCTGGGTAATTGAATGTCTCTTGAAATTTCCACTTATTTTAAGGGTTATAGCCTGCTAGTTATTTGAGCTTGAACTTGACCAAATAATTATGATTTACTCCCTTTTTGCCTTTTCCAATTCTGTTGATCATTAACTTGAGCTGGTAATATACTCTGAGGCATCTAAATCAGAGAATTTGAACATAGAGTTGTGAGAACCAGGTTCTAATTGTATCCATTAAATTTTATTTGTTATTGGTATATTTACATTTGTTGAATTTTCCCCTTTTGCATTTAATGCAGGTGATTCCATGTGTTGTGCTGTCTCTAGTGATTCACCCCTCAACACACCATCATATCATTAACAGGATTTGCTGGGCCTTTTGTGTTTATCTTGAAGCTGTTTCAGTGCTACCCCAGCTCCGTGTCATGCAGAACACAAAGGTACTGCAATGTCCAAATCCTGTAATGGCGATATGCGTGGAAAATATCTATGTCAATTGAAACAGAGTGTAAAAGGACCTCTACTTCTTATCTGTTGGTCACTTACACTTATAGAGATAGTTTGATGCCTGAAGCCCCTTCATTAAGTTTTCTTTTGCCACTCGCTCATTTACTTTGAATCTTTGGCTATTTCTTTTGTATATTTGTGTCAGCCAGGTTTGAGATTGCTCATTTGTGAACTACAATTTCTATCAATTTGCTATCTGTCTTGCAAAGTTGGTGTTTTGCAATCACTCCAATGCATACACATCACATCTAGTGTGTTGGCTTATACTATGCTGACAGGAAATTCCCATGGGTTTTTTGTTGCATAGCTGTCTCAAACATTGGTCTTATGTAAATGTTGACAGCACATCTATTAGCTTTTTTTCTTCTCTGTTACTGAGTTTGTACCACTCTTTATAATTTTGGGGTACTCAATTGATAAAGGAAAGGAGGAAGAAATAAAAAAAAAAAAACCGTTGGAACCTGTTGGAACCTGGAACCGACCTCGGAACCTGTGATAGGGTAGGTTCCAGGTTCTTTGCTGACGGTGGTTCAGGGTTCCAAAAAATGAGGAACCCGTACTGGAGGTAGGTTCCAGGGTTCCGGACAGAACCTGTAGGAACCGGGAACCGCTCACCCCTAGTGACGATTTGCGCGCGATGGAGGGGACCCATAATAGAGAGATCAAGGAAGAAAGAGAGAGGGCCTGTGCTAGTTTCGGTTCTCTTTTTTTCTTTTTCTTTCTTTTTTGTTTGTTTGTTGTATGCCGATTAGGATAACATCTCCCACTCAAAATCAATTTGCAAAATATGGATTTGAAAATTAGTTAAGTTTGAATTTCTAAGTGGTAGACGTTGATCCAAGTTGACTTTTAGCTATTAAAGAAAATTAGTTGAGACGCGCAAGGCCTTCTCTAACATTCCCATAAAAATTCTCCTTGTTGGGGAACATCAATATCTCACTATTTTAGGAATGCAGCATCTCTACATTTTAAAGTAAATCCAATACCATTCTCAATTTTTGCATGAAATTTCCAAAAATAGCCATAACTGAAAATTAATGAACAACAACCTTGTACTTTAACAATGGCTAAAATGGTAATTGACAAAGGTTCACGTAAAAATTATGTTATCACAAAAATCTCTACCGTAGATTAAAACTTAAATTCAAGCTTTGCCATCCTCGGACAATTTAAATATTTATTTGTTTTTTTAACAGATATTTATTTATTTATTTATTTATTTATTTGTTTAGTAAGCCCTATAGCTCTTCTTCTTCCTTTATTAACCTTTTTCCTTTCTTCTATCTTTATGGTTCCGTTAATGAACACCATCACAAATTCTATGTGGCTCCTTACGTGGACAACAGGAGGCAACGGATTGCGACGTGGGCTAAAGTGGACGCCGTTTTGGGCAAAAAGATGCCGTTTTGGTCGCCAAATTATCTGACGCGTCCGAAGCAACAAGAACGACGCCATTTGCTCTGCGTCTCTCTCCGTTCCTCCACGGGAATCGATCTGGGCTTAGGGTTTATGCTGATCAATTCTCTCTCTTCAGGAAGCTCGATCCGTTGCTGAAGCTCGATTTGTTCAGAGCTCATTTGTCGGATGAAGGTGATTTGTGGCGGCGATCGCTGGTGTTTTGGCGAAGAGGCTCTGTTTTCGGGTCCTCTCTTTTCGCCGTTCAAGAGCTTGCTCTTCTCGTTCAAACCTTAATTCATCCATTCCTAAAGTTCCAGAAGCTCATCCCACGCCTCAGTGACTGGCATGGAAGCGCTGGTTTCGCCTATAACTTCCCTTGCAGAGACGGACTGGCAGCTCCCTGTTTGGCGTTTTTCCTTGATTTGAGTTTTCGGCCAGCGACTCACTTCACGGCAGCGCGGTATTGCTCTGCTCTGTTCCACTCTGTTTCTGCGTCGCTGCTGTGGTTCGTCCTGTTGTTGCAAGTATAAAACGCCCAACTTGCCAGCATCGCCTATTGCTCAAAACTAAACATTCGCTGGGATGGAAAGCAAAAGCCAAACCAAATCTGGAGAGAAACAGTAGATACGAGTAAAAGACGACACACAAAGAAAGCAGGGAGAGTGGCAGCCATGAAAATTCGTCATCGCTTGCCGTTTACGAAACCCCGCAAGAGTCTCGTATCGTCTGAGCCTGAGATGGGTGGTCGTGGCTGTAGGAGTGCCAATCGAGGTATTCTACCGTGAACATTCTTCGGCCGTTGATAAATTCGCTGTTTGTTCGTTGCCACTGTGGATTACCAGGCCAACAAAGTTGCGGTGTCCAGTCAAGCCAAATCATGTCTTGTTATTTTTGAGCCTCTAAGATCGCGCACTCGCCTCCATGGCGTGCGGTCGACATTAACTCGTTTCAATACCATCAGGCCGTTTCTATTCCAACTGATTTTCAACGTCTATCACATGTCCGGATTTCTGGTTAGCCGAAGTTAAAGAGAACGCCAGACAACACAGATGATGTAATGACCGACATTTCACTGCCGCTGCCAGCGAAGTCACAGGCTCAGTTTCCGTGCATGTCGAAATCCCAGAACAATAAGTTCACGGACCCTTCCTTCTTCAGGTCCTATCGAAACCTATAGACTCTGTGATTTCACCTTACTATCACTCCATGAATTGCTGGTAGATTTTATCATAATCTTTTTCAGTTGCACGTAAAGTTGCATCGACAAAACCAGTGAGTTTTACTCGATAAAATAGTGGGTATAAGTTCCTGTCATGGGATTGAATCATGGGCCGAAAGCACTTGGGGACGATTTGATTCAGCAGTAGAGAACGCAACACACTATCAAGAGACCTTGGCTGAAAGCATATCCAATAGAGAAGAAATGACGGAGGGGATGATCCGTTCACTTCCCTCGTCTCTCTTGAGAGGGTCGCGACAATATCTCCAAGGAGGTCGTGCGGCTCCAGGCGCTGAATACTTTGCTTCATGTCTACTCTTCCGTACTTCTTTCCCTTATCGGCTTCGTTGGTAGATTCGGCCAGATGTCTTGTGTCTATTTGCTGCGCCGATATCCTCACTTAGCTAAAGGAGAGATCGGGATCCAGCGCTAAGGGATCCCTATTGTGAGCGTTGTCTGTTATGCCGTGTCACTTTCTCAGCGGAGCTCGGCGAGACCGCTATGCAAATTTCAGCACTTCCACCGATTTTCCACTCGAATGCATTTGATACGGACGACTCATAAGATCATGCATGTTCGCCTGCTCGTTTTCTATCTGAAGGATCTTGCCAGAGAGCATTTATATATTATATAATTTTGATCACCTTAGGTTCACTCTTTTCCCAGTTCAGCGCCTAGGTTGCTCACGCTAATAACGCTTGCGAATGAGGTGCTCTTTGGTCTTTTCACTCTTCTCTTGATAAGTAGATATATCATTAATATGGAATATCAGCGCATACAGCGTGGGCGGCCTCATCCACCATTGATTTAAGAGTTTTAACCGCTTATTATCTTCAATAACAATCAAAATCACTAGTGTATAAAGCCGTATGTGGAAAAAGATTTCTTTTTATCTGTATGTGTCTGCTATAGTTACTGTATTAATATTTCTGTTTATAATTTATTAGCTGGAACGGAAAATATTACTGCATGTGAATTACAGGTGGCAATGGGATTGGGCAGGTGCACGATTGCCAAGCGGATGTAGGGAATTGCATCCTAGCTCCACTATTATTAGAGATGCCCTATCATCAGCCCATGTCCCGCGCAGGGACATCTATGAGCTCCATCCGCAACCACGAGGAAGAATGCGGATTTCCCTGTTGCACTTGCTCCACTTGATAATAACTTCAAGGTTAAAAATTATTTCTTCAACAAGCCTCTCAAAAAAAAAAATTAAGTTGAAAAAACGAATTTGGGATTCTTAGATCCTTTAGAATATAATTTAGTTTGAAAATTTGCTGTGATAAATTGATGAGAAAAGGGAACAGAGCATTGGAAGTATTCATGTTATATTAAAATTTATGTTGAAAATAAGAAACTTTATATTACCAAAGTAATACAACTTATATAAAGCAACAAGGTTACTACTAGAAATCTCCACCATTTAGACATAGGATCGCAATTCTAGACGGGTTCATGGGGAGGGGCCAATCATATCTGTCCCCACCCCACCCCATATGCAAGGCAGGAAAATTCTCCCAATTATATGGTACTTAATCAGTATTTCGAGCTTAATATTCTTTTTTATGAGGTGATTCATTTATCTACGTGAACGAGTATGTTGTTATTTGCCAATATTTGCAAATTCTTTTATATCCTTGTAAAATTTTGTGGAACTATTACCAACAATTTTAATATAAAAGCTTAAATTGATAAATGAATGCTCCATTCAATATTCTAATACTCCTCCTCACTCGTAAATTAGAGTTTGGCCTAAGACTAAAGAGTAGAAATAAAAAAATAGGGAATGCAAATAAGGAACTGGGAAGAATTTTAATTTAGGGCTTCCTATTTTGATACCGCATTAAATTATGCAGAAGCATGGTAAATTATTCTGAAAACTTATGCTGCTAGACTAATGTGTGATTGTTATTTAAATATTCTAATAACTTGTGTTTCCCACGTAAATTGGAGTTTATGGTTTCATTTACATCCTCGTGTTATTTATATTTTGTAATAAATAAAATACTTTTGAATATTTGGACATTCTGTAGCCTAATTACAAGTACTACTTTTTTTATATTACAAAACAGCTTAATATAATACTGACAAGGTGTATAATCTATTATACAGTCCCTTCAGAGAAAACGGATTGATTGTTGGGAAAATAGAATATACAATGAAGATATTTATGATATTTGTATGATGCGACTCTTTGGTGTTTTGCTGTCCGTATATGCTTATGTGAGTTTGTATGTATGCGTACATGCACGCTTTGTCACGCCCCGAGCCTCGAGCGCGTGCCCATCCCTCTCTCTTGTCGATAATAATTTGCGACTTCCCGGACGAGTCGCCGACCCTTTCCATTTTATTGCACATGCGGAAGCGAAAAGAAATCCCCGACGAATCATCTCGGGATAGAAAGGCGGGACAATAGATTCACAAACAAACATGCTTTTATATATACACTGAGTCAAGTACACAGGTCTATGGCCAAAAGACTACAAAAGACCGGCCTTCCAAAAAGAAGCGGTCCTAACTGACCTACGCTTCCAATCACCTCCTCTCAGCTTCAGGTCCTCCACTCGACGACCCTGAAAATGTTGTCCCACAACGGGGTGAGATATCATCTCGCGAGTCTAAGCTCTAAACCCCAATTAGGAGGGAAATACGCCAAGAAGTGTCCTAATCACACAATCACACAATCAATGAGACTTACCTCGTCTCAGATCCACCCTGCAAGTCAGTGCAATTCATCTCACAAACAACATGAGAGTATGAGCAACAAATAAGCTCCAATAACTGAAACGCCACACTCAATTAATCATGCGTTCCTAGTTTTGATCTCGGCATATAGCACGGCCTACTCTCGGTTCGGCGGTCTTACGGCATTGCCAGCATCGTCTCCCCATGGAGCACGGCTTCGTCACTACGTCGACGGCATTCCCCGAAGGAGCATAGGGTCCCAGAATCAATCGCGACCAGCTTCCCGTTGTCCGGGGTATCCCAATTAAGGATAACGTCCGGCTCAACAGCCGGGACGATTTCTCTTGACCATCACACGATCACTCAAATATGGCCCGGGCAGCGTGCATTGCACTCAAATGCTTTAATTAAAATGGTGAGCCCGGCCTTTTCTTCGTATTAGAAATTCACATGAAATTACTCGTGTGTGGGTACACGGTCAACTTGATCCGAAAAATTGATATTCATCCTTTTTGAAATCCCACTATTTCATATAGTACTAAAAACCATTTTCGGTGTCAAAACCCGACACCTGGATTTTCGAATAAATATTGGAAATTCACAATTTTTGGAATTAAATACCAAAAATCAAATCAGCACTCAATTTGCATAATTTAACACTCAATTGCAGAAATTAACCACACCATTGCAATCAGCACGAAATTCCGGTCACCAGCTATCCCGGCCTATTTTCCGGAAAAATAATTAATAATTAAATAATTACGGAAATTAATTAAATAAATCAATTTAAATTCTACAAATAATAACCTAGGCCAAATCATTAAATTAATAACCAATACGGACTCGGAGAAATCCCCGAACCCTTCTAGATAAATAATACAATTCATTTAGGCCTTAGCTAAACCATGCTAACCACCTAACATGCTCAATTAAATAATTCAATTTCTAATCTAATCTAACTAACCACCTAATTCCTAATAAAATAAATCTAACACCCCTTAAACGTTATTAGCCTACTAAGCAGAGTTTAGAGTATAAACTCACCGGTTAATTGCGAAACCTAGGTTCACCGCGACAACGACGCGACGGCGGCCGAAATCGAAATTTTCGGCGGCGTCGACAAACTTGGCCGGGCCTAAACTTAGCCCAACACAACTCAGCAAGGCTTCTGCAGGCTGCTGGTCGCGGGCTTGGGCCTTCTCCTTGGGCCCAAAATGGGCTGCCAAAACCAATTGAACTTGTTGGAATTGGGCCTTGCTGAATTGGGCTGACCAATTAATTCACTTGGATTGGACTGGGCTTGAAGACTGCAGGAGATGGGCCTCAATAAAATTCTGCTGATGGGCTGCTACTGGTGAGATTCGACTGGGCTGACTTGCGGGGCTTGTGCAGAAGCTTCGTGGGACTGCTGGTTTCGGTGGCCCAAAGGAGCTGCTTGCACGAGCTGGGCCCCGAACAAGAAGACTGAAGCAGCGTCGGTGATGGTGCTAGAGAGGGAACGTGAGAAGCAGCTGCTGGCGACGGATCTGTGCACGGGTGGGGCTTTTGCGGTCAACCAAGCAGCTTCGGTTGCTGCCGCTGTTGACCGAGCCAAGAACGGACTCGGACGCGTGGAGGGTTGAAGGTCTTCAGTCAACAAACGGCAAGAAGCGGTGGAGCAGGGGCGTGCGGATTCGTGGCCGAACTGGGACGCTGTTGGGGACGATCCGCAAGAGATAGAGAGAGAAGTTGCGAAGGGTGATCAACCACTGGCTTCGTGGAAATCTTCGGGGCAGCTGGTCGTGTGGTATTCGGTCAGTTGACCGGTTGATGCTGCCTTCGGTGAACTGATTTGAAGGCACGAAGGAAGACCGAAGATGAGTGGTCTTCGCTAGGGTCTTCAAGTCGCTGAAGTCCTCGGACGTGCGGCTTCTTCAGTGGAAGGAGATGTTGACCAGCAAATTGAAGACACTAAGAAGCTTGTAGTCTTCGGTTGGATGCGTGGGTGCAGGAGGCAGTGGCGGCTTCGTTCGGCGCTGCTTCACTGGCTTTGGACCGAAGTTGAAGACGCGGACGTGAGGAGCAGCTTCGGTAAGTCTTCAACGCTGCTGGAGGAGACACGAAGTAGTGGAGCTGCACGCGGTCAACAATCTTGCTGAGACTGACCAAAATCTCGGTGGATTGGTCTTCGGTTCAGCTGGCGGACGAAGGAAAATTTTCGAAGGGAGCAACTTGGTCTTCTTCAGTTGCTGTTGGAGGTGTCGCACGCAAGAAAGGATGAAAAGGAAGAGGAGCAGCTCACGGCAGCAAGATGGAGAGGATGAGGAAGAGTTGGGCTCCACTTGGTTGGATATTTTGCAAAATATCTTCCAAAAGCCATTCTTAAATGCGCATTAATCTTTTGGCGTGATATGCCATCCAAATGTCCTATATAACCTCCCAAGTGGTCCAATTTTGCTAGGCTAGAGGGGGTTACGAATTTTGGCACAAACCCCTCTCAATTGGACACCAATATTTGCTCGATTTAATCTCATTTGACCCCTACAACATCAATTGGCATTTCAATGCCTCAATTGACAATTTTCCTCATCAAATCTGAATTTCCATCCAAATTCCGCGACGTTTGAACCCATTTTCCGTAAAAATCTCTGGGACCTTCGAAAATCTTCTCGAGACGAGTTGACGTTCTTAAAATAGCTTGTGACATCACCGAACTTTCAATTTCGAAATCGACTCAAATCGACGGTTAATTTCACTCCCAAGTGCTTTTAGTGTGACCTAGACTACGGGTCACTTTTAGGAATTTTGGTGCAATTGACCCGTGATCGATTTATCTCGAGTCACAAAGTACATCTTCGATACATTAAGAACTCTCGGTTGTCGTGAAAATCTCAAGGTTTCAATTACGGGCACGGTACCAAAACGACGTAAAATCAATTTAGTGCCGATCGATGAGAATTTCTCAATCAAGTGGAATCACCCACAATTTGATCACATATCTCGCCGAATCGACCTATCTCGATTTCGATCGATCTCTCGACGGTGTCGTAATGACCCTTGCAGATCAACACGGTTGAGCAGTCGACTCTTGGTCGAATTCTCAAGTCCAATTGCATTTAGATTCCCTAATTGCTTTCCCAGATAGTCCAGTTATCTCGTGAGTGATCAGCTCAAAGAATAGCACTATTAGCGTTTCGATGAAAAGCCCGATTTATTTAATCGAAAACAATTTATGAAAATTCAGGCTGTCACAACTCTTCCTCTTATAAAAATTTCGTCCTCGAAATTTAAACCTATTACAATACTTGATCAAAAAGGTGGGGGTACAATTCTCTCATTGACTCCTCGCCTCCCATGTCGCTCCTTCGTACCGTGGTGTTGCTTGCACCACTTTGACCAACGGGATGGTCTTTGTGCGCAAGACTTGCTCCTTACGATCGACAATCCGAACCGGCTTTCAACGTATGACACATGGTCATCCACGTCCACCCTCGAAATTGAGCACGTGGGTCGGGTCGAGCTCGTACTTCCTTAACATCGACACGTGAAAGATGTCATGCACTTGTGCCGTCTTGGCGGCAATGCAAGACGATACGCTAGGTTCCCGATTCTTTCAAGAATCTCAAATGGACCTACGTACCTCGGACTCGGTTGCCTTTCTTACCAAAAGCGCGAAGTTCCTCTCATTGGTGACACTTTCGGAAAACGTGATCACCAACTTGGAACTCTAAAGACCTTCGACGCTTATCTGCATAACTTTTCTGTCTGCTTTGCGCTGTCTTTAATCTGCCTCTGATCACTGCCACGGCATCTACTGACTGCTGAATCAACTCTGGGCCTGTTATCTTCCTTTCCCCAACTTCATCCCAACACACTGGTGTTCTACACGCTCGACCATACAACGCTTCAAAAGGAGCCATCTGGATGCTCTGCTGGTAACTGTTATTGTAGGCAAATTCCACCAGGTGAAGCTGATCTTCCCAACTTCCTTTGAAATCTATTACGCAAGCTCTCAGCATGTCCTCGAGAGTCTGAATTGTCCTTTCGTTGACCATCCGTCCGAGGATGATATGTCTTTACTGTCTTTGCAGCTTTCGTACCTAAAGCACTCGCAAGCTCTTCCAAAAGCGCGGTAAACCTCGGGTCTCTATCTCGAAGTTATTGTAACCGGCACTCCATGCATACGAACTACCCGACGCACATACAGTGCAAGCGTGTCTATCCGGACTCGGTCCTTTCGTGCCGCAATGAAGTGAGCCGACTTTGTCGATCTGTCGACCACTACCCAAATTGAATCATTTCCTCTTTGACTCCTTGGTAGTCCAAATCACGAAGTCCATTGTAATATGCTCCCATTTCCATTCGGGATCGCGAGAGGTTGTAGAAATCCTCCCGCTTACAATGTTGGGCTTTTACTTGCCGACATGTCAAACACTTGGCCACATGCTTGGCGATGTCCGCCTTCATACCGACCACCAATAGTGTTGACGCAAATTCGATACATTTTAGTGCTTCCAGGGATGAATGCTATAACTCAAGCTACGATGTGCTTCTGACAAAATTTCTTCTCTAAGCTCTACATCGTCGGTACAACCAATCGTCCTTGGAACCTCAGTGTTCCGTCCTCAGAAATTTGAAAGTCAGCTTTTCTTTTATCGGTATCCTCTTGCAGGATCTTCGAATATCTGGATCTCGTTCACAAGCATCTTGATTTTGACTTGCACTTCCGGTTCAATTCGAGGGTGGCCATAAGATTTGAAAGGTGGCCTACCTCAAATTTGAAAACCGAATCTCTAGCCTTCTCGATTAAAGTCCATTCTTTAAGTACCATCTGTGCAACTGAGGACTTTCGACTCAGTGCATCAGCAACCTTGTTTGCTTTTCCAGGGTGATACAAAATATCACAGTCATAGTCCTTCAACAGTTCCATCCATCGGCGCTGTCTCATGTTCAACTCCTTCTGAGAGAACAGATACTTGAGACTCTGATGGTCCGTGAAGATTTGAAACTTTTCCCCGCACAAGTAGTGCCTCCAAATCTTTAATGCAAATATGATGGCTGCGAGTTCTAAGTCATGCGTCGGGTAATTCAGCTCATGAGGTCTCAACTGACGGGACGCGTATGCAACAACTCTGCCATGTTGCATTAGTACGCAACCCAATCCTCCGAAAGACGCATCACTATAGATCTCGAATCCTCCAGACCGGATGGAATCGTCAATACCGGTGCGAGTCGCTTTTCTTTCACTCTTGAAAACTACGCTCGCACTTGTCTGTCCTTATAAACTTCTCATTTTTCTTTGTGAGCTTTGTCAGAGGTGAGGCTAACAATGAGAAACCTTCCACAAATCGTCTGTAATACCCTGCTAAACCCAAAAAGCTTCTGATCTCTGTCACTGTAGTAGGTCTTGGCCAATTGATCACTGCTTCTATCTTGGTTGGGTCCACGGAGATTCCTTCTCCTGAAATCACGTGACCTAGGAAAGCAACACGAGTCAACCAAAACTCGCACTTGCTAAACTTAGCATACAGTTCATGAGTCCTTAGAGTCTGCAGAACTAGTCTCAAATGTCCTTCATACTCCTCTGGACTTCTAGAGTACACCAGAATGTCATCAATGAACACGATCACGAACTGATCCAAGTATTCCTTGAACACTCGGTTCATTAGATCCATGAAAGCAGTTGGAGCATTCGTCAATCCAAACGGCATGACAGTGAACTCATAATGGCCATATCGAGTACGAAATGCTGACTTTGGAATGTCTTCTTTTCTGATCCTCAACTGATGATATCCCGTCCTTAGGTCGATTTTCGAAAACATCGACGCTCCTTGCAACTGATCAAACAAGTCATCAATCCTCGGGAGTGGATACTTGTTCTTGATTGTCACTTGATTGAGTTGTCGATAGTCAATGCACAGGCGCAATGAACCATCTTTCTTTTTCACGAACAAAACTGGTGCTCCCCAGGGTGATGCACTGGGACGTATGAATCCCTTATCCAATAATTCCTGCATTTGCACCTTCGCTTCTTTCAATTCCGATAAAGCCATTCGGTAAGGAGCCTTAGAGATTGGCTCGTCCCGGGGGCTAACTCAATCACAAACTCTATTTCTCTTTCTGGCGGTAGACCTGGCAATTCTTTCGGAAACACATATGGAAACTCTTGAACTACTGCAATGTCTTCGATTTTTAGCTCCTCAACTGTCGTGTCCACAACAGTTGCCAGATAACCTTGACAACCCTCATCTAACAACCGGGTTGCCTCTAGTGACGAGATTAAGGAAATCGAGGGTCCTCCTCGACTTCCAATAAACTCGAAACTTTCACCCTCTAACGGGTTAAACTGGATCGTCTTGCGATAACAGTCTAGCTTAGCTCATTGTTTGGTGAGCCAGTCCATGCCAATTATCAAGTCAAAGTCATACATGGCTAAGACTATCAAGTCTATCTTCCCCTCTCGCTCACCAATCGCTAACGTGCAACCAAGACAACCCACTGTAGCTAACACCTTATCCTTTAATGGTGTCGATATACTAATCACTGATTCCAACAACTCAGGAATTAATCCTACCAACTTAACATACCGCTCAACTATAAATGAATGAGTTGCACCGGGTCAAATAAAGCATAAGCAAAGATGGTTGTTCGGTGAAACAAGACCTGTAATCACATTAGGCGCATCCTCCGCCCGTCCTTTGTGTGATCGCATAAGTTCTTCCCCGAGCTGGAGGCCTAAGTAATCCACCCTGCTGTACAATCGGTGGCGGGAGTCCTCGGTTCTGATTCATCTGTGGCGGTGGCGACAACTGCGGCAGTCCCATCGGTCTTCTGGGACAATTTTTGGCCATGTGACCCTGCTGGCCACACTCAAAACAAGCACCCGACCTAGAGTGGCACGGGGTCGACCCATGTCGCTTTCCGCGTGAAGCGACGAGGCACCATTCTCGTCTCCATGTTGATTTTCCTACTCCACCCTTCCCGTTGAGTGGGACAGGGTATCTTCCTCCGCCCATCGGTCTTTTCCCAAACCGATTTCTATCTTGGTTCGAATTAAACCGCGATCCGGATGCGACACTCGTTCACTCGCATTTTTCTCGATCACCGAGCTCGTCCGTACAGCTCATTGTAGTTCTTTATATCCAACGGCACCAGTGGATCTTTCAGTTCTGGTCGGAGGCCATCTATAAACCTCATTGCTTTCTCCTCAGGATCCTGAATCAACCTAGGAGCATACTGTGAAAGCTTGGCAAACTTTGCCTCGTACTGGTCCACAGTCATTGGACCTTGGTGGAGGCGTAGAAATTCCGCCATCTTTAATTGTTTGGCACAGCTGGAGAAGTACTTGTTATTGAATGCTCTAACGAAGACGTTCCACACTGGGACTATGCCTTCCGGGAATACTTCCCTCCTGGTGGCTTTCCACCAAGTACTTGCAACTCCTTGCATTTGATACACCACAAGGGTAACCTTCTCTTCTTCAGAGCACTTCGCAGCTCAAATGCTTTTTCCAGTTCTTCGATCCAACGGGTCGCAGCTTGGGATCTCCCCGTCCCGGTGAACTTTGGTGGTTGCAACTTCAGAAATGCTCAACAAGCTTATGAATTGGTCTGTTTGCAACTACATTCCCTTTTGGAACTTCAGCTTGTGCGGCGGGCCGCGGCGCGGCAGCTTGGTTCGGGCTTGCCCCATCAAATTACCAACAGTCTGGAGCACTTGCATGATTCCTTCGAATCTGGGATCACCAGGGGCTGCTACCCCGGCATCAACTGGCGGGACTGGTGGTGGTACTACACCACTCGCGCTAGCCTCAGCTTGCGCTCTACCTCGGCCACCTCGGGTACTGCCTCTTGTAGGCGTTCTAGCCCGAGTTACTGAGGATAAGGTCCTCTGCCTAGGAGTTCTCGGCTCCTGATCACTCATACTGTAGACGTTCTACAACACCTATTTCCAATTCCATATTGAATTAGAAACCGAGTGATTTCACAATCAATTTACCAAACAAATATCACTCACATGCATCGGATAATATAAAAGCCATTCCTACTAACTATCCCAAGAACCCATCGCACCTTATCACTCCAAATACAAACTTCGCTCTGATACCATAAAAAGGGGATGTCACGCCCCGAGCCTCGAGCGCGTGCCCATCCCTCTCTGGTCGATAATAATTTGCGACTTCCCAGGACGAGTCGCCGACCCTTTCCATTTTATTGCACATGCGGAAGCGAAAAGAAATCCCCGACGAATCATCTCGGGATAGAAAGGCGGGACAATAGATTCACAAACAAACATGCTTTTATATATACACTGAGTCAAGTACACGTGTCTATGGCCAAAAGACTACAAAAGACCGGCCTTCCAAAAAGAAGCGGTCCTAATCGACCTACGCTTCCAATCACCTCCTCTCGCCTTCGGTCCTCCACTCGACGACCCCGAAAATGTTGTCCCACAACGGGGTGAGATATCATCTCAAAGTCTAAGCTCTAAACCCCAATTAGGAGGGAAATACGCCAAGAAGTGTCCTAATCACACAATCACACAATCAATGAGACTTACCTCGTCTCGGATCCACCCCGCAAGTCGGTGCAATTCATCTCACAAACAACATGAGAGTATGAGCAACAAATAAGCTCCAATAATCAAACGCCACACTCAATTAATCATGCGTTCCTAGTTTTGATCTCGGCATATAGCACGGCCTACTCTCGGTTCGGCGGTCTTCGGCATTGCCGTGCATCGTCTCCCCCATGGAGCACGGCCGTCACTACGTCGACGGCATTCCCGAAGGAGCATAGGGTCCAGAATCAACTGCGACCGGCTTCCCGTTGTCCAGGGGGTATCCCAATTAAGGATAACGTCCAGCTCAACAGCTCGGGACGATTTCTCTTGACCATCACACGATCACTCAAATATGGCCCAGGGCAGCGTGCATTGCACTCAAATGCTTTAATTAAAATGGTGAGCCTCGCCTTTTTCTTCGTATTAGAAATTCACATGAAATTACTGTGTGTGGGTACACGGTCAACTTGATCCGAAAATTGATATTCATCCTTTTTGAAATCCCACTATTTCATATAGTACTAAAAACCATTTTCGGTGTCAAAACCCGACACTGGGATTTTCGAATAAATATTGGAAATTCACAATTTTTGGAATTAAATACCAAAAATCAAATCAGCACTCAATTTGCATAATTTAACACTCAATTGCAGAAATTAACCACACCATTGCAATCGCACGAAATTCCGGTCACCAGCTATCCCTTTTATTTTCCGGAAAAATAATTAATAATTAAATAATTACGGAAATTAATTAAATAAATCAATTTAAATTCTACAAATAATAACCTAGGCCAAATCATTAAATTAATAACCAATACGGACTCGGAGAAATCCCCGAACCCTTCTAGATAAATAATACAATTCATTTAGGCATTAGCTAAACCATGCTAACCACCTAACATGCTCAATTAAATAATTCAATTTCTAATTTAATCTAACTAACCACCTAATTCCTAATAAAATAAATCTAACACCCCTTAAACGTTATTAGCCTACTAAGCAGAGTTTAGAGTATAAACTCACCGGTTAATTGCGGAAACCGGTTCACCGCGACAACGACGCGACGGCGGCCGAAATCGAAATTTTCGGCGGCGTCGACAAACTTGGGCCGGGCCTAAACTTAGCCCAACACAACTCAGCAAGGCTTCTGCAGGCTGCTGGTCGCGGGCTTGGGCCTTCTCCTTGGGCCCAAAATGGGCTGCCAAAACCAATTGAACTTGTTGGAATTGGGCCTTGCTGAATTGGGCTGACCAATTAATTCACTTGGATTGGACTGGGCTTGAAGACTGCAGGAGATGGGCCTCAATAAAATTCTGCTGATGGGCTGCTACTGGTGAGATTCGACTGGGCTGACTTGCGGGGCTTGTGCAGAAGCTTCGTGGGACTGCTGGTTTCGGTGGCCCAAAGGAGCTGCTTGCACGAGCTGGGCCCCGAACAAGAAGACTGAAGCAGCGTCGGTGATGGTGCTAGAGAGGGAACGTGAGAAGCAGCTGCTGGCGACGGATCTGTGCACGGGTGGGGCTTTTGCGGTCAACCAAGCAGCTTCGGTTGCTGCCGCTGTTGACCGAGCCAAGAACGGACTCGGACGCGTGGAGGGTTGAAGGTCTTCAGTCAACAAACGGCAAGAAGCGGTGGAGCAGGGGCGTGCGGATTCGTGGCCGAACTGGGACGCTGTTGGGGACGATCCGCAAGAGATAGAGAGAGAAGTTGCGAAGGGTGATCAACCACTGGCTTCGTGGAAATCTTCGGGGCAGCTGGTCGTGTGGTATTCGGTCAGTTGACCGGTTGATGCTGCCTTCGGTGAACTGATTTGAAGGCACGAAGGAAGACCGAAGATGAGTGGTCTTCGCTAGGGTCTTCAAGTCGCTGAAGTCCTCGGACGTGCGGCTTCTTCAGTGGAAGGAGATGTTGACCAGCAAATTGAAGACACTAAGAAGCTTGTAGTCTTCGGTTGGATGCGTGGGTGCAGGAGGCAGTGGCGGCTTCGTTCGGCGCTGCTTCACTGGCTTTGGACCGAAGTTGAAGACGCGGACGTGAGGAGCAGCTTCGGTAAGTCTTCAACGCTGCTGGAGGAGACACGAAGTAGTGGAGCTGCACGCGGTCAACAATCTTGCTGAGACTGACCAAAATCTCGGTGGATTGGTCTTCGGTTCAGCTGGCGGACGAAGGAAAATTTTCGAAGGGAGCAACTTGGTCTTCTTCAGTTGCTGTTGGAGGTGTCGCACGCAAGAAAGGATGAAAAGGAAGAGGAGCAGCTCACGGCAGCAAGATGGAGAGGATGAGGAAGAGTTGGGCTCCACTTGGTTGGATATTTTCAAAAATATCTTCCAAAAGCCATTCTTACCATGCATTAATCTTTCGCCTTCAATAGGCCATCCAAATGCCCTATATAACCTCCCAAGTGGTCCATTTTCTTTAGCTAGAAAAAAAGGTTACGAATTTTGGACAAACCCCTCTCAATTGGACACCAATATTTGCTCGATTTAATCTCATTTGACCCTACAACATCAATTGGCATTTCAATGCCTCAATTGACAATTTTCCTCATCAAATCTGAATTTCCATCCAAATTCCGCGACGTTTGAACCCATTTTCCGTAAAAATCTCTGACCTTCGAAAAATCTTCCGAGACGAGTTGACGTTCTTAAAATAAACATGACATCACCGAACTTTCAATTTCTGAAATCTGACTCAAATCGACGGTTAATTTCACTCCGGCGTGCTTTTAGTGTGACCTAGACTACCGGGTCACTTTTAGGAATTTTTGGTGCAATTGACCTGTGATCGATTTATCTCAAGTCACAAAGTACATCTTCGACACATTAGCAACTCTCAGTTGTCGTGAAAATCTCAAGGTTTCAATTACGGGCACCGGTACCAAAACGACGTAAAATCAATTTAGTGCCGATCGATGAGAATTTCTCAATCAAGTGGAATCACCCACAATTTGATCACATATCTCGCCGAATCGACCTATCTCTGATTTCGATCGATCTCTCGACGGTGTCGTAATGACCCTTGCGTAGATCAACACGGTTGAGCAAATCGACTCTTGGTCGAATTCTCAAGTCCAATTGCATTTAGATTCCCTAATTGCTTTCCCAGGATAGTCCAGTTATCTCGTGAGTGATCAGCTCAAAGAATAGCACTATTAGCGTTTCGATGAAAAGCCCGATTTATTTAATCGAAAACAATTTATGAAAATTCAGGCTGTCACACGCTTGCATGTATGCATGTATAATATTGTCTAATTTTGGTGTATGAGTAAGTAAATTCTATATCCTCGACCAATAATTTGTTTTCATTTTTAACAATTTTGACCTTTAATTACTTAGATATATAATTGCTCTACTAGCTTAGCATCCAAAAAGAACCATTTTCAATGCACTAGAAAATATAGGACGTAATACGCTTATATGTTTGTAATCGATGTTACAAGTTTGTTTCTACTTTCTTCATTATTGAGTTCCTCAAACATCTATAGGAAAGTTTATAACAAAAAAAAGTCTCAAACGTGTTTTTAGCATTAAAGAATTAAATTATATTACTATACTTATTAATACTTTCCTATTAAAGCACGAGTCATGTGGCTATTATATTGACTCTATCACGCCCGAACCTCAAGCGCGCCAACATCCCACCATGGTCATGCAAATGTGACATTCCCGGGTAGTGTCGCCGACCCCATTCGTGTATTATTGCGCAAGCCGAACGTATCATAAAACCCCTAACAATGAAATACGGGATAGAAAAGCGGGAAGCAAAACCACAACATAACACTTTCATGATTCAATAGAATTACAAACGAGAGGTTTACGACCAAAAGTCTACAAAAGACCAGCTCTAAAAAAGGAACTATCCTACGACCTACAAGTCGGACACACTCTCCAATCCTTATGACTTCACCTCTGCAACTCCTCAAGGCCAACCAAAGTTATCTGGCCGCTCCGTCCACCAGGGACCTGAAATTTTAATCCCCAAATCGGGATGAGACAATGCCTCAGCAAGTTCAACCCCCTAAACCCCTATTAGAAAGAAAATACGCCCAAGGATGGCCTAGCCACATCACACAGAGAACTTACCTTGCCTTAATTCCTTCTTGCAGGTTAGCACAATTTGTATCACACAATCTCAGGTAGTAATAATAATTCAAACAATTGGAATGCCATCACTTTCATATAAATCACAGTCGCACTTAGCACACATTCCAATTATTATTCACTACCACACAAGGGCATAACCTACTCACAGTTCGGCTATCTTCTAACATTAATGCTAGGCATCGCCTCCCCTTTGGAGTGCAGCTTCGTCACTACGTCAACGGCATTCCCGAATGAGCATCGTCTCCTCCCTTGGAGCACGGCTTCGTCACTAAGGAGCATCGATCCAGTCGGCCCAGCCTCTACTGCAACCGGCATCCACCGCGTGGGCATCCCATATAGGGGCAAGTTCGGTTTAACAGCCCAGGACGATTCCTCTTAGTTATCACACAGCCAAAGCATACCCGGCCCCAGGACACTTTGCTTTTCACTCAATACTTCCACTTAAAATAGTGATTCCGGCAATTTTTCTTCATATTAAAAATATTCCAGAAATTACTCACGTGTGTGGGGACACGCTAATTTCGAATCAAAAAGCCAATATCTCACTTTTGCAAACCCCACTATTTAATATAATCATTAAAATCCAACTTTTACATCAAAACCCGACACTTGGGTTTTTATGAATAAAGTCCATATTTATCACAATCAACACCCAATTTGCCACATCCATTAATCAAATTCAAATTCTAAATGCATAGCAGCGATCAACACGAAATTCTGAGAAAATAAGGTTCCAAAATAATTTTCAGAATTTATTAAATAATTAAATTTATTCCGAAAATTAATTAAATAATAATATCCATATTTTTCACGATCCACACTCAACTTATAATATCCAATCATCAATTTCAAAATCTGACTACACAAAGCGATCAGCACAAAATTCTGAGAATTTAGGGTCTTAACAAAATTTTCGGAATTTAATACATAATTAAATTTATTAAGAAAATAATTAAATAATAATATTTTAATAATTTCGAATAATAATATATTATTAAATTATTTAATAATTTCGAAATATTTAATAAATCAAAAGTAAATTCCTTTATGTCACATCGAAGCTTATATTAATATAACCACTCACTTAGCCTTAAAATAAACACAATTTAAGTTAATCAAACACCTTAATATAATCTACACTTAAATAAATTAAACTAACCACCTAATAACACTTAACATAAACTAAGCACCCCTAAAGCATCATTAACCCTCTAATCAAGGTTTAGTGAGCTAAACTCACCGGATTAACGAACCGATCAGACCAAAACGACGAGGACGTCGAAGGGATCGACTTTTCTCAAGGTGGGCCGAGCATCCGGGGTCAGGAAGCTGGCCAAAACGGGCCAAACACCCGCTGCCATACCCATTTTTCCAGCTTCTGTTTGGGGCCGAGAAGGAGCGATTCTAGCATTGGTTGGGCAGAGGAACGGGGCGGCAGCTCGACGGTGGCTCGGACGGGCGAGGTGGCAGCCAGGCGAGGCCTCACGGTGGCCGGAGGTGGCTGAATCGCGGCCTGTGCTGGCCTGCAAAGTTGCTGGAGACGAGGGCGAGCAGGGATGACGGCGACGAGAGGCGAAGACGAGCGAGCGGCGTGGGGTAGACGCACGGCAGCGGCGACGGCGACGATGGCGTGCGGGCAGGAGCGGACGGCCATGGCTGCAGCTTCTTCTTCTCTGCATTTTTCTGGTCTTCGCACCATGGAGATGGAGGAGAGAGGCGACGGGAGAGAGGGAGGGAGGAGAGAGAAGGAGAGAGAGAGAGAGAGAGAGAGAGAGAGAGAGAGAGAGATGGGACCATCCATTTTCATTTCCTTTTTTTTTCTTTTTCTTTCATCCAACCAAGGTGGCCCACCATGACCTAGGATGACCTCACAATCCACTCACCCAATCCTCCACAACCTCTTCCAATGGTTGCAATTTCATTTTCTGCGGGAGTCCAATTCTTGTACATCCAATTTCTTCAATTCCCATCAATTCTCTTCCAATTTAGTCCAATTGAAATCCATAAAATTAATCCAATGTTACAACACTTTAATTCATATCTTCACTTGTCCATAGAACCAACTTGATCTCAAAAATACTACCAAAAGCGAGCCTACCAAATTTCTGAACCAAATTAACCATACCTTGATTATTTTGCTGAAAAGCTTGGCTTGCATGAAAAATTTTCCAAAGATGAGTCTATATTCCTAAAATGATTTGCGACACACCCTGACTTCCAATTTCTGAATTCGATATCAATTCCACGGTTAATTTCACTTTGACACGATATTGGCACGGCCCAATCTATCGAGTAGCCTTTAGAAATTTTCATGCATTTGACCTGTGGTTAATCATCTCAAGCCACAATGTACATCTTTGAAACATTGGCGACTTTCGGTTGTCGGGGTAATCTCAAGGTTTCAAATACGAACACAGGGTACCCAATCGATTGAAAAGTCGGTCCAGTGTCGATCGACAAGAATTGTGCGATTTGGTGGAATCACCCACACCTGATCACATGCCTTTGTCGAGTCGACCTATCTCCGATCTCTAATCGATTTTTAATTGTGTCGCAATGACCCTTGCAGATTAGCTCGGTCGAAAGATCGCTTCCCGGTCAAATTCTCGAGTTTAATGCATTAGAATTTCTTAACGGCTTCACCTGATAGACTAGTTTTCACATGAGTGGCCGACTCAAGGAAATGAACTATATGCGTGCCAACGAAATGCCCGTCTCAATTTATTGAAAATAGGATTGGAAAATCGGGATGTCACAGACTACGAGCATAAACGTTAACCAGTGGTCTTGTGACTCTTGCCAACTTTCTTTGGTCACTATTATCACCAAAAATTGAAAAAAAAAACCGACATAATTATTTATTTACATAGTATTTGTCAACAAAAGATGTTTACTATACAGCACATACATATCTCTGCAATGTACTTCATTTCTTTATTGGTAAGATGAGTGAATATGAATAAATCATTGTTGACACCTAAATTTTGGCGACCCGTTAGTCATTTATTGCATTAAAAAATTAAGGGTTAATTTTATCCTTGAAAAAATAGTCAATTGCATAACATATAGTTTTAGGTGCATTTATGTTTTAATTTGCATTTACATTGGGCCGGTGACAAATGGGTTCAAATTGATGGTTAAAAACTTTAACTTGATGAGTCGGGCTAAGCCCACGAAGAAAGCAAATCGCCCGAGCCCATATGCTCCGAGAGATTTTATGGATTTATCTTTGTAAGATTTCAATTGAAAAAGCAAATATTCCGTTTGGAAAAAAACAAATATTGTGTTTCGAAAAGAAATCTACGTGGAGATGAATTTGGAAAATTTTAAAACCCTAATCCGTGCCCTATAAATATGTAAAAATACCTAGGGTTGGGAGAGGCCACATATATTGATACATACGGCAGGGTTTTCTTCATCTCGATTGCTCGGCAAAAAGAAACGGAAGCCAAAAAGAGAAAAAATTCCCCTTCGTTTTTAGGGTTTTGTAAGAGTCAAAGGGTCTTGCTTTTGCTGAAAAAGTAAAAAAAGTGCATCAAGAACAGTGACAGGGGAGAGAGAGAGACGTGCAGCAGAGCAGGAAAGAGGAAAAATTGAAAAAGAAAAGAGAAGAAGAACAGGTCTTCTTCTTCGCTGCTTCTGCTCGACCCCCGGCGTATGCGAGCTCCTCCGCCGCTGCTGCTCGATACCCCGCGCCGGCCTCCGCGCCAGCACCGACACCGCGCCGGCATCACCACCGCGCCTCCACCTGCAGGACCCGCGAGCTCAGCGCCTCCACCTTCAGCCCGTCCGTTCGCAACCCCCCCTGCAACACCTTCTTCCGCTCGAGCGCCGAAGTCGTGAGCACCTGCAACAGTCCGAGCGTCCCCTCGCCTGAACGACCACCAGGAGCTCGCCATCGCCACCATCACTCCAACTTCGACGGCGAAGACGCTGTCCACGACGCCCCCTCTTCATCACGACACTGCTGCTTCTTCTGATGACGCTGCTGCGCTAATCTCCCACTTGCAAAGTACCACCCCGGGATCCTTTTTGGTGTCCATGCGTTACCCCACGAGCAACATCACCCCAGGCGACCATAATTGGAGAAATTGCAAACGTTGATTGTTGGATTTAGCATGGCCTGGTCCAAGTAAAAGGCAAGTTTCAAACGGAGGTTTTTGATCTTGATCTTCGCGGCTTGGGTGGCAAATTCGTTAAGTAAAAATCTGGTAAGAAAAAGGGAATGTTCAAGCGGTAAGATTTGTTCTTTTCATCATTCAGACCGGTTAAGAGCTTGAATAAAATATACACGCAAAGAGGCCTACACGGGAATAAGTTTTCTCGTTGCCATCGTTTTTCCATAATCTCTTGCCGCCGCACCTCGAAGTTTTGTTTTGCAGATTTCTCAGGCCATGAGCAGCACTGTCCTTCGGCAAGTTGGTCCGTCGAATCATCACATCGCAGCCTACCCAAGACATCCGTCGTCCAGCATTGACACGTCTTCAGTCCATCAATACCAAGAGGACGAGTTCTGGCAGCTTATCCATCCTCACGGTCAAAGAAAAAGTTTAATATTGCAGGTCATCCAAGTGTGTCCCTTGACCACCGAACCAAGGATTTGCTGGTGATCTCCGTTCCATCGCCGCAAGTTGTCCTTTGAGTACCATCTTACGGACTCGAGACCAAGCACTCTTTCTCCACGTTGCCGCCCTTGGTCGAAACCCATCCTTGCTTAACCGAGCACCGCCACACACTGCCGGTCATCCGTTGAGCGGATTCCGGTGAGTTCAAATTTGGCAATATTATTTGCGAAATTAGGTAATTATCTTATCTAAATTTGATTTGGATATTTTATTGCCTAATACATGCTTTTCAATATCTTACGTGCATATTTGAATTATGGACGTACTTCCGGTTAGGATTTATTGCCTAATTCGCAACCGCACACGGATTTTTTATTCTATCTATAAGACTTTAGATAGAATAATTATTCACGCGGGAGTAAAATTGATATCTTGATCTTTAAGGCTTAAGATCAATTTATCGATTTTATTAGCGAAATAATCAATTTTGATTTAGATATTGTTTCCTGATTAGGGCGATGTGTTATATCTTTGATAATTCTGAATGATTTTGTGCTCATCTTTTAATTGTTTTATCTATCCCGAAAATACAAAAAAAAAAAAGATTGCATTTGCATATCATGTAGATTATATTTGATTTCCTATATAGAATTGCATGATAGAATAGTTAGGTACATTTTTAATTATGTTAGAATGCATGTTTAGATGATATCTAGGTTAGATAATATCTTGGAATTAAATTGCATGTCAATGATAAATTTCTAAGTTAAGATAGGATTCAGATTAGTCCATTTCCTAACTTAAAATAGATAATATCTCACTTTAGTTAGATTTTTATTGTTAGTTATTTTAATTACGAATTTTTATTTAAAAATACAAAAAAATCATGCGCATGTCATATAGGATTAGATTAATGAAATGCACGTCATTTAGTAATTCTTGCTAGGTCCATTTAATTAGAAATTGCATGTCATTAGAATTAGGTCATTTAGTTAACATTGCATTACATATTGCATGATTTTCATTAATCAAGTGAAAAAAACAAAAAAAAAGAAATTGCGTGTTAATTAGAAATTATATCTAGGGTTGTTGATGTGGATTTTAATTTAACATTGCAGATGCTTTCGTTGCTTTGAGGTAAATTTTTTGCAATTTATTTATTATTTATTTGGGTGTTAAATTGGTGGTTTGTGCACGCACATGATAACCTCGCATGTTAAGGAAATAAATTTAAAATCAATCCAAACTGATTGCCAAACATTTTTCAAAATAAAAAGAAAGGTACCGAAAGGGCATTAGAGGAATCTAGTGTAACCAAGTCCCCGTACCCATAGTCTCTGGTTCGTAGGAGTAAAGTAAATCTCTCGTTACTTTACTTGGGTTTCTAATCGACCCACCAAAAATAGATTAGTGGCGACTCATAGATAAAATCCATTTGCATGTTAAAAAATTGAACATTAAGTCGCGAATTGGTATGGGCTTGGGAGAGCCCGAGTTAAGTCTAGGCTTAACAATCCATTAGCCAAACCCTAGGTGGTTCACACCCGAAAAAATTGGTCGCGACAATCATATTGTATTTTTCTTTTTCCATTGTTTGAATGAAAAAAAAATTGGTTGGCAAGACATTCATTTGGTGAAAACTTTTCAGAAAATGACATCATTTTCTTAAATTAAAATTTCACATATGTAATGTAGCTAATGACCTACTTTCTACAAGAAAATTTTGTATTCCTTATCCTATGAATAGTTTAAAATTACATAAATCTCTTGAGAGAGACACCAAATTTTTGAAAAAATGATTTTCACGTCATTGATTTTGATTTTTCATGAAATAAATAGAATTTAAAAAGCATCTTAACAATGGTCTCCTTATACTGGCCGCTACAACTCTGAATTCTTCGGTCACGATACTAGGCTCCAATATTAGAATAGAGAAAAATGAATGAGGAAATCTGGACAGCAAGTTCTTGGCATCAACGAGCAGCACATCAATGACACAATTACACATATCAGGACATACGAACAGCAAGCACGCACAGAATAGACATTATCTGTAAGACAACACATCGGTAGGAACACAAGACAGTGAGCACATCAGCAACTCAACGCATACGAATATGAACCAATCAGTAACACCGCCCACCCAAAATGAATGTGTATACGATGACTAGAGCAGCAGCTCAATGCTCTTACAGCATGCACTCGGTATTCAAGATATTAGGATTCGCTCAATTCACTTGCAATTTCAACAGGTACATTGAACTAACCGGCAACATTCTCATAATGTGTTTGCAATTCGACACAACAAACATGGATCAGCACGTAGAGAAGCATAAGAAATGAACATGCATGGGTCAATCCATTTTCGTTCAAGATGCCCTCGGTCTAAGTTCTGGAATTCTCAGTTATCAGATTCATCTCATGTACACACTAAATACATTGAAAGCTCTCAGTCAGAATCTAAATCAAAACACACACCGATCTAGTTCAAGAATTTTATCAAACAGGGGGTAGACATTCGGACCAACGGATCTAGATGATGAAAAAAGAGAGAGGTCGCATCCAGACTTATCACAAAGGCTAGAACGCAACCGGATTTCACGTTGGTGGAATCGAGCACTCGGTCCCTACCTTCAGCAGAAACAGAGCATGCAAATATACCTCGATGAAGAGTAATAGCTGAGCGCAATTGGTGACAAAATCAGAGGAGTGAAGCCTCAGGAGTTGTAGCACGGAAGACTCGATGTCCATCAAACGTGTTGAGGGGTTGCTGATTGAGTGGCAGTTTGACTAGAAGTTCATAAAATTTCAATGCAAGTACCATTTTAATGCATTCTTGGATTTCTGCAATTCTCATGCCTTTGGAAATCCCAGGATTCATAGTAGTTAGGTATAAGTTTTGTTCAGTTTAGATCCTTCGGTTTCGATTTAAGCTTGTGTTATCCTCGAAAAGGTGGCTATATTCGTCGGAGACACGCAAGGATGTCGGGTGAATGATGTCTTACTGGAAAGTTTACAATAAACCTAGATACACTGGAAGTTTTAGGGTGAGACGAGCTAATTCCAAGAAATTATGCTCGCATAGAAATTTCAATGTGAGTTTAATGTGTGTATATAGATTGCCTGAGGTTGATTCACGTGGTACCCTCATGTGCCAGTTCTAAGTAGTGATTTGTTTTTGATAGCCAGTTTAGCAAACCTCTAATGCTAGCTAATATCTAATCGTAGCAGATATCTAATTCTGCAGATCTAATTCTTATGCATAGTTTGATAATAATTTTATACCGATTTACAAAAAATAGATGTTTAAACTACTAAGTTATTTATCTATCTATAATTAGATATATGATAGGTTAAATTCAATGTGCTTCTCACAATTTATGTGGACAAAGTCATGTATCTGGTATATTTCCAATTTTATAGTTCCTAAGACTAAAGTCGTAAATATGGTATAATGTCTATCATCGGTATCCTTTATATAGATTACATTGATTATCAAACCGCTCATCTGAAGAGCATCTATAAAGAAAAATCAAATGCTCAAAAAGCTTTTTCACGTTGAAAATTATATTAGATGATTGCATGTTTTTTTTTTTTTTTTTTTAATATTTAAAAGTAATTGCTCGTGTATACCTAGATTCTATTATGAAAGATCTAAATGTAACTAATGAATGATCAGAGATTTATGGTAGGTTTAATTCCATCTATTTCACAATTAATATAAACAAAGTCTTATAAGTGGTATGATTCCAATTACTTTATAGTTCAAAAGAATGAAGTCTACATTTGGTATAATTCTTATCAACGAAATTTTGTATATGTAGATTTTTTTCTATAAATAATTGTTCATCTCTAATTCCATGATGAGAGTTGTATCATATAATTGCGTGTATGTTAATGATAAACGTTCGAGATAATTGTTTACATAGATTATATTTTGAAATACCTGGAGGCTGAATGTTTAACCTCATGGAAAAAATTCCTGCATCTAAATTATAAAACATAAGGCTAAAATAAATTTTTTTCAAAGGGTTATATTCCATAATTGAGCATATTTTAGTACTGGATGCTAAACAAAAATTGCTTATGCATGTGCAGATTCAATTTTGAAGTATCTATAAGCAGCAATTTTGAATTGATCAAATCATTCTATAAATAGATCTTTGGTAACAAGGTAGGGAAACATAATGCATAGTAATTGTTCAAATACTTAGAGGAAATACATTTAGTAGTGCACTGGCCTTGCTACAAACAACAAACTATAATGAAGACATACACCCACAAATCAAATTCACCAAGCACTGATCATTTCAGTATATTTGACTCCATCCAAATGCTCTCGGCACGAAAGATGCTGTGTCCATAAGTGGATTTAACCATTAGGAATAGCAGGGGAAGTTGTAGTACTATGAATAAAGCCATGGGGAGAGAGGCCAGCAAAGTAATTGGAATGACAACCCACTCCAGCTTCTTATTCAGCACAATTGTGAGAGTTGCAGCAAAGGCCACCAGCATGAAAGCCAAGGAGAGGAAGAGAAAACAAAGGCCAATAATGATCTTCTTAGGCAACGATTCAAAAAATTCTTGCGTCTCATATCGCGAAGTTAAGATGGCTAGGAATAACAAGATGGCTGTTACGGATGAGAATAAACCTAAACCATCTGAAATTGCAAAAAGAATGAGAGAGTCAAATCCTAACAACAAGGGCACTCCAGTAATGCCGTTGTTGCCTCCAGGTATGGTGAAAGCAGCGGCGAACAATACAGTGCCAATTAAAGTTGAGACGAGCATACATGAATTTGTTGTGTCCTTCATCCACTTCTCTCCATTCTTACGCAACTCTTCGTGCTCCCTCACAAATATTTTCCAATATTTTTTGCTATCACTTATGGAGACTCTTACATCAGGGATAATCCACGAATCCACAGCCTTTGCATACAAGTCACAAACATGAGTTACAATAAGTGGATTAATTATTGAAAATTTTAAGAAAGAGCTTACAAAGGAACATCTAAAGGATATTAAGATTTTATTCTACACTTTGCGGAATTGGTTACAGGTTAAGTCCATCTTTGCTGGAAAAATTCCAAGTGTCACCTTCTTCTAAGCTTTGAAATATCGTCAAATAATATAGGGAAAATTACACAGACGGTCCCTGAACTTTAGACAAATATGCAATGTGGCTCATGGACTCTATCCCATGTGCAATGCAGTTCCTTAATTGTTCAATGTGGTTTTCGAACTTTTGATAAATATTCAATCTAATCCCTAGATTATATGAAAATATCCATTGTTATCCTTCTATTAATTTAAGTTAAAGGACAACATTTTATTTTATTCTTGGTCAGTACAGGGACAACATTAAATAGGCCAAAAGTTCTAGGACCACATTGGACAGTTCACGGATTACACTATATGTTGGGATAAAATTTAGAAGCCACATTAAACAAATTAAAAGTTTATGGATCACATTAAATATTTGACCAAAATTTAGGGACCATATGTGTCATTTTCCCAATAATATATGTATGGAAATCACTATGTTTATACTTTTAGAAGGCTCATCCAATTTGGGGTCTTCTCGAGGAATATACGGAAAAAAATGTTAAGAGCTAGTCAAGAAATCCGAGAATGAGTCTTCTAGTACTTCTATGTGCTTTATCAAGTCCTAACCGTTGTATATTGTTTCTAGAGCCGTTTGAAAGAGAGCGGCCAGCGAGGGTAGTCGCATTCGAAGCCACCTGACGAGGGTCCCCAAACCTTGCCGGTGACAAAAGGGGGTGGCCCCTTCTTGTTCCTCTTCGATAATCTCTCTCTCTCTCTCTCTCTCTCTCTATTCTGACTTTCTTTTTTTAAACTTTAGACTATTTATTTTTAGTTTTTGAGATTTAGCGCCTATTTTGTGCCACAGCGGTGCCACTTGTTCAAACATATGAAAAATTAATAAAGATGCCACAGACTTTTCGTCAATAAAAAATCGACAGAAAAAGAGAGGGCTAATAACGCGAAGGATAGTGTCAAGCTTAGGACGTATTATGCATGAATTCAAAACTTTAGGACTAACATAATTTTACAAAGCTCTTATTTAGTGACAAGAAGGAATAGAGAGTTTAAAAGGGTAAATATATTATAAAAGCTTCATGATATCATTTTTTTTGTAGACAATGGTTTGCATGAGTAAATTTTAGTTAATAGATAAACGAACTAATGAAAAGTGTGTTGGAGAAATCTTTCCGAATATTTTGAAGCGACAAAACGTTTCTTTCAGTCTAAGTCCGGAGGTTCGGAGACCGTCGCTTTAAAGTCTCGAAGACTTTGTTCTCTCGAGACTCAAGACCCAAGACTCAAGACTCAAGACTCAAGACTCAAGACTTAAGACTCAAGACTCAAGACTTAAGTCTATTCTCACCGACAGTCTTTCTAATCCAAAGGACGAAGGAAATCCAAAGCCGAGGTTTATGGTTGAGGGTTCGATCCTATTCTCTGGAATAGATTCTTTGGTTGGATAATCATTTCGGATTCTTTGATTCTTATCTAAGATCGATTGAAGATCCGTTGGTCGACAAAATAATCTTGGAATGTTCTATTCATGGAAACCGAGATCCCGATTGTATGGGCGAACAGATTGATGGGCTATCATCGATTCCTTAAATAGCTCGGATGATCTTCTTGATTGATTCCGTCCAACGGGTAGATTGGAGGAATTCCTTTGGTAAGTGCCAACGGCTATGATGGCATGAAGGAGTATAAAAAGAAGACGTTCTAGTTGTTTTGAGTGTGTGATTGATAGAAAAATTCCAGAGTCGAAGATCCTTGATTGTTATTTGAGACTGTTCGAGCGAAATTGTAAACAGAGAGAGTATATACTTGGTGACGCCTTGAGTGAGTGTGGTAGATCATCTACACCTAGAAATCAAGGAAGATCAACACTTGTAACATCTCTTTGATCATAGTGGAATCCAGCCAATCGGCTGTCAGTGCAGAAGAGTGGACGTAGGCTTGAATCAAGCCGAACCACTATAAACTGAGTGTTCAATTCTCTCTTTCCCTTACTCAGTCTCTCGATTGATATTTAACTCTTGCGATTGAATCATTAAACTGTTTAAATATCGTGCAAGCTTCGAGAAATTTTTTTTATACCTATTCACCCCCCTCTAGGTACTCATACTAGTTATATCAATTGGTATCAGAGCCCGTGTTCTTACTTTGTTTGAAGTGTTTTACTTCGAGTAAAAGATCCATGGCTAGTATGCTAGCACCGGGAGCGATGGAGGGGCAAAGCAATACCGACCTCCCTACTTCGATGGAAAGGATTACAACATCTGGAAGAATAAGATGAAAGCTTTCCTACGATCAAAGGATCCTCTGGAATGGGACGTTGTGGAAAGAGGAACTACTCCGGCTGTTGCATCAATCTCTGAAAGAGGGAAAGACACTATTGAAACCAGCGGAATGTCTCAAGAAGAGATAAACAAGAGACAAGCACTCGATGCAAAAGCAATTTACTCTTTATATTGTGCTTTATCTCCAACTGAATATAATAGAATATCTTCTTGTGTTACAGCAAAAGAAGTATGGGATAGATTACACATCACCTATGAAGGGACGAACGAGTGAAGGAGACCAGAATTAACATTCTCCTTGGTCAATATGAAGCCTTCAAAATGAAACCAGGAGAATCTATAACCGACATGTTTAGTCGTTTTACGAGATATTGTCAATGGTCTTGAGAACCAAGGACAAAAATTTCTGATCCCATGAAGGTGAACAAGCTTCTGCGTGGACTCTCTAAGGATTGGAATCATATAAAGACTTCAATAAGAGAGACGCAAAGAATCATGCCATTATCTCGTAGATGAGCTGATTGGAACTCTTCGGTCTTACGAAGTGGAACGAATTAATGAAGAAGAAGATCCAAGAGGTAAGAAATCTATTGCATTAAAATCAAATGACGATTCGATGATGCAGATTCTGAAGATGATATGGATGATGAGGAGCTTGCTCTCATGATAAGAAGATTCAGAAAACTGAATAGAAAAGGCGAAGGTTCATCCCAAGGAAACAAAGTTTTCGAGACAGCGAGACCAAGTCTCGTTGATGATGAGGAACCAAACAAAGATGTAGTTTGCTTCGAATGTAAAAAGAAGGGACACATCGGACCCAACCGTCCTCTTCGAAAAGAAAAGAGGAAAAGCTGAGAAGTTTCGAAAGGCTCTCAAAGCTGAAACCCGGAATGATACGAGAATGTGAAGAGAGTGATAATGAATACGCCAACATATGTTTGATGGCACATTCGGACTCGGACTCGGATTCGGATCGACTCGACAGTGAATTTGAGGTAAGTAATTTTAAAATTCCTGTCAAAGTCTCTAAATATATTGATGAACTGTGTTTCGCCTCAAGACTTCTCTCAAAAGAATTTCCGAACTTAAAAAGGAAAACTCATCTCTGAAACAAAAGGAAATTATTTTAGAAGAAAAAGTTAAAAGTCTAGACCTAAGTGTTTCTGCTCTTAAAGAAAAAGAAGATGATCTTTTGAAAGAAAATGTTTTCTTAAAAACAGACTTATCAAATATTTCAAAGAAGTTTTCGATAGGATCCGAAAAGCTTGAAAAAGTGCTTTCAGTCCAAAGACCTTACTTTAATAAGTCTGGTCTAGGTATGACAATGGAAACAATCCCCTTGATTGATTTTCCAAAAGTAAAAGAAAGAATTAAGAAAAGACCATCAAAAGAGGCTTACAAAAATCATTTCAAAAGAGTGTTTGTAAAGTCTCGTAGGTCGAAATGCTTTAAGGTGTTCTAAGTGTAACAAGAAGGATCATTTTGAAAAAGAATGTCCTATGGTTTGGAAGCCTGTTAAGAGAGTATGGCCTAATAATGCTCATCCTACTAACACCAAAGGACCCAAGAAAGTCTGGGTACCAAAGAAAGCTTGAGACTCTCTTTTGAATGCGGGTCTCTGTCAAAAAGAAGATAAAGTGGTATCTTGACAGCGGATGCTCAAGACACATGACAGAGAGACTCAAATTGTTTCATTAAGCTTATTCAAGTAAATGGTGGAAAAGTTTCTTTCGGAGGAAATAGCAAAGGAAGTATTGTGGGATTCGGGACTGTAAAAATTGGAAATCTCACAATAAGCAATGTCTCTCTAGTGAAAGGACTCAACTATAATCTACTCAGCATTAGCCAGCTGTGTGATACTGGTTACAAGATCTCCTTTCAAGAAGGCATATGTTCTGGAATTAGCAAAGATTCGACTCAGTCTTTCATGGGTCAAAGGCATGGAAACATCTATCTCCTTGATGTAAAGCCAAATGAAGAACAATGCTTAATCTCAATTCAAGATGAAGCAGTTCTATGGCACGAAAACTTGGCCATATCAACAAGAAGCAATTAGCCAAAATCTCTTCTAAGCAGCTTGTTCGAGGTCTACCTAAATTGCCCTACCATAAGTCTGACTTATGCACTCCATGCATTCTGGGAAAGCAGGTAAGAAATTCATTTAAGCAATCAAATCATGTATCTACTAATCATGTACTGCAGTTGCTTCATATGGATCTCTTCGGACCAACAAGAACCCGAGCATTGGAGGTAAGAAGTATTGTCTAGTAATAGTAGACGATTTCTCTCGATTTACCTGGTATATTTTCTTGCAAATAAGTCGAAACCTTTTCATACTTTGAGAAATTTGCTAAAAAGGTTCAAAATGAAAAAGGATGTGCTATTTCAAATATAAGAACAGATCATGGAGGTGAATTTGAAAATCAAGATTTCACAAAATTGTGTGATGAATCTGGTTTTAAACATGTATTCTCCTCTCCATACACTCCTCAAGAAATGGAGTTGTGGAAAGAAAGAATAGATCTCTTCAAGAAATGGCTAGAACTCTTCTAATTGAAAGCAAAATTTCTTCACGGTTTTGGGCTGAAGTCGTTTCAACCGCATGCTATATTATAAATAGAGTCTTTCTAAGACCTATTCTTGAGAAAACCCCTTATGAATTGTTCAAAGGTAAGAAGCCTATTGTTTCATACTTTCATGTATTTGGTTGCAAATGTTTTATTTTGAAAAATGCAAATGATCGAGTTGGTAAGTTTGAAGAAAGATCGGATGAAGGCATCTTCCTTGGATATTCTACATCAAGCAAAGCCTACGAGTCTATAACAAGAAAAGCCGATCAGGGAAGAATCAATGAATGTCAAATTCCAAGACTCGGCGCAAGATGAATCCAGCCGGACTCAATATGAAGAATCAACTCACGCTAGACCTTCCAAAGTCTTCAACTCAAGAAGCATCTCGGACTGGAAGTCCATCATCAAGAAGCCTCTGAAGATTCAAATAAAGAAAGAGATCATCAACCAAGCAAATCAACCAAGAATCGGAAACACAAATCCAGTCATCCCAAAGATCTCATTATTGGCGAAATCAATGAAGGAATCCGCACCGATCAAAAAGGCGTGAAGAATCTAGTGCTGTTGCTCTCATCTCTGAAATTGAACCAAAAAGCATAGAAGAAGCTTTATCGATGAAAGCTGGATCGAAGCTATGCAAGAGGAGCTCGAGATAGTTCAATATTAATGATGTCTGGGAATTGACATCTAAACCGAAAGGTAAAACTGTTATTGGAGCAAAATGGGTATTCGGGAACAAGATGAACGAAGAAGGAAAAGTCGTACGCAATAAAGCAAGACTCGTGGCCAAGGGATACACGCAAGAAGAAGGAATAGATTATGACGAGACTTACGCACCGCTTGCAAGGTTAGAAGCTATTCGACTATTACTTGCGTTTGCTTGTTACAAAAATTTCAGGTTATTCCAAATGGACGTCAAAAGTGCTTTCCTAAATGGATTTATCCAAGAGGAAGTTTATGTGGAACAACCGCCTGGATTTGAAGACCCAAAGAAGCCGGACTCGCCTTCGGGACGAAAAAGGCTCTGTATGGTCTAAAGCAAGCACCTCGAGCTTGGTACGACGGACTAAGTAAGTTCTTATTACGTAAATGGATTTGTCAAAGGTAAAGTAGATACTACTCTGTTCATCAAAAAGGAAAACAAAAGTTTCTTACTCGTTCAAATATATGTTGATGACATTATTTTTGGATCTTCTAACGAAAGTCTTTGCAAGAAATTTTCTAAGTCTATGCGGGATGAATTTGAAATGAGTATGATGGGAGAATTAACTTTCTTTCTCGGTCTTCAAATAAAGCAATTGAAGGAAGGAACTTTTATCTTCCAAGAAAAATATGCTAATGATCTTGTCAAAAGATTTGGATTGGAAAATTGCAAGAAGACCGACATACCAATGTCATGCTCTCGAAGATAGACAAGGATGAAGAAGGGAAGAAAGTAGATCAAAAGCTGTACAGAGCATGATCGGTTCACTTCTTTATCTTACCGCTTCTAGACCTGATATTTTGTTGAGTGTTTGCATCTGTGCTAGGTTTCAATCAGATCCTAGAGAATCACATCTCATTGCCGTGAAACGTATCATCAAATACGTTGCTTCATCTTCAAGCATCGGTCTTTGGTATCCAAAGAGGGGAGACTTTAATCTTCTAGGATACTCGGATGCGATCTGGCCGGTTGCGAGTCGATAGAAAGAGCACTTCGGAACTTGTCAACTGCTTGGAAACGGGACAGTGTCTTGGTTCTCAAGGAAGCAAAGCACCGTAGCTCTCTCAACGACGAAGCGAGTATGTAGCTCTTGGAAGCTGCTGTTCGCAAATTCTATGGATAAAACAACAGCTACAAGACTTTGGCATTGAAGACTCATGCACGAAATCGATGTGACAACACCAGCGCGATCAATCTCACCAAAAATCCAATCCTCCATTCAAGAGCAAAGCATATTGAGATTCGACATCACTTCATTAGAGATCATATTCAAAATGGAGAAATCTCGATTCAATTTGTTGATTCAAAGAGTCAACTAGCGATATATTCACAAAGCCTTTGGAGAAAAATCAATTCGACCTCATCCGCTCAAGACTCAACATTTTGAAGCTTGAAGAAGTTAAAGTCTAGAGACTCACCAACTCTAAAGACTCGAATCCCGAGACTCAATCATTCATGGCTAAAGACGTAAGTTGCTGTACGAATTCTTGTTTAGTTATTTTATCTAATCTCGAAAAGGTACGATCTCTCTTTTAGATATAATTCGGAAATTTTTCAAGGAATTTTGGTAGTTATTGATTTTGAAACGATATGTTCGTACACCTTCCTTGTACCGTTTTAAACTTCTCTTTTCAAATCCGAGGTACATATATATATACAGCTTTCTTTTTCTTCGCCCAAATCTTCAAAACCCTAAAAGACTCTCTCCTCCCGATACTTTTCTTTCTACTCCTTGTTCATCGTCGAGAAAGTAGTCATCTTTTCTTGGGAAAAGCAAGTGAAGGAATCTTCCAAAGAGTCAAAGGAAGATGTCGTCTTCAAGGAAATCATCAAGAATAGCAAGCGGGGACCACAAAGAATGGAGAAAGGGCCGATTCATTTCGATCTCACCGAGGAAGAAGACTTACCAAGTCGCGACAAAGTCCGATTCGTTCTCCTCCACGTCATTCAGCACCTCCTACCCCACAAGGTGGAAGTCAACATCTTGAAGAAGAGATAGTCGAGGATGCCGACCCAGTAAGAGTCCAAAGACCCTCCTTCATCTATAAGCTTTATCGTGCGTTGAAAACCTCTCGGTTCTTCGTTAAAATATATAGATGACTTCCTCAAGGACAAAAATTATGGGAATGAGTATCTTTTTCTGCGGAAAATGGAGGAATTGGGAATTGCTCCTAAAGGAAGGGCAAAGTGGAGGCCCTTGAGAACATTCCCAGTGATCCTCGTTTGCCGGGACAAAATCGATTGACGGAACGATGATGACAAAATGTTCCTTGAATTTAAACCCGAATGGGTGTGGCAGCAAAGGTGAAAGGAAATCGGATGGATTTGTTTAAATCCAAGGATCGGGAAAGTATACTTCGATCTGTTGAAAAGAGGGGTGATAAACCCTAGAAGTGTCGATTTTGACTTCCTGGACTCCATCAACGTGAACTTAAGAGAAAAGTTGAAATTGCTTCAACTTGAGACTTTCTCGCTCCGACTCTACGAGACGGGTATGCTCAACGACCGCCTATTTCTATTCAAATCTTAGCTTTTTGGATGCGAATAGAATTTCATTCGATGTTCAAGATCAAGTCTACGTGGTAGATGTGAATATGTTGGCGGACATTGTTGGAGTTGAACGGGGACGCTATCTCCCTATCAAAGTCTCACCTGCTCGTACTACTCGGATCTTGTCAAAGATATGGATGTAGAGAAGAAAATTACCTACTCAAGGATGAAGGCCATCAACATCGTGCTTCATAAGATTGTGATTAACTTTTTAAGACCGAAGTCTACGTCAAAGACTTCGTGTCTCTTCCCGAAGCAAAGTTGATGTATGCGATCAACTCGGGACGGAAGTTTTCTCTCCCGCACACTATTTTCTTCCATATGTACAGAGCATTGTCAAAAGACAAAGGACAATTGCCTTATCCTGGCAGTGACCAAGATCTTCGACATCTGAACATTGAACTACCGCATACATTTTGTGATCGACCGTGTGAAAAGATGGTGGTAGGGTTGAAAATGTTAATGAAGATGCGTCTGCAAGAACTCTCCAAGGCAATGGAGAAATTCAAAGTGAAATCTCCAGTCCGTCCGCTTCAAAAAGGAAAGGAAAGGAGGCCATGGGTGCCCCATCGAAGAAGAAGAGAAGAACTATCATCCTTGATGATGAAGATGAAGATGAAGATGATGAAGATCCCACTATCCAAGCGCTGACAAGAACAAGACGTTCTGTGTCTCATCAAACAGATCTTCAGCGAACGTAGAAGAAGAAGAACAGAGAGAGAAGGAGAAAGAAGAAGAAGAACAGAGAGAGAAGGAGAAAGAAGTTGAAGAAGAAGAAGAAGGAGAAAAAGAAAAGTCTGGCGACAATTCGGAGAAAAGGGAAATGAAGAGCATGATCATCATTCTTCCCCTTTCGATGTCCTAGAGACAGGGGAGTTAGCGAGCAAGAGAGGACTTCACCTCCCGCCTGCTGTCGGTGAAGATCTAAGACATTCTCCAGAAGACCCGAAGAAGTTCAGGTCTCTCAATTGCCCGAAGAAGGTGATGCATCGATTCCAAATCTGCCGGACCATTCAACGGCGCCATCGTCCGCCTACACATCATCTCGAGAGAGTCAATGCCGGTACACGACGGATGATTCTAGACTTTCGTAGCATCATGAATATTCTTCGGAAATGCGAAACCAGATATATGTTCTGGACTCGTGAAATCCAAGTTTTGAAGAATCTTTGGACAAGCATCTTCGGTCTCTCGGAGGATAGACTCAAAGACCTCGCTCCGCAAATTCAAGCCAATGCCAAGGGAGAAGAGGTAGCTCATCCGAGAGAAGACCTGAAGAAGCTCGAAGGAGTAGTCCAGTCCATTGGGGATTTCCGATCGTGCGCATTCCCAAGCGGACATGACTCCTTTCTCACCCTTTTCAATGCCGACAAAAAGGGGAGAAAACCAATTTGAACAAACATCATTTTTTAAACTTTGACTTTTGTGATTATGTTTATCTTTGAGTATGACTTGAGAACTTGAACTTGGAGGTGAACTTGACTAAATTGACTGTCGATTGTGATGCTTGACTGGTTGCATTTATTCAAGTGTTGTTATATGGTGTTTCTCATGAAAGACTAACCAATTTTCTGTGGATGCAGAGTCTGGTTGTTTTATTAATCTTTATGAGTTAGCCATATTGCTTGAGAAATGTTTTGCAGGTCAAAGATGTTCAAATCTTCAAGAAAGTTTTTGTCACCATCAAAAAGGGGAGATTGTTGGAGAAATCTTTCCAGAATATTTTGAAGCCGACAAAACGTTTCTTTCGATCTAAGTCTGGAGGTTCGGAGACCGTCGGTTTAAAGTCGAAGACTTTGTTCTCTCGAGACTCAAGACCCAAGACTCAAGACTCAAGACTCAAGACTCAAGACTTAAGACTCAAGACTCAAGACTTAAGTCTATTCTCACCGACAGTCTTTCTAATCCAAAGGACGAAGGAAATCCAAAGCCGAGGTTTATGGTTGAGGGTTCGATCCTATTCTCTCGGAATAGATTCTTTGGTTGGATAATCATTTCGGATTCTTTGATTCTTATCTAAGATCGATTGAAGATCCGTTGGTCGACAAAATAATCTTGGAATGTTCTATTCATGGAAACCGAGATCCCGATTGTATGGGCGAACGGGATTGATGGGCTATCATCGATTCCTTAAATAGCTCGGATGATCTTCTTGATTGATTCCGTCCAACGGGTAGATTGGAGGAATTCCTTTGGTAAGTGCCAACGGCTATGATGGCATGAAGGAGTATAAAAAGAAGACGTTCTAGTTGTTTTGAGTGTGTGATTGATAGAAAAATTCCAGTCTGAAGATCCTTGATTGTTATTTGAGACTGTTCGAGCGAAATTGTAAACAGAGAGAGAGTATATACTTGGTGACGCCTTGAGTGAGTGTGGTAGATCATCTACACCTAGAAATCAAGGAAGATCAACACTGTAACATCTCTTTGATCATAGTGGAATCCAGCCAATCGGCTGTCGGTGCGAAGAGTGGACGTAGGCTTGAATCAAGCCGAACCACTATAAACCGAGTGTTCAATTCTCTCTTTCCCTTACTCGCCTCTCGATTGATATTTAACTCTTGCGATTGAATCATTAAACTGTTTAAATATCGTGCAAGCTTCGAGAAATTTTTTTTATACCTATTCACCCCCTCTAGGTACTCATACTAGTTATATCAAAGTGTTCTTGAATTAATAGCTATCCAAATGAAAATAGTGGCCATAAATGAACTTAGCTAAATTTTTCATGGAAAAAGAGGAGATTCAATTCAAATTACTTTGATTAACTCATTATCCATCTACATACATTTAATTATATATGAACTACACTATAATCTTCAATACAAACTATGATACAACGGAACGAGAAAAGCTATCGTGAAAAGCTATCGTGAAAATCCCTAGACTGCATCATGGCAGACACCTATATAAAGAGTCGGCCAAATTTTAAGAAAGAGTCACTTGGATTAGATTAAGTGGTGGATCATAGTTATATTAGTAAAATTAAAATGCAATTTAACTATGATTAGTCTCAATCATCTTTCAATGCCCCAATTTCTCTAATCAGTCTCCTTTTTTTTTTGGTAAATTGCTTTAAGGATCTACCGTTGTTCCTCAACTTACCTTATTGTGGAATTTAAAGTTCTATGTACCAAGTCTTGGCTTCAACGGCAAAAGAGTTTCTTCTTCTTCTTCTTGTGGTCTTGGATTCAAGTCATATTGGAAGCATTTTAGGAGTAAAGTTATGAATGCACCGGACCAATGTAAGCAGTCCACCCATAAAATCACCTAGGAAGGTAGACCTCGTGGTGCATAAAACCTTGGCCAAATATCGTGCGATTGTTATAATAAAAACGTTCTATGTATATTCTCAAGACTATCTAAATAAAGTTCTAGCTATCATATTTTAAGAGACCTATCAAGAAGATATAATATTTATCATATTAAATTTATGAAAAGAAAGATATTTACCTTAAACCACTTGAGTTCGCTTTGCATTTGAAAGGCCGCCCCGGCAACATCGGTTAAGATGCTCAAATCAGCGACTGAATTTGCTACTGCGAGTATCATATCCTCTGATTCTTTCTGTGTAGGCGCTGGAACTATTGACAACTCATTGGTTGATTTTACGTTCAAAAAGAATCTAAGAGTCCTTTCTTGGCGAAACTTCACAGCATGTGTTGTTGGGGTTTCATGAATCATGTATAAGATAAATTAAATTAAATGAACGCAGCGGAAACAAAGATATATTTTATACATGATTCTCCTAAGGCGTTGTTCGTGCGTTTTAATCAAAAATCTAAATATAAAAAGGGAGTTAAACGAATTACTTCTCGAAGCGCGCTTTAAACAAGTCGGTTCGGATGTTCTACAGTTCGAGTCCCACAAGTGTCGGACCTCTAGTTCAGACACACCAACAACGAACGTCGAACGGAAGAGAGAATTTCGGATATTCACCACTTCGATCGTGCTAGCAATCACGTGGAAACAAAACGCCGTATCCTTGATGTATAATAGTCACGGCCCGAACGAGATAATGTTCTTCTTTCTTGCGTCTCAAAAACACAAGAACACGCACGCAATTTGCTCTCTGTTTTCAGCAAAGCATTTTCTCTCTAAAACACAAATGCACACCCACCTTTTCTCTGTCTTTTCAACCCGTTTAAGTGTCACAAAAACAACTCTTTTAAACTAAAAATATAAACCGATTAGCAACGGTTGCTAATCGATGGACGATCAGCAACCGTTGCTGATCGTCCCCACTCATGCACGAACAATCGTGCATGATGGTCAGCAATTGCTGACCGTTCATGCACGAATTCGTGGATGATGGTCAGCGGTTGCTGACCATCCAAGTTTCATGCATGTGCTTCGTGCACATGCATGAAGCTTTATATATATATAATTTATTAAAAAGTATTAATTAATTAATTAAATGAACAAATAATTAATTAATCAATTCCTTTAGGGCATATATCTAACAATCTCCCACTTGCACTAAAGCCAACTTGTTAACATATATCCACTTTGGGCATGCGTGTGCATCATATGCAAGTAGGCTCGTGACTATAATACAAATTAAATTAAATTTTATTTAATTTAATTTCAAATCGACTCAATTCGATTGTAGTAATTGCAAACACATTTGCAATAATATTTCTCTCTTGTTCCACGTCATCCTAATTGTTTATGGTGTGTGACATCCCTAGGTTCATCACTAACCTGGTAGTAAGACTTGTACTAACACATTAGTACTTCCAAAAGAATTAATTGTCCCGATTAATCTTTTAGGTCCTACAAGCCACGATTGACATCTAGCAATATGTCATGACTACCCAGATAGTGTGAATACTTTAAGAACATAATGAACCTGTCAGTTTTGGCTATAGTGTAATTCAATCCCTCTGTCTTACTATGTCCCGATCAAACAAAGACCATGGAATATTTGTCAAGTCATTAATTCGATCATATGCACAAATCTAATTGACATGCATTTTATTCGAGACATAAACAATTTATTCTCGATTACAACCCCGGCCGAGGATTTCAATGCAGTGTCACAATTAGATCGCATAGGACATCATTATCATACCTTGCATATAACAAGGAGACAGATTCCATATTGCGCACACGTGTAACTTCGTATATGAACAAACTATGACCATCAGGTATAAAGACGGATCGACGACCCGGCATTATGTGCACCCGTGAACCATAATTGTTCGATACACAAGTTAACAATGTGCCTCAGGTCTAAGGATTATTTACACAAGACCAAAGCATGAACAATTAGACATTGACCACGCTAAAAGCTTCCATATCGCTAATCGTTCCATATGCGTCACATTCAGTGAATTTGTCTAATACAAACACCTGTGTTCTAATTCTTACCTTTTACCAAAAAAAAAAAAAAAACACCTGTGTTCTAACTCAGGCATCATAATACCCAATGACATGTGACTCATCATTCCCTTAAGTATCCAATACTTAATGGCGAAGTTAAGAACACACCGGTCTCAACAGGATTATTAATATCCACTTAATAATCCATCGACCGGAAACAATTTAAAGATTCAGTCTAACTATGAACCCGTCACATATATTCTTGACGTCTCAAGAATAGGTCTAGTTGCAACGATCTTATGGAATCATTCATCAATATAAAATAATTGGACAAATGAATGAATATGTCGTTGCCATTAATTAAATAATAATAATGAAAGTACAACTGAAATCCCCAATATGTAACTATTACATAGTAGCTTTAGGGCATACATCCAACAATTTCCCGGTTGCACTAAAGCCAACTTGTCAGTACCTCAAACCCATTTTGTCAATATGTCTTTCAAAAGAAGACGAGGTAAGGCCTTAATGAAGGGATCTCGCCATGTTTTCTGCTGAGGCAATTTTCTGCAAGGCGATATCACCTCTCCCAACAATTTCTCGATGAGATGGAAGTGTCTCTCAATATGCTTGGACTTCGGTGAGACCTTGGTTCCTTAGCTTGAGCTATCGCCCCATTGTTGTCACAAAACAATGTGATCGGTTGCTCAATTGAAGGAACGTCTCCAAGTTTAGAAATAAACTTCTTCATCCAAGCGGCTTCCTTTGCTGCTTCGAAGCAGCTACATACTCGCCTCGGTGGTGGAATCGGCAATTATGCTTTGTTTGGAACTTTTCCAACTAACTCGCACCACCATTGAATGTAAAGACAAACCCGAGACGTAGACTTATAATCATTAGGATCCGATTGAAAATCGGAATCAGTATAAGCTACAACTTTAAATTCTCCTTCTCCATATATCAAGAATAAATCTTTAGTCCTTTGCAAGTACTTAAGAATATTCTTGACTGCTATCCAGTGCTCTTCTCTGGATCGGAGGCGATATCTGCTAGTAATACTTACAGAATGCACAATATCAGGTCTAGTACATAGCATAGCATACATTATGCTTCCAATAGCGGATGCATATGGTATCTTTGCCATCCGCTCTCTTTCTTCAGGAGTGTTGGGACACATCTCCTTAGAAAGTCGGATCCCTTGCCTAAAAGGCAATAATCCTCTCTTGGAACATTGCATGTTAAACCGTGTTAACACTTTGTCTATGTACGTAGATTGTGAGAAGCCAATCAATCGTCTTGATCTATCTCTATAGATCTTGATACCTAAAATGTAGGTTGCCTCTCCTAAATCTTTCATGGAGAATTTCTGTGACAAGAATAATTTTATCGATGATATCATTGGTACATCATTTCCAATCAAAAGTATATCATCGACATACAAAACCAGAAATGCAATTGCACTCCCATTGATCTTCTTATATACACAAGGTTCATCCGAATTTTTATGAAGCCAAACGATTTGACTACCTCATCAAAACGGATGTTCCAACTTCTAGAGGCTTGTTTGAGTCCATAAATGGATCTCTTAAGCTTACACACCTTCTGTTTTTCACTATTGGATTCAAAACCCTGTGGCTGTTCCATATAGATGTCCTTATCGAGAAAACCATTTAGAAAAGCCGTTTTGACATCCATCTGGAATATCTCATAATCAAGGTGTGCAGCTATAGCCAACATAATCCGAATGGATTTTAGCATGGCCACATGTGAGAAAGTTTCGTCATAATCAATTCCTTATTTTTGACGATATCCTTTCGCCACCAACCGTGCTTTGTAAATTCCAATTTGACCTTCAACATTCATCTTCCTCTTGAAGATCCATTTACAGCCAATTGGTACAATACCATCAGGCGGTCAGTCAAGGTCCATACCTCATTGGAATACATTGAATCCATTTCGGATTTCATGGCTTCTAGCCATTTACCATAATCGATGTCCAACATCGCCTCCTCATAGGTTTTAGGATTACCGGGTTGATCACTATCATTCACAATGAATAATGGTTCAATATGATCAACCGAGTGTCTATAACGAGCAGGTGGGCGAGACATTCTCGCACTTCTCCTAAGATGTTGTGTATCAGAAGCTCCCACTAAATCAGAGATTGGTATCTAAACTTGGTTGTTTGATACTTCATTATTTTCTTCTTGTAAGACTATTTTCCACCTAGCACCACTTTCTTGGATGAACTGATTCTCCAAGAAAGAAGCGTGCTTGCATACCAAAATTCTTTGGTCTGAATGAAAATAGAAATAATATCCAAGAGTTTCCTTTGGATATCCAATGAAGCGACCTTGTTCAGATCTTGCCTCCAATTTGTCCACTTTCAACTTTTTCACAAAAGCTGGACAACCCCAAATCTTAATATGATTAAGACTAGGTTTCCTACTATGCCATATCTCATAGGGTGTAGTTGGAACAGATTTGGACGGCACTCTATTCAGTATATATACAGTTGTCTCAAGGGCATATCCCCAAAGGGATATTGGCAAATCGGTGTAACTCATCATAGATCGTACCATATCTAATAAAGTACGATTTCTTCGTTCAGATATACCATTATGTTCTGGAGTTCCAGGAGGTGTCCATTGTGATAAAATGCCATTCTCTTTAAGAAAGTCCAGGAATTCAGTACTAAGGTATTCACCTCCTCGATCTGATCGAAAAGCCTTAATACATTTTCCTGTTTGTTTCTCAATTTCAGCCTTGAATTCCTTGAACTTTTCAAAGGATTCAGATTTATACTTCATGAGGTATAAATAACCATACCGTGACTGATCATCGATGAAGGTAATGAAGTAATTATAACCACCTCTAGCAGTTTCATTAATTGGTCCACATACATCTATATGTATTAATCATAATATGTCAGCAGCTCGTGCACTTTGTCCCACAAAAGGCGCTTTGGTCATTTTTCCTAGAAGACATGCCTCACAAGTCGAGTATGACTCAAAATTTGAAGGATCAATGTATCCATCATTACTCAACTTGTTAATTATGTCTTCTCCAATATGACCTAATCGGAGATGCCAAACATACTTTTTATTTGGACCGTCTCTAGGGCGTTTATTAGTTATGGCATTTATATCAATTCTATTTTGCTTATTGACATTGGTAATCGCATTACCGGACATTGTAATGGTATAAAGATTGTTGGTTAATAAGCTAGAACCAACACATATTCTATTATGATAAATAGAACATACATCATCAGCAAAAGAAAATTCATAATTCTCTTTACCCAAAGGAGGTACAGAGATGATGTTCCTAACAGCATTCTTATAATGCAAACAGTTCTTTAAAACCATTACATGTCCAGAAGGGAAACATAAACGAAAAGTCCCTATAGCTAATGCAGCAACTCTTGCTCCATTGGCAAACATCAGGACAATCTCATTTCGCCCTAGCATCCTGCTTATTTCCAGATTCTGCAAAGACATACAAATATGTGAAGTTGCAGCAGAATCTAGAACCCATGAGCTGGATTCAGCACTAACCATAAGATTGGTTTCAATAAGCATAGACACCATACCTTCATAAGGTCGGTTCTTGGGCTTGACCTTCAAGCTCGCGAGGTACCTCTTACAGTTCCTCCTCCAGTGCCCTTTGACACCACAGTAATGACATTTCCCTTTATCAATCATGGGCTTTGGTTGCACAACAGGTTTGGCAGGCCTCTTCCATTTATTCTTCTTTAAAACAGTCTTACCCTTTGAAGAAGAAGCCTTAGCCATAGCCACTACATTTGGCCTCGTGTTATGCATTTCCTTCTCATAAACTACCAGCATGCTATGTAACTCAGCAAGAGTTTTCTCAATCTTATGCATGTGGAAGTTTTGGACAAAACCAGAGAAGGAATCGGGTAAAGATTGGAGGATCAAATCCACAGCTAACTCATTATCCATAACGAGATTCAGCCTAGCCAATTCTTCAATGTGCCGATCATTTTCAAAGCATGATCATTAACAGATGATCCTTCAGCCATCCTCATACGGTACAATGCTTTAGATATCTCATATCTAGAGGTTCGACCATTCTCATCAAAATATTCATTTAAGTGCAAAATGATCGACCCAAAGATCTTCCATAGATTCATACTTCTTCTGTAATTCATTATTCATAGAAGCAAGCATATATAACCTAACTTTTAAGTTATCGTCACGCCACTTATCATAAGTGACACGCTCCTCTTGGGTCCCACCCTCGGGAAAGGAGGTTGGCATCTTTTCATCAAGCACATACCCAATTTTTTCTGAATTGAGAACAATTCTCAAATTCCTCACCCAAATCGAGTGAAATTGGGTCTAGTCAAACAATTCTTGTCAAGTATAGAAGCGAGTGGGTTTGTAATCACCATTTTCAGAGTAATAATATATCTATTGCAGAAAATAAATTGTTAGCCGTTGTATCTTTCAAAGTAACTATTTCATTTTGGCCTTTAAATGAAATAGATCCTCCCACTAAATTTATATTCGAATCCCATACTTCTTAAGATGGGAAGCGGTAATCTTTGTTGGGTAAAGATTACTAGTGGGGATTGGAGTCCCACTAGTCCAAAGTCCACCTCACCTAACATTTATTGGTGTCCTATGAACTTAGTGAGTGAACCAGCTTGTTCAACGTATCATATGCGAGTCCCAATCATAACTTCGGCCTCTAGACCATGAAAGCCTCACCTAACAGTTATTGGCATCACGATCATAGTTAAGTCTAGCCCATCGTCTCATGCAAGTATTGAAAACACAAATGATTCCCTCACCTAACAGTTATTAGAAATCATTTGGCTCCAACCCCACAGCATCATATGCATAATGGAGTGGTCCAATATTATAAATGGTAATTAACCCTATATATCCATAACTGGTTAGTTAACCACTATAATATTGGATCAAACCACAACGATGGAAGGCCACGAGTCCGAAACCCGTTTCGACTTAATATTCTTTGTAAGGAGATTTGGGTCGTTATTAACGGTCTCACTTTGCACATTAACCGGTTTAACATGCACGATATTATAAACACAATAAATAAATATATATCACATAATATCTATCCTATGTGGTGATTATGGAATTATGGTTCAATGGGTCTCGAGCCAAAGAGACCCATTTAGCCATTTTAATGTTTTAATTATATGGACCTGCTCTTCACTTTTTCTTCAATCTTTGAACTCTTCAAAGACCGGGCCCAAAGAGCTCACCGGTTTAATGGCTCCTCCTCTCTTGTAGTATTTACATCAACAATTGAAATACTAAACTATACTAAAATTACATATCAAGAAATTAAAGTAAAATAAAAGGAAGGACGCAGCCTCCATTTAATAATTACATCCCCAAAAAGAATACCTGTAATCATCATACATTTATCCATACAACAATCACAACAATTAAGGATTTTTCCATGATCACCACCCTTCCTTACGAGCCATAAATTCAAAATTTAAAGCTCTGGAAGGCATGCATAAAATTCTGCATATCATTTGTAGAATATAAACACGAAGTACAACAAGTTACGGATTTTTGATTCAAAATTGATTTAGTTCTAATTTTTGCTTAGTTGATTAAATTTATCACATAAATCAATCAACTTCTATAGGCCACATAAGAGCAAGAGAACCAATTCTCTTAACAAAAGTAAATTGGCCATTAGAACGCAAAAATATATTTGAACTATAAATCAATTAAACGCACGAAACGCCTAAGGTTGGCTCTGATACCACTGTTGGGGTTTCATGAATCATGTATAAGATAAATTAAATTAAATGAACGCAGCGGAAACAAAGATATATTTTATACATGATTCTCCTAAAGCGTTGTTCGTGCGTTTTAATCAAAAATCTAAATATAAAAAGGAGTTAAACGAATTACCTCTCGAAGCGCGCTTTAAACAAGTCGGTTCGGATGTTCTGATTCGAGTCCCACAAGTGTTGGACCTCTAGTTCGACACACCAACAACGAACGTCAAACAGAAGAGAGAATTTTGAATATTCACCACTTCGATCGTGCTAGCAATCACGTGGAAACAAAACGTTGTATCCTTGATGTATAATAATTACGGCCCGAACGAGATAATGTTCTTCTTTCTTGCGTCTCAAAAACACAAGAACACGCACACAATTTGCTCTCTGTTTTCAGCAAAGCATTTTCTCCTTAAAACACAAATGCACACCCACCTTTTCTCTGTCTTTTCAACCCGTTTAAGTGTCGCAAAAACAACTCTTTTAAACTAAAAATATAAACCGATCAGCAACAGTTGCTGATCGATGGACCATCAGCAACCATTGCTGATCGTCCCCACTCATGCATGAACAATCGTGCATGAGCGGTTGCTCATACACGACTTCGTGCATGATGGTCAGCAACTGCTGACCGTTCATGCACGAATTCGTGGATGATGGTCAGCGGTTGCTGACCATCCAAGTTTCATGCATGTGCTTCGTGCACATGCATGAAGCTTTATATATATATATATAATTTATTAAAAAGTATTAATTAATTAATTAAATGAACAAATAATTAATTAATCAATTCCTTTATGGCATATATCTAACATGTGTCGCCAACCTCTCACCATTATGAGAGATCCAAATAAGCTCCGGGAAAAATTGAATACAGAGCTTCACGACTTCACTAATTCCCTTGGTTGTAGCATGATACAGCAGGTGTCTCTCTTGGAAAAAATTGGCAATCTCGGTAGTTCTCATAGCAGAGATCGCAACGCAACACTGTTTTGCCAACTGAACTGCTCCCACATGTCTCAACTTCAACTCGTGAATCCTCTTGATAATAGGAGCTACAAAATGTCCAAAAGAAACAAGAAAAAGAAAATGAAAAACAAAGGGACGGCAATTGGATTAATAAAAAGTTCTCCAGCTCTGGGTCCCAAGTTTTACACCAAATTGCATCTAACAAAGGTTTACTAATTGTCATAATTTCCCACATTTAGAGCTTGGGGTGGCGGGTGATTGGGAAAACGATCTCGTTCTCTTTCTTTTTTCTTATCTTTTAGGAGAGCTATTTTGATCTTTTATTTCTCCTTTGGATTCAGTCCTCAATTGCAAGTGTGAGTTTTAGTAATTGCTGGTGCAAAGTACAAAAAAAGGTATGACATCATTTTTGGCATTTTCCAAGAAAATGTTTATATCACGTCTAGATGAAAAAAATAATTGGATGTGAAGAAAGTAGGAATTGATTAGAGGGTAACTGAAGAAAATGATCTTCCTTGAAGTTCAAATGAGGCTTAATAATGTTAATCATAAGTAACAGAATGTAATTATAAGACTTGGCCCGGTAGAACAACTCTGAAAGTAACCAGACTAATGATATTTGTCTGGCTAGTGTAAATCACAGTAGTCTTTGATTTGTTTTAGAAAATATTATTCAAATATGTATAGCAATTAGTAATAAACAAATCATATTAATCGTGCATTGTCTTGCAATTTATGCTCAGAACAAACGCAAAAACTTTTTCTTTCTCCATTCTATCATCTCTAACAAAGTCAAAACTTCCACACAATGCCACATAATGGTAAGTGACGTTCTTGTTTACCTGTTACACATGTATGACGTAGGGAGCAGAGTTAAATTGACTAGATTCTAAAATAACTTTTAATCTGATAAAAATGCGCAACAACTTATACTTCTGCTTTTTGTTTTTGTTCTTTGACAAATATAGAAGAGTTAGGGACAGGGCTAAACGGTATTTCAGGTAAATACAAAAGTTGGGTGAAGATGACAAATGCAATTACAAGCAAAAGTTGTGAATAAGTTTTGGGAATTATAGGACTTCTTTTCGCAGTTAGATGATGTTCGGGTTAATTTTCACGCAATTCAAGGAGTGCACCTCCTCGGGTAATCTTGTGAGCACATTCTCTCATAACAGCCTAATGTATTTAAGATCTAATTTTCTGGAGTGCTTCCCCCAAATCTGAAATAAAGGATTATAAGAAGAGAAAATTCCTTTATTATCTAACCAACAACTTATTGGCATAGGATACATAACTCGGGGTGGAGTTCTGGGATGCACAATTTTGGTGGGACCCACGAAATTCGCCTCTGCTGAAATATTCTTCCATTCCAAGCCTTCCCAAACAACTTATTATGATTTTTCCCACCGGCTCCTGTTCCTATTCTTCACGCCTTTTTAAAGTTGCCAAATGAAAGTGTAAATTTACTATGTTAAATACGATTAAATGATAAACCGATGCGTTCATTTATTGCAACCTTATTTCGTAGTGGATAACGGGAGGGGCTTGCCCCTAAGCTCATGCCCAATTCCTGCGCCCTCTCAACATATTCTTTTGTGTTGAATTGAGATGAAGTAGCAGTCAAAGAAAATTATATTTAGGCTCCATTTGTTTATAAGAAAATAACTTTTAAGAAAATATTTTTCTCATCTAAGTGGGGCCCTCCTGTTTCTTTCACCACTCATTTTAATTATTTATTATTTTCTATTTGTTTTTCCTTTTCTAGATTTTATTTTTAATATTTTTTTTTTCCTTTTCTATTTTCTTCTTCTTCGGTCAATCATCGGCCACGACCATTAGGGGTGAGCGATTCCAGGTTCCGGTTCGGTTCCGTAGGGAACCTGGAACCTACCCTCGGGCATACGGAGTTCCTCAAAATGAGGAACCTGGAACCTACCCGTGGGAACCGAGAACCTAGAACCTACCCCCGTCACAGGTTCCGGGGTCGGTTCCGTGTTCCAACAGGTTCCTCTTTTTTTTTTTTTTTTTTGTTATTTTCATATTTGAACTATAACAAAAAAACAAAAAAAAAAAAAACTATAACATATACGCACGTTACCCAAAAATTATAACGTACGCGCACGTTACCAAAAAAAAAAAACTATAACATATGCGCACGTTACCAAAAAAAAATAACGTATGTGCACGTTACCAAAAAAAAAAACTATAATGTACGTGTATACTACACGATAACTTCCCATTGACATGTTATCTTGATACATTAACTTCGCACTGCACAACAATAATAGAATATAATTAGAAATTTCAAAATAAATAGCAAACTAGAAAGTAGAAATAAAACACCACTAGAACAAGAATGTCTAGAGGTACAAGTTTTGAAAACAATTTCGATTAAACCCTTAAATGAACTCAGAAAATTCTAAAATTTGAACACGTTGTATTTAAGACCTAGAGGTACAAGTTTCATGAAGAAATCGTAGTTCAATTCATTCTGGATTAAAAGATAAAATCGATTTACTTTTCCTATTCTCTACTTGCACAGTTTTTGAAATTTTTTTTTTTTTTTTTTTTGGTTAAATAGGCAAATGAACTACAAAAATTACGAAATTTAAATATGTTGTAGGGAAGACATGAAGAAAGATATTTCATGCAGAACAAATTTCCAAAAGAACCTCATACAAAATGATATAGTGCACGCATTGCAACTTACAAGATCCGAACACATCAGATTGCACAGTTTTAGAAACATTTCCTATTAAATACCCAAATGACCTTAAAAAATTATGAAATTCGACTATGTGATAGCCAAGACCATAAGGTAGATACTTCATTAAAACATTGAAGTCAAATTCGTCCTAGATAATTAAATATGGACGGTTAAAATCCCTGTTCATAGTACCATAATTCCAGATCTAACCATCTCCAAAGGACCACGATTTCACCTACCTATTCTTGTTTTTTTTCTCTAAATTTTTGATATGTGATACCTCAGGATGTCCTTTACAACTTTTGTTAAGAAACCGAAGTGAAATTTCGACAAAAAGGTTGCCTTACAGTCCATGCATTCATCAAGGGTCGGTCCCAAAATCTCCAGTTCCAGTCTTTCCAAAAATAACGATTTCACCCACTTATACTTGTTTGTTTTGTCCCAAATTTGAGTATGTTATACTCCAAGAAGTCCTTTACAACTTTCATTTAGAGGCCGAAGCCAAAATTCAACTAGAACATCACATACAAGTCACTAGAACATCTAAGGTTGAGCTTTTTCTGCCCTAAGTAACCGGTTCGGTTCCGGTTCAAAACAGGTTCCGGTTCCGAAATCGGTTCCGGTTCCGGTTCCGGAACCGAAACTCCCGGTTCCTAGAAAAAGGAACCGGAACCGAACCGTCCCCTTGGAACCGGGAACCGAACCGGACCCTCCTCCGGTTCGGTTCCGGTTCCCGGGTAACCCGGGAACCGCGCTCAGCCCTAACGACCATGGCCGGCGACCAACCACAAGAGAGCTTGAACGTCGCCAAAGGGTGGCCAAGCTCAAGCCTCGCAAATCAACGAAGCTCTAGCCTTGTAGATCTATGACGCCCATGCCCGAGCGTTGCTTAAAGGGGGGAGGCTTGAGCCTCACCAACTCAATGACGCTCAAGTGTCACCAAGGGCTAGTGAGGCTCGAGCCTCGCAGATTGGCTAAGCTCGAGCTTTGCTAGAGAACGGGAGGCTCGAGTCTCACCAAATCAACAACGCTCAAGCGTCACTAGAAGGTAGCGAGGCTCTAGCCTACTAGCAAGCTCATCCCTCAACTTGCCGACCCTCATCATGGGCAGCAGTGGGCGGCAATTAGTTGAGGAAAAAAAACAGAAAAAGAAGAAAAATAAAATAAAATAAAATAAATTACAAATTCAATTTTTTAAAAGAAAAAAAAAAATAAAAAGATTGAAAGGAGTGCATGGCGAAAAGTCAAATCAGATACCAAATGACGAAAAATATCTTTTTATTTTATTTTCAGATTCCAACGAGCAACAAAAAATATTATCATTTTCCCTGAAAAGTAACTTTAATGACTTCTTGGAAAATATTTTTCATAAATAACACATTTTTCATAAAACAAACGGAGCCTTATACTTTAAGCACTTCATTTATAGGGAGGCAACCAATACATATGGGTTCATTATTCTAATATTTTTTGGAAAAATTTACATGCTTGATACAGATGATGAAGCTCACACGATTTCACCAATCAAGATCGAAGGAGAAGTCCTAGGTTTACCTAACTCTCATTCCATATTTTCTGCTTAGATCATTTAGCCATAAGCAAGAAATTTCTAGATTAACATTAAATCTCTTCTCAATTTGCATATTCGAGTATTCTTTTCTTTTCTTTTTTTACTTTTTTTTTTTAACAATTTCAGCACTCTTGCAATTAGAATTTGGTATATAAAAGATACTAGGATTATTATACTCAAACAAAATCAGCGGTACTCTCCAAAGTCATACTTGGGAAAAAAAAAGTGCTAACCATCTAAAATCTTTCAAAATATAAAAATGTTAACACAAAAAATCATATATAACTTCTTTTGAGTTTGAATAATTTTTTGAAGGATTTTTATTAGGTTTAATAAAGAATAAGTTACATATTCACTGCTGAAAGGTTGATGCGTGAAAAAAAAAAAAAAAAAAAAAAAAAACATAATGATAAACTAGCTTCAAACACACATGTTACTTATCTAACGATAAATGTGTAATGGTTTTTTCACACATGCAGTGGACTTAAAACAAATTCTGTTCCAATTGTGGCAAAGAATTAAGAAGGAGCTTTATTCTGCTTATAAAAGAAGTCAAAACAAACAAGCCATAGACTTTTAATTGAAGATTGAGGGACAAAGATAGAGACAGGGGCTGCATGTTTTTATTTCTTTTTTCTGTTCAAGAACAGAAATTTTGTTTTTTATTCCCGAACAAAAAAGAATGTGTAAAACGCGTTTGTTTGCGTTTTTGTTCAAAATCAGATTTTTTGTTCTGAAACACAAAAAGAACAAAAATGAGAAACAAAAAAAAATTGTTTCTTGCTTGAAACACTTCTCTTCTTCTTTTCTTCTTCTTTTCTTCTTTGGCCGGTCACCGGCCTCGGCCATGGTTGGCGACCCAGGCCGTCAAGGGCCAGCGACACCGTCGAGGGTCAGCGACCTTGCCGAAGCGTCGCCGGCCCCCGGTGAGGCCAAGCGTCGCCGGCGCAGGCGAGGCTCGACCTCGCCGTGGCTAGGCGAGGCTGCCGGCCTAGTCGGCTAGTCGCCAAAGGCCGGCGGCGGCCGAAAGAAAAAAAATAAAAAAGAAAGGAAAAAATGAAAAATAAAATAAAAAAATTAAAAAAATTAAAAGAAACAAAAAAAGAATATAAATTTACCAAACGTGTTTCTGTTCATTTTTTATTCTTGGAACAAGTTTACCAAACGCATCTTTTCTGGTTAAAAATTGTTCCCGAAACAAAACACTTTTTTCTATTTCTGTTCCCCTCGAAACAATTTTGAACGAAACGTTACAAACGCGCCCACAGTATCTTGATAAAATGGAAACATACCTACATATTTGACAGCATTCCACAGTGACCCTATAAGACATTGAAGCGCTTCAATCAGGTTGCAAAGTAAAGCCAATAAGTGGATATGAAATCATTGTAAGACCTCATAATTTGTTCGTTACGTTATCCAATCAATTACGTTATGCGATGATTATGCACTTGGTTGAATCATATGCGATTCCCAAGAGGTAGCCGATCCATGAAATAGTTTATTTTCCGGCCATTATTCAAGTAAAACGAGGTCAAGATATCATAATGTATCCTACAAAGAAACAGTCATTTCCGGTTTCTTTTGCTAGTGCAGGGGGAATCAATCTAAGAAAATTGACTTAAAGTTCAAAATCATGAAAGTTTCTACGATAATGCCCAACAACAAAAATGCATACCCACCCAGAAGCGAATTTTTATCGGCTGGTGTGTAGTTCAAGTGCACCGGAATACCTTCAGTTCCGAAACAAAAGAGCAGGTGATGAGCCATATATGATCATCTTGAAGGGAATCAGTAATGAAGAGACGGGAGTACAGAGAGTACGGACATATGTATATCAAGAATTCCAAAAAACCGAGCCCGGTTCCGCTAGGAAAGTGAGACTCCCTCCTCGCCAAAACGTCCAGTATAGAGAAGCCTTCGCTTTTCATGGTAATTAAGTGAGGGTACCGCCCAACCAGATAAAGGGTGATATCTGTCCAAATTCACCGGCAAAGTTAATCAGGAAGATAAGCTAAGGAAGATAAGCTAAGCCTAAAATGAAGGAAAAAACAATTGAGGTAAAGAGAGGCGGTGATCTTACCATGATGACCAGAGTAGGTGAGACATAAAATCGGGCCAATCATATCGGGCCTGCTGAAGGGATAACTTGGCCCATCATCTGTTGTATTTTTCGCCAGGAACCAGACAATCTCCTTATGCATAGAAGCTTCCAGAGCAGATATTCCCAAAGGAACACGTCCCTCGTTATCTGCAAGTTGCGTCAACTTAGGATTACTTCTAACTAATGCCTTGACCATCCTTATCCTTCCACACACGACAGCAATGTGAAGCGCTGTGCGGCCATCACAATCAACCTCTTCAAGCACTTCTGGATTAAAAGACACGAGTTCAACCAGATTCTCAAAAAATTGGTCTTGTGCACTCAAAGCAGCCATGTGAAGCACTGTTTCTGATCTGCTTGTTATTTTGGCCGTCTTTAAAGAAGCATCTTGTTCGAAAAATCTTGTAGCATCTTCCCAATCACCCCTGAATGCAGCTCGCACCAATGGTCGGTAATAGGATTCATCCACTACATTTTCCAATATCTCTGCAATGGATGAGAACTTTTCGGGCCATTTAAGTTAATAATTTTTCCTTGTTGACATTGAAAAGTGTCCCAAAAAAGAATGATTTCATGAAGATTCACTCCAAGTATTAATTTCAGAATGGAATAACTCTTTTTAGGGATAATACATCTGAAGCACCTCCAGATTGGGAAGTAGCTAATCCAACGCTTGCTAAAACATTTTCAATATCTGTAGGAGAGAGTGAGCACTAAGTCCTTCGCATACCCTTTTTTTTCTTCCTTTATTCTAGCCAAGGTCAGCATTGTGTTCGTTCGGTGATAAAGTAAATAAAAAGAACTATGAGAAAATACAAGTTCCAACATATTTGGGACTCCATCAATTATACCACATCTTTTCTCGGTTGGAACTTGAACATGTACCTTCTGCTGGTTCTGCATGATTCGAATTTCTTTGTTCTTCACTTGGTTGCGTCGCCATTGGGTTGCTTTCCTGGTTACAGTCTTGCAACAACAAATTAAACAGACAATGCAAAAGAGGCTTTCGACTTTCCTAGAAAGTGGAAACTCTAATTTCAATTGGCTTAAGTTGCCGAGGCCTATTATACCATGTGATTCTCGTTGATGAAAAATCTGTCACCGATGGAAAAATATAACTCTTGTTACATGAAAATTAATTCAAGTTAAATACGGCACAAATTTATAAATTTTAGATTTTTTATAGTATTAAAAATTAAAAAAATAGAGAAATTATCTTAGTTCTTTCGAGCTTGCCTCTATCTATCTCTCCTCCTTTGTTTCCACAGCTGACCGGAGTCGACCGGGGTCGGCAACGATCCTCTCACGGTGGATGGGACCCACAAAAAAATGAATAGCAACCATGCATTTTACACTAACTTTTTAATTAAAATTTTTTTGATTATTTTTATTATATTCGGGAAAAGGGCGGACCATAAACACGGTCCAACCTGATAACTTGATTCGCCTACTGGGATATGATCCGCTTCAAATTAAAAACTAATTTTTCAAATCTTTTTTAATTCATTATTTTAATCATTTTTTATTATTTTATTTTTCCATTTTCTCTTCTTCTGACTGTTCTCTCCTTCCCGAAGCACCCCTCCCCTTGCGCTCTTCTTCACCGAAGCTCCTCACCCGAACCGACGCCACTTAGACAGCCCTCGCCGGCGCTCAGGACACCGCCGAGCTACCAACCAGCGACGTCCACTCCAAACGCCACTCGTCGGCCGACCTCCCCGCCGCCGGTCGAGAGCCACACCACGGCCAAACACCGAACAAACTACGGCGACGATGGAAACGTGGCGAACGACTACACGGCCGACGCCCAAGGTCGTCCAACACCACTGGACATTCCCATATATCACGGCATGCACGGACGACTCGGTTTCGGCCAAAAACGGGAGGATGAAAACTAGATCTCGCTTGAGCATTTCGTCGAATCGGTGAAGGGGGCTCGCGAATCATGAGGTTTCCGGCTCAACTTCAACCGGGATTCTCGACGGAACTCTCGACAAACAGACAACGATACACACAGTAGCTGGACAAAGGATGGTCGGGGCTGGAGCTCGTGTGAGCTGGACGACCGCGAGCTCCGCCCGGGTACGCCCGAAAACAGGGCCAAAATAGGGTCGAGGCTTACCGGTGCTTCGGCGCGGGAAAGGAGGCACGGCGGCGGGTAGTCGGCAGCGATTCAGGCGCGGTGGCCGGCGGTCTCTCCCTCCGACTCTCTTCGCTCGCTCTCACTCGCGGCTTTCTCGTCAGATCTCTCCCTCTCTCTCTGGATTTTTCAGCCGAAGAACCCCGCCTCTCGGTCCAACCTCTCCTCCCTTTTAAACAGCGTCGCCAGCTGCAGGCCGGTCGTACCGCGCGACATTTACCCGCTGCCCGTCCGTATCGTCCGCTGTCCTTATCGTAATTTGCCGTTTGTTTATCCCCTGCTGCAATTTTTCTTGCACCATCCCCTTATTTCCAAACAACATAAGATAATAAAATTTTTAATCAGTGCACTAACATTGTCACAATTTCTTTACATAAGCTGATTTTTATAGAATGACACATATTCAATTTTTATTTTTAGCATGTAGATATATTTCATAAACAGGTTATGCTCTTATTCTGAGATTATTTGTATAAAAAAAAGACTAACACTGACCGTGTATGTAATATGTATCCTCTTTGAAGGATGCTGCCAAAGTTTCTACGCCCATGATGATGTCACATTCTTGCGTCATCTCCAAGTTTGTATGACGTCATTGCTTACATCTTCAAGAGGAAAGTCTGGGTGCCGTCCTGACATGGATTATGACGCTTGCTAGGTGTCTCAGCATGAAAGGATCGAAGAGATAGAGACAAGACATCTGCAAGGAAGGGATAAGAGAGGGAACCAAAGCCTTTTCGACTAGCCCAACAATGGCACTCAGTATCGTTTATGAACTTTTTTGTTTTTTTTTTTGTGAGATAGAGTGGCTAATTGCATTATGTGAATGTGAGCCATTCAAAATTGAGATATTGTGCATGTAACCTTGGCATGCCCTCAAAAGATTTTTTGTTTTGTCAAAAATAAAACTGGATATGCATTGAAAATTTTGGTTTAGACCATTTCCTTTGTTTATACCCATGCTTCAATTTTTACCTGGTATCAAAGGAAGGCTCAAATGCTTCATGGTTATGCTAATGATGAATTTTTTGGTCCATTCAAAGTGGGAATGCTACTATCACTGAACATTCTAAAACTTGTAGTGATGTGAGGGTAGCACTTCAAAGAAGTTGATAAATTAATAGACTACTAAAATGTTGACATATATACTATAGTGAGGATTATCTACTTAGGATGCTTGCAAAAATTTTCTGAAGATTTGATAATTCAACAACTTATTTGGAAGTTGGTAAATTCTTAATAGTGTTGGTAGGTTATTATTGTTGTAAAAGTAAGTTGGTGAATTTGAAAATGAGATCAATTGTTTGAGATGTGGAAGCATCGTCCTTCACGATAATTATGGATCTCAAAGTATAAAACTCGGTGCAATCGACTCTAACGACTATCCTCTCGGGATTAAACAAACATTGCTCTTTACTATGCATTGAATAATAGAGGGAACATGAACAACAAATTTGTATGTTAAACACAACAAAGAAATGAAAAATAAGAAGAACAGTAAAGATGTTCTTGCTTTTGTATGTTTCTTTAATTATGTTTGGAGTAACAATAAATGAAAGAAAGCAATTTTTCTATCACCAATTCTTGCATTAAATTGAAAACTGTTACAAATCAGACTAAGTGTCATCACTTAAATGGCATAACTTTTTTTTTTTTTTTACTTAAGTGCCATGTCGGAGTAAAATCAATCATTTGAGTGCCATCTCCGGCAAATCGTCTTACATATATTTTTTGCATTTTTAAATTTGAATTTTTCTAAATTTTTGAATTTTTTAGTTTATTTTTTTATTTTATTTTATTTTCTTTGTTTCTTTTTTGTGCGCCGATTGCAAAGGCCTCACCCTTGGCCAATGGGGTCATGAAGGCCCTGGGTGAGGCCATTGATACCTATTGGCGAGGGCCTCCACAGTAAGGCCACCTCTCTTGCGGAACATACCCTTATTATAGAGAGAAATGTGCTTTGGCCATTAACAAATAAAGATATACGGAAATAACATATATATAGTCTCCAAAGCTGATCTTAACAGTTATTTAATGGACATACCTAAAAATTATATATATGAAATCAGTCATTTCTCTTTCTAACTTACAAAAATTTTCTTTAAATCGTGAGTGAGAAAATAGAATTTCGCATACAATCGTAACACACACAATGAATCCGTAGCCTGATTAATTTCATTTTATAGCGCAAGAGTCATCACGACCAAGTTATAAATGACAAGAATTTCTCCACTATCTTATAGTGTCAGCTGGTTCCACCATATTGGTAGGAGAGATCGGCAACAATTTCAGTTAAGATCTTCTATGGTGATATTTTGGTTTATTCTTGCTTCGAGATATTGTATAAAAATGACAACATCGTAGAGGCATCGATATTCCTCATTTCCCTATAATTAGTTAAAATGCAACCTACATGCAATTAAATCCTAAGGATATGCGACTCCCTCACACCGTGCAACATGCAAAGCATGGTAGCAGATTGTAAATGCAATTTATATGAAGCACTAATCTAACTGTTTCTGGTACTTTTCTTTGTTGACTTAATGTAATAAAGCCGGAAATCAATCCTAATCTACATGTGACCGAACATGCATTAGATTACTTCACTATCAATAATTTGATGGTGCGATGTTAATTCCTACATGCAAAAATGATTATGTAATGTAACATGAACATTAGCTTGAAAATTGTTTGATCACCCACTTTGGTGGGATATCACGAAAGAAGCGATGATGTCTCTTTTGGGTGCATCTCTCCGCAAATTGTTACACCTGGAACAACAAAATCTCTTTTGTACGCATTAATGTAAAATGAATCTTTTAAGACCGTTAATATATTCGTTACATTATATTTTTACATTGAAAGTGCCATAATCAAGCCAAAACGTATAGTAGTTCTTATTATCATGACCCTTAAAATTTTGGCCACATTTCGGCGTGTCCTTTTCATTAGTAATGTGATCCATAAAATTCTTTATCTTTGTTAGTGACACGTAGCAATACGATTATGAACATTGTCAGCAGTAAAATAGGAAAGAAAAAAGTGGGGAATTCAAATGAAAAGTATCAGTATTATATGCAATCAGAACTTGGATGCTAATGTGAGATCATGTCGATTTTCTACATTTTTGTCTTGCATTTTCAACCAAAAAGAGAGGTTTGATTTAGACGTAGTCCTGCCAAAAGGGAATATATTTTTGGGTGATTCGAAGTTGAAATACATTTTCCATTTTGATTGTGGACAAAAGACATCACTTATTGAACTTATTTTGAAGGATGATTTCATTTCTTTTATTTATTTTTGGCTCATCCGTGAGCGCGAATTTAGTATCTATGAAAATAATAAGGAAAGTACCAAGGAATATGGTCCAATCTATTTAAGACCATGTCATGGCAAGGTTTTCTGTTGAACTTTTGTTTTCCAATTTTAGCGGGTAAAAATCACTCGAAAGACAAAGGTGATATTCATTTCTGTCTTAACGTCCTTTTCTGGTCATTTGGAAGGTCATTTCCTTTTCCCGTTGCTTTATTTTTGCTTTTCTAAACTTTGTTTACTTTAGACAAATCAGCACGTTTTTACGTGGGAATCCACTGGGAGGGGAAGTTGGAAGTCTATGTGAATCCAGCAACAGACCTTTCAGAGAAGACTTTTGCAGAATCCCTATTCCCACCACCAATAAACTCTCTCCTATGCTAAAAGTGCAAAATCGAGTGGCATCAAGTCCTCAGCCTCACAAGCAATTTTGCAGGTCTTTTCACAAGGCCTTTATGTGGGTCTTTGATAAGCTGGCTGACCAATTGGAGACATTTTGATTTTCCCTTAAAATTGAAGTTAGACTAGACTGAGGTGAAAGTGAAAACAAGGCTCCCGGATATAAAGACGAAGATCCCCAGGTCATAATGCGGGCGACTCCATAATTGGTAATCCAAATCCTTGGTTATTGTCAATTAATTGTGTGCTTGGGTTGACAGGGATGGGAACCGCCGCCCCTTAGGGCCTCTTGGTTTTTCAGTCTGACTTTTATCAAATATATATCATAATTATGAAATCATCATATAAAAGTTTTATATTCCACTCTTAGAGCTAGGTTGTGACATCTCTGAATTAACCTACTGAACTATTGTCTGCTTTGACCTGTCTCTTATCAAGTCTCATGGTTTTGTCCTTTGGCGTAAAAGTTGTTTCCTTTAAGGATGTCACCCATTCTAGGAGTGCTCTTATCTTTGTACGCTTAATTTTGGATTTCCAAAGCTAAACTTTACCGCTACGCAAAAGGCATTTTTGTGACTTGATTATAATTTTCACATATATATTCTATAATCACTCCTCCTATATTCATTGCACGTTTTAGTTCATTTCTACCCCCCATTCGCCATCCTAAGAGCATCTCCTTATCTAAGCCCTCAATCTCCGTTGTCCACTCCAGACCAAATCATTACATAGGTATTGGAGTTTACTTCATGTCGCCTCCCTAAGCTATGTTTCTACATTCTCCACCTAATCTTCCATCATTGTAGATTTTACGCCTGACATTCATTATTGTGTCGATAATGCACTTTTATTCCATCTTCTTTCAATGTTTTTTTTTTTTTTTTTTTTTTTACACAAAGGTTAGGGTCCGAGTCATTTAATGTACGAGGCACGAGAAGTTCGAATTGTCATTGTAGCTACTATGATGGATCTTAGGATCGTCTCATATGGCAAGTGACAATTCCCCTGATTGTTTAACAGAAGTTCGAATTGCCTTTAAAAGTATTTGCTTTTGAGACAGGTATGCGCTTATTTTCAGCATCGTAGAAAGATTATTTGTTAACAAAATATTAATTAGCTATTTGTGTTACAAACAACCATGGGTGTTAAAGTGACATTCTCGTCATCTTAAAAGGATCTTACCTTAGTTCTCTTTTAGCCGCTCTTATATACTAAAAGCAAAAGCTTAAGCTACTTAAACTTATCCCAATTCCAACTTTAACCGAATTGAATATATAGAGTGCTTCTTTTCAAATATGATTCACAGTTCTCTTTCCTTCGTACCAAGTCAATCATCAGAAATATGTAATGAGCTTACATTGCAAACTAAAAGGGAATGGATTGAGATGTATAAAAAAGTATAAAGCAATGGAAATTAATTTTTATTTTCTAAAACAATCTTATAATTGCTACAACTTAAACCGACTAGTTGGTTTTATTGGTTAATTAAAAAAATTCGAACCATTATTTAATACATGGAAATCTAATCTTTATAAATAGCTATACAACCCATGGGCATTAGACTAGTAAATCATAACTTATTGTTGGATAGTTTTGAGTCTCTCTCACTCAAAAAACTAGCTTAAAAGATAAGGTTTTCCATCATACTTAGGGTGCGCATGATAACGCTTCTTAGCTAGGGAAGAGTTCTTTCTTCTTTTTTTTTTTTTTTTTTTTGAAATAGTTATTTTTTATTTCTATTCCGGGAACAATTTCTGAGTAAAATAACGCATTTGGTAACTACACAAAATTTCTACTCTTGGAATAGGAAAAGAATAGAAATGCGTTTGATATGAAACAAATTTTTTTTTTTTATATTTATTCGTTTTTTATTCTTGTTCACGATCGCCAACGGTCAACTACCGCCCGTCGGCCGACGCCGCTGCCGCTACACGACCACCGGCCTTCGGCCATCACCACGACCGCCGCCATCGCACGACCACCGGCCGATGGGCGGTGCGTCGCGGTCGGTGGTGACAATCGGAGGCCGGCGGTCATGTAGCAGCGATAGCGACGGCAGTCAGCGGAGGGTGGGGTGGTGACGGCAGCGGCCAGTGGTCGGCGGTGGCTCCGAGTGGTTGGAGGTGGCCACACAAGAGAGAGGAATAAAAGAAAAATAAAAAGAAAATTGGCTTATTTCTAGAAATTGTTCCTAGGAATAAGAAGCAACTTTTTTGTTTCTCGTTTCTACTCCAAATCTATTCCCGAGAACAAAAAAATAGAGAAATTGTTCCCGGGAACAAATGTTTTACCAAATTGATTTATGTTCTTTTTTGGTTCCGAGGAACAAAAGAACATAAATTCAGAGGAACATAGATGTTACTATGCAAACTCTTATAACCTGACCACCAATCCTTTCTACAATCAATATAGGATAAACCCCAACAATCTACCCTCGTAGATTAATTCCGCAACTAACTTGATTCCAAATATTTCACGAAATCAATCTATGGTGGGAGCAAAGGGCGAGACTAAACATGTGAGGGCTTAGAGTAAGTCTCCGCTCGTTAGACGAAATTGTTTAACTTTAGTATTTTCTCTTAGAGAGAGTATGAGGGAGATATTGGGATTATTAGGGTATGGAGGCGTTTATAGTTCTCTCTCTTTCATCGTATTTTGAGAGGTAAATCTTTTGCAGTTATTGTCCGCCCATGAATGCAAGCCATCGATGGAATCACATAAATTTCTTGTGTTGCCTTTTGTCTCTCCATTCTACTTTTTAGGCTTTTTGATGGCACAAGGTTGAGACTCTGTTTGCTGATGGTCATGTTAGGAAGTTCGAATTGCTATTTCTCCTGAGTTAACATTCTTTTCCTGAAGAAAAATAATTTGATGGAATATGGCATAGCGCGTAATTGGTACGTTTCTTTTTTTTTTTTTTACGCCTAAAGTCATGCGGTTGTTATGTCGACTTCAATATAATTTACCTGTTGAGCCGCCATGGCCGGTGGATCCTCTTCACAATGGGCATGGTGATTGGTGAACCCTGGACATAAACAATAACACAAATTATTACATAGAGAATGGCTGCCGGCCAAATATTGTTCATCACAAGCCCACCAATATGGAAGAGTCCTTCCCATCATATACTAATACTCTCCGATGTCTTTGGGAAGCTCCCATGTGTTCCCAGGAAATTGCAAAAATTGCTAATCAAATGTATCTGTCTCATTCTTAATCTAACTCTAATGTATTTCATTTCAATAATTTTGCTAATTAAATATATCCGTCTTGTTCTCAACCTAACTCTGATGTATTTCATTTCAATAATTTTGCTAATTAAATATATCCATCTCGTTCTCAACCTAACTTTGATGTATTGCATTTCAATAATTTTGCTAATTAAATGTATCCGTCTTGTTCTCAACCTAACTCTGATGTAATTCTTTTCAATAATTTTGCTTATTAAATGTATCAGTCTCGTTCTCGACCTAACTCTGATGTATTTCTTTTCAATAATTTTGCTAATTAAATGTATCCATCCCATTCTCAACCTAACCTCTCACGTGTTTCATTTCAATATTTTTTATCTTCTACGGATGGCATTTTATCATAAAATGAGTCACGAAATAGTTTTTTAAACGTGTACCTGATGCAGATATATTTTCCCGGTCTTGATATTTTAAGTAGTCATCTTTTGGTTAAGAATGGTATGAGGGAGCAGGTACATGTTTACATCATTTTGTCAAGACGTGAATACTTATATTTTCTTCGCATGCTCTAACTTTGGTTGCATTCATCATGTGCATTTAACTGCTAGATTTGAAAATTTTCGTCTCTCTTTTATTTTATTATTTTTTTAAAAAATGAAATGCTTAGAGGGGCTAAACATTTGCGCTCACTTATTTTATAGATGATGTGAAAGGAAGATCCCAGCCCATGAGCTTGGTAAAGACAAGTAGTGTTGTTCAACATGAGTGCTTTAGCTTTTCTGTAGAAGCAAATAACCCTATCTGGAGTGACCATTTATGTTTTTGGCCCCGTAAATTGAACGAACATATAAGTTTCTGACAGGATATTATCCATAAATTCTTAAATATGACTTCGAATCAAAATTAAATATATTTTAATATGCCTTGAAGCCTCAACGCCTTTGCAAAATTCAAAGAAATAAAGAATATGCTAGGAGTGGATTTGAGACGACACAGACTTTCAGTGAAATTTTATTGAACTAAAACAAATGACCTACATTCGTGGAGGTCATGTTTGCTCAACGACTAGAGTTGAATATAAATTGCTAATGGAGATGAGCACAGTGCAGAGAAAAAGTAAAAAGCTTACAAAGCACGACTGAAAAACTTTTACAGACAAAGATTAGCACTGAATATGGTAAACCTAATCTAATTCAAAATTAAAATTCAAAATTAGGCAAAATCTAAAATAAATCGATCCATTATGAATGATCTTCTCATCTTCATATTCTTCAAAGTCAAATCCAATGTGTCGTTGTGATTTTTCCAATGTCTTGATAGTTCATGATTCCCCTCTTTTCCTGGACCCTTTTTGTGTCTTTCAATGGCCATTCTGTTATGAGTTTTGGTTATTCTCAGCATGAATCTATAACTGTTTTGACTTGCGCTCTACTCTAGGGTGATTTGTAACTACTTCTGATCCCTTATTGATGGATTATCTTTGATGCAATCTTCAACTTCGGTGCATAAATTGAGTCAATCTATCATCGCCCATCTCATGCTGTCCATTGGAAACTCATGATCAATGAGCTAATCATTCATTCCGTCGATGGCCCTTCTGATTCAACTGTATTGCCATGACCTTCATGATATGATCTTAGCAGACATTCCATTGATAAGGCTTTGTGGATTAAGTGTATTGTCATGACCTGGTTTTGACAATTAGTTTCCTTACGTTTAGGTCCAAATGTTTTACCTGTGTAAATTTTAACAATTCGGTCGGACTTAGATTTATGATCTAAAGATTGCCAATTTTTTTTCATGCTGAGACATTTTGCAAGTGTCATAATACCGTTGAAAAGCTCTTGTCTCGTAGTTGGTTCAGTTTAATCTTTTTTGGGTTCTGATTTTACCAATGTTTTCCTACAAAAGGTGGCTATGTTCGTTTCAGACGAAAGAGGGGTGTTGCGCGAGAGATGCCTTTTTGGATAGCTTACGGTAAACCTCAGTGCTCAAGAAGTTTCAGGGTGAGATGAGCTAATTCAAGGAAATTATACTAGCAAAGAACATTTCAGGATGGGTTCGTTATCTATCTTTGTATTTATATATAAAAGTGGGTAAAATTCGTATGAGGCTCACTCATGTGGCATATTTATGTGCAAGTTTTTATCTAGTAATTTGCTTTTGATAGTCAATGCAGCAAACCTCTAAGGTAGCAGATATCTAATCTTAGCAAATATCTAATTCACCGCCTCTGATTTATATGGATATTGTGATAATAAATTGCTATCTTTTTAGAAGAAATTATATATATTATTGTTTATGTCCATGTGGGTTCTATCTTGAAAACCTATACAAAATTGGATGAATGATGAAAGATATGTGGCGGGTTTAGCTCTATGTGCGTCACATTTTATGCGAACGGAGTCCTATATCTGATTTTGCAGTTCAGACGAATAAAGTCGTGCATTTAGTACTATGAATATTAAGGGTACTCTTCATAGATAGATTGTTTTGAGTATGAAACCATTCATCTCGATAGCATCTATAAAGAAAAATTAAATGTTCAAAAGATAATATCCGACGTTTGCCTATATTTTGCTAATATAAAAATATTGTTGGATTTCTAAGGGGGTGCAACAATTTCCTACATCTGAGTTGTAAAAAGAAAATTTTAATGTGCATATTTTGGTCAAAACAAGTTTTTTTTTGGTAAAAAATTAACAATATTCCATTACTAGCCCAAGACTGATGGGTTACAAAATGGTTCGATGTCTAAACATAAAATCAACCAAAGAGGATGAGGGGATTAATAATCTAGTTCATCAAGGGAGAACCGGTTCGGTGTACCTTGACAACCCAATCAACGGCTCAATTATATTCTCTCGGTTCAAAGCATAGTTTAATTTCTTTAAGCTGGCCCAGCAAACTAATGTAGTCATGGATGATAGATCGTGTGGCCTAAGGTGCTTCGGCCCAGCCTAGGATGCATTCCACCTTTGATAAGCTGTGGGACAATAGGACCATGCTTAGATCACTTGATACGTGCATGCACAAATTAGTTGGAAGACTGCCTTCAGCTCGTTCACTTCGTGCATCCCTTTTCTCTTTCCACCAGTTCAGTGCCTCACGAATAGCTAGGGTTTCGGCCACGAGCGTGGATGGGAATCCGTTTCGCAAATCCGTCGAGGAGGACTCCATCTCTGTTTCCACTCACCCCTGCTACCGATGCCTCCAGATTTGAGTTGTTCCATGCATTGTCCACATAGATTTTGTAGAGGAATTGGTTTGTCGAGCCACCTCCCGTTGCTGCTGAAGACCTCCCCTCTACTCGCGCTGCAGCCGAGGATCTCTCGTCTGCTCAATTCGTGTTGTTCCTCCCCTGTTGCGCTTGTAATTGTGTTGAATACATGGTTCTTCAATTATCAAGCTTGGTTTGGGGTCTTTTGCTTGAAGATCCAGTTTTTCCGAGCCTTCCATACCCTTCAAATAGCTTCGAAGAACTCAGCTTTGGCTTGTAGGCTTTTCCTTATAGTAAGATTCTTCCATACCCATTTATCTATTCGATTATTAATATCTAGAGAAGTGTTGGCTACGATTCTCTAATCCGACCATACCGTCTTTGTCAAAGAACGGTGGATAAATATGTGCTCAGTTGATTTAGGAACTTGGCCACAAAAAGAGCACTCTTGTTTAGGTAAATCTTCCTTTTGTAGGTAAAGCATTATTACATGCCATATGAAAAATCTAACCTTGGGGTAGGTTTTGAGTTTCCCAATTTTTGTCCATAGTTTTTTAGGAGACTAGTATGATGAGGATGGTTGATTTATCATTTGGAGTCTTTCGAATCTTGAAGTTTGTTGTACCAGCTCTTTACCGTGGATGTGCATCTAAATGATTCACTGTCCATATCATCTTGTCTGGCCCAGGTGTTAGGCTTAGAGGTGTAGCTGCAACTTCCTAGCAATTCTTTCATTGTAAGTTTCCTATAGTAGTTGAAAATTCCATTCTTGTTTAGTTTGATTGATTAATTCCGCTACTAGCTGGTTGCCGAACTGCCTATCTTGCATGAAATTGGCTATCTATCCTCTCTAATTCAGATCTTACTGTCATCCGCAGCCTCCCATTTTACTTCTTGCTCAATTGTATCTCTTCCCATTAGGAAGCTTTGCCACCCCACGAAGGTCGGGGGCCTTTTTTGGCTGTCCAAAAATCACCTCTAGGAAAACAAATACCTCTCAGCAAACTACTCCATATGATTGTTTCATATTGTATAAATCTTAAGAAGCACCGATGCTCTCCGAAGACTTCATGTTGTGTCTCGACACCGACACGTTCCGATATGCGGTCAATGAGTGTCGGAAAATTCAACACATGGTCAACTCTTCCCGACATGCTCCGACACGTGAGTCTGAAATTCCGACATGCGACTTTGACACGCATGAGGTCAATTTTGAAAATTTTCAATACTTGAGGGGTCAAAATATAAATATGTGATAAAATAATAAAAATGACAAAAATAAAGGGAAAAAAGAAAATTTTCACTCTCAAGCTTCTCACTTATAAGTTTTGACCTTCCTGTGAGTGACGATGGAACGTCCCTCTTCTCATTGGCGTCGCTCCGCTACCCCTGCAGAGTTAAAGTTGTGATTTTATTTTTTTACTTCTTTCCACCTCTCGTTGGCGTCACTTGTGAGTTATCTCTTTTGGTCACATTTTCCATGGCGAATTTAGTTATTTCCTTTTCTTTTGGTCGTACTTTGAGAGTTCTTGTCCTGGATTTTCATTTTTTTTCGAATCTTGTTTTGCAGAGGAGGTCAAGCCAATCTATATCATGAACTCCAAACTCGGTTTGTGATTATAAGAAATCTCATTAATTTCCGACAAATGTAAGAAAATAGTACATGTTCCTTCAAATTGAAAATTGGACATGTTCCTTCAAATTTACTCTTTTGTGTTTATAATTTTTGAATTTCTCATTTAATCTCTGTCAAATTAAAATAATAGATGATATAAACAAATGTTGGATTAATATTTTTAGTATAAATTAATTCTATCCTCTTTTTATTATTAATTATTTATTATATATATAAATATATATTTAATATATAACGTGTCAGAACGTGTTGGAATTCTCTATTTTTTGAGAAATAATGTGTCAGTGTGTCGTCTCGTGTCATGTTGTGTCACGTGTCCATGTCGGTGTTACATAGTATAAATCTCCAAGCTTGTCTCTCCAACAATGCTTTATTGAAATCAACTAAGTCTTTGAAATCTAACCCCCTACAATCTTCCCTTTTTTTTTTCCCAAATATCCCATCTTTTCCCATGAATACCCTTTCCCGTAGCAATTTGTTTCCTCTAGACAGATGGTCTTCTCTTTTCAATAGCTTTACAAATTGATATAGGAATTTCAAAAATCAACAAGGCAAAGTGGGGTAATGTTTGGACTACTGTCTTGATCAGTATTTCTTTTCCCACCTTAAACATCAGCTTTTCTTTCCACCCTTCTTATTTCCTCTCAGCTCTTGCTAGAATCCAGGAAAACATTTTATTCTTTGTTTTTCCCTAATATGAAGGTACTCCCAGATATTTACCTGTCTTTTCAATGATTGGCACCCTTAATTCAGCTACTATGTTCTGTTTTAATCCTTGAAGGCAGTTTCTTTCAAAGAAAACTTCAGACTTGTTGAAATTAATGGACTATCCCAACGCAAAGCAATACTAATTCAAAGTATTTGCTCAATTCTGAGCCTCAATACTTGTACCATCCAGGAAAAATATGGAATCGTATGTGAATAAGAGGTGTGATAGCCTGTGTGTTCAATAATGCCCTTTTTAGGCTACCATCACAAGAAAAATATAGAATGGATCGTCTAATGTAAATAAGAGGTAAGGATACCAAGGAAATAGTGTTGGGCAAAGTAACTCATTTCACACAAAATGTCAACATACGATCACATAGTCCCATTCAACTGAATACCATTTAGGCTTCCATCTCTTATAGCATATCTTGGCTGAAGAAATTATCTACATGATTTTATAATTGAAAATGCTGATGCTTTCTGGGTTTGAATATATCCTCATGAATTTCTTGGCTGAAGAAATTATCCTTCAGAATTTCTACTTTGGTAGAATAATCCATTGAGTCCATCTGGTCCTAGTGCCTTTGTTACGCCCATTTGAAAAATTGCCAGTTTCAATTCTTTCCCTATAACAAGCCATGTTAAAGCTTCATTCATCGTCAAAGCGATCACTTCTTGATATTGGTCTACCACCGGCTGATATTCTCTATTCCCCACCATAGTATATAGAACCTAGTAGAAGCTTGATAAATGTTGCTTAAGAATCAAGGGGTCTTGAGTCCAATTATAATCATCAATTTATAGCATAGAGATTTTATTTCGTTGTCTCATTTGTATTGTGGTTACATGGAAGCATTTCGTTTTTTTATCCCTACATTTGATCCAATTAATCCTGGATCTCATGCCTGGTACATTTCTTCTTGTCTCCACAAGCTTTTGATATGTTGGACTATTTGGCGATATTCCTCCTGGTTTTGACTTCCTTCAGCCCTATTCATTAACTCGGTGATTCTTCCCTATAGAGGGAGGATTTCATGGGATGCGTTTTGAATTTTTTGCTGCTCCATCACCTTATTCCTTCATTTACCTTCCTTGTTTTGCCCACAATATTCAGCCGATAGCCTTCCTCATCTCTCCAGGCTCTCTAGACCATTTTTTATATTCTCAATTTTCTGCCTAGAAAGCTTCAAATCTGAACATCTTCTTTTTCCTCACCCCCAACTTAATCTGTTTGCAGAAAAATCCGAACCAATTGTTGGACATGCATAGGCCTCTGCATTAGGGAATGAGACTCTCCAATCACAGTTTCAAAGAGCCCTATCAAGTCTCTTTTAACAAGTTCTGCGCCTTTTTGGTTATTAGTCCATGTGTAAGTACACACCCATTACTCTCTATATCCATTAATGAATAAGAATTCAGAAAATTTCAAAACGCAACCATTCTCTAATGATCTAGTTGAACGTTTTCCAACTTTTTCCCACTTATATGGAACTTCATTGAGATCTCTAATACATAGCCATGGGAGACAATTTGAGCATAGATAGACCACAAAGTTTGCCATAATTTTAACCTTTCTTGGTAATTAGTATATGCATGAATGAAAGAGATATTCATATGACTTTGCTGTTTAGATCCTTGCATCTAACATCAATGAGTTCTTCAGTACTTGTTTCCAAATTCACCTGAAGCTCCTCATCCCACATAAAAGCCAATCCACTCTCAATTCCAACTGGATTAATTATAATAGCATATTTAAACTGAAGATGTTTTCTAACTCTTTTGATGACATTTTCCTCATTCTTGGTTTCCATAAGGAAGACCAAATTGGATCTTTCTTGAGTTACTAAGGCTCGAAGATGCTAGTCTGTCAAGGGATTACCCAACCCTTGATAGTTCTAGCTCAACAACTTCTTGTATCCTCTAGTAGCTTATTAGGGCTACCCACCAAAGCTCGTTCATTTACCCCTTCCTATACCTAGACTAGGGTATCTAGTAGATTCTTTTTATCCAGCAAATTCTCTAGTATCCTTCTCTTCTCATATGGAGTGAAACATTTCTGTTTTTTTGCTGCTGGTTTTTTAAGTCCCATCTTGTCACGCCCCGAACCTTGAGCGTGTGCACATCTCTCGGTGGTCGACTAACTTTTGCAATGTTCCCAGGACGCGTCGCCGACCCTTTCTTTTTATGCACATGTGGAAGCAAAATTTAAACATATACCCGAACAACAACAAATATGGGATAGAAAAGCAGGACAATCAAGTTTCATCAATCACGCTTTATAAACAAGTCAAGTCAGTCCTACAAGTTTGTACACTAAAGGTCTACCCCAAAAGAATTACTGGACAACGTATACTCCGGATCCCTTCGACTCTGGCTCGGGATCCTCCATGACACCCTCTGGTATCTCCAAACTAAGGACCTTAAAAAAAATGTAAACCATGACAGGGTGAGAATAAATCTCAGCGAGTCAACACCATAAACCTCGTTTAGGAAAAAAATTCACCTAGAGGCGTCCTATACATAGACCACTCAGCACTTACCTCACCTCGGCACCTTCCTGCACATTAGTGCATCTTACAAAACATATGCATACAGTGAATGCATTCAATGACTGGAACACATCACATCACTCATCAAACAATTCACAAGGGTTCTAATTATAAGGCTAGATCGTTATGACACGTCTCATTCCGTGCCACACAATTTCGTCCTATAATCAGGCGTAAATAACTCATATCGGTGGTTCAATCCACACCCGATATTCACTCTCAATATCCAAACTCCATATTCTAACTCACTACTCAAACTCAAGGTTCTAGAGGTGGTCCCCACGAAATTCTATTATCGTGTGGCGCTTAGTCCCTTACCACAATAAGCAATAGCTTAAGGCTCTAGAGGTGACTCACATGAAGTTTCTTTGTCATGTAGCACTTAGTCCTTTCCTACACATAGTAATAGTACAAGGTTCTAGAGGTGGCTCCCATGAAGTCATGCTATCGTGTAGCACTTAGCTCCCTTTTACAAATGGCAACAGTACAAGGTTCTAGAGGTGGCTCCCACAAAATCACGCTATCATGTAACACTTAGCCCTCGACTATGCATGACAATAGTATAAAGTTTTAGAGGTGGCTCCCATGTGACTCAGTTCATCATATAACACTTAGCCCTTGACTACAATAAGTAACGGTACAAGGTTCTAGAGGTGGCTCACACGAGGTTTCGTTATCGTGTAGCACTTAGTCCTTTACCTGTTCACAACACATTTGGTGGCCTCAACACTATGCATATCACCCTTCAATAGCCATCATTTGCCATGACTATAAACCATCACCATAGCACAACCATTCACATCTCATTACGCACAAGTTCCAAGCGTAGTACAGGTCAACCACATCACTAAATATGTAGTTTCTAGCAAGCAAAGCATTAAGAATAATGACAAACTACTACTAGCCCTAATCGGCAGAAACGATCCACTCGCGCGTCTCCAAGTTTAAATCCAAAAATCTAATCAAACGAGTTCGGAAAATTCCCAAATTTGAATATGTTGTAAAGGACACGTAAACAAACATTTTTTATAAGACACCTTAACCCAGATCCTTCTAGATTAAGCTCATTCAATCACTCAATCCAGTACAAAAACTGTGTCCGTTTCTAGAAAGTCTGTTTTCCAAAATTAGTTTGGTTTAAGATTCAAAACTTGTCCATTTGATATGAAACTTGACTATGTTAAACTACAATATGCGAAAAACAACTTTTATGAAGAAACTTTTTTGAAAATCAAACCCTAAGAGTTGATAAAAATCTATAGAATCCCAAAAGGTCACTAGTTCCAACAAAAACATAGACTCTGTTTTGTTTTTAACAAAGTTGAAATCATATTCTTTTAAATCCATAAAATCTTGAGAAAAATATATGTTATAGCTGAAGATAACTAAAACATTTTTCAAGAAATAATTTACCTCAAAATCTTAACACATTTCGATCCACAAAAAGGGCAAACGGCGAGGGTACGGCGAGGGTCCACGAACCAGCTCTGAGAAAACTCTATTGAATTGGACTAATCAATCCTCATTAGTGCTAATCTCACCAATTAGATCAACACTAATCTATTTTAAGGCTAATCTAACATTCTAGATTATCACTAATCTATCTTAAGGCTAATCTCACTTAATACTAATTTAACTAAGCTAATTAACACTAATCTAACATCCTAAGTGTAATTAACAACCTAATAATTAACAACCTAATCAAGAATTAGGGAGTTATCTCACCGGATTAGCGAGGTGACAGGTCCACAGCGATGGTGGCGCGAAGGCGGTGAGGAACCATAACTATGATGCCACCAACGGAGGATTTACTGGGGCCGAAAAAGCTCACAAGGCTCACAGCTTGAGCTGGAAGGACCGAATCTGCTCGAGGGGTTGCTGATCACAAGGGGCCTGAACGAGCTGGTGTTGGCGCGGCTGAATTGAGCTGCTGGTGGCGTTGGTGTTTGGTGGTGGACGTGTGGCTGTGCGCGAGGATGGGAAGTTGCTGGAAATTCTGGTGGGCTGGAACGGTGAGTGGACTGAAGATGCAAGAGGTGGGCATGTGTGGGTGAAAACAATGGGATGATAGTGCTGATGGATGGGAGGGGGAAGATGGGTGATGCGCTGGTGATGATGTAGTGATGGGGTCGTGGGGTGAAGTGGTGGGTTGATGGTGGTGATGTGGTGGAGATGATGGAGTGATGAAGATGGGGGATGCTTCGGCTCCAGCTGGCTCACGCAAGGAAGGAAGAATGAGGGGGAGAGAGAAGACCTAAGATGAAGAATGGTGGGAGAAAGGAAAAAGGAAGGGGACGGCAGAAGGGGGAGGGGGAGGGGGATCGAGCGTGCGCATGGGGTAAAGAAAGAAAGGGAGAGAGAGAGAGAGGGAGAGAGAGAGGAGACAAGGGTCTTGAAAGTCAAGGAAAAAAAAATCCAAAACACTCGTCACAATCCATAAAAGTCTTCAAGCTTTATTCCTTTGTCTCCTAATACTTTCTTGAATATAATTTCCCACAAATAAGGATTTTTGCGCAGCAAAAATAGACCATCACTTCTCCCATCCGAATTTATTTTCTTTTCCGAATTGTCCGAAATTGATTTTCCATAAAAATCCCAGACTCGACGGAAATTTCCCAAAAGATGAGACGAGGTCTTAAAAATAAATCGTGACACGCTCGAATGTCCGATTCCCGAAACCGAATTCAATTTCGTGGTTAAAATTGACCGGACACAATTTTAGTGGGATCTAACCTACCGAGTAGCCTTTAGGGATTTTAGCGCATTTGACCCGTGGTCGAAAATTTCGATCCACATTTATGCATCTCCGACTCGTCGGCAACTCTCGGTTGTCGTAAATATCTCAAAATTTCAATTACGGGTACCGGGTACAAAATCAGTAGAAAATCGGGTTAGTGCCGTTCAACGCGAATTTTGCAATCAAGTGGAATCACCCACAATCTAATTACGTGATTCCATCGAATCGACCTATATCCGATACTAATCGATTATAAAGGTGTCGTATTGACTCTTGCCGATTATTACGGTCAAGTAATCAATTTCTAATTGAATTCTCAAGTCTGCCGCGTTTATATCCCTTAACGGCTTTACCTGATAGGTCAGGTAACTCGTGAGTGGCCAACTCAGAGAAAAAGGATCATCAACGCATCGACGAAATGCCCATTTCATAAAATCAAGACGGGGTCAAAATTCAGGATGTCACATGTCTAGTCCTTCTTTTATGTCCCTGCACTTTTATAACTTTTTGTTAAAGGAAGAGATGGTACCTGAGTTTGCTATGTTCTTTTCCCTTTATATGGAGCTGCATCTTCCTCCATTTTTTCATCATATACTATCACATTGGCTACTAAGTTGTGAACCATCAAAGCCTTATTCAGACCTATTTGATCTTTTTGTAGGTCCATATCTTCCGGAGGTATAGGTGTTGCTGGTACCATTTCCTCTTCCTCAAGGGTTGGATCTATTTTCCCATAAAAAAGTCTTCCAATACATGCTATACTCTTTCACTTCAACCTTCAACCATGAACATACCTACCAAGTTTGTCTTGAGCTAATCTTTTTTTTTTTTTTTTGGTAAGTTGTCTTGAGCTAATCTTGTCTCCTAAAAAAAATATTTTTGGACAAAAGTTGGCATAATGTCCCATACAACCGCATGAATTGTAGAAATGAGGTAACCTCTCATATTTAAAATCAATCCACCACTTTCAACATCTCAGCTCAATTATCATTCCTATTTTCAGTGGGCAAGTTAGGTCTAGCTGAACTTTTACTCTCCCATTTTTCCGTGAACTATTGTTCTTCCCTCTATTCTGACCTCCTCTACTTTTCCCACCTTCAAGGCAATGTTTCATACAACATTTTTATGTGGATTCTATTATGAAAGTCAATATGTAGCTAAACAACATTGATGGCTGGTATAATTCCATCTTTTTCACAACTAACGTGAACAAAGTATTATATCTGGTATAATATCGATTACATTATTGTTCACTAGCATAAAGTCTTATATTTGGTGTAATTTGCATCACTGGTATTCTTCGTATGTAGATCTTATCTATTATTGAGCTCTTTGTCTCAAAAGCACCAATATAAACAACGAGTTATGAAATAGATTTTTAATCACGTACTAGACACCCATGAATTGATTTGATATTTTGAGATCCAGGTTTTAGTTAAGAATGGTATCAGAGGATATATGCATGTTTACCTTGTTTGGTCAAGATGTGAACATATATGTTTTCCTCGCCAGCTCTAACTTTGGTTGGATTGATTACATGCAGTCACTTGCCAGATTTGAAAATTTTCTTTCATGTCTTTTATTTTATTTTATTTCAGAATAAAGATGAGCTAACCAAGCCGAGCTATATCAAATATACACGGCGGCTTCTCCACCTCTATTCTTCCCTAGGAAACCGCTCTAACTTTTTAACCAGTTAACTTGGGAAGATTAGAATTGGAAACTCTTGCCTGAAGGTATTTCCTTAAATCCCACAAAACAAGATTCCTTGAATATGAAGCAAGAAAAAGCGACATAAGGAAACGAATAATTCTAGAGCAAATAAATTACCGAAACATAGATAATCATCAGTAGATAATCACATATTTAGGATAGAATGATGGGGGATTACACCCTTTGGCCAAAAACTTATTTTGTTGACTCGAATACTTCTATAGTTCCAGTCTGCGCAGCATGTTTCGGTTGAAAGTATGTATTTATGATATATACGTTGACTAAAAGTCTTTAGTGTTGGAAAATGGCGATTTTAGACGTTCTATCTTAACTTCTTTCTTGCCAGAGATTCCGCTTGTTATGAAGTTGATTTTATTTGCAGATGATGACTAAAGGATAGCAGCCGATAATTGGGTCGCTATCCTACAAATAATGTACTTGAGCAACTTTGACCTTAGTACATCACAGGCACACCAATATGTGGAAGAGTCCTTCACGTCGTACGCTACAGTTCTCCGTTGTTTCTGGGCGGCGGGAATGCCATGAGAAATTGTGAAAATTTTCTAATTAAGTTTATCTGTCTTATTCTCAACATAACTATGATGTGTTTCATTCCAATATTTTATCTTCTTTGATTGGCATTTTATTGTTTACTTATTGACCCTAACTTCTTCGGAATCTTTAAAGCAGCTAACAAACTGTTCAGATTTTATGTTTGTTTAACTTTTCGCATCCAAACAAATGAGTCATGAAGTAGAATTTAGATGCATACCCGACACGATTTTATTTTTTTTCCCATTAACTGATTTTGATATTCTAATTTGCCATCTTTTGGTTAAGAATAATGTTAGGAAGCAGGTGTATGTTTTACATCATTTGTCAAGGTGTGAGTTATTTATGTTTTCCTCACTGACTCTTAACTTTGGTTGTGTTGATCAAAAGGAAATGCTTAAGGTGGCTAACTGTGGAATCATACATAACTATCATGTGTAAGTAATAGACAAAAGCACATACAGTTAGCCACCTTAAGCTTGTAGGATTCGCGGAACACCATCACATACAGTTAGTTTTTCATTACTTACACATCGCTTGTAGGATTCCATGAAATTTTTTAGGGCTACTCTTAACTTTGTCTATTACTTACACATGAGATTCGCGGGTCTGGATCGGATGCATGAATTGGGCTTTCTATAACAAACCCCTTCAATAGAATTAATCCCAAACCTCCAAAGGCCAAACTCACTAAAACACAAAGTCAAACCTATTTTGTTGTTATAGCTGCATTAATCCCATTTTTACTATAATCGCACTAAGCTCACCTTAAGCACAAAACTTAACCCATTGCCCAAAGTTCATAAATCCTAAGTAAGCCCACCCTTGTTATTTCCTTTTATCAATTTCTACTTCTAATGACTAAATCTACCTTATTTACATTAAAAAGATAAAACTGTCATGAATCTTTCACTTACAATAAAAAGTGAAGGCCCCACTATTTTCCCCCTATTTTTTACTTCTTTTTTTTTTTTTTCCATTTAGGATGGTTACCATAAGATAACAAGTATTTTGCGTCAAATAGTAAGGAAAAAATGCATTCTTTGATATAGTATAAAATTGAAAAATCTCTTCTTCATTATTGAATTTATATCAACTTATCTATTTTTTTCTCTCTTTTATAAAAGCTCACTTTCTTGGTAAAATTTTGTTAATTTCATTAGCTAAAAATATATATGTAGACTCTTTATTTACTATATCAAAGTAATTATCTTTTTTCTTACTATGTTGGTGAGATACTTTATGCAGGGCATGTAAGAGTTTAGAAGAATATCTAATACTACACTAAAAGCAATATGTACAATGAGGTACTTTATCAATCTAAAGTAATGATATTTCGCTGGTATTTAAAAAAAAAAAAAATCATTACTTTATATAATGCTATGATTTAATTAAATTTCATTTGCTTAATAATTTATATATAAATTTAATCAACATCATAAAAAAGAAATAGATTTCTTAAAAATTTCTTTTTTTGACAAAAAAAAATTATGGAAGTAATATCTAATTATAAGAAAAAACATAGTACCTTTAATACACTTGGAAAATTTACAATAAATAAAAAACTAAATATATGAAATTCTTAATTACGGTAGATGGATCTTACATAGATATAGAAAAATCTAAAACAAATGAAAGTAAATAAATTTGCAACCACCTATATGGATTTAGTCGTGAGGTGGTGAAGATAGTATTGTCCTCTTTTTTCATTACTTCTTCCAGCTCCTGTTGTCTTCTTCCAGCAACCTAGAGCTTTCTTAAAGTGTACCGAGAACAGCTCAAACAAGACTCCACCGTGAGTTTAGTCGGTCCACCACCACCTGGCCATCACCGAGCACCACCCTTACTAACAAACACCGTCACTGGTCATCGTCCACCGCAGCATTGTCCATCATCGCCGGCCACCAGCCATCCCATATTCACAATCACATAACAACGGAACTATGGAGAACCGGAATTGGAAAACTACCGACATGGATATCCCATAGGATGGACACTCCGGTCATAGACTTCAGAAATTTCCTCTCCGGCAAGCACCACGAAGATACGATCGTAAAATTTGCAAAACAGAGAGTAGAAACCTGAGAAAAATATACACTCAGATTTTCGACAAACGGTGTATCATTATGATTATCAAATCCAGTTCATGCAAACTGAGTAGTTTTTAGTCTAAAATCCACAATGGGGCAAAAATATCATCACAGATTATCCAGAAACAGCTTCGGTGGATAGTCTCTTAGGTATGAGTAGAACGAACACCACCTCGGCCTCGCACCTTGCCGGAATAGGGTAGACAATGGGGGACGTAATTGCCTGTTTTATCAGCGATTCGGGAGCTACGACGAACACACGAGTCAAGAATTGGGGCTCCTACGATCGCTCACGAACGAAGCTAAGACAAGCAGATGAGATCAGACTAGACATGCTTTCGTCGGACCTTCTTGGCCAGAAACAGGGTAAAACAGAGTACGTTCTGTACTCTTCCAAAATCGTTACCTAGCAATGGTGAACGATGATGAGCAACCTCGGAAACGAAGAGCAAGCTTCTAGAATCGATTTCCTACGAATTTTTCCCCTCGAATACTTAAATCTCTCAGTGTATAGTATGCCTTTCTTCCTGGAAAAATCGGTGAAAGGAAGAAAAGGGGAGCAGCGGCTGAGGAAATTTGAAGTGGTGAGAGTCGATGAAGTGTGAATTTATGGCTGTCAGCAATGGAGGCCCGTAGCCATTGCCGAGCTTGAAGTACTTGACTGAAGATGATTCAAGATGGAGAGATTTTCCCTACTTCCTTAAAAAGAGCCACTTTTTCATTTTGTCTTGTGACGCCAGCCCTCTCCTTACGCTTCAAATCTTTAAAAGTAGAACTTTAGGAGGACTCGACGCTGGGCCTTTTTTTAAGCTCCATGGGCTTAAACGACACCAAAATCGGATGGTGGCCTAACTTATGGGCTTTTTAGTGGTCCACGTAATGCAAGTTGGTCCAAACAATGTAAGATGGACTAAATGGGGGGGGGTGCTGGTGCGACTAAGGGGGTGTTTGTTTGGTTTCTTTTTTACACAAATCTTGTTTTTGTTTCGAGAATAAAAAAAAAAGAATAAAACGCGTTTATTTGCGTTTTTATTCCAAATCTTTTTTTGTTCTCATGAACAATTTGTAATAGAAACAAGAAACAAGACTTGTTTAACACTTTAAAGAAACAAATTTTCTTTCTCTTCTTTCTTTTCTAATCTTTTTTTTTTTTTTTCTTCTTCTTTTTTTCTTTAGCCAGTCGCCGGCCTCAGCCATAATCGGCGACCGGTGGTCAAGGGCCGGCGACCTCGTCGAAGCGTCACCGACCCTCGGCGAGGCCACCAACCAAAAGGAAGAAAAAAAAAAAAAAGAAACACAAAATTACCGAACATGTTTCTATTCTTTTTCTATTTTAGGAATAAGTTTACCAAATGCGTTCTTCTATTCAAAATTGTTCCTCGTAACAGAAATAGTTTTTAGAACAATTTTTTAACAGAAATGTTACTAAACGCACCCTAAGCATTTTCTTTCGCCTTATTTATTTATTTTCCCTTTTTTTGTTTTTGCAATTTTCTATTTTATACTTTTATTCCAACAAGTTCAAGTGTTGACAATTGCCTCTCTATGAAAGGGAGCTCAGAGAGCTCCTTTTATAAGTAAAATGTACCTGAATTTCGTTGATAGAGTTGAAATAGCGCAAAGGTCAAGAATGCAAAACGATCCAAAGATATACTTGGGAGATTTTAGGATTGCTCTCCCTCTATTTTGAAATTTTAGATTCTTTTTGTTTTATATATTTGTTATTTGACTTTGGGCTACAGAGGCGTGCTAGGTGATGTCACCCTCTGCTTTGGATCTTTTACAATGCTCCAGCGACGGCTTGGCAAAGAATCCTCCATGGATACCCAAGACAATTTGGTTTTGGAACCATTGGCGGGCATGTCCCATTCTTTTCTTTGTTGTTCTGATGCGATCCCATAATGATAAGCCATTGAAAAAATTGCAAAAATTTCGGTTTTTGTGTGTTAATTTTGAAGTAATATAAGCTATATTATGAACAATACCTTGGACAGATCATGCATTGAGAGTCGCACACTTCTTTATTTATTGTTCAACACTCCGGATAAACACGTAAAATGTAATTTGCACAGAACCTGAGGGCATTTTTGGCACAAGAAATTTTCCAATTTCCTATTTTTCTTTCCAAAATTCTCAATGAAAATACCTTCGGTAGATATGGTTGCTGTGTTTTCAAAATTTGAACCTTAAAACTGAAAAAGTACAAGGATGCTTTAAAGAACCTGGCTTTACGTTTATTTGGGCAAATGACACTTATTGTCCATGTAATCATGACAACGTGACTTATTTGCCACCACAGAACAGTAAGAGGACTGTAATTATAACCATCATAAGATTCAGATTAAAGTTATTTTTCCCAACCTATGTAGGGACCGAATATATTCGATTTCCCCGGACAAAAAATGCAAAAGTAATGTGTGGCCACCAAATACAGCTTAATTGTTCATTGTCTCAGACCCATGGGTATCACTATTCCTTTCAATTAAAAAGTAAACACGTAAAATGTATTACTCAAAGTCAAATATCCTAATTTGGTGTGTCTTGGCTCCACAAGTTCTGTTATAGTTGTTGGTGAGACAATTTTTATGGAATAAAGTTACTAATTACTGAAAGTAGGATTGACTTTGTAATACTTCGGCATGACAAATGATAAAGCTTCCCAAAACAGCCGTATACTCACTGCAGGTTTGTCACTTTGAACTTTTAATTTTTGTTATTCATAAACCTTGTGTTTCAAGCATATTGAGTTTTTATAATTCGAAATATCTTAAATTTCATAGCATACAAATACTGACATATAAATTCAAATATTATCTTTTCATAATTGAGAAATAGAAAAAAGAAAAAGAAAAAGGTCTTCTACTTCCAAAGAGAAAACAAAGGCGCTCAAAGGAAAAGGTAAGTTGAGTAAACGACCTCCCCTTCGCCTGCATCCCCGTTTCATTACTTGACCTAAAAAACAAGAAGTGCGAAAGACCGTAAGACTTTTAAAGTGCAATTTTTGCAGTCGTGCCGGAAGCGGAGGTCGATGAAAAGAATCGACCACTATTTGAAGCCATGGTGAAAGCTGATTGGACAACTGTCAAGACAATCCTCCATAAAGATGACGAAGCAATGATGGCAAATGTTACGAATGAATCCCTTAACGCGCTCGAATATGCAGTTATGGCTGCACAAGATCAACATCACTTGGTCGAGAACCCGTCTCAAGTGCTTGCCCGGTAAATCTAAAGAATATACAAATTCCGTTTTGAGGAGCACCCTCTACGATGCTGTTCAGAAAGGAAGAATGATGATGGTGACGGTATTGGTAGAAACCGTTGATTCCAAATCTGATATTATGCCCCCTGCCCTGTTACATGCTATTAGATATGCTCCTATGCAAAAGAAGATTATCTGGGACCTGGCCAGGCAAACAACATCCGCCCCATATATTAATACCATGAGGTGCCGTATTCTAGCCGGACATTTGGGTAGGATTTTGCACTTACTTATCTTATTTCATTTCCTTGATTGTTTGCTTTAATTAACTTTTTTGTTCTTGTGTCCCCAAAGAAATAAGCCTTTTTTTTAGCTCACCAATACTCCGATGTAGCCACATCCAAGGATAAGAAAGAACATAGCCTATTGGGAGACTTGGATGAAGTCTTAGAGCAGCTAGAATCAATTTTTGGGAAAATTGTATTTACGAATGTAGTATTTCTTGCACTTCTTTTTTTAGATATGCACAATTCGAGCAACTCTATCCACATGGTATTCACTCTATTTGTTCCTATTTTTAGGTTTCTCCTCATGCTTCTGCAATACATCATTTGACAATTCCAAAGACATGAAGATGGCTCGAGGTCTTTTTGTTAATCTGCTTAATATCTAAATCAAGGGACAAGGACTACATCTATGTATACAAATAAATATCTAAACGATGATGTATGCCACAAACTAATATCTAATATAACATCTGTGAAGTTAGCTGAGAAGTCCTACTCAATATCACATTTTCAAAGAATAATCCGAAATGATTGGATTTCAAGTTATAGAGGTGGATTGATCCCAGTTTTTTTTTCTAGCATATTCAAGCACTAATAAATTTAATTACATGCGCAATCTTCATTTCATGAGATTCACATGTATCTTTTTGTTCTCGATCAATTCCTAATTTGCCGACATGATTCTTCTTTCCTCTTTGTAGTCGTCCAACCAGAACTTAAGGCCTTGCATGGTAAAATGTGTTTATGTTCCCAGAAATACAAATTTTTGTTTTTTTGTTCCTGGGAATAAAAAAGGAACAGAAATGCGTTTGTTTGCATTTTTGTTCCAAAATTATTTTTTTATTCCCAGAAACACATCTGGAACGGAAACAAGAAACAAAAAAAAAAAGTTATTTCTTGTTTCTGGAACAAAATTTAGGAACACTTTTTCTCTCTCTTCCATTTTCTTCTCTCTTTTTTCTTCTTCTTTTCTTCTTCTTTTTTCTTTCTTTTTTCTTTGGCCGGTCGCCGACCTCGACCATGGCCGACAACCGGTTGTCGAGGGCCAGCGACCTCTAGCGGAGCGTCGCCGGCCCTCGACAATGCCGAGCCTCGCCTTGGCCGGGTGAGCTCGGCCTCGCCGGATCTGCGCGAGCTCGAGCTCGCCCGGCCAAGGCGAGGCCAACCTCGCACCGGGTTGGGCGAGCTCAATTTTGCCCAGATCCGGCGAGGCCGAGCTCGCCTAGCTACGGCGAGCCTCGCCATGGCTAGGCGAGGCCGCCAACCATAGCCGAGGCCGGCGACCGGCCAAAAGAAGAAAAAAAAAAAAAAATAAAAAAATAAAAAAAAATAAGAAAGAAAATAGAAAAATAAAATAAAAATATTAAACAATTAAAAGAATAAAAAAATTTATACAAATTTACCAAACGTGTTTCTATTCTTTTTATATTTCTGAACAGGTTTACCAAATGCATTTTTTTTGTTCAAAAATTGTTCCCCGAAACAAAAATATTTTTTCTATTTCTGTTCCCCGAAACAATTTTAAAATAGAAATGTTACCAAACCCACCCTAAGTGGTTCAAGACATCACTTTGGATTCTCGCCACAAAATCAGGTACATGATATTGCCATGACCTTATTTCATCCATGGGTAGAGATCTCTATAAATTAAAGTGTCAATTGATATTTTCAATATGTTCCTTTGAGATCATACTTTTTATTAATATGGACTAGCTACCAATTTATATATTATGATATGACTCGATCCGATTCGATCAATTCATAGTCTAAATAATATGTATTTATTAGGTGAATCTGTATAAATTACCAATAGAGAAAAGACCTATTGATCTGACACTAAATCTACCCATTTTCCATTAAAAGAGGAATTCTTTTTTTCTTATGACATTGTTTGTCATCGATAGATCCATCTCTTCTCCAATGCATGCATTTTAATTTTCAAGCCACATGAAGCTTACTTTCTTGATAAATATCTTAAATCTATCATTTTCTTCTTAACTACTATATATACAGAAGAAGATCCTAAGCAAGACCTTAAAAAGCTTTGACATCTTGGAAAGACGGGATAGAGGCCGGGATCCGGGCCTCGAAAAATATTCCGGCCCCATTGGGGCCTCCGTCCACATTCCCCTTCGGGGGAAGGAGGACCCCCACCTGACTACCGCGATGCCTTCCCCCAGGTTGCCGGGGTGCGGTACAGTATAATGATGGTGCCGGCTGAAAGGCTTACTTTCTCGATAAATATCTTAAATCCATCATTTTCTTCTTAACTACTATATATACAGAAGAACTCGGCACAAATGTAAAACCCTCTTCCACCTTTTGAGTCTTTATCGTGGGTTAACTGTTTAATGTTACGTGCAGCACCTTTCATCAAAAGGATTAGAGAAATGAAGTTGAGGCATGAATGCTCGGTTGAGTTTGTAAACCTCGCTCTTAACGAGAAGAAGAAGGCTATGAGAACAGAAATAGTCAATTTTTTAAAGGATTCAGGCATTGTCCATGACTCTGGATATAGCAGAATCCTTGAAATTGTCGAGTTATGTCTTGACCAATTTCCGGAATTGATGTGGGACTCCCGTTCCCCAGAACCAGAAGAACTAATGAAAGAAATGGTGCTCGGACGACAAGTTGAGTTGTTTAGACTAGTGAACGCATACAACAGAGCCGTTGAGTAAACATAATATGCACGATGACCTGATGGAGGCAATAGTAGCATGGCAACCAGAATGTGTACCGGCAAATGTTCCTGGAGCAGTTGTTCTTATGCAGAGGGAATTTCGGTGGTTCAAGGTTGGTTTACTTTAGTTGTCTGCTACACTTGAGTGTTCTTCAATTTACTTACGTTCACATTCATAGGCGTCCTTTATTTTTCTGAAGGTAGTGGAAGAAAGGAGCAATCCTTCTTTGGAAAGTCTGAAATTTAAGGTCGGTTCATCTTATATTGATGGTTTTATGTGATGGGCTTAAGGCCTGTCCGCCCATGTTGGGCCTGAAAGTCCGGCCCACAAGATTAGGGCTCATGGATGGAGGGATATGATAAAGGGGTACGTTTCTATTTTTGAGGGAACGTATATAAGGGAGGAAAGAGAGAGACAAAGACACCCTTTGGCATAATAACGTATGTTTTCTCTTCTTCTCTCCCTTCAAAAGAAAAACGAGCGCAAACGGCAACACCGTCTTCCCTTCAAGGCCAATCGACGTCATCGGATCGAACGGGATCGGTTTTCTCTTCCTCTTATCGACATTGGTGTTTAATCTGTGGCTAACGAGGTACGCTCGATTCCGTGGTGTGCTTTAGGATCGGTGATACATGTTTTTTCCGGGCTTGTCTTCCGCATTCGTTTTAGGGGTTCGATTTAGTGTCGAATCCGGTTTTTGGGAATCCGATATTCCCAACATATATGTTTGCCACCCTTTTGTGCTCTTTAATTTATAATGACATTGATAGGCGTCCTTTATTTTTCTGAAGGTATTGGAAGATAAGAGCGATCATTCTTTTAAAATTCTGAAATTGGTGAAAACAGAAGAAAGGAATGGGAAAACATGAAAGGAATGGGAAAACATGTCGGGAAATTTTTGTAGAACAACGCAAAGATTTTCTCAAAGAAGCTAGGCAATGGATGAAGGATATATCATCTTTGTCGTCTCATCGCAACTCTCATCATTACAATAGCTTTCACTGCGGCTTTGACAATACCTGGAGGCAACAACAGCAGTACGGAAATCCTGATCTTTATGAAGAAGGGTTCATTTTTTATATTCGATGTTGCAGATGCTCTCGCTCTCTTCTTCTCTGTAACTGCTACCTTGATGTTCTTGGCTATTGTAACTCTATGCTACAAAATTGAAGATATTCTCCCTTCACTACTAAGAAAAATGATAATAGGTGTCACTTTTCTCTTCCTCTCTTTGGCCTTTATGTCAGTGGCATTCGGCTCTGCTCTTACAATCATCCTAAGTGAATGATTGAAGTGGATTTACGTCCTACTTACTGTGCTGGCTGCCATCCCCACCTATTTCTTCTTAAACGTACAGTTTCCCTTATATGTCGAAATGGTCGAATACATCTACTGGCCTCGCCTCTATCGTCCACTGAAGCTTAGGAAGAAAAGAGGGCGGGACTTAATTTTACAATCTTTTGGACCGAAGCGTCATGGGGATTCTACATTCCTCAACTTTGACGCATGGTACTTTGATGCTTCGTTTGATAAATGTAGCTGGATAATAGTAGCTGTCTTCTTTCACAACAAGTATGTTTTTATTTTATTTTGATGCCTGTTACTTTGATGCTTAGTTTGTGTTGAGTCATGATGGATCAATGAAAGTCCGTGCTGCGTTGTCGACAGGATAATTGTAGTCTAATATTATAAATCGGCAACTGAGAAAGGCAGTCGTCGTCGATGGGAGAAAATCGGTGAAAGCTAGAAATCGACATACGAGGAAGAGCCGCTCGCTGATTACGAGATCGATGGAAATTCAGAAGTAGAGACGAAGCCGAATCGTAATTGGTTAAAGATGAGAACATACGGTTATACATTAATACAGTTGAGACCTGGAAACTCGGGAGTTATTAGGATTTGGAATTTGAAAAATAACCACTCTTGACAGTTACAGTTGGTGCAAGGCTATAAAAGGCCAAGGAAGACAATTGTAAAGGATCCGACCAAGTAATAACACTTTACAGTTCTTCGGAATCGACAGCCGCAACCTTGGAACGAGCGGCACCTGTTTTCAGTTCTTCAAGATCTTCTCTTGCGTTGCCCTAATGCTTCCGTTCAATACGTTAGAAGAGATGCTAACCTAGCCGTTGACTGGGCTGCCAAAGCCCACAGATCTTTCGGCCAGTCAGACACTAGCTCCTCTTCCCTCCCCCCCTTTCGTTGATATTGTACTCACTGACTCTGTTCTAGCAGGATGTACTTCTTTTATACTTTAATATAAATCGGTAGTTTCGATCAAAAAAAAAATAACACTTATTAAATTTTCTGCAATTTACTTATCAATTCTTTACTTGCAATTCTTTATTCTTTACTATTTTAGTTTCCATAGTTTTTTTTTTTTTTTTTTGTCGGTCCTACTCTAATCTTATTCTAACGCTCACTCTCAGACTTTTACCTTTGCCTCCTTGCAGGGCATGGAAGTCAAAACCCACTCCTGAAATGAAATCGTCCCCACCCCAATCCCCCCTGAGAAGGTGGGGATTTGAACCCCCGACCTCCCCCTTCCATAGTTCGCTTCATACTTATTGTTCTTGTCCAAGTCACTGCACAATCTGATTCACTTTAAAAAACCGGAAAATCTATCTTTTGGTAAACATATTTCAACGAGAAACATTTTCGATGGAACATCTTTTTGACACAAGTTATGGGACCATTGAGGTCAATTGAATAAGCGCAAATGGTGAAAACGAGGATTCAAGAGCCTCGAAATGTCGCTGGCAAGGAGAGTCAATCCCCGCAACTAGTCAATGAGAGGCTTGCTCGATTAGAGTCATCATCCGCTAATGCGGTGCGAGATGACAAAGATGATGAGAATTTAGCGAATATTCTACGAAATCTCACTAATGAAGAGAGGAGAGATTGAAGCCAAAGCTGGTGATAGTAGCGATCGTAAGAAGGATGTTTGAGGAACAACTAAATGATTGGGCTAATCATGGTTAATCATCTCGCAAGAGTGCTTAAGCCCATGATAGTCAACATGGTGAACGAACTTGCTTCTGGGCCGGGATAGTCAAGGCAGCCGTTTCCGGTGCCAGGAAGTCAAGGGGCAGCGAGGTATGTACCTTCGACCTCTTCTGTTCTTTAAACAATGTCGGTAATTTTGGCCAAACCGTACCACATTTCCATGCTCCAGTTCTTCGGAGCTTGCGGATTGAGAGCGAGAGCAATTCGTTCGGTATTCCAAACTCGAATGTGATTTATTACGAGGAAATGCTGTTCGATATGCAACCTTTGCAGTTTTCAATTTTTTTATAATAACATTTTTTTACCTATATTTGAGGGAAAAAAAAAGTATTTGCTCAATTTTGGAAAGTTTCATTGAGATCCAAGATTTTTTTTTTGTCGAAAAATTTAGGAATTTACTTTTCTAATTTTATGCATTAATATTTTAATTGAATGGAAATTATTTTTGATTGACTCTATCATTTTCAGCGAACCAAATAGATGAAAGCCCGGACAACTAATTTTTGAAAAATATTTTCGTTCAAACAAACACAGGCAAAATCTTATCCAAATTGATCTCTTACAAATGATCTTCTCATCTTTATGTCTTTAGAGTCAATCTCGTGTCGCGTGCAAAGTCTTACTTGAGAGTAACTAAAATAATAATAATAATAATAATAATAATAATAATAATAATAATAATAATGCTTTACGTGAACGCGCAAGATTAGCTTTTACGGCTAGTTTGGGCAAAGTCAGGGTTTCTTAAACTAACTAGCGCTGCTCTTTCTTGACATTTTTTTATATTTTTCTTTTCCCGTTAGCGAAAGAAGATGATATGATAGAGCACCCAAGTGGAGTCCGTTTTAGGACAATGAGACAAGAAGTTCTTTGTCTCCAGAGTCATCTCGTGTGTGTTTGGTTGGATACCCCCATAGACTCGCAAAAGTGCTCCGAGATTAATAATACTAATAATAATTTTCGGAAAATGAACCATTTTCGAAAAATACTTTCCCATAAATTATTTTCCAGAAAATGACAATAATTTCTTGATGTTTGGCTAAAACCTGAAAGTGTTTTAAAAATATTTTCTGGTGTTCGGTAAGAAAAATATTTTCCACTTACCAAATTGGCAAGCGTAAGCATCAAGCTCGAGGCTCGCTAGATTGATGAGCGCGAGTTTGAGATCAATGAACTTGAGGTTCACCTGGCCTGACGACTAGTCAAGAAAGAAGAATATGGGAAACAAAGGGAAAAAAAAAAAAAAAAAAATAAGAGAAGAAAAATGAAATTAAAAATAATTTGAATTAAAAAATAAAAAATAATTTGAATAAAAAAAGAAAAGAAGAAGAAGAAAGGGGAGGAGGAAGTGAGGATTTGTAAATGTGTGAGATAAGAGAGATAAAGTGAGGAAAATGTTTTCTATTTTTGAAAAGTAGAAAACATTTTCCCCCACTTTAGAAGACTTTTTTTTTTTTTATGGAAAACATTTTCCCCAAGGAATTCATTTTTTTGGGAAACGAACGCCGGAAAATCCAGAAAAACTTTTTCCCGGAAATTATTTTCCACGAACAAACGGAGCCTAAGAGTGGCTCATGCCCTAAATTATTGGTAGTGGATGAATCGACTGAAACCTAATTGGTCACTAGGCATCTACCATTCAAAAGTAACCTTGTTTTGGAAAAATCCTAACGTATTACATGGAGTGCCAATTTGGTGTCACGGACTCAATTACATATCTCCATCTTCTTAAAGAATCGAGACAATTGAGGATACTCTATTCGATATATGATATTATATCGATACGTTATATGAAGAAGGAGCTAGACTCTTTGGTTTGGTGTGGACAAGACGTCCTAGAAATTGAACCATTAACTTCAACTTCCTAGACATAGATTCCAATAAACGGACTTAGGTGATTTTGTAAGAACAACTTATGGACAGGAATCCAACAATTGCGAGGCAATGTCACACGTTTCTCAGTGCAAATCAGAGGAGCAATTCCATGATTTTCTAGCGTGGTAGTGGCCAAAAGTCTCCCAACGCCGAAAGAAAAAAGAGGTGAAGAGAATGATCGGCCCTTGAGCAATACGTGGAGAAAATATAAATAGGTTATATGTCATTATCTAATTCTGCTTGTATGAACCTGCATTTTACAGAATAAAAAATCTGTCAAAATAGGATTCATGTTACATAATCTATCGGCATGAAAGTGTTTTCTACATAAGCAGACTCAAAATAGAAAAACTTATTTATGGATGAAACCTACTTGCTAAAAATGAAAACCGTATGTGTCAATATATGGAATAATTGTCTAAAAAGTTCTAAACTTATTGTAAGGCAGCCAATTTGATTCAAAACCTTTCAATTGTGCCTTCCAATGGTGTCAATTCAGCCTTAAACATATTGCATAAAGGTCAATTCAATCTTAATCCTTTCAAATATGCCAATTTAATCATAAATTTTTTTAATGATTTGACAATATAGTCATTTCGAGTGAGTTTGGCTAGAAATCACTAAATAATCATATTGGTAAATTGTCAAAAAATTTAGAGATAAATTGACACAATTGAAATGTTTATAATTGAATTGGCCACCATACAGTAAGTTTACGACTTTTTGGATAATTTTTCCTTCATTCTATAAAACCTACTTATATAAAGAAATTTTTACTCCATTAGTACATTGAATAATATTACCATACAATATGTCATGCCCCGACCTAGGTCAACCCTCTTTCTCTTTGGTCATTTATTATGATGTCTCAAGATATGTCGTTAATCCATTCATTTTATCTTTTAATTATACACAAATGAAAGCGGAATTAACTCCACCCAATCATTCACATCGATAGGAATAGCATAGAACACATCAACAAATGCTTATATACATATATATTTACATGTACATACTAGCTTAACACTTCAGAAGCTTCACATTTGCATATCCATGATGTGGATTCCTTTCGGCTCATCAAAAGGGGGTTTGGGTTAGTTTAGTGCCTCTATCCTACAAGGGCAATCTCAAAAAGTGGTATCTCATATGTGTCTAATATGCGTCCATGTTATAGTACCAGAGTTCAAGCTCGGGGTTCAACTCCTAATCCGGATTTGTCTCTAAGTCAATAATGGCACCATCGGGGGGTGTCCACAACCATGGGGTCCCAAATGGCCCCTAAGGATCGTCCCGCTTGGCAGTCCGTCAAAACCCCCGAAGAGGGCTGAATAGCTCCCCTCCAAATCAAACATACCAAGCCATAAACTTATGGGGCGCTAAGTTAGCTAGCCCCTCATCCACCCAGATGGTGGACGCATGCTTCTTTTAAACCATGTCCATCCCCTCGAGTGGATGGGGGGCCACTTAATTGTTGATGGCAAATAAATAGTAAAGTCTTTACTTTGCATTATCTATAAGTATGAAATGCGCTACCCACCATACAACACCCTGACACAATATCTAATATCCATATATATATTACACACACATGCACACACACATATATATATCATCATGTGGGCAAACAATTTCAGCAGACATATGACAATCATGAATAATAATCCAGACATAATATTATCACTTTCATGCACAACGCATTCACGCGAGTCTAGATTATTACGACCGCTCACGGTCACGATCGACACTCACATTGGTGGTCTTCTAGCATAACCAGGTATCTTTCCGCCCTATTGAATATGGTAACATCTTGACTTCACTTGAAGACAGCATTTCATTTAAGGAGTTTCGTTCTAAAATCCATTAGCGAACAACATCCCATTGACGTGGGGGCATCCGAAATCTATCAGGCATAATCATACGAGTATGGAATCATTAATGTGATCACATGAGCACATTACCACTTAAGCCAATTTTTATCTTTCTTATTAGCCAATGCAAGAGTGTTTAATACTTATACATTATATACTAGAAATTTTTACACACAAAAGTGCCATAAAAAAATTCCACGTGATCACCAATTGGTTATTCATCCAACAAAATAATCATGTATTAACCTCATAGCATATAATATCACATCATGAGTTCATTTATCAACTTAGGACCTCACCTTTCAAACTAATATTTCACAAGCACTTATCACTTTTAAAATTTGAATTTAATAAATAATTATCACCTTGAAAATTGGAATTTAATAAGTACTTATTACCATTCACAATAGGTTATCACATGTACTTATCGGTATTCATGATAATCTATCATTTGTACTTATCACTATTCACGATAAGTTATCACATGTACTTATCACTATTCACAATAATCTATCACTTAGCTTATCACTTATCAATGATAAGCAATCACTCTAATTCACTTATCATATAATCTAAGTATAATCAATCCTAGTCATAATCCTAACCCTAAGCGTAAACACCGCCCTAAATAAGGGTTAGGAAGTTACTCACGGTTTGGTCTTCAAGTCTTGACGGTGAGCGGTGGTGGCGAGGCTCACGACTCATGGTGCTGGCTCGGTGAAGAGGGCTCACGGCAAAGGACAACATGATGGTGGCGGCTTGGTAGTAAGGGTGGCTTGGCAAGGGCGTGAGGCAGCGAGGCACGGTGAGCAGCGCCAGTAAAAGAGTGCTGATTTGGTGTCATGGACTTAATTAAATGTCTCTTACAGAATCGTAACCCCTGAGGACACTCGATTTGATGTATAATATTACATCAATAGGTTATGTGAAGAAGCTAGACTCTTCGGTTTGGTGTGGCTGAGATGTCCTTGAGATTGGACCATTAATTTCAATTTGCTAGACAAAGATTCCGATGAAGGGACTTGGGGAATTTTAAAAATGAGAACTACTTATAGATAGGAATCAAACAATTGTGATGCAATGGTACCCCTTTATCAGTGCCAATCAAAATAGCAATTTCATGATTTTCTAGTGTGGGAGTGGCCAAAAGTCTCCCAACGGGGGAAAAAGAGGTGAAGAGAATGATTGGGCCCTTAAGCAAATCTAATGGCGGTGAACGAAAATATTATGGATTTATATATACATGCATATACTGTCAGCGTGAAAATCTTTTATACGTAAGCCTTCTCAAAATGAAAAGACTTATTTATGTATTGAACCTACTTGTTGAAAATGATAAGCGTACGTGTCATTCTATAAAACCTGCTTATATAAAGAAATCTTTACGCCGTCACTACATTGAATAAAAGTCGAGTGAAATATGCCGCTTGCAAAGCAGGAAATGGTGGGAGAAAAGAAAAGAATGTGACTATGAGTCAATTAATAGTTCCTTTAGTCTTTTTGAATATAGGGAAATTGTTAGGTCCGATAAATTTATTATTTCGAGCCCACCATTCTCTGCTCCCTCTGCTTATTAGGATGTGGTTCATACTCACCATCAATTTTGTCGGGGTAGTACCATGCAACTTTAGAGGTTGAGCTTATATTTTACTGATAATTTGAGCTTGGGCTTATGATTAGCTACTAAATATATAAATATTCTATTTAGATGTATATATTAGCTTTTTTATATTTTATTGATAGTTTGAGCTTGAACTCATGAATAGCTACTAGACATATATATTCTGTTTGAATATATATATACACATATTATTTTTCTCTTGTAATTTGAGGAATGTAATAGAGTAGTATGAGGTGCTAATTATAGTTGAATCATCAGCTGGACGTATCCCTAGTCTAAGGATAAACCATGATAAAATCTTGCATCTCAAATTCTGTTTTTTAATTTTTACTCTGGATATATCTAAGGATTTTTTTTTTTTTTTTTTTTACTCTCTATTTTTTTTTTTTTTTTTTTGGTGATTGTGCGGCGAAATCTAACCTTGCCATGGTTGGCGACAATTCGCTTAGGTGGACGAAACCCAAGAGACCTCAGCGGATGCAATGAGGCTGAGCGCCGGAGACGGCTGGGTGGAGTGCGGTGATAGAACCAGTAGAAAGGAAGGAAGAAAGAGGGGGTGAACAGATTTTGGTTTTCTCTGATCCTTGTCTCTATTTTTTGTTATATTAGAGTTTATGTGCGGGCGACATTGAAGCTTGTAATCCACTAATCGTGAACTGACAGGAGGAAATTTTTCGGACCAAGGATGGAGGAAAACACATCCTTAGTAATTTTTTAAATTGGCAAATGTTGTTGCGGAAACTAGTGAAGTACTAACTCAGATGTAGGAAATTGTTGCACCCCCTTATAAATCCAACAATATTTTTATATTAGCAAAATATAGGCAAATGTCGGATATTATCTTTTTGGTCCTGAGCAGGACCTTAAAAGGCTTTGACCACCGGGAAAAGTTCGGGCAGAGGCGGGTTCAGGCCTCGAAAAAGATTCTAACCCCATTGCTCCTCCCGTCCACAACCCCCATACGGGGGTAGGGGGCAACCTAGATCCCCGCGACGCCTTCTCCGCTGAAACACGGGGCGTGGTATAGGGAAATGAAAGGTCCGGGGGAAACCAGTTGGACTTTTGGGTCGCTAGGTTGATCTAACTTTTCTTTAGATATTCAAGCATAATTAGCATAGATGGGCAAGACCAATCTTAAGTTTCTCATGAAATTTTTCCTTGTTTGAGACCATCAACTGCTCCCTGTTTTGGTAGTGCATCATCTCTGCATTATAAAGTAAATCCAATGCCACTCTGAACTTTGGCCTGCAATTCCCTAACGGAAAACTAAAGAACAATAACCAAGTATTTTAAACAATGTTTAAAATGGTAACTTTCAAAGATCCACCTACAAATTGTGTTATTATAAACATCTCTACAATAGGCTATAACTTTAAAATGAAGTTTTTCCATCCTCGGGCAATTTAAATTGATTTCTATAGTATTAACTTTTTTCTTTTCTTTTCTCTATCTTCGCGCACCCTTTTTTCGGTGGTGTTCTCACAATCCCTGGATAACTCATTCTTAGCTTGCATATAATTCTAACCAACAAAATTGAGTTACATCACACAATTTTAATATTTCAAATTTTATCGACACAATTCTTCTCTTCTCTTTTGTGGTTGCAGTAAATCAATGGTTGAATATAACACTTTGGAATGCTACCACAAAATCAAGCGCGCAAAATTGAGACCTTATTTAATCGAAGGGTAGGGATGTCTTAACCGAAGGTGTAAACCAAACTTTTCAGTACATATCCGGCTTAAGATTTGACAATATATACTTGTGTCTATATATATCTTCTTGAGATGATGCTAAGGCCACGTAGACTTGAAAGATAAAAGGAAAAATTTCAAATAACAATATGAAGTGCTTTCATTTCTTCAAATAAAGATCTAAAGTGGATATTATTTCAAATAATAATAAGGATATGAAGTGGAATTTGTTTCAAATAAAGATTTAAAGTTGCCATATCAATCTCAAAGAAGATTTTAACCTAGCCGATGGAAGAGCATTTTTGTCTTTTTTCTTCTTTTGAAAAATTCTTTTTTCCTTTTTCCTTTTCCCTTTTCCCTCTACCGGCTATAGTGGAGGTTGTCGGACTCAAGTGAGGGTCGAGGGTAGTGAGGGTCGCCTTGATCCGCCTAGCCCAATTGAGGTGACCCTCACTCGACACCGAATGTGGCCAGTGGACAAGGCATGGTGATGGCCAATGGAGGGAAGAGGATAAAAGAGAAGAAAAAGATAAAGATAAAAAGACAATTTTAAAAATATACTTATAATTTTTTTAATTAAAATTTCCATTCTCCAATGACTAGAATAGTTACTGACCAGCCAAAAGTTCTTATTTGAGACAACTTAACCACTCTAGATGTTTATTTAAGACAATTTGACTACTTCAACGGAAACGGCATTCACTTTAAGTTTTTATTTAAAAAAAATGAAGGTATTTTAATATCTTATTTGAAATTTTCACAAGATTAAAGGAATACCTCGTTGAAACCTGGCAAAAAAAACCCTCGCAGTTTATAAAATTTACTGGAGTGCCATTCCGTGGGAGTCGAAATGTTTTCAGACACTATTTGTTGGTACCATGAAGCAAAGCTCAAAGATGGTATCTGTTTCTCTGTTATCCTTTCCGTGCGTATACCCTGTCTCCATCTCTTCCACATCTTTTCATGCGAGACACCTAGCAAGTTTCAAAATCCACGTCGGACACGACCCAGGCTTTCCTCTTGAGGATGTAAGCAATGACGTCACATGAACATTTTAGAAAACACAAGAGTGTCGCATCCTTGTGGGCGACGACCTTTAATAGCACCCCTTGACTTCGATGACATCTTTAAGTCGCCCCCATGTTGGGCCAAAAAGTGATTGTCCTAAAGACGTCCTTGCTCTATTAAAAAAAAAAAAAAAGACGTCCTTGCGTGACACGTCTACAATTAAAAAATATAAGGTGCTCAATAATTTCATACATAATTGCACTTTTCCAGACATGTCTCTATCCCACAATTCACGTGAAAAACAGTCCATCTTTATTTTTATTTTTTTTAATCATGAGCTAAAGAGAGCAGTTGATGGTCTCGAACAAGGAAAAATTTCATGGGAAACTTAAGAGACGGTCTTGCCCGTCTATGCTAATTATGCTCGATTATCTACAGAACAAGTTAGATCATCTGGCGACCTAGAAGTCCAACTTCACTAGTTTCCGTACCTATATTTGGCAATTTAATTTTTACTGAGGACATGTTTGTCAGAAAAAAATTTCCTCCTATTAGTTCACGATCGGTGGATTACAAACTTGAATGTCACCCGCACATAAACTCTAATATAACAAAAAATAAAGAAAAGGATCAGAGAAAGGCAAAATCTGCCCATCCTCTCTTTCTTCCCTTCTTTCTACTGGTTCAACCATGGCCGCCGCACTATCACCTCACTCCACCCACCCATCCGGCGGTCGGCCTCATTGCATCCACCGGTGTCTCCAATGTGGGTCCATCCAACGTGAGCTAATCGTTGCCGACAACGGCAAAGGGAGCAGAGAAAGGCGGGCTCGAAAGGCTCATAAAGGACAATTTCATTTTCAAAAGACTGTCAAACTTTGACAATTTCTCTATTTTCAAAAGACTAAAGGAACTATTAATTAACTCATATATTAAGCACTCATCATTAAAATGGACATTTAAGATATTGCAATCGGGATAACAAAATCAAAGGTACCGAACTTTTACCAATTATCTTTTTTTTTTTACCAAAAAGATTTCCATTCATTATCAAAATGATACGTAATATAAAATCTCAAAAATCACAATAACAAGACAAGTCTATAGAGTTCCAAAACAAACCAAAAACTAGAAATCAAGGCATCAGCATAGGAATAATCACAAGCTCATCCTCCAAGAACAATTTTGTGACGACGACTGTTCATCGAATCACATAGCATCATCAATGACTAACACATGTTGAGATCTCTTTATGTAGTTACAGCTTTGGTTTTTAGTGGTGTGTGCCTGAGTTTGGCTTTCTCAGCACCATCATACTATGTTGAAAAAGCTCAGATATGATACCTGTGAAAGCAAGCTTTGTAGCCATTATAAAGTGCTAAAACTTTAAACTAAAGCACCTTGAACAAGTACATATTTGACACTGATAAATGTAATTTTACCTAATCTTTTTTTTTCCTTTTCTTCCACCATCCCTAGCATTGCCAACGACGTTTTTCAATGAATGCACTGGCGGTGTAAAAACTTCTTTATATAAGCAGGTTTTATAGAATAATGCGAACAATTTTCATTTTTAGCAAGTAGGTTTAATCCCTAAATAGGTTTTTGCATTTTGAGATCGCTTATGTATAAAGAAAATTTTATATTGACAGCGTATGCAATGGAATCCCATTTCAATGGACTTTTATTATGTGAAAGGCCGATTCGCACAAGCAGGTTTGAGTCTAAATTGCACTAATTTGTCCTCATACAAAAGATAAATTGACATCTTTTAACTTTACCTTATAAAATGAGAACATTGTCATCATCAATTAATAGATTTTTTCGTATACATTTAGCTTAATGTGGGTATTCTCAAAAGTTCAATATACCATCTCTGCATTATAATGTAAATCCAATACCATTCTGAACTTTGGCCTGCAATTCCCTAACCGCAAACTCATGAACAATAACGATGTATTTTAGACAATCGTCAAAATGGTGATTTTGGAAAGTCCACCTAAAAATTGTGTTATTACAAACATCTCTACAATAAACTATAAATATAAATTGAAGATTTTCCATCCTCGGCCAATTTAAATTGATTTCTATAATAAAGTCTATTGCTCTTCTTCTTCCTTGATTAACTTTTTTCCTTTTTTCTATCTTTGCTCACCCATATGCGTGGGCCCTTTTTCTGGTAGTGTTCTCACAATCCATGTATCACTTGCATATAAATCTAACCAACAAAATTGAGTTACATTGCGCAATTTTAATACTTCAAATTTTACCGATATGATTCTTCTCTCATCCTTCGTGATTGCAGCACGTTAGTGGTTCAATAAAACACTTTGGAACGCTGCCATAAAATCAGGGGTGTAAAATTGGGACCTTATTTAATCAAAGTGCAGGGATTTCTCAACCGAAGGTGTAAACGAAAATTTTCAGTACATATCCGGTTTAAGATTTGACAAAAGAATATATGTCTTCTTGCCTAGGCCACATAGACATGAAAGGAAAAAGAACCAAAAAGGATACGTCTCTCTCTCACACCAAAAGATCGCCCTAGAAGTTCATAAAAATTACTGGGGATGACATTGCGAGGGAGTCGAAAATGTTTTCAGGCTCTATTTGGGTGCGGTACGTACCCAAAGCACAAATGTGAAACCTGTCTCTCTCTCTCTCTCTCTCTCTCTTATCCCTCTCAATCTCTTCCATGTCCTTTCATGTTGACTTCGAGACACCTATCAAGTGTCGGAATCCATGTCAGGACATACGTACTTTTATGAAAGGCAAGAGTGCGACATCCTCGTCAAGGAACCTTCGCAGCATTCTTGACTTCAATGACATCTTTAAGTCGTCCAACGCGAGGCCAAAAAGGACTTCTACGAAAGACGTCTTTATGTGACATGTGTCCAATCGAGAAGACGAGATATTCGGTATTTTCATAAATGATTGCACACTAGAATATGAACTAATTTCATCTATTAAACCAGAGTTTAGGTCATACTTTAGACCCCCATCTGAACTCTTATCCTCCCCCATTTTCCTAGCTATTTCAAGGATAACATAAATTGCATTTTCAACTAGTTATTTTCCTTAGAAGAAATTGTGATGTTAAACTTTTGAGAAGACCCATGTAAACCTAATGTATATAAAAATATTATTGATTAAGAATGACAATGTTCAAATTTTATTAGGTAAAGTCAAAGATATCAATGTATCTCTTTTACGAGAAGGTACACATGCGCGATTCAAACTCAAATTATATCCAGAAGATTTTTTGAATTGGCAAAGAGACAAAAAGCCCTTTGAAGTAGGATTTATTTTAAACAAATTGTCAATTTAAATGTCTTTTTTATACAGGTAGTCTCAAAATTAGAACATAAACCTATTTATGAAATAAATATACATCCTAACAATAAAAGATGAATATGTAAAACCTACTCATGAAGAAATTTTGGCAATGTTAGAGCACTAAACAAAAATCGACTGAAATATGTTGTTTGCAAAAAAGGGGATGGTGGAAGAAACGCATTACATGGAGCAATTGGAAATCACTTACCAACCAGACATCTGCTGTCCAAGAGAACATCAGAGAGATTTGATGTTCTGCAACTATTGTTGGACAAACAAATGTGATCAGGTAGCCCCAGTTGAACTTGATAAACAACAACAAACTGCTAAGAAGTTCACCCTATTATCGTATTCAACCTCTACAAAATTGGTTTCCTTTACGTGATTTTTGTTCCTCTGTCCATTCTTAAGAAAGATAAGGGGGAGTCTGGCATAATTTATGTTGGCTTGTTTCGAGAGTGTGCATCCTCTAACTGTACATTTGGTACCTTGAATGGCTTGTTTCTGAATGGTGATTTGAGAGGATTTTTTCAGTGGCAAAAAGGCTTGAGGCAGGGGACCGATGGTTAAGAATACTTTTCTAGAATTCTTGTTAGATTAGTTGGTGGGAAGAAAGTTAAAGTAAAAAGCTCATTTGCATTGTTGCGCCCTAAAGTAAAAAGCTCACTAACGTTGTTCTTACGAATGAAATCCAGGCATCCAGTAATAGCAGTGTTTCTACTTTGAACGAAAGCATGTCTATCTTTCAATAATCAGAATGTCATTAAATTAACCTCGTCCCAACCTGGTGGACCGAAGATGATCCGACTCTATCTCTCTCCCTCCAAAAAATCACCCTCGAAGTTCATAGAAATTGCGTGGGAGTCATAATGTTTTAAGACTATGTAGCAAAGCTTAAAGATGAAACCTGTCTCTCTCTTGTCCCTTCCATGCGGATGCCTTGTCTATCTCTATCTCTATCTCTTCCATTTTTTTTTTTTGGAGTCATATCTCTTCCATATCTTTTCATGCGAGACACCCTGCAAGTGTCAAAATCCATGCTAGGATACGACTCAACTTTTCCTCTTTTCTCTTGATAATGTTTGTCCCTATCTCTTCACATATCTTTTCATGCGAGACACCTGGCAAGTGTCCAAATCCATGTCAGGATACGACCCAATTTTCCTCTTGATGATGTAAGCAATGACGCGACAGAACCTGGGAGACGAAGTAAGAATGTCACATCCTTGTGGGGGGGCAGCATCCTTGACTTCAAGGACATCTTTAAGTCGCCCAATTCGAGGCCAAAAGGGATTGCTCAAAAGACGTCTTTGCATGACGAGAAGATAAGGTCCCAATAATTTCCATAAATAAATGCATTTGTTCAAACATGGCTTTGTCTCACAATGCACGTGAAAAACGTTCCATCTTTATTTTTTATTAATTTTTTTTACTTGTGATAAATTTACCCCAAACTATTTGTTTGACCACCAAAAAACCCAAACTGATATATCTTTGACAAATTTACCTCAAACTGGTACACTTGTGACAAATTTACTCTCTGTTAGTTTTCGTTAAATTTTATTATCAAATTATTAAGTTAAATGACACGTGACAGTTGATCGGTATACCAATTTAGGATTTTACGCTCCGTTTGTCACCATTTACAATTTTTGTGATTTTTGTGTGGTATTAATCCAATTTAGCATATGGTATATTTGTCACGAATTTACTATTTTGAGGTTTTTTGGAGTCAAATAAATTAGTTTGGGGTAAATTTGTCATAGATGTACCAGTTTATGGTTTTTTTTATAGTCAATCGGGGTAAATTTGTTACAGGTATACCGATTTAGGGTTTTTCATGGTAAAAAGAATAGTTTGGGGTAAATTTGTCACAAGTGTACAAGTTTGTGGTTTTTCAGGGTATTAACCCTTTTTTAATTATGAGCTAATTTCATTACTTAACTTTCCCATCTAAATTTTTACCCTCCCCATTTTCCTTGATATTTGAAAGATAACATAGATTCCATGTTTAGTTGTTGGACTGTGGTTGGCGAGAGCGAGCCTCACCATTGGCCGACAAGGCTAACCTTGCATGGCCCTTATCTTTGGGTGGTGGCAACTGGCCGATGGAAGAAGGAAGAAGGAAGAAAGAGGAAAAACAAAAAAGAAAAAAATTAATTAAAAAATTATAAATATTAGCCTTAGCTGAACGGTTGGCATTGCTAGTGTCTATGTCAATACGGATTGCCCAAAATTGATTGGATTGACTAAATTGACAAAAATACAAAATATTTAAAATTGAATTGATAAAAAAATTATAATTGAATTGGTAAAGTTATAATAGATTTAAGGCTTGCTTGATAATTTTTTCCCACGGCCTTTGCTACAGTCAAAAGGCCTTGAGCACTGTAATTTTGCCGTACTGGTTCGACGCAATGACAACTTCATAATCGAATTGCAGACAACACGCATTGATCGTACGGCCAGTATCAAAACACTAGAATCGGATGGCGTTAAGATTAAACAAAGGAAAAGAGACAATAAAGGAGTGGACCTCTGTCCAAATCTAATAGGAGAAGTAAATAAACAATTAACAGTTAATGATTACCGCATATTTGTGATGAGAAGTTATAATCGAAGATATTTCTTGCCTGAAAACGAGTTCGGTGGATCAAATGCATCACAATGGTTTGATTTTGTGAGATCCATTCGCATAACGATTGTGAATTTTTGTGATTCACCAAATATAAAGGATCTGATTTCAGATGATAAATTTCTTATTACATGATCTATAAATTACATGGATGAAGACTACTTGAACTATTAATTATGTGGGTTCTATTGAAAAACCTATGTAATTAACTGTTTCATTTATTTTCGTAAGGTTATGGTCACCAGAAACGCAATGGTTTCACTTAGTTATTAAAGTCCAATTGAGGATAATTGATGGCTAATTAAATCGTTACATATGTCTTTGAGTCAAAAGTAAATGGACTCAAGGACTCTGTAAAATTTGAAATACTTAATGACACAAAAATATTATATTGGAGACAACAAGGAATTTGCATGAAATTTTATTGAACTACAGCAGACGGCTTACATTGGAGCTACAAAGATAGTTATTAAATCATTAGCACCGCTTAAAAACATTCCTCCTAGAGTAGTTGTTAATACAAGTAAGAAAAACTCTGTGATAGCCATTCTTGTACGATGTCTATCAGCCTTGCTTAAAGAACCAAATATAAAACCTCATTCATTCTTTTGCCAATGGGAAAAGAAAAACATCAACATGTCAAGAGAGAGCAGCGCATGTTTAAAGAAACCTTAACTTTGCCCAAACTAGCCGTTGGCAATAATGTTAAGTGTTCACATAAAGCATTAAATTTTTTGCTCCTCTCAAGTAAGAGTTTGCACGCGACATGAGATTGACTAAAGATATGAATATTGGATAAGATTTTACCTAAGTTTGAATTTGAATTTCGAATTGTATTAGGTGTTCTAATTTGTGCGCTCATCCTGATTTATAAAAGCTTTCCAGTCGTGTTTTGTAAGCTTTTTAATTTCTCTACACATTTCAATCATCTTCATTAGCAATTTAGGTTCAAGTTTGGTCATAGCGCAAACATAGCCTCCAAGAATGTAAGCTGTATGTTATAATTTAATAAACTTTCTTGCAAATTCCTAATTGTTTCCAATCTACTATTTGCGCATAAATTAGCAATTCGAATTTTGTTAAGTTTTTTAGGTTTCCAGGCATATTAAATTCATTTACTTTTTATTCGATGTCATATTTAATGATTTAACTGGCCACCAATAGTGCTCCATTGGGCTTTATTTACTAATCAATTCATTGAGTTTTTGGCAATCAGGACGTGGCAAAAATATACGCACGACTCTTTTTTTATGTGACCACGAAGGGGGAATACGATGTCTCACCGGATTACTAGTAATGTGGCTGGTAATTAGGATTCCGAAGCCAATGACTCCAATAATCAAGAGTTGAGTCCTAACCCATCAAGAGCCCCTAAGGCTAGGCATGATCCTAGGGATCGAACACCACCGTCACGCAGGCATGAAAAAATCTGACGCAGAGAAGTATTTTTACGTGGGTCAATTCGAAGTTATTTTCTGATCTCTTGGATCTTCCTTTTTATACATCGACTTGTGGATATATATAATATATCCAAATTTATGACCTTAAAAATTTTATGGAAATTCCTTTAATTTACAATAGTGTAAATTTGGAAAATTTAATAAAAAAGATATAAGTGTAATTTCACATAATTATCCTTTTTGTTTCCTTCCACCATCTCCCTCTTTGCAAACAACATATTTTAATGGTTTTTTTTTTTTTTATTCTGTGTACTGGCGGTGTAAAATTTTCTTTAAAAAAATAAGTTTAATAGTACGAACATATATAATTTTTGTTTTTAGCATGTAGATTTATCCCATAAACAGGTTAATGTTTTTATTTTAAGACTCTGTAAAAAAGAGTTTTATACTGATAATTTGTGTAGTATACAAGCTATTTCAACAGGCTTCTCTTCTGTGCATTAGTGATGTAAACAAGCAAGTTTTATATAAAAGCTTTTCCAATTGTGTTTTGTCAGCTTTTTACTTTCTCTACGGACTCCAATAATCTCCGCTAGCGGTTTATGTTCAACTTCAATCATCGAGCAAACATGCTCAGCAAGATTGTGGAACCAGGCTATCTACCGCTTTTGAGCCTGTTTGCATAGGCTCGTGCACAGATTTACGTTCAATAATCCTAGGGGCTTTCACTTCGACACGCCTTCCTTCATGATCGCTTAGAGCCCCTCTTTCATTAATAGGTACTCCCAAGGCATCGACGACATTGGCCTAAGATAGCCTTTGGGATGATTTTGAAATCTTTTCTATTAGGGAATCCTGTATTATTATGCATGAACATAATAAATTCAGTTGTTATAGTCGGACTCTATTATGGATGAATTAGTAACCGCATCCAATCTCCAAAAAAATTTCAATTGTTTTGAACCTTCTATTTTTGGAATGGAATATTTATGGAATCCCCATGAATAGGATCAAACCTTATTCCATGGTATGTACATGAGATTCCTCTTTCTTATTCTTAAGCAAGCCCTCGTTACATGATTTCTTATTCAATAGATGGATATAGGGTTTATGGGGCAATCACTTAGAAGTACGTTTTGTGCAACAACCCTTCCTATTTGATAGAAAAGAATCCAATGATCTTGAACCGATCTTACCTGAGATTGCAAATCCTAAGTTTGTTTATGAAAAGCAAATCTAATTGTATTAGTGTCTAGAATTGCCACTGTTGAAACACAAAAGAATTGAAATCTTATATCAAAACACTATATATGGATGGTATGAATTGCATATATAATAATTTTTTGACAACGAATAAGCAGAGCTATTACTCATTACATCAAAAAATTTCCATTAATGTGTAAATCCACTAAATAGAACCCATCCTTGATTTGAGATATTAATAAGGTGGATACCTAGTATATTCAATACTAGGCTTATGATGAGTATAAGGACCTCCAAAAATTCTCTTTTCTCCTTATGAACTTTAAGAAGTTGATATGATAGGGCATCTAAGGGTGTGAATGATAATCATTTTGGCCATAATTGATTTATGGAATAGATATAGATTTTTCTATTTTTATTCTTGAATGAGTTTTTAACAAAAATACGCATTTGATGATACAAATTTATATTCTCAAAATAGAAATTCGTTTGATAATAACACAAAATTTCTCTTTCTCGGGTGACAATAAGTAGCCGGCGACAATAGATGACGGCTGGCGGCCATTAGTGGCTATTAGCAGCAGCGGCAGCGCGCGGGCGGCGGTTGGTGGGGGTTAATGGCGACTGTCAGTGACCAGCAGTGGCAAGTGGTTGACAGGTGGGCAGCTAGCTAGTAGTGAAGATTAGTGATGATAAGAGTTTTTATTTCTCATTTATGTTCTAGAAACAGAGAAATAGAAAATCTTTACTTCTTATTTCTATGTAAACCTATTTCTAAACTAAAAATTTGTTGCAAAAATAGAAAAATAAAATTGTGTTGCCAAACGGATTTCTATTCCAGAAATAAGTCTAGAATAGAAAAATGATTTTGAAATAAAAATAAAATGGTTATCATGCGTGTCCTAAAGTTCATTTTATAACAATGAGACGAGATGTTCTTTTTCTCTCGAGTCATGCCGTATCATGACAGCATCTCATGTATGTTGGATGGATTCCCCATGGACTTCCAAGAGTCCTCGGAGATAAAGAGTAGAATAACCCTAAATTATCGGTGGTGAATAGATCGACTTATGAACTCGGCATCCACCATTCATACGTGGATTTGTATTGGAAAAATACTAACGTATTTACTTGGTGGGCCAATTCGGGGCAATTATATATCTTTATCTTCTTAAAGAATCGAAGCAATCAAGATGCTTAGTTTGATGTATGATATCATATCAATACGTCACGTGAAGTAGGAGTTCTTTCGTTTGATGTGGCCGAGACTTCCTTTGAGATTGATCTATTAATTTCAATTTGCTAGACAGAATTGACTCCAATGTATGGACTCGGTAGGTATTAAGATGAGAACAACTCGTGGATGGGAATCCAACGATTGCAATGCAATGCCACGGCTTTGACGCTGAGCATCCATGATTGCTTCGAAGAAAATTTGACGCCCCCATTTTACAGAATGAAAGTCTGACGAAATAAGATTCACATTACATACTTTGTCAAGGTAATTTTTTTTTACATAAGCAGTCTCAAAATGGAAAAACCTATTATTGATTAAATTTACTCTGTACTTGCTAAAAATGAATCATTCTATAAAACCACCGAATAAAAGCCAATGAAATGCGTCGTTTGCAAAGCAGGGGATGGGGAAGAAAAGAAAGAACATTATTATGTCAAATTACACTTGTGACCCCTAGAAACTAATTGATAAAAAAAAAAAAAATCTGATTGAGGATCCAATTGATTAAAAAAATGATCACGGAGGAAAGATAGCTGGTAAAAGTTCTGCACCTATGGTTTCTTTATCCCGATTGCAATATCTTATATGTCCATTGTAATGATGATGCTTAATATATGAGTTAATTAATAGTTCCTTTAATCTTTTGGAATATCCTCAATCTACACCACGTAAGGTTAACTTCTGTCAAGAGGAGAATAAGAGTTGACAAAGAGTCAATTGCCACATACCAATGATCTTCTAAATCTCCTTTTCTGTCTTTCCTCTTGCGTGACATGTATACAATTCGAGAAGAGTCTTCAACAATTTCATACATGATTTCAAACTTTCAAACGTGCTCATGTCTCACGGTGCAGCTGAAGAACGTTTCCGCTTTGTTTTTACTAATTCCATTGATATTCAGAAACATGCAGAAACAAAAATCAATTATGTGTCATTATCTAAAACATGCTTGTGCAAATCGGCCTTTTACATGATAAAAATCAGTCAAAATAGGATCCACGTTACTTATGTTGTAAATGTAAAAGTCTTTTATACAAAGCAGTCTCAAAATGGAAAAACCTATATATGGATTAAACTTCCTTGCTAAAAATGAAAATCGTATGGTCATTCTATAAAACCTGCTTATATAAAGAAAATAAAGTCCATTGAAATATGCTGTTTGCAAAGCAGGGGATCATGGAAGAAGAGAAAAAAAAAATGATTATTCGAAATTGCACTTGTATCTTCTTTAAGTAAATTTTCCAAATTTACACTTTTGTAATCAAAATGAATTCCCATGAAATTTCTGGTGTCATAAATTTTGGAAAAGAAGTCGTCATTCAGTAAAAAGAGAATGGTACATCATCTGCGGCTGGCTTATATGTATAAACAGAGAAAATCCATGACAACACAAGTTGACTTAAACTTCACTATAAGCTGTGAAAGCACAATCCAAGATCTCCGTAACTAGAATCAAGAACACATATATAATCAAGTAAAGAGATTTGTTCCATCATTCTTGATAATCCAAACTCAAGAGCTTCTCCTCTATTATCCTATGTATCACTAGCTCAATTAAATTGTCCCTCACCTTTAGCGTTTAGTAAATGCTCCTTATGTGAGGATAATTTGTGTTCGGGTTAGAGGAAGGACTTGAGCACTATTTATAATATTTTTAGCTAAGCTCTCTCATCACGTGCCATGCTCAATTTAGTTCACATTAGCCATTCTCATAGTAGACTAATTAAGAAACCTTCTATCTCACATTATAAGATAACTTCCATCAAATAGTAAATTATAATATCAATTAATATAACCAACATCATAAAACTTTTACATTCACGTCTTTATCCACGTGAAAGGTATGCTTCCCTGCTTTAAATTTGAAATGAGGCAAGAGTGTCCTGTCCTTCGTTTGAGGAGCTTCAGCAACATTCTCCGCTCCAATGACATCTCCAGTCAAGAAAATATTTAGTATATTTAATGTGCCATGTAGGATATATAACAAACCATCTAGAGATCAACACGTGGCAATAATGGCCCCGGTTTCCGATCTTTTCTCTCCTTCGTTGCCCCCTGTCTTCCTATCTTCTTTCACGGTTCCTCTGTTCCTCTCTCTGCTCTTTTACTTTCTCGCCCTGAATATTTTCTCCCTGCCGTTACCCTCTCCCTCTCACCCACTTTTCACCATTTTTTTCTTGTGGTACACATACTAGAAGCACAGCATCAACCCACAATGCAGAAGCAGAGCTTCATTTTTGTCTCTCCTGTTATTTTTTAGGCCACAATCTCTGCAATGTGGCCGTGAGCAATTGCTCCAGATTTGGCCGAACATCCAAATCGAGTCGCCCTTTCCGGCGTTGCTCGATGCCGTCAACAGCCATGGACATGGATGAGCATCGTCCATGGTTGGCTGTGAGCGTTGTCCATGGCTGACATTTATGGTGATCAATTGTTGGTATTCGGTTTGATAAACAAGAATATGTGCATAGGTAAATTAGACTCAAAAGTCTTACTGTAGTGGAAGTAAAAACGCCCATACACGCATTTCCATTGGATTGTTTGTGCACTTTCAATAAAAGCACTTGGAAGTGATAAGGTGCTAATTACATTACCCTTGTACCGTGCTTCAAAATTTTTAGTTCTAACCTTCTTTAGATTCTGACTATGAATGTCTAATGTCCTTGTAGCGTTAGTTGTGACATTTTTCAGATTTTGACTGCAAACGTTTGGTCACCTAGAAACACCAACTCTGACGTTCTTGAAATTTTGACCATGAACGTCTTATGTCTTTAGGTAATATTGGTTCTCACGTTCTTTAGATCCAGACCACAAACATTTGATCTCCTTGTATCGCAGGTTTTGATGTTCTTCAAATCCAGCCCTATAATGTCGATCCTCTAGTTCAAACACACCACCAATCTTAAGTTGAACAATAGAAAGAAATTGAGAGATCTCACCACTACAATTGTGCTAGCAATTGTTTTCGTGTGTGAATGACTTAGTTGATTATTATCAATACTCTCAATTGTCGATTGTCGATCATTTTGTGATATGCTCTCTCAAATGTCTTTTTATAACTAGTATCAAATCACATATAAATCAACTGATTAACTATAAAACTGTTTTAGAGAATTAATTTGACTGTGACGTTTGATGAACATAACTTCTAAGACCATTTCAAACACAAATTCGGGCATTGATTTTGTAACCGTTATAGAGCATTATTCTAGGCATTAATTTGTAACCGTTACAAGACTTTATTCCGGGCATTAACTTTATAACCATTACTAATATTTAATTTTACCATTACATCTAAAACCATTGTAGAACATTAATTGGTCATTTGAGTCTAAAACCGTTTCAGATCATTAAACTATCCATTGATTCTAAAACCATTTCAAATCATTAAAGTGACTAAGTTTGAAACCATTTCAGAAAATTAATGTGAATGTTAAATCCGAAACCATTTTAGATCTTTAATTTAGCCGTCTGAAATCGTTTCAAATCATTAATTTGGTTATTGAATTTGAACTCACTTCGAATCATTAATGATGCCATTGATTCTGAACTCACTTCAAATCATTAATGTGGCTATTAATTCTGAACTCACTTTGGATTATTGATTTGGTCATTGAATTTGAACCTACTTCATATCTTTGATTCGGCCATAAAGTTTGAAACATACTTCAAATCTTTGTAAAGTCTGAAGCTTTTTTTCATATCTTAGTCTAAAGCTCTTTTCAGATCTTTTATTTTTAGCTCGACTCAATCTAATATCTCAACTGAAAACACATTTGCAATATTGTGTCTCTTGTTCAAACATCATTCTAATTAGTTATGGTGTGTGACATTGCTAGGTTTACCATTGAGTCGGCAGTAAGACTTGTACTAACACATTAGCACAACCAAGAGAACTAATTGTTTAGATCAATCTTTTGTTCCTATAAACCATTAGTGTTTAGATCAATCTTTTGTTCCTATAAACCATTAGTGACATCTAGCAATATGTCATATCTATCCAAACAGTGTGAATGTTTCAAAAACATAATGAACCTATCAGTTTTGGTGATTATGTAATTTGATCATTTTCTCTCATCATATCCCAATCGAACAAAGACCATGAAATTCTGGGTCAAGCCATCAATTCGATCATATGCCCAAATCTAATTGACATGTACCCCGGCCGATGATTTCAATACAAAATCATGATTAGATTGTATATGACATCAAATCTTATATATTTATATATAACAAGAAGACAAATTCCATATTACGCACGCATGTGCCTTCGTATGTGAACAAACTATAATCATCAAGTACATAGATGGTTCGACAAAGCGTCAATATGCATACTTATGAACCACAACCATCCAACATTAAAATCAATATCGTGCATTAGGTCTAAGGATCTTACACCAGACCAAAGCATGAATGATTAGTCAGTGACCTTGCTAAAAACTTCCATGTTGCTAATCATTCTATTAATGTTACGTTTAGTAAACTTATCCGAGATAAGCATAGGTGTTCTAGTTTAGATATCACAATACCCAAGAAGGGTGAACTATTGCACATATATTTTATTAAGTTAACTTATATTACAACTCAATACAATATCTTATACAGCACATAAAACACATAAGATTTGGGAAGGGTTAACGCAACCTATCTCTCATACTATTCTTGCCCAAAAGATTGCATGTATAAATGACAAACCATCCACTCAAAAGTTGATGGTCTCAAGCATCACCTTGTCCCTTCCACTATCATGTACAAAGGGACCATCCCACACATTGAAAAATAAGGAGTGAGCCAAAGCTCAGTAAATAAATCCCTAGGTCTATAGTAAGAGATCATCTTAATACTTAACCTTGTACAAGTCAAACAATCAAACGACATGAGCTCAAGACAGGATGATCATGCATATATGAGTTCTCTTTTCTTTCTATCATGACATGCCAATAAGATCCATCAAACAAAATTATAGGTTCATTCACTCAAAGGCAAATGGATGGCATATAATATGATGCACCAATATCACCTAGTGACTCACTACTATGCACATACTTAAGCATAGGCAAGTTCATCCTTGTCATACATTTCACCACCATATGTTCCATACTATTCATGAAGCTTATCTATGTATATAGGCAAGTTTGTACTTGTCATGAATCTCACCCATACTCACAGGTGAATTCATACTGGTCATGAAGATCATTAATATTCAAATGAATGAGTTCATACAGGTCATGAAGCTCATCAACACTTACATAAGTGACTTTGGGTCCGTTTGGTTTGGCTTTGGGGAAATGCCCTTGGGAGAATGCAAATACCTTTGAGGTAAAGGGGTTTTCTAAAATGCTAGACTGTTTGGTAAACTATAACTGAAAAGTGCTTTAGGGAAATGCAAGACTGTTTGGTTAACATATATTTGAAAAACCCTTTAGTGTGACCAAATTAAGTTTTTTTAGTTTTAGTATTTTTAAAATTGCAAAAAAGAAACAATGACTATATAACCTTTTACATATTCATGTTGGGAGTAATGTAAAATATATATATATATATATATATATTAGTAAATTTATTTTAAAATTATATTAAAAGAATTTGATTATAGATTAGATGCAAAGCTCAACTTTTGGCCTAGGGTTCTTTTAGGTTTGTTTTCAACTTTGAATAATTTTTTTTTAAAATTATAGTAGTGTTAATCATCTTCGTTAATTAATGATCATTCTAGTGTATTGATAGAAAGTTGGGCTATTGATTGTCAAAAGATAAAAATGACCACAAAAAAAAAAAAAAAAAAAAAAAGTTGAACCCAACATTTGTAAAGGGTTTTTATTATCTTTTTAAAAAATAAAAATAAAATTCGATGAAACTTCATCGCCGATCAACGGCGGTTGGGGTGTGGGGAAAATGATCAGTTTTTTTTTTTTTTTTTTTTTTTTTCTAAAAAGAAGTCAACAGATGAATAGTAGATGTGGACTTGTATTTCCGAAATGCTGAAAGCCCAAAGCAGGTTCCCACCTACTTTGAGCTTTTAGCATTTCAAATGCCAGCATTTAGCCAAGGACACCTCCAAATGCTGAACCAAACACTTAAATTTTTCCCAGGGGCTTTCGGAGCTGAAAGCCCCTCGAGAATACTGAACCAAATGGGGCCTTTATCCTGGTCATGAAGCTCATTAATATCCAATGAGTTCATATAGATTATGAAGCTCACCAATACTTATACAGGTGACTTCGCACTAGTCATGAAGCTCATACATAGATGAGTTCATACTTGTCATGCATTTCAACATGTATGCCTTCATTTTTAATAAATCAATGCATGTATAACCTAATTCTTATTTGGTCTCATGTCCATCAACAATTGACATCAATTTCATAGCACATTTTCATATATATCCTTACCTCATTCTTTCATTGATTGCATTCGTCGTTACTGATAACCATACACTTCTCACTTGTCACTTATACAAATACATTCAATACTTAACATATAGCATGCTTAATAATCAATCTGAGCATCAAATAATGATTATGAATGAAAATTCTGAACATAGAGGAATGGTTTTTGAACTAGAAAGTCTGAAGTATAAGAAAGTAATCATGAATGGAAAATCTGAAGTATAAGGAAGTGATTCAGAACATAAAGTTTGAAACACATACATAAGCGATTATGAATCGGAAAGTCTACAACATAAGGAGGTAACTTAGAAAGAAGGTATGAAACACAAAGAAGTGATTCTGAATTGAAAAGTCTAAAACATAAGGAAGTGATTCAAAACAGAAAGTTTGAAACACATAGAAATGACTCTGAAAAGGAAAGTTTTATCATAAGGGAAATGGTTTTGATTAGGAAAGTCGGACTTAAAGAAATGGTTCTGATAGTGAATTAGACTAAAAGATGAAGTCATATGTTGAAAGCAAGGATAGTACACTAGAAGCGCAAAAGTTGTGAACCGTGCTCACTTTGGTGTCAAAAGTTTCCATCAGATTACTTAAGTGCAAAATTGAAGAAAAAACGATTACTTTGATACCATCGGTGAGAGATTTCAGCCAAATTAGGGTTCTTTGTCTAATCCTCACCCAACGCCGACTACCATCGCTCAACCATCGTCATTTGCCCACCATCGCTTGGCCACTATCGCTTGACCACCATTGTAGTTGCTTGACTAGGTGAGCGAGGAGAGGCTAAGGTCGTTGCTCAGGCAAGAAGTGGTGGGAAGAATAGGAGGTGAGGGCTAAGGAGGAGGATGAAGAAGGGGGATTGAAGGTGCCACTGCTGGTGTCGCTGTTGGTGCCATTGTTGATGCCACTGCTAGTGATGTTCTTCGGGGAAGAAGACGAGGAGGAAGCCCATGCCTTCTCTCTCTCTCTCTCTTGACTAGGTGATGTTCTTGCTCGGGCAAGAAGTGGTGGGAAGAAGATGAGGGCGAAAGAGGAGGATGAAGATGCCTTCTCTCCATTGTTGATGCTCTCTGCCTCTCTCTCTCTCTCTCTCTCTCTCTCTCTCTCTCTCTCTCTCTCTCAATTTGGGGATTTAGGGTTCTTACTTGGGGGAAAGACGCCAAACGGCGTCATTTTGTTGTTTGGATGCTAACTATACTCTTCGACGAGCCACGTTAGCTTCAAAAATGAATGAAAAAAAGTGCCACATCAGATTTTCGACCAATTAGATTGGCATTGGCACTGAATTGATCGTTTTTCAAATTCGTTGGCACTTAAGTGATCCAAAATAAACTTTTGGCACCAAAGTGAGCACCGTACACAACTTTTGGCATTTCTAATGTACTTACCCTCATTGAAAGCAAATCAGACTAAATGAGCACATCAAACTTTGAAAGTAAAATCAGAATTAGAGAGCACATAAGACTTAGAAGCGAATCAGACTTTGAAAACATGTTAGAAAGTATCAGACTTAAAGAATGTATCATATCAAAAGGACACGGATTCAGATGGCCTATCAGACTCAAAAGCAAATCAGACTAAGAGAAAATCAGACTTAGAAAGCATAAGGTTTATAAGCAAATTAGATTTTAACTAATTAAACTCCAAAGAACGAACAAATAGATTTTGACCAAGTAAACTCTTATAGAACAAATGAACATATTCTGACCAAATAAATTCTAATAGAACGATTGAGTAGATTCTGACTAAATAAACTCTGATAGAACAAATGAACATATTTTGATAAAGTAAACTCTAATAGAATGAATGAATAGATTTTGACCAAATAAATTATGGTAGAGTGATTAAACAAATTCTGACCAAGTAAACTTTGATAGAATAAATGAACAGATTCTGACAAAGTAAACTTTGATAGAACGAATGAACATATTGTGACCAAGTAAATTTTGATAGAATGATTGAACAGATTCTAACCAAATGAACTTAAGAACAAATTTTTTGACAAAGTAAACTCTCATAGAACAAATGAACAGATTTTGATCACTCCACAAATGAACAGATTCTGATTAAGATTTCCAAACTCCACTTTAAGAAAATTGACCACACGCCTTCTAAACATACACAAGATGAATAAGGCACATCCAACAGTCACCACGTTAATACACATCAAAATTACACATCTTAACCAACCAATCAAATCCAAAGTGCTACATGTTACCACCTCCCTCGGAATTACTAGGCATGTAAACATCAATACAAATCATATTGACACACCATTATTGAATAAAGTCATACAACAACCAACCAAGTCAAGAGTACTAAGTGGATCAACCCAACTTAGCACCTAGGGTTTTCACTTACCTCGAAAGCATCTTCGATTTTTAGAATCTAAGTCACTTTCAAACAAAATAAACACAACCGAAAATAATAAAGCTTGATTTTCATAAACAATAGAATTCTTTGGTTAAAAGTATTGGAAGTTTATGATTTACCTTGTTTGAACTAGAACCTGGAAAAAGATCTTGGCATTTTAAGAGTGGGACCATTGTTTGTCTTTTTTGAAAGTGAAAGATTGGAGAGGAAGAAGAGGGAGTTGATGATCGATAGTCTTTGAGGATTCCTTTTGCATGGCATAAGAATTTGTAGGAGAAAGAAAGGGAGTAACTAAGGTTAAAGTCATAATCTCCTTGGGTTAAGTTGTCAAGTATTCCAATAAATAAACTTCAATTGTCCCATATGAATCTAGCCAAAAAACAAGTGGTCCAATGAAATGTTGACATGAGAAGATATTTTGGGAGGGGTGAGATTAGACTTCTTCTTATTCAGCCAAATAAGGGCATGAGTCATTGATGTATTACTGAGCATAGGTTAAGATTGATGATCTCATACATGATGTCATGGTGGTTAAATGGAATGAATCAAATTGACGCATGTGCTTAAAAATCTTGATAGAAAAATGGAAAGTGGCAAGTAGGTGGAGAAATAATAGTGATTTAGGAAATCGAATTTTCATTCAAAACATTTGATTCGTTCAAAACATCTGATAAACTGAAAATATTTTTGTTATAAACAACTAATTTTAAACGTTCGAAAGTCTAAAAAATTCTCTTTTTGAACATTTGATTTTTGAAAATTCATAAATCTAAAAACATTTTAGTTTGGAACATTTGATGTGGAACTCTCATAAATTCGAAGACATTTTCTCTCGGAATACCTAATGTTGAATACTCGTAAATCTGAAAACATCTGAATGCACTAAAATAATATATGAAAGATATATAAATTAGGAAAATCCCAAGATAATAAATTTAATACTCGAATATCTTCAAACATAAAGTTATGAACATACTGGCCTAATACTACCAACGTTTTGGCAGCAAATTCAACATTGTCGCTTCACACAACCAACTCACACATCCAAATCTATCAACTTTATTCTAATGCCTTTGACTCCGGGTGATCTAGTCGAGGAAATTATCCTAAATAATAATATTGGCTATAGGGGAAAATCTGGATGTCACACATTGTATTATGCATTTCCTTCTCACAAACCACTAGCATACCATGTAACTCGGTAAGAGTTTTCTTCATCTTGTGCATGTGGAAGTTTTGGACAAATCTAGAGAAGAAGTTGGACAAAGATTGGAATATTAGATCCATGGCTAATTCATTATTCGTAAAAAGATTTAACCTAGCTAACTCCTCAATGTGCCAAATCATCTTCTAAACATGATTATTCACTGATGATCCCTCATCCACTCTTATATGGTACAATCCATTAGATATCTCATATCTAGTGATTTGATCATTCTCATCAAAAAAATCTTTCAGATGCACGATGATTGAGTAAGCATTTTCTGTGTTCTCATACTTCTTCTGAAACTCATTATTCATCGAAACAAGCATATTTGACATAACTTTTAGGTCATCTTCATGCCACTTTCCATAAGTTTCTCATTCTTCTTGGGTACCACCTGGAAAGCCTCTTGGCAAGTTCTAATCAAGCACAATTTTCTCGGAATTGAAAACAATTCTCAAATTCCTTACCCAATCAATATAGTTGGGTCCTGTTAGACAATTTTTTTTTTTTATCAATAATAGAGGCAAGTGGGTTTGTCATAACCATTTTCAAAGTTTTAAAATTATCTATGTAGAAAAATAAATTGTTAGCCATTGACTTTCAACAAATATTTCATTTTGGCCTTTGAATGAAATATTATACCACTATTCTTTTTGGATTTCATACTCTTTAGGGTGGGAACTAGTAATCTTCATTGGGAAAAGATCACTAGTGGGGCTTGAAGTCTCACCAGTTTATAATCCACCTCACTTAATAGTTATTGGTGTCCTATGAACTTAGTGAGTGGATCACATGCGAGTCTTAATCATACTTCAACCTATAGATCATGAAAGCCTCACCTTATGGTTTTTGGCTTCATGATCATAGCAAAGTCCATCCCATCATTTCATGCAAGTATTTATAACACAAATGATTTATCACCTAACATTGGAAATCATTCAGCCTAAAACCTTGCACCATTAGATGTTTAATAGAGTGGTCCTATATTCTTGAATAGCAATTGACCCTAATGAATCCATAATCGGGCAATCAACCATTTGAACATAGGAAAAAACCACAACGATGGTAGGCCACGAGCTCAAAAACCCATTAAAACTTAACATCACAAATAAGGAGATTTTCTTTGTTATCAACTATCTCAATTTACATATTAACTGATTAATATGCAAAATCGAGATAAGTGTTTCATAAGTCATAAAACTTGTCAGGAAAATGCATTTGAGTCTTAAAACTTGCAAAAAGTACAAATAAGTTCTAAAACTTGTTAAAATGTTTCATTTGAGTCCTAAAATCGACGACGTTAGCCTTTTCCATTAAAAATGCTGATGTGGCATTTTAAATTATTTTTTTTATTTTCCATGTGGATTTTTTAATTTATTTTTATTCATTTTTATAAAAAAATTAGATTTAAAAACTAAACAATTAGATTTATTCATTTTATTTTAACAAAAAACTAAAAAGAAAGTTAAAAAATTTATTTTAAAAAAAAAAAATTAGTGGCTCCTCTCTCCCACCGCCGTTGCCGCCCCTTGCCGAAAGGGGCCGGCGATGGTTGCTAGCCCCGGTGGGCCTCGTCGGCCCCAAACGAGGGCTGGTGACTGTCACCCGCCCTGGGCGAGGCCTCGTCGGCCCTCACTCGGGGTCGGCAAGGCTCACCTAGGGCGACGGTCGTCGACCCCTCGTCGTGAGGGCTAGCGACGACTCACCCGGGCGGGCAACAGCTGCCGGTCCCCTGTGAGGGCCAACGAGCCCAAATCTGGGCACCCTCACTTGAGCTTGAGCAAGGGTACCCAGATCTAGGCTCGCGGCCCTAGGTGAGGCCTCGTGGCCCTCGCTCGGGGCCGATGAGGGTCGATGAGGCCTCGCCCGGGCCGATGACCGTCGCCCGCCTTGGGCGAGACCTCATCGCCCTTGCTCGAGGGTGGTGAGGCTCGTCGGCCCCGAGAGAGGCTAGCCACCCCCGCCTAGGGCTGGCGATTGTCACCCAGCCCCTCTCGGTGATGGGTAGCGGTGGTGGTGGAGGCGGGGGAAGAGGAGTCGTTGATTTTTTTTTTTTTGAAAATTTTAAAAATAAATTTTTTCTTTTTACTTTTTAGTTTTTGGTGAAAATAAGATAAAAATGAATAAATCTAATTTTTATTTTTAAATCTATTTTTTTTAAAAATGAATAAAAAATAATTAAAAAAAACCACGTGGAAAATAAAATAATAATTTAAAATTCCACGTTAGCATTTTTAATGAAAAGGCTAACGGCGTTGATTTTAGGACTCAAATGAAAATTTTGACAAGTTTTAAGACTTATTTGCACTTTTTGCAAATTTTAAGATTCAAATGTATTTTCGTGACAAGTTTTAGAACTTCTGGAGCACTTATCCCTTAAAAATCTAAAGGCCACTTTGAAAAAGTTCTCTTCACAAATCAAAATTGATAATTAGATCATACAAACAACATGAACCAATCAATAATTAAAAGTACAAAAATGTCTAAGGATTGACTTTGATACCACTGATGGTGTTTGTTTCGATAACAATAATACGTGCATATGTAAATTAGAATCAAATTATAATCACAGTGGAAGTAAAAAAGCCTATACACGTATTTCCATAGCATTGTTAGTGCATTTTTAATAAAAGCACCTAGAAGTGATAAAAGGGCTAATTGCATTACCCTTGTACCGTGCTCTAAAAATTTTGGTTGTAACCTTCTTCATATTTTGATCATAAAAGTTTGATGTCCTTGCAGCATTGGTTCTGACATTTTTCGGACTCTAACTTCGAATGTTTGACTTCTTGGTAACATTGACTCTAACATTCTTGGAATTCTGGCCACGAATGTTTTATGTCTTATGATAATACTAGATCTAATGTTCTTTAGAACTAGACCACGAATGTCTGATCTCCTCATAACATAGGTTTTGATACTCTTTAGATCTAACCCCACAAGTGTCGAGCCTTTAGTTCAGACACATCACCAATCTCATGTCGAATGGTAAAGAGAAATTGAGGGATCTCACCACTACAGTTGTGCCAGCAATTGTTCTCATGTATGAATGACTTAGTTGGTTATTATCAACCCTCTCAATTGTCGATTATTGATCATCTTGTGATATGCTCTCTCAACTATCCTTTTATAACTAGTCCCAAATCACATTAAATTGACTCATTAACTTTAAAGCCATTTCAGAGAACTAATTCGATCGTAACGTCTAATGGATGTAAGTTCTGAGATCATTTCAAACATTAATTCGGGCATTAATTATATAACCATTACAAAGCATTATTCCATGCATTAGTTTGTAACCATTGCAAGACTTTATTCTGGGCATTAACTTTGTAACTGTTACAAATATTTAATTTGACTGTTATGTTTGAAACCATTTTAGAACATTAATTTATCATTTGAATCTGAAGTCGTTTTAGATTATTAAATTGTCAAATTGATTCTGAAACCGTTTTAGATAATTAATGTGACAGTTAAGTCTGAAACCGCTTTAAATCATTAATATGGCCATTAAGTCTGAAACTATTTCTGAATATTAATGTGACCATTAAATCTAAAACCTTTCAGATCTTTAATTTAGCCATTAAGTCTAAAACCGTTGTAGATCATTAATTTAACTATTGATTTTAAACTTACTTCAGACTATTAATGATGCCATTGATTCTGAACTCACTTCAGATCATTAATGCGGTTATTAATTCTGAACTCATTCACTTCGGATTATTAATATGGTCATTGAATCTAAATGCGCTTCAAATCTTTGATTCGGCCATAAAGTTTGAAATCCGCTTAAGATCTTTGTAAAGTCTAAAGCCCCTTTCAGATTTCTTATTTTTAGTTCGACTCAATTTGATTGGCTCAATTGCAAACACATTTGCAATATTGTCTCTCTCTTTCAAATGTTATTCTAATTAATTATGATGTGTGACATCCCTAAGTTAATCATTGAGTTGGGAATAAGATTTATACTAACACATTAGCACAACCAAAAGAACTAATTGTCCATATCAATCTCTTGTTCCTACAAATCATGAATGATATCTAGTAATATATCATGGCTATCTAAACAATGTGAATGTTTCAAAAACATAATGAACTTGTAAACCTTGATGACCGTGAAATTTGATCCTTTGTCTCACCATGTCCCGATTGAACAAAGACCATGGAATTATTGGTCAAGCCACCAATTTGATCATATGTCCAAATCTAATTGACATGTATTCTACAAGACATGAATCATTCATTCTCGGTTACAACCCCAACCAAGGATTTCAATACAAAGTCATGATTAGATTGCATAGGACATCAATCTCGTATAGATGAAGACAGATTCCATATTGCACATGCATGTGCCTTCGTATGTGAACGAACTATAACCATCAAGCACAAAGACGACGAAGCGTCAATAGCACACTCATGAATCATAGCCATCCAACATAAATTTCAGTATTAAGCCTTAGGTTTAAGGATCTTACACCTAACCAAAGCATGAACAATTAGTCATTGACCCTGCTAAAAGCTTTCTAGTTGCTAATTGTTCTATGTATGTCATGTTCAATAAACTTGTCCAAGACAAGCACCTGTGTTCTAGCTTGAAAATCACAATACCCAATGGCTTGTGACTCATCATCCTCTTAGGTATCCTATACTGAATGGTGAAGCTTGAGAACATATCAGTCTCACCAGGATCATCAATATTCTCTCAATGCTCCATCAACCGGGAATAATTTAAAGATTCAACATAACTGTAAACTTATCACACATATTCTTAACACCTTAAAAATAGGTTCAGTCACAACTGATCTTATGAACTCATTCATATAAATAGAATGGTGAATGAATATTTCTTTACCATTAAATAATCCCCAACATTTACCTACTACATGGTTGCTTTAGGGCATTTAGCTAACATCAATAGCATGCTTGAATGACGCACACGATGGCCATGGATTAGCGTTGGCATGCGGATGAGCAGGTCATCCATGGCTGGCCGGTGATGCTGCAATCCACATGGCAATTTTTTTTCCGTCCTATATTGAAGCTTAACCAGGGGGGAGGAAAGCGAGGTCTACCAGATATATTGAGTGATGAATAATTTGGCGTGTGGGCCCGGATCAACACATATCCCACGTGGCATATTAAACGCACTTAATATTTTCTCTCTTCTGTCCTCATTTGGCTTGTATTATTGTGCTCTTTTTAGTTTTATGGGCCATTACTTTTATCTAGTTACATCTTACCTATCTGTAAAGCATTCTATAGATGCTCACTATTATTGGATCATGTAAAAGTTTGGAATAACCTCAATCCACACTACATAAGATTAATTTCTGCCAAAAGTAGAATAAGAGTTGACTAAGAGTCAATTGCCATATACCAATGATCTTCCAAATCTCGTCTCTCTTTGGTCTTGCGTGACATGTATACAATTCGAGAAGAGTTCTCGATATTTTCATAAATGATTTTATACTTTCAAACGTGCTCATGTCTCACGGTGCAGCTGAAAAATGATTCCTCTTTATTTTTACTAATTCCATTAATTATTTTTCTGTTAGATTTGAAATTTACTTCAAGTCTCTATCCACGTGAAAGTACTTCTCTGCTTTAGATTTCAAAAGAAGGGGACAAGTATAACAGGAGTGCCATAATTTTTGTACAGTGCATATTTGAGTGCTGTAACTTTTCTTTTTCATTCACTTAAGTACTAGTTGATTATTTGAGTCCCACTTTTAACAAATAGTCATATGAGGATTTTTTACAAATTAAAAAAAAATGATTTGTTATTATTTTTAAATTTTTAAATTTTTCTTTGATTTTTTTTTTTTTTTTTTTTTTTTTTTGTGCCAACTGCAATGGCCTTGCTCTCAGCTAGTAGGGCCACAAAGGTCCAAGTGAGGCCATAGTCGGTTGCAGGCAAGGGCCTTCGCGATGAGGCCACGATGGCCTCACCTAGGGCCATGGTGTCCTCGCTAGCCATAGGCGAGGACATGAAGTGATTGACTCTTCAAATTTGTGGAATTTTAGTTATCAATTTTTCAAATTTGTGGTAACGAGTAAAAAAAATTACAAAAATTGTACATGTTGATACCTACGGTGCCACGTAAGACGACCAACATCCATATCGGATTTTTGGCGAGGCAAATCGCTAATGGTATTTAAGTGATCAATTTTCAAATTTGTAACACTTAAGTAGCGAAAAGAGTCATGACACTCAAGTGAGCGTCTTTCAAAAGTTATGGCATTTCTACTATTCTTTGTTTTTGTTTTGGAAAGAAGCAAGAGTGTCACGTCCTTCTGGTGAGGAACTTTGGCAGCATTCTCCACTCCAATGAAATCTTCTGTCGGCCATTCGGCTTGTATTATTGTGCTCTTTTATTTTATGGGCCATTACTTTTAGCTAGTTACATCGTACCTATCTGTAAAGCATTCTATGAATGCTCACTATTATTGGATCATGTAAAAGTTTGGAAAATCCTAAATATATAAGATTAACTTCTGCCAATATAATAGTTGACTAAGAGTCAATTGCCATATACTAATGATCTTCTAGATCACTTTTCTCTTTTTGCTATTGCGGGACATGTATACAATTCGAGAAGAGTCCTCAATAATTTCATACACGATTTCACACTTTCAAACATGCTCGTCTCACGGTGCAGATGAAAAACGTTTCCTCTTTGTTTTTACTAATTCCATTAATTGACTTTCCATTTAAATTTTTCCTCTTCGTTCCTTATTTTTCCAATGATGAAATGAATTCCATATTCGGTTCATTATTCTTTTGTTAGAAGAAATTCCGATAATCTATTGAGAGTACCCACATTAAGCTAAATGAATAAAAAAAAAAAAGTTTAATTAAGTGAAGATAACGCTGTTCTCATTTTTCAAGGTAAACTTAAATATGTCAATGTTTTACCTTTATAAGAAGGACGTATTAGCACAAACGGACTCAAATTATGTTTGGAAGACTTTTTTGAGTTGGCGATAAAAAATAAAGAAAAAAGAGGTGCAAAGAATGATTTTCCCCGTGTTATCTAGAAAGTACGGACCTAACGACAGTGAATTTTTTTTTTTTTTTATAGATATATATTACCTACATCTTGATTTGTAAAAGCCTTTCTTTTTTTTTTTCTTTTTTTACATAAACAGTCCTAGAATGGAAATATAAACCTGTGAATGGAATAGAGTTACATGCAAAATAATTGGTTAAGCGTCATTAGCTAAAACCTGCCTATGTGAAGAAATTGTACATCGCCATTGTATAGAATAAAGCTTTTTGAAATAGATTCATGCTACATACACCGTTGGTGTAAAAGTCTTTTTTTTTTTTTTCCTTTTTTTACACAAATAGTCCTGGAATGGAGATATAAATCTGTTCATGGAATGAATCTACATACTGAAAATAAGATTGTATATGTGTCATTTTATAAAACCTGCTTATGTAAAGAAATTTTATACCGTTAGTGCACTTGGAAAAAAGCCCTTATAAAAATGTTATTTGCAAAACAGGGGATGGTGGAAGAAAAGAAAAAGAAATACTGTGACACTTGTTTTTTTCAAGTGAACTTTCCAAATTTACACTTTTGTGAATAAAATGAATTTCCATAAAATAAATGATGTCATAATATTGGGAAATGAAGACGTCATTCCGGAAAAAGAGAATGGTACATCATCGACAGCTGGAACTTTGTCTCCGTCCACGAGCCCATGTATAAATAGAGAAGATCCACGAGAATAAAACTCAACTTCGACTTCAACCCCATTAAAATACTTCTCTGCACGGCAAAGATTCCACTATGGATTCTCAAGACAGTTCGGTTTCGGGACGATTGGCAGGTTTGTTCTGTTCTTTCCTTTGTTGTTCTGATTTGATCCCATAAGGCAATGGGAAAATTGGGAAAGTTTCTCTTTTTGTGTTTTAATTTCGAAATTAAATTGTTTAAAATTACAATATTTCTTCATTTCATTGCTTAACAAAGTTGAACCTAAGATAATTTCTGGTACGAGGAAATCTTCCAATTTCTTGTTTTTATTTCCAAAGTACTCAATCAAAATACTTTTGTTAGAGATTTTGGTTGCCATGTTTTAAAAAATTTGAACCTTAAAACTGAAAATAACCAAAATGACATTATTCTGTACAAGGATTGCTTTAAAAGGGTGCGCCAACAAACAAATAACTTTTAAATAATTTGGAAATTCCAACTAAATCATCAGAAATTAAAACTATTCTTTTTGAAAAAAAAAATTACTTTAAGTTATTCAGGCAAATAACACTTTCTGTCCCTGTAATTTTGACAAGTGACACAATTGTCACCACAGACCAGTATAAGGACTGGAATTATAACCAAACAATACAGAGACTAAAGTGAGATTTCCTACCTACAGGACTGAGATAATTTAATTTCTCCAAACTAAATATGCAGAAGCAACTTGTGGCCAATTAATTCATTTTCTCGGGCCCATGGCATGACTATTCCTTTCCAGTAAACAGTAAACACGCAAAATGTATTACTCAAAGTCAGATTCTCCTAATTTGGTATTGACTTGGCTTCGCAAGTTCCCTTATAGTTGTTGATGATGATACAACTGCTTTTTGTCAATCACAGTTTTGTTACTTACGAGCACTTAATGTAAGAAAATTATCAAATCAGTCCTCAATCTATTATATTAATGTCAATTTAATTCTAAACCATTCAATCTTTTCAATTTAGTCCTCAACCTTTGCATAAAATTTAAATAGTCATTCATACCAATTTTCATCGAAGATTGCTAACATAGTAGTGCACTAGATTGGGCGGCTGACAATGATTAGACTATCATATTAGCATTTGTTGGCTAAAATTGATTGGAATGATTAAATTGGAAATTTGCATAAAGACCTATGACTAAATTGAAAAAAAAATGAAAAGTTTAAGATTGAATTGGTATTCGTACAATAAGTTTAAAATTAATTGTGTAATTTTTCTCAATTAAAATCCAGTTCATTAAAATTAATTACCAGAAGATTTCCTCCTATCAGGGAGTTTTACCCAAACAATCACATCTTAGAGACTGAGCGCAAAACAAATGGGTTTTGAATAGCCAATTACTTGTCATTAAGAAAGTGCATGAAACTAATCTTTGAAAACATGATCCTCGAACTATTCAATTGATAAAGCTACTCAAGGTGGTCGCAGACCAACTATGTTTGAAGCGTACCTGATAATCAAGAATCAATCAAAAGCTAAAGGTTAACGTTAACATTTTTTTTTTTTTTTGGGTTTTAAATTTTATCATTTAAGTTTAACAAAAAAAAAAAAAAATCATGAGATGAAGCATACAAAGTATGATTATATTTCCGAGGTTATTTATGATCACTTCTCTTTTTGTGACAGAGACTCGTGTAGACATAAGTTCAGAAGGCAGGAAAGCAGATACAGCTTCCCAGGATCGAGGAACACCAACTGAAGGTTTGTCACTTTGAAATTTTAATTTTCGTTCTTCCTAAATCTCGTGTTTCATGCATTTTGAATTTTTTTAAATAAACATGTTAAATTTCACAGTATAGAAATGCTGACGTTGCAATTCACATATAATGTTTTTTTTTTTTTCATAATTTTACACTTTTCACTATCAAAGATTAAACGGACGTGCTAATAGGAAAAGGTATGCTGAGTAAAAAACAGTCCCTTTGCTTGCAATTGCGTTTCATTAAGAACTTTGAGCAGGTGCGATGGTCATAGAAGTACGAAAGCCTGAGGACTTTTGATGTGCCATTTTTGCAGATATGCCTACACCAGTGGTCATTGAAGGTTATCAAGCATTGCTTGTAGCTGCACAGAAAGGTGATTGGAAAAGTGCTAAGAAATTCCTCGATGAGCATTGCGAAGCAATGACGGCCGTAATTATGACTGTAGATAATGAACCCGTTAGTGTGCTCGATGTTGCGATTCTGGCCTCACGAGATCAATTGGTCAAGAACCTGATCAAGCACTTCCCTCCAACAGAGCAAGATTTCGATTTCAGTATTCCCCTTAAGAAAGCTGCCTCGACAGGAAGGAAAAGAATGGTAGAGGCATTAGTAAACAAACTTGATGCTAAATCTGAAAGTGTATACCATGCCATCTCCAATGCTACTACATTTGCTCCTAAGCAAAAGGAGGTTATTTGGTGTCTGGCCAAACGTACAAAACGTCCCCCAATAGAGCATACCATGTCAGGACTTGCTAAGGCCGGCCATTTCGGTAAGAAATTACACTCGCTCATCGCATTTCCTTCACTTTTTACTTGGATTAACTCTTTGTTGTTGTGTCCCCATAGACATAGCCTTGTATTTAGCTCACCGATACCAAGTCTCGACGTCAAGTGAAGAAAACAAGTTCATTTTGGAATGCTTGGCGAAGATGGAGTCTAACTTTCGTAGTGGAGCTAGACTCAATTTTTGGGAAAAGTCCATTGATATATGTGGGTAATTCTTCCCCCTTTTTTTTAAATCTAGTGCGCACAATTCAAGCAACTCTCCATCCAATGTAGAGCCTCTAATCAATCTGTCTATCCTCAGTTATAGGGATCCCTCTATTTCTGGTCGATACATCATTTGACAACTCCAAAGAAACGAAGACGCCTCAAGGTATTTCTATTAATCTGCTTAATAGTTAGACTAACAGGGCAAACAGCATATCATTCAGGGATCCTGTCGACAAAAACGCTAAGGGACAAGGAATACATCTATAAGCACCATTTAATATCTAAACCATGATGTATGTCACAAATTAATGTATAATGTATCATTTGTAAAGTTAGTTGATAAAGTTTAGTCAATGTCAAATTGCCAAGTATATTTATTGAGAATTGTACATTGGATCTCATATCATAAAGGTTGATGATCCTAGTTGTCTAGCATATTTAAGCACTACTAAATTTTTTTATTGTCTACTATATATATTTTTGTTCATCATCATTATCTACTTTGCCGACACGATGCTCGTCTCCTCTTTGTGGTGGCAGCTAAGGGGTTCAAGATATCGCTCTCGACTTATGCCACAATGCCAGGTATACGAAACTGCCATGGTACATACAGAAGAAAGACCTTATTTCATCCATGGTTAGAGATCCCTAAATTTAAAGTGTAAAATGATATGTTTGGCGTATCCCTTTGAGATCATAGGTAATATGATAATACGATTTGATAAGATCCAATTCTAAATCTGAACTGTATATACCTATCAGGGAATTTGTAAAAATAATCAATCGAAATTGGATCTATTGATCTGTTGCTAAATCTATCAATTTTTCAATAAAAAAAAAAAACTCTTTTTTTCTCATGACATTGGGTGTTCATCGACAAATCCATATGTTCTCTAATGCATGCCTTTCGATTTTCAAGCCATAAATAGTTTGCTTTCTTGATTACTATTTTATATTAGGATAAGTGCATTGGTAATCCTAAAACTTGTCGCAAAAGTGTAATAAAATCCTAAAACTATCAAAAGGTGTAGTTAAGTCCTAAAACTTGTCACTAAAGTGCAATTGAGTCATAAATTTTCCAAAAGTGCAATCAAGTTCTAAAATTTATCATGAAAGTACAATCGGTTTATAAATTTTTCAAAAAGTACAATCCATAATTTTCTTTTATATTATTATGTAGACATAAGAACACGGCACAACCGTGAAAGCGTCTTTAACCTTTTGATTCTTCATCGTTTGGAAATTGTTTATTTGATGTACATGCAGCTTTTCTAATCAAAAGGAATGGATTGAGGCACAAATGCTCGCTCAAGTTTGCAAATCGAGTTCTTATCGAGATGAAGAATCAAATGGAAACTCCCAAATTACTTAAGCTCCTTCCAAGCATTGTCCTCGATGCTGCATCTCGCGGAATCTCTGAAATTGTCAAGTCATCCTTTGAGCATTTTCCGGAGTTGACGTGGAATAAAAATTTTATAGAAAAACTGATGAAAATTGTTGTGAAAGGACGGCATGTGGAGTTGTTTAGACTAGTGAACGGAACCAGCACAATTCCATTGTTGACTGATGAGATGAGGAGAGAACTGATGGAAGTTCTGGTAGAATGGTCAGAAACATGTCTACCGAAAGATGTTTCCGGAGCTCCTTTTCTAATGCAGAGGGAACTCCAATGGTTTATGGTCGGTTCACCGTACTTGTTTACCATTCATTTTTGCTTTTCATTCATATTTACATTGATAGGCATCCTTTATTTTTTCTGAAGGTACTGCAAGATATGAGCGATCCATCTTCTAAAAGTCTGCAAATTAAGGTCGGTTCACCCTATTTGTTTGCAACCTTTTGTGCTTTTTTATTTATATTTATATTGACAGCCGTCCCTAATTTTTCAGAACATTCTGTCGAGGATCAGTTCTACTTCAAAAAGTCTTAAATTGTCAGAAGATAAAAAATCATACTGGGATGAGTTTGTAGACAACCGCAAAAAATTGCTCGAAGAGGCAGGGCAATGGATGAAACATACATCATCATCTTGTAGCCTCGTCTCGACTCTCATCATTACGGTAGCTTTTGCTACGGCTTTTACAGCACCAGGAAAAGATCATCTTGATATGGGGATCGAGATCTCTAATAAAAAGAGCTCCTTCATGGTATTCGCAGTTGCCAACGCGCTCGCTCTTTTCTCCTCTGTCACTGCCACCTTGATGTTCTTGGCGATCTTAACTTCACGCTATGGTGCAGAAGATTTCCTACACTCACTACCGACAAAAATGATACTAGGCCTCACTTTTCTCTTCCTCTCTTTGGCCTTTATGCTGGTGGCATTCGGCTCTGCTCTTACCATCGTCCTAGGCAAAACAGTGGATTGGATTTACATCCCAATTACTTTCTTGGCTGCCATCCCAGTCGTATTGTCCGCAATCCTACATCTCCCCTTGTATATTGAAATGGTTGAATCCACTTATTGGCCTCGCCTCTACCGTTCCCTGAAGCTTTGGGAATAGTCCTGCCTCATTTGTGGACAAAGACATTTGCGATTATCTTCATTTGCACTTGTTATTGTGTGTGATTTGTGACTACTACCCTGTTTACTATGTTTTAAGACTTTTAATGTGTGACATCAGTGACACTTATACTAAAGTTAAATGTATGCTGCCAAGTGCACAGCTTGTCTCCATGTATTATTTGTATACTTCATAACTCATCGTCGTATTAAGATGAATCAAATTTTTCGTATTAAGACTAACCCAATTTTTCAAAGAATTACCAACGTCGCTGTCAATATTCAATAGGTGTTCATCCATTGAAATAAAGCAACGATCCATACAAATTCTCCATACTACATAAGATGGCCACGGACCAACTGGGGCATGCATTATAACCAATCTATTTTATTATTATTTTTTATTTGGAGCAAGTTTGAAATAGAAATCCGTTTGGTAACGCAATTTCATTGTTCTATTTTTAAACAAAATTTTATTTTAGAAATAGATCTAAAACAAAAATTATAAGTTAAAATTTTTAATTTTTCTATTTATGGAACAAAAGAGAAATAAAAAATTTTCTCACGTTCACTGCCGGTTGCCCAATAGATGATCGCCACCAATTGGGTGGAGAAATTTTGTGTCGTTACCAAACAAATTTCTATTCAAAGAGTAGAAGTTTTGTATATTTACCAAATGCATATTTTTGCTAGGAAATTCGTACAGGGATTAGAAATAGATGGGTAGAAAATGATTTTTGGAACAAAATGGTTATCATGTGTGCCCCTGGTGGCCCTATACAAGGAACTTCTGATGTAGCCAACTGAGCAAAACAATAATTTCAACTCAGTGGAAGGTCAGCCTTTGAAATCAGTCTTCACCGACTACCCATACTTGCATCATATCCTCTCATCCAACTATTTGGGTTTGACCTCCGCGATCTTAGCCGCGTTGGCCATCGATCCCATCATTCTCTGCTTCCTCGCCACTGTGTCCCTCTCTGCGCCCAACCCTTCATGCTCCATCACCCAGCAACCATGCACAGTGCACATCAGCAACAACACCATCAACTCCATCAGCAACATAACCATCAAAACCCCGCACTCCAGCCTTACCAGGACTTTAGCCACTTCCGGGTCTCTCTGTGATCTCAACAGCGAAAGGGTTGACGTTTCTTTGGTGAATAGCACCAGGACGCCAAGCACTTGGCCGGACAGCGAACCAAGGAGGATTCAGACTTGGGTTGTGAAGCAGAAGCTAGTGAGCTAAGAATACATGCTCACTAAGAGGAGACGAGCGACATGGACAATATTAAGAGGAACATGAAGCCGAGCGAAGTTGGGGTATTCTGAGGAGGGTCATGGGAGTAAAAGATGCTACGGAGAGGATAACCATAACGAAAGTTTAGCAATAAAGCAAGAGATTTGGGAATGAGCAAGAACTTGCTCCACTTTGCGGCTGACGTTTTCTTTTTAGTTTATGGGGGTCTATTTGTTGTTGGCACCTAAATTTTTACCCAAAGATTTGTTTATGTATTTAGAAAAATTTAAAATTTTATTTTTATTGAATTTCGAATTCTTGCATATAAATTAATTAGGCATTTAGTATAGTATTGACACTTAAATTTTCATGGATAGATCGTCATTGCATTTCTAGAAAAAAATTAGGGATTGAATTAATCAATGACAATGGAATTCCACCCAAAATTTTTTAGAGGATGCTTGAATTAAGACCAAAGCAAGGGCTGAGGATCTGACTATGACTAGGTAAGCCCTGAGGGGGTCAGATTGTATTTGAAACAGCAAGTTGGGGCTAAAATGCAATTTCCAAAAAGTGAAGGACCAATTTGCAAATTTTACAAAAAAATGGCAGAGCCCCTAAATAATCATTTTTATCATTTTTACCCCTAATTAAGTAAGAAATTGAACTCAGGTCAAGTCAAGTTGATCATATCAAGTCAAAAGGACCAAATTGCAAAATTGGGAAAAGTAACTTGCAAACTCTGGCTAGGGGTTAAAGTACTACACATGCAAAAAAAAAAAAAAAAAAAATCAGCTAAATTGATTGATTAAGACACTTAAACCAACTGCCAAAACCCAGCTCATGATTTGGCTATAACTTGAAGCTGATGAGTAAGCAACTTCATGGCTCCACCATATTATACTCAGATGTCCAATTAGCCTAATATTTGGTTGAGGCGAATGTTGACACCTGGCATTTAGCCGACGCTTCCAAAAAGGTAAAAAAAAAAAAAAAAAAAAAAAAAAAACGAGATTTGGATTTTCGATTGTGACTAAGCTCGTTTCTTGACAAAAAGAAGTGTTGTTTTTCATTTATTTCTTTTACATTGCCACTTTTATGCATTTTTCGATTCATTTAAAAAAAATCGAAAAGTCAAATTATTGACTTTCATGTTGACCTTTTGGCCAACCCTTCAAAAATTGGCCTTTTGAATAAAAAGATGTTAATTAGCTTTAATTTCACTTTTCTTAAATTAATTTTTCAAAAATTTGAAAATTTGACCAAAAAATAACCTTTGATGAAAACTCAACTAAATAGTTGATTTTTAATTAAATTTTGACCAAAAATTTTTAAAGAATAAAAAATCCTCAAAACACTTTGTTTAATTGTCAATTTGATTTGTGTGTCAAAAATTTCAAAAATTCAATTGAGAACCTTATTTTTCAAATTTTTTGGTTTTAGGTTGTAAATTTACCAAAAATAAAATTATTTTTGTTTTAGTTATAATTAGATGTAGTTCCTTTTATGATATTTGGTCTAGGGACTATTTTTAATCCACTCGTTCATTCAATTTCAGGAATTGTCATGTCAAACCCGAATTGCCATTTTAAGCCTTAGGGGGTCAAAATCGAATCTTCATGATTTGTAAATGGACAATTATGTTTCACTCATTTTCTTGAGATAAGTCCAAATCCGAGGTCCATTTTGAAAAATTCGTTGAAGAGCTTCCCAATTTGTGGAACTTCTCTCTCTTAAATATAAGAAAGTCAAACAATTAAGCTTCAATTGAAGAAATTCAAGTTGAACCATTCAAGACTATGGTTCAAATTCACAAATCAAGGTCCAATTTTCATATTAGACCTTGACTCATTTTTGGTCTAAGTCTCGTGACTTCAATTCAAAGTCAATTTGAATGCATTAGGTGATCATCAATCCGATTAGCCCTACGGCATTGCCACGACCTTCAATAAAAAGGGCCCGAGGTACACCTAACACATCTAATAATACGAGGGCGATTTAAAAAGTATCATCACTCCCACTACTACCTAACCCTCTATGGGCTCCGGGATCCATGGCTCCAGCTTGGCAATCAACTTGGGATTGAGCTTAGGGTCAGACACTTCTCCATGGGGAAAGTCCCTATCCTTGGCATCCTAATTGATGCCTCTCCTTGAACCTTGACACCCTGCGAACCATCAAAGCCACGGATGGGACCATGGCTCTCATTGCCCACCTAGAAGTATCGGGCCATGAATTGGTGAGGCACAAGGTGAGGTAGCCCCTCGTTGACTCAGATGGTTGTGATGTAGCGTGTGTAATGCGCATTAGCCCCCTCTACAAAATACTCTGTCACCTCCTAGCTGTGCTTTATGAGGAGGCTGAATTAGATCTGGTGGAAAGGCTCAGCCATTCCTAGGGCATTTAAACATTCAACAAACAACCATGAGATAAACTCAATGAATGAACTTCCTAGACCTCGCATAAAGAAGCCGTTCACATTGGAAACACCATAAACATGCAATTATCTATCGATGAAAAACATAACAAAGCTCCTCTTGCTTTACCCTAACTATTTACATAAAAACAAATCCATTATTCAAGGCCATAAATAAAAAATACATAGGCTAATTCCATCATATCCTCCATGCTCCTGAGCTGAACATACGAATGCGCAATATAGTTAAATCATGCGCTCATGCCATGCAATAATCCAGACCTGAACACATGAATCTCATGCACTTTCCATACAAATATGTCCAGATTATTATGGCCACTTAGGACCCAAGGCCAACTTGAAGGTTCTCAGTCATCCAGCATAACCGGGTATTGTCTTGCCCCATCAAGAACGGTATTGTCTCGTGTAAATGCATCAAGATGGTCATTCCTATTAGGAGCTTCGTTTCAAAATCCATTTGTGAATGGCATCCGATTGACTTGGGGGCATCCAAACTGAGTCAGGCATCATCCCACGTAAAACGCATCAGGACGGTTCACACCCCGCGTAAAACACATCAAGGTTTTTAGGTGATCACACGAACATACCATCATATAATTTTTTTTCTTATCTTTCTCATTAATCCATATAATGCCCATGCAATATGCCACAACCTTTGTCATATGCTGTTATGTTACACACGTGCATCATGTCATACAATATACATAGTTGCATCATTTAATTCATAAACTCATGGCATATAGGTCACTTATCAAAATAGAGTAAAGTTATCATAATATTTCAAAATCATTTATTACGTGCCATCATAACCCATAATATGTCCAAATCATTTATCGAGTGCCATCATACCCCATCACATAATTCATCTTTCAATTAATGTACCATGCATACACATATGACTCACATAATATATATAATACATATGACACTTTAAACGCGTGCAACACATAATGTCTATAACCCATTGGCACATACAATTCATAACCCATGTAGCATGTATAACGTATAATTTGTACCCCATATAACACATAAATCACATAGTAGTCTACCATCATATTATGGCATAATAAAACAATGTATCAACTTTGCTTAACATAATCCGATAGCGTATCGCCTACAATCCGATAACCTATCACCCAAAAGTCCAATAATCTATCACTTTAACCTCGATAACTTATCGGTAAAAGTTCGATAGTCTATCTAAAGCCAACAATCATTTATCACACATCATCCACTTATCACACTAATAAATCATCATTTAACCATAAACAAGCCCTAAACTACTCCCTAAGTGCAACTATAACCCTAATTAAAGGGTTGAAAGCCATTCACAATGAATCCAAGCTTCGTAAAGCGTTGGGGATGGTGCGGCAAGGTTGGATAGTTGCTGGTGGCACCTCCATAGTGCACATGGGAGGCTGGATGACGGCTGAACGATCGTGGGATGGTGGCTGGTCAGCGGTTGGTCGGTAGCGATGGCCTTCCGAACTTCTCAGGGGTACCAAACCAACGAAGAAATGAGAGAGAGGGAGCGCCAGCAAGGGCTGAACAGCACCGAGTAGCTCTTGAGGAGGGCTAGTTGGTTAGATTGAGCGGCATAACAGCGAGGCGAAGGGCAATCTAGTGTCGAGGGTGCGACGGACGGTCACTAGTGAGGGAAAACAAGAGGAAAATGAAAGAACAAGCTTGCAAATGGGTGAGGGGGTTCGGCTAGTGGTGAGGGGGGAGAGAGAGTGTATGTGTGAAAGTTGTGAGTGAGTAAAAATGAGAGAGTGAGAGTGAGGGGAGAAGGTGGCTAGCGGTGGAGAGAGGAAGAGAGGAGAGAGAGAGATCATGTTCCATTAATGCCCATCAAAGGTGACTTCTTCAAGAAGCAAGATCCATGCATTAATGAGAAGATAAAAGCACTTGAGTGGATATGTTAAGGCTAGATTAGGCTAGCTAGACTAGGTGGCTAGATAAGACTTCCATCTCCCTCCTCATTGCCACCCAATGCTTATGCCACCCGCCCTTTGGCTATTTCCCAACTTCGCCCTTTTGTCCTTAGTCCAATGGAATGGCACTTTGGTCAATTTGCCAAGATTGTGCACTATTCATGCACTATTCACGTACTTGGATGCATTAAATGCCAAGATTTGTGGAATGATGGCTTGATGGGCTTGAAGGGCTTATGGGTCTCCCTTGGTTGCCCACCCTTTTGGCATGTGGCCTTAGGCCGCCCACTTGGGCTTGGGCCCACTTGGGTCATCACCTTGGCCCGTTTCCTCTTTTATGAACTTTTACACACCGTCAATGAAAAATCAAGTTTTCGCCTCAAAGTGGCTTTTTTCGATGCCTTCATGGTTTATCGATCCTCAAGGTAATCTTGTCTAATGATCGCTTGCTGATACAATTCCATTTTGAAAATAGGGTTGGAACGAGGATGTCACAACTCTTTCCTCCTTAAAAAAATTTCTTCCTTGAACTTTACAGGATCAATCACTTCTTCAAACAAATGGGGATACTAGCTCTTCATAATGTCATCTCTTTTCCAAGTCGCTCCCTCGGTGCCGTGATGCTGCCAAACAACTTTAACTAGGAGAATGACCTTATTACACAACACCCTTTTTTTTTGTCAACGACTTGTACTGGTTTTTCGACGTATGTTATTTTGTCATCCACTTTTATCTCCTCATAACTTAGTACATGTATCGGGTATGGTTCATACTTTATCAGCATGGATAAATGGAACATATTTTGAATCTGGGTAAGATTTGGTGGTGTCAGCGAAAACTCATTTGTTGTTTTGAAGTGGACAAAACTTATCCTTAGTCTATTCTAAAGATTTCCAGACTTCTGTGTCAAAGTCTAAAGACGATCAGATTTTAGTGTTCAAGTCTGAAAACTGTTAGACTTTAGTGTCAAAGTCTGCCCACACTGATAAATTCCAAACTGAACGCTACTGAAGAATGAAGACTAATCCAGATGAGAGATTTTGTTTATCTCTTCAGGAGTTCGGTTTGTATGGTTGAGGGATGGCTTTCTAGTTGGATATATCACCTACGGGATTGATTATCTTATTGGAATCAATTTAGATAAATCAAATATTTTCGGATTACAAGTGAATATGGAAAGAATCAATTTATGGAAACCAAGATCCTAATTGTATGGGCAAACAAGATTGACGGGCTTTCATCACAATCTTCAAACGGCTCGAGATCTCCTTGATTGATTATGTCCAATGGGTAGATTTGAAGAATTCCTTTGGAAAGTGCCAACGGTCGGGAAGGCATGAAGGAGTATTTAATGATGACTCTCCAGTTGTTCGATAGAGTGCGTGAAAGAGAAATTCCAAAGTTTGAAGCTTTCTATTCCCTTGTTACTTCTTACTTGGAGCTCAAAAGTTTTACTCAAAAGAGAGACTTATAGTGTGACTTCGTGAGAAACAAGTAGAGACTCTTCACTGTAAAGTCAAGATCACAAGATTGTAAATTCTCTTTTGTTTCATAGTTGAATCTAGCCCGAAGGCTATTAGCGTGAGAGAGTGGACGTAGACTTGATTTTGATATAGCTAGTATGAGTACCTAGAGGGGGGTGAATAGGTATATAAATAATTGCACAATACTAGACAGTTGATAGATTTGCGACAAATTATAATCAAAGTAAGACTGAGAGAAAGAAAGAGAGAATTGAACACGCGGTTTATAGTGGTTCGGCTTAATTCAAGCCTACGTCCACTCTTCTGCACTAACAGCCTATTGGCTGGATTCCACTATGAACAAAGAGATGTTACAGTGTTGTTCTTCCTTGATTTCACGGCGTAGATGATCTACCACACTCGCTCAAGGTATCACTAAGTATAGACACTCTTTGTGTATACAATTTCGCTCAAAATGTATCGACTAATAATCAAGGTGCTTCGGACTGGAATTTCTCTATCGATCATGCACTAAAGCAACTAGAACGTCTTCCTTTTATACTCATTTATGCCATCATACCCGTTGGCACTTACCAAAGGAATTCCTCCAATCTACCCGTTGGACGGAATCAATTAAGAAGATCATTCGAGCTATTAAAGGAACCTGACGATAGCCCATCAATTCTGTTCGCCCATACAATCAGGATCTTGGTTTCCAAGAATAGAACCTTCCAAGAATATTTCGTCGACCATCGGATCTTCAAATGATCTAGATTACGAATAAAAGAATCCGTTATATTTATCCAGCCAAGAGATCTTCTCCAGAGGATAGGACTAAATCCTCAACCAAATACTTTGGCTCTGGATTTCCTTCGTCACTGGATTAGAAAAATTGTCAATGAGAATAGTCTTGAATCTTGAGTCTTGAGTCTTGAGTCTGGTGATCAGAAAGTCTTCAGACTTTAAATAGAAGGTCTTCAATTATCCAGACTAGACTGATAGAAACGTTTTGTCAGCTTCAAAATATTCTGGAAAGATTTCTCCAACAATCTCCCCCTTTTTGATGGTAACAAAACTTTCTTGTAGATTTGAACAACTTTGACCCGCAAAACATTTCTTAAGTAATATGGCTATCTCATAAAGATTAATAAATCAATCGACTCGCATCCACAGAAAATTGGTTAGTCTTTCATGAGTAATACCATACAACAACACTTGATATAAATGCAAACAGTCAAGCATCAAAATCTACACCCAAGTCAGTCAAATTCAAGTTCACACCCAAGTTCACTCAAGTCATACTCAAAAACAAACATATTCAACCACAAAAAGAAATTTAAAGTCAAAGTTTAAAGTTCAAATTGCAATTCTCCCCCTTTTTGTCATCATTAAAAAAGTGAGAAAAGAATCAGGTTTGCTTGGGAATGCACACGATCTGGAAATCTCCCATCGATTGTACGATGCCTTCCAACCTCTTCAAGTCTTCCCTTAGATGAGCTACCTCTTCTCCTTTGGCATTGGCTTGAATTTGTAGAGCGAGGTCTTTCATTTGATCCGCCAGGGTACCAGAAGATGCTTGTCCAGCATTCTTCATGACTTGAATTTCACAGTCCAGAGCATAGATTTGTCCCCGCATTTCCAGAAGAACATCAAGGATACGACGAAAATCTGCTGAATTGTCCGTCTGTGTACTCGCATGTGCTCTCTCGGATGGAGTGAATGCAGACGATGGAGCTTCTGTATAATCTTGCAGATTTGGTGTTGACGTATCATGTCCTTCTTCAGGCATTTGAGAAGCCTGAAAATCTTCTGGATCTGCTGGTGAGTGTCTTAGACCTTCACTGTTGGCAGCATGTGGTGTAGACCTTCCTTGCTCGCCATCTCCCCCTGTCTCTAGGACCTCAAATGGGGAAGAGTGATGATCATGCTCTTTTGCATCTTGATTCCTCTTCTCTCTAGCTTCAGCTGCAGACTTTTCTTTCTCTTCTTCTCCTTCTTCTTCAGTTTCTTTCTCTTTCTCTCGCTGCTCTTCTTCTTCTCTGTTCTTGGCTTGCTCCTCTTCTTCTCTCTGTTCTTCTGCTTCTTTCTCTTTCTTCTGATGTTCCGTCGATTCATGTACAGAACGTCCGGTCCTTATCAAGGCAGAGATAGTGAGATCTTCCTCTTCATCTTCATCCTCCAAGATGAGAGTTCGTTTCTTTTTGGATGGGGCACCGATGGGCTCCCTCCCTTTTCTCTTTGAAGCAGAAGGTTCTGGGGTCTTCACTCTGAACTTCTCCATTGCCTTAGAAAGCTCTTTCAGATGCATCTTTGTCAGCATTTTCAAACCTACCACCATTTTGTCGTAAGGTCGAACACAAAGAGTATGTGGAGGTTCAATATTCAAGTGTCCAAGATCTTGGTCACAAGACCCGGGTAAGGCAATTGGCCTTTGTCCTTCGCCATTGCTCTGTACATGTGAAAGAGAATGGTGTAAGGGAGAGAGAACTTCGTTCCTGAGTTAATCGCATACATCAATTTTGCCTCGGAATTAGACACGTCAGTCTTGGATGTAGACTTGCGCTTGATACAGTTGATCACAATTTTGTGAAGCAAGATGTTAATGGCACGCATCCTTGAATAGATAATTCTTCCCTCTGTATCCCTATCTTTGACAAGCTCCAATGAGGCACGAGCAATTGAAACTTTGATCGGTTGATAGCGTCCTCGTTCAACTCCAATTATGTCAGCCAACATGTCCACATCTATCACATAGTCTTGGTCTCGAACACTGAATGATATTCTATTCACATCTAAAAAGCTAAGATTCGAATAGAAGTTTGCTGTCAATTACGCATAACCGTCTGTGGTATCGGTGCAAAATTGCTCAAGTTGAAGCAGATTGAACTTCTCCCTTAAGTTCACATTAATGGCATCCAAGAAATCGAAATCAACACTCCTAGGGTTTATCACCCCTCGTTTCAACAGTTTGAAGAACAGATTCTCCTGTTCCTTCGATTTAAACAACTCCATTCTTTTTCCCTTCACCTTCGCAGCAACACCCATTCTAGGTTGAAAATCACTGAACATTTTATCATCATCGTTCCTGTCAGTCAGATTCGGTCCCGATATACGAGGATCACTTGGAATGTTCGCAAGTGCTTCCTCAGCCTTTCCTTTGGGAGCAATTCCCAAATCCTCCATTCATCACAGAAAGATATACTCATTCCCATAATTCTTATCTTTAAGAAAATCATCCACATAGTTCAACGGAGTCCCAATGCTCTTCATCGCACAATAGAGTTTGTAAATAAAAGAGGGTTTTTGGACTCTTACAGGGTCTGCTTCCTCGATTATTTCTTCCTCTGGTTGATGACCCGCACCTTGTGGGGTAGATGGTGTTGAGTGACGTGGTGGAGAGTGAATCGGGCTCTGTTGCTAACTTGATAAATCTTCTTCTTCGGTGAGATCGAAATGGGTAGGCCCCTCCCTCATTCTCTGTGGTCCCCTATTCGCGATTCTTGAAGACTTCCTCGAAGAAGACATCATTCCTTGTTGTTGAAAGATTCCTTTACTCGCTTTCCCAAGAAAAGATGACAACTTTCTCGAAGATGAACACGAAGTAGAGACAGGATTGGGAGGAGAATGCCTTTTAGGGTTTTGAAGATTAGGCGAAAAAGAAAATTGTATATATATAACTCGCTTTAAAAAGGAAAGATCAATCAGCACAAGGAAAGTGAATAGACACCTCCTTTTTTAAAATCATTAACTGCCAAATAGAAGTTAATTCTTTTGAAAAGACAAGATTCCGTTTTTCACGGAAACTATAAATTAATTGAACTAAAGATTGTACCTTTTCGAGTTTGAATATAATAACAACTTACAGTCTATAGCCATGAATGTCTGAATTTGAGGGTTGGAGAGTCTCTAGACTTTAACTTCTTCAAGCTTCAAAATGTTGAGTCTGGAACGGATAAAATCGAATTGATTTTTCTCCAAAGACTTTGTGAATATATCCGCTAGTTGACTTTTTGAATCAACAAATTGAATCGAGATTTCTCCATTTTGAACATGATCTCTAATGAAGTGATGTCGAATCTCTATATGCTTTGCTTTTGAATGAAGGATTGGATTTTTAGTGAGATTGATTGCGCTGGTGTTGTCACATCTGATCTCTGTGCATGAGTCTTTAATTCTAAAGTCTTGTAGCTGTTGTTTTATCCATAGAATTTGCGAACAGCAGCTTCCAAGAGCTACATACTCTGCTTTTGTTGTTGAGAGAGCCACAGTGCTTTGTTTCCTTGAAAACCAAGACACTGTCCTGCTTCCAAGCAACTGGCAAGTTTCTGAAGTACTCTTTCTATCGACTCTGCAACCGGCCAGATCTGCGTCTGAATATCCCAAAAGATTAAAATCTCCCTTCTTAGGATACCAAAGACCGATGCTCGAAGATGAAGAAACATAGTTAATAATACGTTTCGCAGCACTGAGATGGGATTCTCTAGGATCTGATTGAAACCTAGCACATATGCAAACACTCAACAAAATGTCAAGTCTAGAGGCAATAAGATAAATAAGTGAACCAATGATGATCCTGTACAGCTTTTGGTCAACTTTCTTCCCTTCTTCATCTTTGTCTATCTTCAAAGAACATGACATTGGTATGTCGGTCTTTTTGCACTTTTCCAGTCCAAACCTTTTGACAAGATCATTTGCATACTTTTCTTGATGAATGAAAGTTCCTTCCTCTAGTTGTTTCACTTGAAGCCCGAGAAAGAATGTTAACTCTCCCATCATACTCATTTCAAACTCATCCTGCATAGACTTTCATTAGGGGATCCAAAAATAATATTATCCACATATATTTGAACAAGTAAAAAGCTTTTGTTTTCCTTTTTGATAAATAAAGCAGTATCTACTTTATCTTTGACAAAACCATTCTGTATTAAGAACTTACTTAGTTTGTCATACCAAGCTCGAGGTGCTTGCTTTAAACCATACAAAGCCTTTTTCGCCCAAGACGAGTCTGGCCTCTTTGGGTCTTCAAACCCCGGTGGTTGTTCCACGTAAACTTCCTCATGGATAAATCCATTTAGGAAGGCACTTTTGACGTCCATTTGGAATAACCTGAAATTTTTATAACAAGCAAACGCAAGTAATAGTCGAATAGCTTCTAACCTTGCTACTGGTGCGTAAGTCTCATCATAGTCTATTCATTCTTCTTGCGTGTATCCTTTAGCCACGAGTCTTGCTTTGTTTCGTACGACTTTTTCTTTCTCATTCATCTTATTTCTGAACACCCATTTAGCTCCAATAACAGTTTTACCTTTTGGTTTGGATGTCAATTCCCAGACATCATTAATGTTGAAATGTCTGAGCTCTTCTTGCATAGCTTCAATCTAGCTTTCATCAAATAAAGCTTCTTCTACGCTCTTTGGCTCAATTTCAAAAATAAGAGCTACAGCACTAGACTTTTCATGCCTTTTAGATCTGGTGCGAATTCCTTCATTGATTTCGCCGATAATGAGATCTTTGGGATTACTGGACTTATGCTTCCAGTTACTGGTTGATTTGTCTGGTTGATGATCACTTTTTTTATTTGAATCTTCACGAACAGCTTGATGCTGGTCTTCCAGAGTCTGAGATGCTTCTTGAGTTATAAGCTTTGGGGGGTCTGAAGTAGGTTCAGACTCTTCATGATGAGTCAGACTGGATTCATCTTGTGTAGAGTCTTGAAATTTGACATTCATTGACTCCTCCACAGACTGGCTCTTCTTGTTATAGACTCTGTAGGCTTTGCTTGATGTAGAATATCCAAGGAAGATGCCTTCATCTGATCTTTCTTCAAACTTACCAACTCGATCTTTTGCATTTTTCAAAATAAAGCATTTGCAACCAAACACATGAAAGTATGAAACAATAGGCTTCTTACCTTTGAATAACTCATAAGGGGTTTTCTCTAGAATAGGTCTTAAGAAGACTCTATTAATGATATAGCACGCTATTGAAACAGCTTCAACCTAAAATCGTGAAGAAATCTTACTTTCAATTAAAAGAGTTCTAGCCATTTCTTGAAGAGATTTATTCTTTCTTTCCACAACTCCATTTTGCTCTAGAGTATATGGAGAAGAGAACATATGCTTAAAGCTAGATTCATCACAAAATTTTGTAAAATCTTGATTTTCAAATTCACCTCCATGATCTGTTCTTATACTTGAGATAACACATCCTTTTTCATTTTGAACCTTTTTTGCAAATTTTTCAAAATACGAGAAGGTTTCAGACTTACTTGCAAGGAAATATACCCAAGTAAAGCGGGAGTAATCGTCCATAATTACTAGGCAATATTTCTTACCTCCAATGCTCTGGGTTCTGGTTGGTCCAAAGAGATCCATATGCAGCAACTGTAGTACATGATTAGTGGAGACATGATTTATTGGCTTAAATGAATTTCTTACCTGCTTTCCCAGAATACATGGAGTGCATGGATCGGACTTTAGGTAGACCTCGAACAAGCTGCTTTGATGAGATTTTGGCCAATTGCTTCATGTTGACATGACCAAGCTTTCGTGCCATAAGCTTGCTTCATCTTGAATTGAGATTAGGCATTGCGATTCATTTGGTTTCACGTCTAAGAGGTAGATATTTCCATGTCTTCGACCCATGAAAGACTGAGTAGAGTCTTTACTGATTCCAGAACATATTCCTTCTTGAAAGAAGATCTTGAAACCAGTATCACACAATTGGCTAATGCTGAGAAGATTATAATTGAGTCCTTCCACTAGAGAAACATTGCTTATTGTGAGATTTCCAATTTTCACAGCTTCCAAATCCCACAATACTTCCTTTGCTGTTTCCTCCAAATGAAACTTTTCCACCATTTACTTGAATAAACTTTATGAAGCAATTTGAGTCTCAAGTCATGTGTCTTGAGCATCCACTGTCAAGATACCACTTTACCTTTTTCTTGACGGAGACCTGCATTTAAAAGAGAGTCTCAAGCTTTCTTTGGTACCCAAATTTTCTTGGGTCCTTTGGTGTTAGTAAGATAAACATTATTAGCCCATACTTTCTTAACAGGTTTCCAAACCATAGGACACTCTTTTCAAAGTGATCCCGATTTGCACTTTGAACACTGAGGGCATTTCGACCTACAGACTTTACAAAAACTTTCTTGAAATGATTTTTGTAAGCCTCTCTCGAAGGTCTTTTCTTAATTCTTTCTTTTACTTTAGGAAAATCAATCAAGGGAATTGTTTCTGCTGTCATACCTAGACCGGACTTATTGAAATAAGGTCTTTGAGCTGAAAGAATTTTTTTCAAGTTTTTCGGACCCTATTGAAAATTTCTTTGAAATATTTGATAAGTCAGTTTTTAAAATGACATTTTCTTTCAAAAGATTATCTTCATTTTCTTTAAGAGTGGAAACATTCAAATCTAAACTTTTAATTCTTTCTTCTAAAACATTTTCCTTTTGTTTTAGAGCTGAGTTTTCCTTTTTAAGTTCGGAAATTCTTTTGAGAGAAGTCTTAAGACTAAAACACAGTTCATCAATGTATTTAGAAACTTTGACAGGAATTTTAAAATTACTTGCCTCAAATTCACTATCTGAGTCTAATCCAGATCTTAGTCTGAGTCTGATTGTGCCATCAGACACAGGTTGGCATATTCTTCATCACTTTCTTCATACTCTGTATCACTCCATGTTTCAGCTTTGAGAGCTTTACGAAACTTTTCAGCTTTTCCTCTCTTCTTCTTTAGAAGAGGACAGTTTGGTCTGATGTGTCCCTTTTTCTTACATTCGAAGCAAACTACATCTTTGTTTGGTTCCTCATCATCAACAGACTTGGTCTGCTGTCTTTGGAAACTTTGTTTCATTGAGTTGAACCTTCTTCCTTTTCTATTCAGTTTTCTGAATCTTCTTATCATAAGAGCAAGCTCCTCATCGTCCGTATCATCTTCGAATCTGTATCATCAGAATCATCATTTGATTTTAATGCAATTGATTTCTTACCTTTTGGATCTTTGTCTTCATTAATTCGTTCCACTTCATAAGACTGAAGAGTTTCAATCAGCTCGTCGACAGATAGTGGCATAATTCTTTGCGTCTCTCTTATAGAAGTCTTTATATGATTCCAATCCTTGGAGAGTCCACGTAGTAGCTTGTTTACCTTCATGGGATCAGAAATTTTTTGTCCTTGATTCTCAAGACCATTGACAATATCTGTAAAATGGCTAAACATGTCAGTTATAGATTCTCGTGGTTTCATTTTGAAGGCTTCATATTGATCGATGAGAATGTTAATTCTAGTCTCCTTCACTCGATCTGTTCCTTCATAGGTGATATGTAATCTGTCCCAAACTTCTTTTGCTGTAACACAAGAAGATATTTTGTTATATTCAGTTGGTGACAAAGCACAATAGAAAGAGTAAATTGCTTTTGCATCGAGTGCTTGTCTCTTGATTATATCTTCCTGAGTCATTCCGCTGATCTCAACAATTTCTTTCCCTCTTTCAGAAACTGATGCAGCTGTAGGAGTAATTCCTCTTTCTACAACGTCACATTCCAGAGGATCCTTTGATCGTAGGAAAGCTTTCATCTTGTTCTTCCAGATGTTGTAATCCTTTCCATCAAAGTAGGGTGGTTTGGTATTGTTTTGCCCTTCCACCAGCCCTGGTGCTAGCATACTAGCCATGGATCTTTTACTCTGAAGTAAAACACTTCAAATAAAGTAAGTACACGAGCTCTGATACCAATTGATATAACTAGTATGAGTACCTAGAGGGGGGGTGAATATGTATATAAAAGATTTTTCTTGATAATTGCACAATACTAGACAGTTGATAGATTTGCGACAAATAATAATCAAAGTAAGACTGAGAGAAAGAAAGAGAGAATTGAACACGCGGTTTATAGTGGTTCGGCTTAATTCAAGCCTATGTCCACTCTTCTGCACTAACAGCCTATTGGCTGGATTCCACTATGAGCAAATAGATGTTACAGTGTTGTTCTTCCTTGATTTCACGGCGTAGATGATCTACCACACTCACTCAAGGTATCACTAAGTATAGACACTCTTTGTGTATACAATTTCACTCAAAATGTATCGACTAATAATCAAGGTGCTTCGACTGGGAATTTCTCTATCGATCATGCACTAAAGCAACTAGAACGTCTTCCTTTTATACTCATTTATGCCATCATACCCGTTGGCACTTACCAAAGGAATTCCTCCAATCTACCCGTTGGACGGAATCAATTAAGAAGATCATTCGAGCTATTAAAGGAACCTGACAATAGCCCATCAATCCTGTTCACCCATACAATCAGGATCTTGGTTTCCAAGAATAGAACCTTCCAAGAATATTTCGTCGACCATCGGATCTTCAAACGATTTAGATTACGAATAAAAGAATCTGTTATATTTATCCAGCCAAGAGATCTTCTCCGAGGGATAGGACTAAATCCTCAACCAAATACTTTGGCTCTGGATTTCCTTCGTCACTGGATTAGAAAAACTGTCAATGAGAATAGTCTTGAATCTTGAGTCTTGAGTCTTGAGTCTGGTGATCAGAAAGTCTTCAGACTTTAAACAGAAGGTCTGCAATTATCCAGACTAGACTGATAGAAACGTTTTGTCAGCTTCAAAATATTCTGGAAAGATTTCTCCAACAGATTTAACCTGAACCACTATAAATTTTATGTTCTTATTCTCTTCTCTGAACTCATTTATTTTGTTTTTAGTTCTATTTAACCACTAAAGTTTGAACTCGCACAAAGTTTGTTCTTCTTTAGACTCTGTTTCAAAATCAAAATATTTTACTATATTTCACGAAAACTTTTCTTCACACCTATTCACCCCCCTCTAGGTGTTTATACTAACACTTATAATTGGTATTAGAACTTGTGTGCTTATTTCATTGAAGTGTTTTTACTTCTAAGCTAAAGATCTATGGCCAGTATTTTGGCTCTAGGATTAGTTGAAGGTCAAAGCAACACCATACCTCCTTACTTTGATGAGAATGAGTGCAATGTGTGGAAAAACAAGATGAATGCATTTATGAGATCAAAAGTTCCCTTGAAGTGGGATGTGGTAGAAAAAGGGATTAATCGTAAAGCTACATCAACCTCAGAAAGAGGAAAAGAAATTGTAGATGCTTGCGAAACAACACAAGCAGAAATAACTAAGAGACAAACTCCTTATGCTAAAGCTATATACTCGTTATACTGTATTTTATCTCCTATTAGGTATAATCGAATTTCTTCTTGTGAAATAGCAAAAGAAGTTTGGGACATATTGCATGTTATCTACGAAGGAACTTATCGAGTAAAGGAAACGAAAATTAATATTCTACTCGGACAATATGAGGCCTTTAAGATGAAGCCTAGAGAATCTATTATTGATATGCTTAGTCGCTTCACAGAGATTGTAAACGGCCTAGCTTATCAAGGCCAACCAATCTCAAGACCAATAAAAGTCAATAAACTACTGCGTGGACTTTGTAAAGAGTGGAATTATGTGAAGACATCAATTAGAGAAACTCAGAGGATCATGTCTCTATTAGTAGACGAACTAGTAGACAGGCTTTAATTATATGAAGTGGAGCAGATCAATGAGGAAGAAAATCCAAGAGGTAAGAAGTCAATTACTTGGAAATCTAACAATGATTCTAATGATTCTGATTCAGATGATGATATGGATGATGAAGAGCTAGCACTTATGATTAAGAAGTTCAGAAAGTTGAACAATAAGGGAAGAAGATTTAACTGGAAAAAACAGAGCACGCAAAGTTTCCAAAAGAGACCAACTAAGGACAATAAAATCAGAAAAGATGTAATATGCTTTGAATGTAAGAAAAATTGGCATATCAGACATAACTGTCCTTTATTGAAGAAAAAGAAAGAAAGAAGCGAGAGATACAAAATGGCTCTCAAAACTGAAACCTAGAGTGATACTGAGTGCGAGGAAAGTGAAGAGGAATATGCCAACATATGCCGGATAAAATTTTTGTTAATTTGAAAGAAAATTCGGATTTTCTTGCTAAGGAAAATGCTATTATGAAAGAAGACATTTCAAATATTTCAAAAGAAATTTCAAAAGGATTCGAAAAGTTGGAGAAAATTCTTTCAGTACAAAGACCCTATTTTAACAAATCTAGTTTGGGTATAACTTCAGAAATAGTTTCATTAATCGATTTTCCCAAAGTAAAAGAAAAAATTAAGTAAAGACCTATAAAAGCATTTTACAAAAATCATTTTCAAAGAGTTTTTATAAAACCTGTTAGTCGAAGTGCTCTCAAATGTTCAAAGTGTAATAGCTCAGAACATTTTGAAAAAGAATGTCACAAGATTTGGAGACTAGTTAAGAAGGACTAGGCAAAGACCATCTTTAATTTTAACTCTCCTAGACTCAAGAAAATTTTGGTACTAAAGAAAACTTGAGTTCTTCTTATGATCGTAGGTCATTATTAAGAGGAAGATCAAATGGTATTTGAATAGTGGTTGTTCAAGGCATATGACATGAGACTTAAGCTACTTTATAAAGCTTGTTAGACTGAATGGAGGAAAATTATTTTTTTGGAAGAAACAGTAAAGGAAGAATAGTAGGTTGTGGAATTGTGAAGATTGGAAGCATGACTATCAACAATGTTTCATTGGTGGAGGGATTGTGTGGCATCCTAAAATTTCATGACAACCCCTGGATATATCATGAACCTTATAAGTTGACTTTTTATTAATTATTGTTGCAATTTTATGGCCATGTGAGTATTTGAGATTATGAAATTTAGTGAGGATTTAAAGTAAATTGTTAAGAGCAATTATGAGCTTATTTAGCATTATTTTTGGGCAATTTAAAAGTTGGAATTTGGACCCAAAGTGGGCCAAGAAGCTTAGCCCATAAAGCCCAAAGGAGCTGCCGTCGACCGAAGGAGAGGGAGAGGCTCGGCCATTTGGCCCATCAACTTGCATGAGAAAAACACCAAGTGGCAAGAGGGACTCACCAAGTGGCGCTGGCCATGCAAACCTCATGATTAACTAGTAATCATGAGGGTGGAAGGAAAAAAAGGGGAGAGAGAACTGGGTGGAATGGATGAAGCAACCGAGAGAGAGAGAGAGAGAGAGGGGGTGTTGCGCAAGGAAGAGAGGAAGAGAGGAAGAGAGAAAGCGGGCGTGCGGAAGAGGAAGAGGAGGAGGAGACCGGCTGCCATGCACCCGCCTAGTCCTGCCGTTGAGCCCGCTTTGCCCTGCCATTTTGCTTGCTGTGATTTTGCTTGGATTAGAGGCAAGTAGAGTCCTTTGATCTACACTTTGCTTACTGTTATTATGTGTATTGTATAGTGAATTACGGAGGTGGTAGATGTGAGAATTTTCGGAGTAATGGGAGTAGTGCCTTAGTCTAGTAATATGTTTTCTGGAAAAACAATCCGGCCTTTGGTGATTTTGTGAGCTGCATGCAATGTTCTAGTTGAAATCTCACTTTGACTTCTTGATGAAAGCTGTAAAGAACTTCTTAAAGATTAACATATCAAAATTTGAAGGAAAACGGACAAGTATTTGTTGGTGAAACCATTTTTCTTCAAAAATACTAGATCTGGAAACTATTATGTTGATCCTTGCTATTCCATGAATTTTTGTAATTATCTAGCTGAAATTTGACTGCGTGTCCTTGATAAGAGTTGTAGAAGACATCTTCAGGAACAACATACTAAAATTTGAGAATGAACGGATCAGTATTGATTGGGAAAATGAGTTTTCTTTGAAAGGGTTAAATCTGGAGATTTAGCCGAGGGTTAGGGTGAGTTGTAATAATCATATTTTGTAATCCAGAATGAGTTAGACTTTGATTTCTTCATGAGAATTATTCCTTTAGGTCTCATATATAACATATTAAAATCTCAAAAGTTTCAGAGTTCATTTAAGGGCTTAATCAAAATTATTTCCGAAACTGTGCAAAAGTGGTGATGGAATTTCTTTTGTTGTGGAGTATGGACTTATGTGTTATTCACTAGGTCTTGTCTACTTTATGTTAAATTTTCAAAATTTATTAAGATCGTTTGCTAATTTTTCCAGAATTTTAACTAAAGAAGTGGATTATGTTTTATCCGAAATTTGCTGTATTTGCAAGAATAAATGAATTTGCTCTATGAAACATGCTGTCTTGGGTGGTTGATTATGCTGCATATGTGGTGACATTGAGCATGTTATATAGCATAAAAAGGCTGGTTGAAACCTCGGATATTATTGCATCAAATGCTGATTTGAAAATGAGATACATATGTGAATATGCATTGTGATGATAATACTGTTGGAGGTGGGAGCCGACGATGCCCCGGGAGTGTCGGGATGCTCGGAGTGTGTGTGCCGAATGCCCGGAGTGTGTGTGCCAGAGGGTCCTCGGGAGTTTCAGGATGCCCGGTGGTATATGGTTACGTAATTCCAGGGAAGGCTTGGTGGTATGTCGGTACGTAATTTCGGAAGGCAAGGGTAACCATTTTCATGGCGAGCCTTGGCGATTTCTCGTGATGCTAGGTGAGATGCGAGATGCTCAGAGTGTGTGTGCCGGATGCCCGGAGGTTTGTGCCGGAGGTTCCTCGCAACGCCAGGTCGGGTGCGAGCAATATATGAGGGATGCAAACACTGGTCCCTGGGAGAATTATGAGATCCTTTGAATATCAAAATAGGAATTGAATCATGCATGTGTGTGTATGCATATGGCATATGGTATAATTGCCTATGGAATTGAAATGATACTATTTGGCATTGAGAATGCGATCATGATGACATTGAATGGATCTCATGAGGATATAGGCATGATTGTGTGGATGTCATGAATCATGCGTATGGGTATGTGCATCTAGCATGATATATAATTGTCCATGAATTTGAATTGGTATTGCTTGGCATGGAAAATATGATTAGTAAGATCGTGACTGAATCTCATGGACATATATGTATGATGGCATGGATGGTATGTGCATTTCGTATGAAATTGTGGTTTTCTTGTCTGTTGCATTGTGTAATTTGATGGATCTTTACTACTGAGTAGTTGTACTCACCCCTTTGGGGACCAACATTTCAGATTGAGCGATGCCTCTAGCACTTGTCACACGTGGTACATTCTATGGCTTACCATATGATGTTGAGGTCGAGTGCATGGAGCACCCCTGTGTCGATGTTCGTGGTCTGGTGTTTATCCGAGTCCGTGTGTTGGTCATGTATGATGCGGGCCTACCTGATGACCTTATAGTTCAAGAGTTCCTTTCTATTCACGTTCGACGTGACGGAGTAATGATGGGGATGCTGCCGCCGCCACCAACCGATGCACTGGGTTGGGTGTGATGGGAGCGTGTGACTAGTGGAGGATGACACTTTTTGGGATGGCCGACACTAGCTGATGGATTGATGTATATATTTGATGTATAGTCGGGTACTTTTGAGTATAGCCGATTTTATTTAAAGTCTTGGCCTTTTGTTGTACCGACTTGTGAAATCCGTCTTAGTTATGTAAATAAAAGTGATTTGGTATATATATATATATGAAAGGTTGTAGTTGGTGTGTATTGCATTGTATCATTTGGTTTGAGTACGGGTTAGGAGATGTCGAGTATGCTTCCGTTATATGAACTGCGCTGGGATCAATTAAGGTAATACGAACCCCCAGGTTGCATGGACCCATTACAATTCAATGGTATTAGAGTGACTTGTCAATAGGGCTTGTGAAAGATAAGCGAACTGTGGCGACCCTAACGGATCGGGGGCCATTCGAGGGGTGCCATAGTTTGAACTACAATCTATTTAGCATAAGCCAACTTTGTGACTTTGGATTCAAAATAAACTTCCAATAAGGTATTTGTTCTAGAACGAGTCAAGACTTCTCCCAATCTTTCACTGGGCGAAGGCATGTGAATATTTATCTTTTGAATGTAAACCTAGAAAGTTCTCGGTGCCTTATATCTATTCAAGATGAAGCAAGTCTTTGGCATCGAACGCTTGGTCATGTTAACATGAAGCAAATTGCCAAGATTTCTTCTAAGAAGCTTGTTCGTGGTCTTCCCAACTTGGCTTTTCAAAAGTTTGAATTATGCACTCCATGTGTTTTAGGAAAACAGGTTAGAAGTACCTTTTGAAAGGGCTAATAAGATCACCTAAAGGAGGGTGAATATGTGATAAAGAAATTTTTACAAAACTTCATAATGATTTGCTAGCAACGTAAACAGTAGTAAACAATTATATGAAGCTGTAAATTGAAATAAGGAGTTAGGGGAAAGAGAATAGAAACAAAATGTTTATAGTGGGTCGGCTTAGATCAAGCATACGTTCACTCTCCCGCGCTAACAGCCCACTAGCTGAATTTCACTAAGAATTAAAAGAGATGTTACAGTCTTACGTCCTTAACTTTGCAGTGTGGAGACTCTACTACACTTCTTCAAAGTCTCACAAGTGTTTGCTCTCTCTCTCTCTCTCTCTCTTGAGTACATGTAAAGCTCTATGATTGAAATAGCAAAGAACTAAGAGTGTCAAACTTTGGAATTCTTCTTTCACACACACACACTTGAATAACTTGAGCGTTTTCCTTATATACTCCTTCATGCCTTTATAATCGTTAGCACTTTCCAAATGAGTTCTTCCGATCTACTCGTTGGACAGAAACAATTAAGGAGATCTCGAGTCATTTAAGGAATGTGATGAAAACCCACTAATCATGCTCGCCCATACAATCAGGATCTAGATTTCCATAAGTAGAACATTCCAAGTATACTTCACATTTTAACAGATCTGATTATCTGAATTGATTCTAATAAGAATAATTGATCACGAGGTGCTATCTTCAGCTGTAAGATCTTCTACAAACCGTACAAACCGAATCCTTGAAGATAAAATCGCATCTAAATAAGTCTTCTCTTTGTTGATCTGGAAACTATCAATGAGGGTAGACTTTGAGTCTTGAGTTTGGCAGTCTTAAGACTTTGACGACAGAGTCTGGAAGTCTTCAAACTTTAACACTTGAGTTTGGAAATCTTTAGACTAGACCGATGGAAATGTTTTGTTAACTTCAAAATAATAAGGGAGTTTTCTCCAACAATCTCCCCATTTTTTATGATGACAAAAATTTCCTGCAAATTAAAAAACTTTTGTCTTGCAAAACAAAACTTAAGCAATACATGATAACTTATAAAAATAGGTTGATTAGTACTTTGATAGAATTAATTCTGCAACCACAGAAAAAATGTTAACCCTACAAGATAACTATCCATCCACAATTAGTATCTCATGCTAAGTTATTACAAGCATAAAAGATTCAAATCACAATAATAGTCAAGCAATCAAGGTCCAAAATCAAAAGTCCACAACCAAACAAAAATACCAAAGTCTAAAAGTCATGAAGATCATTAAAGTAAAGACAAATTTGCACAACTTCTCCCCATTTTTGTCAATAGCAAAAAGTGGAGAATAAGCAAAAAGAGTTGAATTAAAAGAGTGGTGCGAAAATCATGGCTATTTTGGCAGGCGAACAAGCTGAAATTCCCCCATAGAACTCACTTTTTTCTCAAGCTTTCCAATAGTCTCCTTCAGTTGCTGTAAATCTTCACCATTCACATGATCTTGCACTTGATTCTTCAGGGTGAGTAACTGGCCTTGCAACAAAACTGAAGTAGATAAGAAAGCCTTTTTGAGATCCTTTATCTCATGCTCCAAATCATATTGATGCTTCTTTAAATCCAACAGGATATCCATCATTCGTGAAAAGTCCACTAATTGTGCTAGTGCAGCACTTGGTTAAGCCGACTCTGTTCCTAGAGTCTTGAGATTGGAGGGATCTTTAGCAGTTCGTCTACCATGATTAGGAGTGGATGCCTCAATGTTTGGTCCAAGATAAAGAGAGGCATACACATCCTCTAGATCTGCCGCAGAACCATCACTAGTTAAAATAGGTGAAGAAATATCTTGTTTTTCAACAGCTCCCCATGTTTTTGTGCATTCAGGTGGAGAAGTAATAGATTTTTTTATTTCTATTTCTAAATGAGTTTCTAAGCAAAAATACCCGTTTGATAACGACATAAAATTTATAATCTAAAAATAAAAATTCGTTTAATAACAACACAAAATTTCTTTCTTTCAATCAACGATGGATGGCGGCGGTGATGGTGGCGACCAGCGAGGCGGCGACCAAAGAACGGATGGAGGACATGTTCAACGGACGATAAGAATAATTTTTATTTCTCATTTATGTTCTAGAAATAGAAAACTATAAAATTTTACTTCTAATTTCTATTCCAAACCTATTTCTAGAACAAAAATTTATTTTTGAAATAGAAAAATAGAATAATTTTATCAAACAAATTTCTATTCCAGAAACAAGTTTGGAATAGAATAATTATTTCTAGAACAGAAATTGGTTGTTGTCATGCACCCCTTTATAGTGTGACTTCGTGAGAAACAAGTAGAGATTCTTTATTGTGAAGTCGAGATCACAAGATTGTAAATTATCTTTTGTTTCATAGTGGAATCCAGCCCGAAGACTGTCAATATGGGAGAGTGGACGTAGGTTTTATCTATGCCGAACCACTATAAATTCTGTATTTTTATTCTCATCTCTAAACTCATTTATTTTGTTCATAGTTCTATTTAACCATTAAAGTCTGAACTCGCTCAAAGGTTGTTGTTCTTTAGACTCTGTTTCAAAATCAAAATATTTTACTATATTTTGTGAAAAATTTTCTTCACATGTATTCACCCCCCTTTAGGTGTTCATACTAACACTTACAGGTGGAATGCTAAACAGTAGGCTAATGTCTTAATTCGTTCTAGAATTTCAAAAGGTCCAATGAATGTAGGCCTTAACTTCCCTTTCTTGCCAAAATGAGACGTACCTCTCATTGGCGACATTTTAAGGAACACATTATCTCCAACTTGGAACTCTAGAGGTCTCTGTCGTTTATCTGCATAGCTTTTATGGCGGCTCTAGGCTGTCTTTAACCTTTCTCGGATGATTTGGACTACATCCGTGGATTACTGTACTAGCTCGAGACCCGTAAGTTTCCTTTCTTTGACCTCATCCCAATAGATGGGCGTTCTACAGGCACGATCGTATAATGACTCAAATTGTACCATTCCGATGCTCTGTTGATAGTTGTTGTACGTGAATTTGACAAGATGCAGTTGGTCTTCCCATCCTCCTTTGAAATCTATGACATAGGCTTGTAACATATCTTTAAGAGTTTGGATCATTCTCTCATATTGTCCATCAATCCACGGATGATAAGCCATGCTGAATTACAGCTTTGTTCCGATAGTCGTCTGTAAGCTTTTCCAAAATGCAGCGGTGAAATTGCGATCCCGATCTGAAGTGATCGTCACCGGAACCCCATACAGCCAAATTATTTCTCACATATAGCTCGACATACCTATCTATAGCATAATCCTTTCGTACTACAATGAAGAGGGCTAACTTGGTCAATCGGTCCACCACAACCCAAATGGAATCATTACCTCTCTGACCCTTCGACAATCCCATCATGAATTGTGATATGCTCCCATTTCCACTCTAGTACTCCAACAATTGTAGCGATCCACTAGGTTTGCAGTGTTGGGCTTTCACTTGCTAGCATGTCTAATACTTTGCTACATGTCTCGCTACGTTAGCCTTTATGCCATTCCATTGATAATACTATCGAAGGTTTCTGTATATCTTCATACTGCCTGGATGGATATTATAGTTGCTTCAATAGGCATCCGATAATATCTCTTCTTTGAGTTTTGCATCATCAGGTACACATAATTGTCCTCGGAACCTCAAGATCCCATCATCCGTCACTTAGAAATCTGGTTTGTCTTCTCAAGTCTTCCTCGTACAATCTTTTGGATTAATGGATCCGCAGATTGCAAGGCTTTAATCCTAGTTTACACTTCTAGTTCAATTCAAAGGGTAGCCATAAGACTAGAAAGATGGCCTACCTCGAACTTGAAATCCAAATCTCGTACACCTTCGAGAAGTATCCACTTTCGAACCATCATTTGCGCAATTGGTGACTTTCGACTCAATGCATTCACTACCTTGTTGGCCTTCCTAAGATGGTATAAGATGTCATAGTCATAGTCCTTGAGAAAATCCATCTAGCGCCTTTGTCTCATATTCAACTCCTTTTGTGAGAATAAGTAATTTAGAGTTTGATGGTCGGTGTAGATCATGAACTTTCCCCCACACAGGTAGTGCCTCCAAATCTTTAAAGTGAAGATAATCACTACCAACTCCAAGTTGTGCATCAAATAATTCTACTCATGAGGCCTCAGTTGCCTAGAATCATAGGCTATGACCCTTCCATGTTGCATCAAGACGCAACCCAATCCCTTAAATGAAGCGCCGTTGTAGATCTCATATCCTTCAGGACTAGATGGTATTGTCAACACTAGGGCAGTTGTTAGCTTATGCTTTAGTTCTTGAAAACTTTTCTGGCACTTGTCCATCCATTTGAACTTCACTTCATTCTTTAATAATTGCATTAGGAGCATAGCTATTCCGAAGAACTTTTCCATAAATCATTGGTAATAGCTAGCCAGTCCTAGAAAACTCCAAACTTCGATCACCATCGTAGGTCTTGGCCAATTCATGATCATTTCTATCTTTGTCGGACCCACTAAAATTCCATCGCCTAATATCACATGACCCATAAATGCTACTCGGTTAAGCCATAACTCGAACTTACTGAACTTAGCGTAAAGTGAGTGTTCTTGGAGGGTCAATAATACCATCTTCAAATGCTACTCATGCTCTTCAAGGCTCCTCGAGTACACCAATGTGTCATCTATGAAAACTATGATGAACTGGTCCAAATATGCCTTGAATATCCAGTTCATTAAGTCCATGAAAGCAGCTAGGCATTTGTTGACCCGAACGACATCACTGTAAACTCATAGTGGCAGTATTGCGTCCGAAACACAGTCTTTGGGATATTCTCATTCTTGATCCTCAGCTGATGATAGCTCATCCTCAAGTCTACTTTGAGATTTCCGAAGCTCTTTGAAGTAGATCAAACAGGTCATCTATCCTCCACAACAGATATTTGTTCTTGACCGTCACTTGATTGAGCTGTCAGTCAATCGTGACGATTATACCCTATCACATAATTCATCTTTTAATTAATATACCATGCGTACACGTATGACTCACATAATACGCATAACACATATGACACTCCAAACACGTGCAACACATAATACCTATAATCCATTAGCACATACAACTCATAACCTAGATAGCATGTGTAACATATAATCCGTACCCCATATAACACATATATCACATAATAATATACCATCCTATTGTGGCATAATAAAACAGTGTATCAACTTCGCTTAACATAACCCGATAGCTTATCACCTACAATCCAATAACCTATCACACAAATGTCCGATAATCTATTGTTTTAACCTCGATAACTTACCATTAAAAGTTCAATAGCTTATCTAAACCCAACAATCACTTATCACACAACATCTACTTATCACACTAATAAATCATCATTTAACCATAAGCAAGCCATAAACTACTCCCTAAGTGCAATGATAACCCTAATCAATGGCTAGAAAGTCAATCACAAATGAATCTAAGCTTCGTAAAGCATCGGGGATGGTGCGGCAAGGCTGGAAAGCTGCCAGTCGCACCTCCACAGTGCACATGGGAGGTGGATGGTGAGATAGTGGCTGGTTGGCAGCAGTAACATCCAAGCTTCTCGAGAGACCAAACCAATGAAGAAATGAGAGAGGGGGAGCTGGCATGGGGGTGAACAACATCAACTAACTCTTGAGGTGGGCTGGTCAGTCGGCTTGAGCGGTGGTATGGTGGCACGAAAGGCGGTTCGACATCGAGGGTGCAACGGATGATTGCCGGTGAGGGAATACAAGAGGAAAATGGATAAACAAGTTTGCAAAAGAGATGCAAATGGGTGAGAGGGTTCGGCTAGTGGTGGGGGGGAGAGAGAGTGTGTGTTTGAAAGTTGTAAGTGAGTAAAAATGAGAGAAAGTGAGAGTGAGGGGAGAAGGTGGCCAGTGGTGGAGAGAGGAAGAGAGGAGAGAGAGTAAGAGAGAGATCAAGTCCCATTAATGCCTATCAAAGGTGACTTCTTCACGAAGCAAGATCAATGCATTGATGAGAAAATAAAAGCACTTGAGTAGATAGGTTAAGGCTAGATTAGGCTAGCTAGACTAGGTGGCTAGATAGGTCTTCCATCTCCCTCCTCATCGTCACCAATGCTTGTGCCGCCCCTCCCTTGGCTATTTCCCAACTTTACCCTTTTGTCCTTAATCCAATGGAAGGGCACTTTGGTAAGTTCATTAAGATTGTGCACTATTCATGCATTATTCACGTACTTGAATGCATTAAATAGTAGGACTTGTGAAATGATTTCTTGATGGGCTTGAAGGGCCCACGGGCCTCCCTTGTTTGCCTACCCATTGAGCGTGTGGCCTTGGGCCCATTGGGGTCCTCACCTATAGCATGTTTCCTCTTTTTTGAACTTTTATGCCTTGTTGATGAAAAATTGAGTTTTCGGCCCAAAGTGGCATTTTTCGATGCCTTCGTAGTTTATCAATCCTCAAGGTAATCCCGTTCAATGATCGCTTTTAGCCGGTCTTGACAATTCTGTTATGAAAATCGGTTTAAGACTACTCAAGACGTGGACTCTCCAAGGACTGGAATCACATAAAGACTTCAATAAGAGAGACGCAAAGAATCATGCCTCTATCCAACGGGTAGATTGGAGGAATTCCGACGAGATGGCATAAAGGAGTATAAAAAGGAAGACATCTAGTTGTCTTGAGGATTGGAACCCTTCGATCTTATGAAGTGGAACGAATTAATGAAGACGAAGATCCAAGAGGTAAGAAATCTATTGCATTAAAATCAAATGATGACTCGATGATGCAGATTTAATTGGTATCGAGCTCGTGTTCTTAAGATGATATGGACGATGAGGAGCTCGCCCTCATGATAAGAAGATTCAGAAAACTGAATAGAAAAGGGAGAAGGTTCAACTCAAAGAAACAAAGTTTCCAGACAGTGAAGGAGACAGACCAAGTCTATTGATGATGAAGAACCAAATAAAGATGATCCTAGTGAACAAGCTACTACGTGGACTTCTCCAATGTAAGAAGAAAGGACACATCCCTTCATCCAATTAATGAAGACGAAGATCCAAGAGGTAAGAAATCTATTGCATTAAAATCAAATGATGACTCTTGCAGATTCTGAAGATGATATGAAGAAAAGAGGAAAAGCTGAAACAAAGAAGTTTCCAAAAAAGCTCTCAAAGCCGAAAGAAGAAAAGAGGAAAAGCCGAGAAGTTTCGTGATACGAATGTGAAGAAAGTGATAATGAATATGCCAACATATGTTTGATGGCACATTCAGACTCGACTCAGATTCTCCGAATCGGACTCGAACAGTGAATTTGAGGTAAGTGATTTTAAAATTCCTGTCAAAGTCTCTAAATATATTGATGAACTGTGTTTCGTCTTAAGACTTCTCTCAAAAGGATTTCCGAACTTAAAAAGGAAAACTCAGCTCTAAAACAAAAGGAAGTCATTTTAGAAGAAAGAGTTAAAAGTCTAGACCTAAATGTTTCTATTCTTAAAGAAAAAGAAGATGATCTTTTGAAAGAAAATGTTTTCTTAAAAACGGACTTATCAAATATTTCAAAGAAGTTTTCAATAGGATCTGAAAAGCTTGAAAAAGTTCTTTCTATTCAAAGACCTTACTTCAATAAGTCTGGTCTAGGCATGACAGTGGAAACAATTCCCTTGATTGATTTTCTTAAAGTTAAAGAAAGAATCAAGAAAAGACCGTCGAGAGAGGCTTACAAAAATCATTTCAAGAAAGTTTTTGTAAAATCTGTTGGTCGACATGCTCTAAGGTGTTCAAAGTGTAACAGTAATGATCACTTTGAAAAAGAGTGTCCCATGGTTTGGAAGCCTGTTAAGAAAGTGTGGCCTAATAATGCTTCTCCTACTAACACCAAAGGACCCAAGAAAATTTGGGTACCAAAGAAAACTTGAGACTTTTTTTTAAATGCAGGTCTCCGTCAAGAAAAAGATAAAATGGTATCTTGACAGCGGATGTTCAAGACACATGACAGAGACTCAAAGTGCTTTGTAAAGCTAGTTCAAGTAAACGGCGGAAATGTTTCATTTGGAGGAAACGGCAAAGGAAGCATTGTGGGATTTGGAACTGTGAAAATTGGAAATCTCACAATAAGCAATGTTTCCTTAGTGGAAGGACTCAACTATAATCTCCTCAAAGCATTAGCCAACTGTGTGATACTTGGTTTCAAGATCTCCTTTCAAGAAGCAATTTGCTATGGAATTAGTAAAGACTCTACTCGCCTCTTTCATGGGTCGAAGACATGGGAACATCTACCTCTTAGACATGAAATTAAATGAATCACAATGTCTAATCTCAATTCAAGATGAAGCAAGCTTATGGCACAGAAAGCTTGGCCATGTCAATATGAAGCAATTAGCCAAAATCTCTTCAAAGCAGCTTGTTCGAGGTCTACCCAAATTACCATATCAAAAGTCCAATCCATGCACACCCTGTATTCTGGGAAAACAGGTAAGAAATTCATTTAAGCAAATAAATCATGTCTCTACTAATCATGTACTACAGTTGCTGCATATGGATCTCTTCGGACCAACCGTAACTCGTAGTATTGGAGGTAAGAAATACCGCCTAGTAATTGTGGATGATTTCTCTCGCTTTACTTGGGTATATTTCCTTGCAAGTAAATCAAAAACCTTTTTGTATTTTGAAAAATTTGCTAAAAAGGTTCAAAATGAAAAAGGATGTGTTATCTCAAGTATAAAAACAGATCATGGAGGTGAATTTGAAAATCAAGATTTCACAAAATTGTGTGATGAATCTGGTTTTAAGCACGTATTCTCCTCTCCATACACTCCTCAGCAAAATGGAGTTGTGGAAAGAAAGAATAGATCTCTTCAAGAAATGGCTAGAACTCTTTTAATTGAAAGCAAAATTTCTTCACGGTTTTAGGCTGAAGTCAAGTTTCAACAGCATGCTATATTATCAACGAGTCTTCCTAAGACCTATTCTTGAGAAAACCCCTATGAATTGTTCAAAGGTAAGAAGCCTATTGTTTCATACTTTCATGTGTTTGGTTGCAAATGCTTTATATTGAAAAATGCAAAAGATCGAGTTGGTAAGTTTGAAGAAAGATCGATGAAGGCATCTTTCTTGGATATTCTACATCAAGCAAAGCCTACGAGTCTATAACAAGAAAAGCCAGACGGTGGAGGAGTCAATGAATGTCAAATTTCAAGACTCTATGCAAGATGAATCCAGTCAGACTCAATATGAAGAGTTTGAACGGTGGAGGAGTCAATGAATGTCAAATTTCAAGACTCTATGCAAGATGAATCCAGTCAGACTCAATATGAAGAGTTTGAACCTGCTCCAGACCTTCCTAAGCTTACATCGCAAAAGTATCTCGACTGGATGACCAGCGTCAAGATGTTCATGAAGATTCAAATAAAGAAAGAGATCATCATCCAGCAAAATCAACCAGTAACTGGAAGCACAAGTCCAGCCATCCTAAAGATCTCATTATCGGCGAAATTAATGAAGGAATTCGCACCAGATCCAAAAGACGTGAAGAGTCTAGTGCTGTTGCTCTCATCTCTGAAATTGAACCAAAAAGCATAGAAGAAGCTTTATCTGATGAAAGTTGGATTGAAGCTATACAAGAGGAGCTCAGACAGTTCAACATTAACGATGTCCTGGGAATTGACGTCTAAACCAAAAGGTAAAACTGTTATTGGAGCCAAATGGGTGTTCGAAACAAGATGAACGAAAAGGGAAAAGTCGTACGGAATAAAGCAAGACTCGTGGCCAAGGGATACACGCAAGAAGAAGGAATAGACTATGATGAGACTTACGCTCCTGTAGCAAGGTTAGAAGCTATTCGTCTATTACTTGCGTTTGCTTGTTTAAAAAATTTCAGGTTATTCCAAATGGATGTCAAAAGTGCTTTCCTAAATGGATTTATCCAAGAGGAAGTTTATGTGGAACAACCGCCTGGATTTGAAGATCCAAAGAAGCCAGACTTAGTCTTCGATCGAAAAGGCCCCGTATGGTCTAAAGCAAGCACCTCGAGCTTGGTACGACGACTAAGTAAGTTTTTATTACATAATGGTTTTATCAAAGGTAAAGTAGATACTACCTTATTTATCAAAAAGGAAAACAAAAGCTTTTTACTCGTTCAAATATATGTGGATGATATTATTTTTGGATCTCTTAATGAAAGTCTATGCAAGAAATTTTCTAAGTCTATGCGGGATGAGTTTGAAATGAGTATGATGGGAGAATTAACATTCTTTCTTGGCCTTCAAATAAAGCAATTGAAGGAAAGAACTTTCATTTACCAAGAAAAATATGCTAATGATCTTGTCAAAAGATTTGGATTGGAAAATTGCAAGAAGACGATATACCAATGTCAAGTTCTTTGAAGATAGACAAAGATGATGAAGGGAAGAAAGTTGATCAAAAGCTGTACAAGAGTATCATCGGCTCACTTCTTTATCTTACTTTGCTTCTAGACGACATTTTGTTGAGTGTTTGCATCTGTGCTAGGTTTCAATCAGATCCTAAAGAATCTCATCTCGTGCTGCAAAACGTATCATTAAATACGTTGCTTCATCTTCAAGCATGGGTCTTTGGTATCCTAAGAAGGAGACTTTAATCTTCCGGATATTCGAGACGCGAGATCTGGCCGGCCGGCTGCGAGTCGATAGAAAGAGTACTTCAGAACTTGCCGGTTGCTTGGAAACAGGGCTGTCTTGGTTTTCAAGGAAACAAAGCACCGTAGCTCTCTCAACAACGAAGCGAGTATGTTGCCCTTGGAAGCTCTTTGTTCGCAAATTCTATGGATAAAATAACAGCTACAAGACTTTGGGATTGAAGACTCATGCACGTAAATCAAATGTGACAACACCAGCGCAATCAATCTCACCAAAAATCCAATTCTTCATTCAAGAGCAAAGCATATAGAAATTCGACATCACTTTATTAGAGATCATATTCAAAGTGGAGAAATCTCGATTCAATTTGTTGATACAAAAAGTCAACTCGCGGATATATTCACAAAGCCTTTAGAGAAAAATCAATTCGATTTTATCTGCTCCAGACTCAACATTTTGAAGCTCGAAGAAGTTAAAGTCTAGAGACTCTCCAACCTTCAGACTCAGAAAGTTGATGACCGTCAGACTCAAATCTCTCAGACTCAAATCTCTACGACTCAGACGTGGATGACTATAGATTGTAAGTTGTTACTTTATCTAAACTCGAAAAGGTATGATTTTTCGTTCGCTTATTTTAGTCTCCGTGAAAATCGAAAAACTTGTCTTTTCAAAAGGATTAATTTTGGCAATTATCGATTTTGAAAAGAGGTATTCGTACACTTTCCTTGTACCGATTGAACTTCCCCTTTTCAAAACTGAGTTATATATATGTATACAGTTTTCATCTTCAATCTTCAAAACCCTAAAAGCATTCTCCTCTCAAACTGATTTCTACTTCGAGTTCATCCTCGAGAAAGTTGTCATCTTTTCTTGGGAAAGCAAGCAAAGAAATCTTTTAAAGTCAAGAAGAATGTCGTCTTCGAGGAAGTCCTCAAGAATCGCGACAAGGGGACCACAGAAGATGAAGGAGGGACCTACCCACTTCGATCTCACGAAGTGGAAGAATTATCGAGTCGGCATCGTAACCCAACTCATTCTTCACCTCGTCATTCAACGCCTTCTACCCCACAAGGTGCGGGTCAACATCCGAAGAAGAGGTAATCGAGGACGCGGACCCGGTAAGAGTCCAAAACCCTCTTATATTTACAAACTTTACCGTGCTTTGAAAAGTACTTGGGACTCCGATGAAATATGTGGATGATTTTCTTAAAGAAAAGAACTATGGGAATGAATACATTTTTCTGAAGAAAATGGAGGATTTGGGAATTGCTCCCAAAGGTAGAGCAGAGGAAGCACTTGCAAATATTCCGAATGACCCTCGGATGTCGGGCCCAAATTTGATTGATGGGAACGACGATGACAAAATGTTCACTGATTTTCAACTGAGATTGGATGTGGCTGCGAAGGTGAAGGGAAAGAGGCTGGAGTTATTCAAATCTAAGGAACAGAAACTTTGTTCTTCAAACTGAAGCGAGGGTGATAAACCCTAGGAGTGTCGACTTTGATTTCTGGATGCTTTGTGAATGTGAACTTGAGAGAAAAGTTCATGCCCCCGCTTCAACTGGAACGTTTTTGCACCGACACCACGGAAGGATATGCACAACCGACGCATATTTCTATTCAAATCTTAGCTTTATTGATGCAAATAGAATATCTTTCGGTGTTCGAGATCGGGATTATGTGTTGGATGTGGATATGTTGGCGGACATACTTGGAGTTAAACGGGCACGATATCAACCAGTCAAAGTTTCAATTGCTCGTGCCATAATGGACCTTGTTGAAGACAGAGACATTGAGGGAAAAATCATCTATTTGAGGATGCGCGCTATCAATATTGTGCTGCATAAAATTGTGATCAATTGCATTAGGCCTAAGTCTACATCAAAGACTGATGTGTCTAACTCAGAAGCAAAATTGATGTACGCAATCAACTCAGGGAAGAAGTTCTCTCTCCCTCACACTATTCTCTTTCACATGTACGAGCAATGTCGAAAGACAAGGGACAATTGTCTTATCCAGTCCGGTGACCAGGATCTTCGAGACACATGAATATTGAACCTCCACACACTCTCTGTGTTTGACCGTGTGATAAGATGGTGGTAGGTTTAAAGATGTTGACAAAGATGCGTTTGAAAGAACTTTCTAAGGCAATGGAGAAATTCAGAGTGAAGACTCCGTTCCATCTCGCTTCAAAAAGAAAGGGAAAGGAAGCCATTGGTGCCCCATCCAAAAAGAAGAGAACTCTCATCTTGGAGGATGAAGATGAAGATGAGGAGGAAGATCTCACAATCTCGCTTTGATAAAGACAAGACGTTCTGTTCCACAATCAACAGAACAGCAGAAGAAATAGAGAGAAGAAGAAGAAGAAGAAGAAGAAGACAAGAACAGAGAAGAAGAAGAGCAGAGAGAGAAGGAAACAGAAGCTGAAGAAAAAGGAGAACAAGAGCAAGACAAGTCTGCAAATGAATCTGAGAGAAGGATACGAAGAGCATGATCATCACTCTTCTCCTCTTGATGTCCTAGAAACAGGGGGAGTTGGTGAGCAAGAGAGGTCCACACCTCATGCTGCCAATAGTGAAGGTCAAAGACAATCTCCAGTAGCCCTAGAAGAATTTCAGGCTTCTCAATTGCCTGAAGAAGGTCACGATACGTCAGAACCAAATCTGCAAGACTTTACAGAAGCGCCATCGTCTGCAAATGCAAGTACTTAGACGGACAATTTCGCAGATTTTCGTCGTATCATGGATATTCTTCTGGAAATGCGTGGCCAAATCTATGCTCGGACTTGTGAAATTCAAGCCTTGAAGAATGCTTGGACAAGCATCTTCATTACCCCGGAGGATAAAATGAAAGACCTCGCTCGCAACCGCAAACCAATGCCAAGGGAGAAGAGGTAGCTCAACGAGGGAAGACTTGAAGAAGCTAGAAGGAGTAGTCCAGTCCATGGGAGATTTCAGTTGTGCGCATTCCCAAGCAGACATGACATCTTTCTCACCTTTTTAATGATGACAAAAAGGGGGAGAAGCAATTTGAACCAACCAACTTTCTTTCAACTTTCTTTGACTATAAGTTTTTTATGTTTGTTTATGACTTGAGCAATCTTGGGTGTGAACTTGAACTTGACTAAATTGGCTGTGGATTTTAATGCTTGACTGTTTACATTCATATCAAGTGTTGTTATATGGTATTACTCATGAAAGACTAACCAATTTTCTGTGGATGCGAGTCCGGTTGCTTTGTTAATCTTTATGAGATTACCATATTGCTTGAGAAATGTTTTTGCAGGTCAAAGTGGTTCAAATCTACAGGAAAGTTTTGTCACCATCAAAAAGGGGAGATTGTTGGAGAAATCGTTCCGAATATTTTGAAAATGACAAAACGTTTCCTTCGCCTAGTCTGGTATCTCGCAGATCGTCTAGTTTAAAGTCTAAAGACTCGACTACCGACTTAAGATTCAAGACTCAAGGTTCGAGACTCAAGACTCAAGACTATTCTCATTGACAGTCTTTCGATCCAAAGGTGAAAGAAATCCGAGCCGAGTATATGGTTGAGGATTTAAATCCTATCGTCTGGAGAAGATCTTTTTGGGTGGATAAAGATAACGGATTCTTTTGATCTAAATCATTCAAAGATTCGATGGTCGACGAAGTATTCTTGGAATGTTCTATTCATGGAAACCAAGATCCCGATTGTATGGGCGAACGGGATTGATGGGCTATCGTCAGGTTCTTTTTATAGCTCGAATGATCTTCTTGATTGATTCCGTCCAACGGGTAGATTGGAGGAATTCCTTTGGTAAGTGCCAACGGTATGATGGCATAAAGGAGTATAAAAAGGAAGACATCTAGTTGTCTTGAGGACGAGATTGATAGAAAAATTCCAGAGTCTGAAGCTTCCTGATTACTAGTCGATACAGTCCGAGCGAAATTGTATACACAGAGAGTGTTTTTACTTGGTGATACCTTGAGTGAGTGTGGTAGATCATCTACACAGAGAAATCAAGGAAGAACAACACTGTAACATCTCTTTGTTCATAGTGGAATCCAGCCAAATTGGCTGTCAGTGCAGAAGAGTGGACGTAGGCTTGAATCAAGCCGAACCACTATAAACCGTGCGTTTAATTCTCTCTTTCCTTACTCAGTCTTACGTTGATTGTTATCTTTCGATAATCCTTGAACTGTCTAAGTATTGCGCAAGTATACAGAAATTATCAAGAAAAATCTTTGTATACCTATTCACCCCCCTCTAGGTACTCGTACTAGCATCATTAGTAATCCCGTTCAATGATCGCTTGCCGATACAATTCTGTTCTGAAAATCGGTTTAGAACAAGGATGTCACAATTTAGGTCCGTTGTTCCTCATGATAATCACTCAACTAAGCCAATAGAAAACCTATAGATCGCATCTACGAGATTTAATTGGCTTAATTGGATCAAAATAGGATAATTTCTCTTCAAATCGTGCAAGTTTTCTTTTCAATTGTATAAATTTTGAATCCAAGCAAGAGCCAACTAGAATTAGTAAAGAATCAGTCAAGAATCTATCAAACTGACCTGAACTGGTCTAACTAGTCCAATCGACCGCTAGCGAGGTAGGTTGATTCAGCCCCCTGCTGGCCTATTCTAGACTTCCTACGACCAGTTCTAGGTTCCTGGTCGTATCAATTTTACTCTCGTGCCCTCACTTTTTCAATTTGCAATTTGCCCCTAATAAGGCTTTTGAGTTCAATTTTCTTTTTAAACTCAAATTTTAGCAAATCGGACCCATCCGATCAACCTCCCAACACTTCTTAATGATGTTTATCCTTTTAAAAATTGATTTGACCATTAGATCAAGATGTTGATCGAATTGAATCGACAATCAAGATCGACCAATTTGAAACTAGTATAAAAGGTTTTTCCCTCCATTTTTGAAAGGAACTCATTTGTGGAAAAATACACCATTTACAGAAAATTCTCTCTCATCACTCTCCTCTTTCTTGCCTCTCTCTCCTCCCTTTTCTCTCTCCATAATCGAAGTGATTCACCGCCGGTTTAGGCCCACCAGCCTCACGCCGACGGCTCACTAATCACCGCCTAGCCCCCTATGGCTATCCTCTCTCCATCCTCGAGTCCCTTGCAACCATTTTGGTGGATAGTGATTAGCTCCATTTTGATCGTGTCCATTCTTCCCTAGCGTCCCTAAATTGGTCCGACTTGGACCGTTCCCTTTGGCCACTCAAACAAGTGGCCAGCGGTAACTCAACTGCCACCAGATCTTGTCCAATCCAGTCCCCAAGCCATCCCTAACCTAGTCATGGTCAAGGCTTGGCCAATCAATCATCGGAATATCTCCGGTGACCTTGATCTTCTCTGGCGGTCCAAAGATTGATCCAAGTGGACCGGTCTTGTTGCAAGCTGAACCAACGGTCCAGACGCCTCCTTAGCAATCTCTTGGTATCTTGATATTTTCATCGGTGATTCAATCATGCTCTAGCGACAATTCCTTTGTTCAATCGCGGATCAAACTCGAAGAAAATGCAAAAAGGTAACGATCTCAAATCCAAACCCGATGAAGTGAGGTCAGCATATTAGATCAGGGCTAGGGTTCAAGATTAGATCTATGGAACATACTTAGATCTGATGATGATGAATTTGATTGATGATTTGCTGAGTTTGAGGATAATTGAGATTGCACTTTTGGTGGATTGGATGAGATTTATGCTAATCTGCAATTTTGTTGCATCTCTAAGTGGCTTATTGTTTGGCCTAAAACGAGACATTAGATAACCTTATTTGATCTCGAGCCTTCTAGACATAGAAAGTGTGTTCCAAAAAATTTGATTAGATAGGTTGCATGTCTCAAACGGGCTATGTTTGTCGCTCGTAAAACATCTCTCAATTTGCTCGATTATGCAGTTTTTGTGGTTAAATTTTGGTTTTGTTTTGGTTCCGATTTTGGAATTTTCTATTTTCATACCAATTTTTGTAATTGATTTTTTTATAAAGTTGTCTTCACATGTTTTGTCCCAAATTGTCTCGAGCATGTTACGTATTTTTTTATAGATTTTTCGGATCAGTTTTGGTGGGTCAAAATTGTCTAAAATTGAGCATATGTCAATCTGCTCTACACCATTCCGAGCTGCATTTTGGTAAAATTGAGCATGTAAATGAATCCTTTTGACCTTAAGATCTTCATTGGACTTGAAATACATGTTATGTGTGCTCCAACGATGTATGTCTCGCATGATTTGCTCAACATTCGATATATCATTTGCATGTTCTGCTGCAATTAGGAATTTGCAAGTTGCACATCTATTTTGCCATTTTCATCAAGGTTTGTATGATCTCAACTAGGCTTTGAGTTCTCAATGAGAAATGTTCATCACAATGTGTTCTATACGTCATATTTTTCATTAGATTTTTACATATCCTTAGTTGACCAAAATCAAGCATATTTTGTGATGTTGAAATTAGATTAAGGGCTTATCATTTATGCACTTTACCAATGCTCATTTGGATCTCTTAAATATCAAATCTCATGATAATGCCTGCTCAACTATTAAAGTGTGCATCACGAACTTCGTGTCAATATGTGGTATGTCATGATTGAGTGTCGTTTTGTATGTGTATGTTATGCCTCAACTAGGCTAGTTGTACCTCGAAATCATCAAGCATGTCATTTTAGTTCTAAGTCATGCACATTGTCATTGACTCACATGATTCTTTTGCATATTGACTTTGGGTTAGATATTTACCTAAATCATTTGCCGCATCAAATCCTTTATCACTTGTAAATTTCATGCCGCTCATGCATTATTTAAGTGATTTTGAGACTCATCAATGTGTATTATGTTCTGATTTGATCATGATTGAGGCACATACCTTCATAAACCCCAACTTTTCAGCACCAAAATGACCTCGATTGGACTTAGACCTTTGTAAGAAATCATAAGATTCATTTAGACCTTTCAAATGCCCCTGGTTTTATGCGATTTGCTTGTCGTTAGATCCACTTGTCATTTTTTCTAAGATAGGTCAGAATTTGAACTTGGATTAAATTCGGAACCCTGTTGTCTTTTGCCATTTTTGCGTGGTCTTTTATGTAGGGATTCTTGTGACATCCTAATTTTTAACCCTGTTTTCGATGAAATGAAATGAGCTTTTCATTGACGCGCCTATGCCCTTTTTTCTTTGAGTTGGCCACTCATGAGATGACTAGTCTATCAGGTGAAACCGTTAAGGAATCTAAACGCAACAAATTTGAGAATTCAACTAGAAATCGACGACTCGACCGTGCTAATCTGCAAGGGTCAATACGGCATTGTCAAAATTGATCAGAGACCGGAGATAGGTCGGTTCGACAGAGGCATGTAATTAAAGTGTGGGTGATTCCACCTAATTGCAAAATTTGCGTCAAACGGCACTAAACCGATTTTTTTGTCATTTCTGTACCTTGTGCCCGTATTTGAAACCTCGAGATTTTCATAACAACCGAGAGTCGCCAATTAGTCAAAGATGTACAATGTGACTTGAAAATAATCGACCACGGGTCATATGCGCTAAAAATTCCTAAAAGCTATCCGGTAAGTTAGGTCACGCTAAAATCGCGTCCAATTGAAATTAATCACGAAATTGAACTCGATTTCAGAAATTGAAAGTTCTTTCATGTCATGATTTATTTTTAAGATGTCGACTCATCCTCCGAAGATTTTTCGGCAAGCCCGAGATTTTTATGAAAAATCAATTTCAAAGGATTTGGAAAAGAAAAGAAATTTGGTTGGCCATTTTCAACTGGATTTTTGGCCTTCAAAATGGACTAGTTTGTGAAGACAAGTGTGGAAATTGGCATGGGTTTCCTCCCCAACAAATTTGACTGCTAATTCAGAGTGAATTGTGAAGAAATTGAAGTAAGAAGTCAGCAAATTCGTAGGCTAGAGGGACTGTTACATTTTGGTTTTCATTTTGGCTTCAATTGGTGTAAGTTGGCGTTGAGTTTGGTCATGGGTGACCCATTGATCATTATTGGTTGAAGATAGGTTGAAGATAAGGGTGAATAAACACTCAGTGTTCAAGATATTTTGTGTTCACTTGTGAGGCTATTGTCTCCTTCATGTTCCCCCTCTCTCCCTCATTCCTTCCCTCTCTTCTTACTTCGTACGCCAACCTCCCCCAACCCCTTTTGTTTTCTGCCTTTCTTTCATTCCTTCGAAGAATCCAGCCCTCCATTGGAATTCTGCTACTCCACCTTCTGTTGCCACTTTATCGTAACCCCACGAGCGCCGTCCTCTCACGCTACCACTTGCCAGCCCACCCTCCACCGAGTCAACCCCTCCTTAGCGAAGCCCTGACATTGACTGCTCCACGTGACTCCACCGTCTTATCCCACTCCAGTAGCAATGCTACCACCTGGGTTACTCCTTCGCTGTGTCTCTTCACTCACTATCCAGCCTAGTAAATCGCCTAACTTCATCTCCATGCAACAGCTCCATTTAGCCGCATGCAGCCTACAACTCAACCTAGTCCTAAGCCAAGGCCAGCCCACTCGAAGCCGACCAGTAGCCCTCTACAAAAGCATGTTTGACTCTCAACTTTGGTTGAGCCGTCTTGGACCGTTTTTAGCCGGTCCAAGCTTCCTTTAATGCTGTTGTAGGCCCAAGTTTCGGTTGCCGCCGTTGCCATGAATCGATTTTTGCGCTAAAACGGTGAGTTTATGCACTAAACTCTAATTGTGGGGGCTAATGTTGCTTAAGAGTGGCTTAGTGGTTTGGGTTATGCTAATTAAGATTTGGAGACTTAGTTAGCCTAACTAGTTGGTTAGGGTGGTTAGGTACTTAGTTAGTTAATTTAGTTAGTTTAATTAGTTAATTCAATTAGTATGTTATATTAAATTAGTTAGAACGGTTGGTAAATTAGTTAGTTTGATTAATTAGCCCGGTTAGCTTAAGTTGATTTACTCAAGTGCTTTAATTTAATTATTTTGCAATTTATTTATTTAATTGAAATTTAATTTATTAGTTATTATTTTTTTCGGAAATTATATTGGGATAGTCGATAGTCGAAATTTCGTGCTGATAGTCGTGATGTGATTAGTTTATGCAATTGAGTGCAAATTTGTGCAATTGAGTGGTGATTGTGATTTTTGGTTAATTATTTCAAAATTGTGAAATTTTGGTATTTAATTACAAAATACCGGGTGTCAAGTTTTGACACTGAAAATGTTTTTAAGTACTATTAAGTACTATATTAAATAGTGGGATTTTAAAAAGGAATGATATCAATTTTTAAGGTTCGATCTAACAATGTACCCACATATGATTATTTTCACTAGGTATTTTTAGTATTAATAAAATAGGTGAAGCACATCATTTTAATTGAGGCATTTGAGTGCAATGCACGATATCCTTGGTCGGGATTGGATGGTCGTGTGCTGGTATGAGAACCCGTCACCCGATGTGCATCAGGTGGATGATGCTCCTATGTGGAATGTCATCTTGAGGTAAACGTTGCCGTGCTCAATGGATGAGATGATGCCTGATTACACCGGAAGACCGTTGTGTGTCGGGTAGGTTGTGCCTGTGGGGGCAGTAATCAATTGGGACACGTGAATGCTTGAGATAAACACGCTTGATTATGGGACAAAATCATGTTGCCCGTAATGGGACGTGTCATAACGATTTGGCCTTATAATTGGGATTGATTGAGCTATGTGAGACGTTCCGATTGATGTGTGCACTTATTATATGCATCTATTATATGAACTATTCGGACGTGCAGGAAGGAATTGAGGCGAAGTGAGTCTTCTGTGATGTGTGGTTAGACTACCTCTGGGCATATTTTCTTTCTAATCAAGGTTTAGGGCATGAACTTGCTAAGACATTGTTTCACCCCGTCATGGGCTTAATTTTTTCAAGTCCGTAGATGGAGGCACATCACATGCATTATAGGGTTCCAAGGGAGGTAGACTTCCAACACTCATATTTACCAATTTCCGAGACCAGCTTGACCCATAAGCTTGTGGAGTCCACCGTCTAGGTCGATAAGAGCCTACCTCACTTGGTACCTCATCACTTTAAGGTGTGGTACCTTCACAAGCCCGATGCGAGTCGAGAGGGTCCTTTAGATGGTTTTGACAAGCCTCCCGTCGGGACCGGGGAGTGAGCAATAGGGCACCCTTGGACATCAACACTCCGAATGGTGCCGTGGAAGCCTGGAGCTAGGATCTGGAGAGCCCAGGGTTTAGATGGCTTCGTAGCCCTTTTTTATCTAGACTTTTGTACTTGAACTCTAGAGTTGGCCTCTGTATATAAACTCATTATGTTTATAAAGTGTGGTTTTTGTGAATTGATAGTCATACTTTTCTATCCCATGTTGAGTATTGTCTAGGGATCGTTTTTATTACGCTTCCGCATATGCATTAAAAAGAATGGTCGGTGACGCGTCCTGTGACATCGCAATTTTATCGACCACCAAGGGATGTGTGCGCGCTCGAGGTTCGGGACGTGACAATTCTTGAGTTAGACCCTCAATAAAATTTGTTTCTCTCTTTTTGGACTATGTCATGGTAAATTTTCATGATTTTTAGACTTTGTTTGATAGGTCAAATCTCAATTGCAATGACCAAATATCCTGCTGATTTGTCAATTTCTTGATGCAATGAGGTGCATTGTCAGATTTTTGTAAATTAATTTTTAGCTCTTTTTAGGAAACTTTCTCCACAAAAGTTGTTCGTTGTGATGTCACGCATGCTGTATAATTTTCTTAAGAACAATGAATCGATGGGTCCTTTCCAATTTTGCCAATTTGTATTGTTTGGTCTAAAATAGACTTAGACATTTAAGTGCGTTCTATAATCAAGACGTTCCTTGTCTCAAACATTTTAAAATCTTTCTGATATTTGATTTGACATTGAGATTATCAAAGTTTAGGTTGTATATAAAATGCCTGCGATGTTTGTGAGTGCATGATATGTGCACCAAACTAGCCTTGGCAATTAAATACATTCTATAATCAAGACGATCCTTTGTCCAAAAATCTTGTTTTCTTTTCTCAAAATTTCAAACTCATCTTTGAAGCGTCACATGGATTGCTCATGCACGAAACCATGTCATTCATTATAAATGCTTGTGTTTTTAGTTGATGCATGACTATTGAATAAATGACCTACCAATGGTTCTCTCAATTGTTTGATTGTTCGAGAAATAAGGCTCAAGGGCTTGCCTGTGCTTTTAATTTGTGATGATGCATGTGGATTTTACATGTATGTTAGGTGTGATGCCTAATATCATCGGTAGACCTTGGGAATCACCTAGAACGTCTTTTAAAAGACCTACAAGCTTTATTGACTATGCGAGAACACAAATGGTCAACAATGGCTATAAGTTGTAAAATGAACTAGGTGGGTGTCTAGAGAGACCTATGCAAAGAGCCAACCCTGAGGCCCAAATTTGTTCAATTTTGAACCTTGCTCCACTTGATTGTATGTCGTGCTTTTGATTGTTTTGCCATGAATGAGTGTTTCTTTCCTTTGTATATACCTAGCTTAGGTTTAGGTTAGGGCTAGATTAGGTCCCAAAGGTGGAGTATGATCAAGACTCGAAGATGATGGAAGGTCAATGTCCATCCTGACCGTAATTTTTGTATTCATTTTCCCAATATATGTTTCAGGTTTGTTATTTATATAAACACCCGACGAGGTGCGGGTTTTATTTCTTGCACGTGATTTTTGTTCATTGTTAGGATGCATGTTAGATTTACTGCTTTTCCATTAACTATTCAATTGCTTGTTTACTTACCGTCTTGTCTTTTAAATTCAATTGTGTGTTTTCTTTTCTTTTTTTCTAGAAATAGAATAACACAAAAATGTCCATCCATGTGTGATCACTTAGTTTAGGATCATTGACCTAAAAGAGTAAAAAGACATGCATGATCATCTTAGGTAACATGACATATTGTTAGGTACCGAAATGGCACTAATAAAAAATATTAGCGTAACTCAAGTCCCCGAATCTAGATATCTAATTACATTGCTCGATTAGGTTTTTTTGCTAATCCCCAAAAACGAGGCTAGTGGCGACACCCATCCTTTATTAGGTTGTTTAGATAACTAGTTTTAAAATCAACTCATCGTGAGGGGTATGGGTCTTGATGAGGCCCACATCGATTTAGCATACTTGATATAGCAGTACCCCATAGGGTAAAGTGATGCCATCATTATGGGCGAAATATATGATCAAGAGAGTTATCGTAATAAAAATACCTCGAAATCTGATATTCACACTTGAGCTCTTCTCCTGAGGTGTACCATCTGTGTGGGTGCGGGTTGCGACACCTTCCGCTATCATGTGAGACACGAGTTTGGGAGAGCTTGTGACCGCGATTGAGCGAACTCACAAATGGTTAGTCCTAAAAGGTGAGGTGATGACACATTTGTGGAATGCGAACCGTGAGGGAGCTCTCGTGGTCAAGTATCTCTAAACTTGAGTTTTCACCCTCCTTCCTCGAGGTCGAGGTCGGGTTGTGACAGGCTTGGCAACTCCACTAGGGACTAGTTACTAAAATAAGAGGACTTGAAGCAATTTAAAAATGGTTGTCGTGTTAGCTAACATATTTTGTGTAGGGACATCTGCATGTCAAAGTCGCATGAAAAATGAAGTAAGTTACTAACTAAGTATTAAGTGGTCTTGTAGGTTGGAGATAAGGGGTGAGTGTATGTAAACCCTTTGTCTTGCAGGTGGAGTAAGGATTTATGAATGTGTGATTAGGTTATATTAAAGTGCTGGATGTTTAAATTTAAATGCCTGTTTACAAACTTTAACACTACATCCTGCAAACAACCACGGTCTAAAATCCCAATCGCCAAATGTAGATCCTTTAGAAGATATGGGTGGAATCCGCGAGTGAACACTCATGATAATACATACTACCATAAATCCGCTTGTCCTGATTGGTAAAAGTGCATTGGCCAACAATAGTAGTGGTGGGTAAACTACTTTTATCTTTGGGGATGTGGACCTTGAGCCTTTAGCATCCTCACCTTAGGCATTGAAACCTTACAATTCTTCATGCAATTTGTGATTTGCACTTGCCATGAGTTTGGTTGGTTAAACATCGTTCTTTTCTTATCGTTATTATCCTTCTTAATTTCCAAATTTTAATTACATGCCTTATATTTTAATGACAATACGTCTTTAATCGTGAATGCCCATTTAGGTTTAGGCTTAGATGGGCAAGCTCGAGATTGATGTGACCTCATGCCAAGGAGCCTGAGGAGCATATGGGATAACCTCAACCTAAGGCATCGGGAATAGGTGGAGAAACGCATCAGTTTTCTCTTGACCTTACTAAAGGTCGAGCCTCGAATCACGATGGTGAAAGCATTAGTCCATTTTTGGAAAACTGTGACCTCCACCTTCGTGTTTAACCGATACGAGTTGACCCTTAAAATTGAGGAGTTCGAGATAGCCATTGGTTTAGGTAGGGCTTCCCTAGGTTTTGCCACTTCTCCAATTGGTCAAAACCCAATCTCTCTTCTAAGCCAATTCCTAAATATACCTTCCGACAAAATTAGAGCTATTCTTAAGGGAAATTTGAATTTCATGCTTTATACTTTTCTCGAGCAACATCTCTTTAGTCTCGAACCTAAGTCTGGAAATTAAATTCCCAATGTCTTTCTTCTTTTTTTCGGTTTTGTGATCTTCCTGCATACTCAAAAATAATAAATCCTTTAGTCACTCACATTGTTGACCAAGTATGTGCCTTTAGTCATTTTACACACATGATTCTCGCAGAAACCTTTGTATCCCTTAATCAATTTAAAGCAAATGGACAAGGAACTCTTAAAGCCTCATTAGGACTTCTCCAAATTTGGCTCGTTTCTCACATCAAACAATTTGCCCCTTGTATGAGGATCGTTGATGTCACAAAACATCATCATCCCATTCTTAGGTATCACCAAAGAAATGAATTCTTTCCATCGTGGTCCTTCTCTATGTGGTTCCATTTCCTCAAAAAACTCACCCCAAACTTAATCCAATGGCATGTCCAATGGCTTGGGATTCCCAAGGTACGCCTTATTAGTGGAGTTGACGACCTATTCCCCCTTGTGGGGTTAGCGGGTCTAACATTGTATTACCCGTTAAGGGTGTTCCATCAATATCGCGCTCTTTAAATGATCCTATCAATCCTGGAGCTAGGTTTGTACTGTATTGATTATCACAATGAAGTCATTGTGGAAGATCAATTTGAGCCCTTGGATCAATCCAGGGGCCCAAATTTTATTTTAGGGCTCAGTATAGGTTGAATTTTCCCCCCAAAATCAAGGGGGTTCATTTTTCAGATCCAATTTCTCTCTCTTCACTCTCCCCCCTCTCCCCTAGTTCTCTCGATCGGAGCTCATCTTGCCACCAACCACCACTTGCCGGCGCCTTTTCCGGTGATTTACCACCTCATCAACCTCCCCTCGGCGTACTTTCTTTAGTCGCAACATCCATCCTCAAAGACGGTTGTCAGAGAGCCTTGATCGGAAGCCATTTTTGATTGAGTCCGAAGATTGTGCTCGCCGCCGATGTTGTATCTGGCGACTTGGGCTTTCAATGCAACGTCCGGTGGTCCTCCTATGGTGTTCCTCAATTTGCGACGTTCATCATCCACCTGTCGTTGAGGTGATCGTGGCCTTGCTGTAGCTAAACTTTCCTCGGAACACCTCAAACCGACACTCTCTTCCCAATCGACTCAATAAACGTGCTCGGTGATGACGATGACATCTAGCGACTTTGCTGGCTATTCCAGCGTCCATTGGTGGTCCGTTGGAGTCCTTCGGCTGGTGTTGACGTCCTTAGACATGTCCTCGTCCCCGAAGTGAAGCTTGATTAGCTCGATTGAGCTTTACACAAAGGAATATCAAGGTAAACATTCTCATACTTGAATCCTATGAAGCGAGGCTATACTAGATAGCTAGGGCTAAGATTCGAACATAAGATACTTTATCATATTCATATAGATGATATGTATTGTTTAGAATGAGCGTATGATGATCAATGATTAATTGGTGGCTTGATTGAGTACGATTGCCATTTCTGGAAAAATCGTAACTAGTTTGGACTGATTTGATGAATGTCTTCAAATGAGCTGGAAAACGATCTCGTTTGATGTTAATGTCTGCATATGATTCAAAGATGATTTCACAAGCTTTCCAACCGTGTATCATATGCATGATTCAGACTTCATTTGCTTTGTCGATTGCTTGTCACAACTTCAATGTTGATTCTGGATTTTGGATGTTCTGCTGTTATGTTATGATTAACCAACCTATTCAGCTTTATGATTTTTCTTGATTTTTTGTATAATGATTTTGGATTGGATGTCTCAATGAAATTTGATCATGAAATTTTATTCTAGATCCTATAAAAATTGCATGAAATTCACAATTCATTTGTTTAGGTTAATCTCTTGTTAAACGTTGCGTTCATGATCTGTAAAGTCCTGTTTCAAAAAAGTTCTCTTTGCTAAATGTCTTCATTTGAGCTGAAAGATGATTTCAATTGTGTTTGTGGCTTTCTAAGGATTCATAGGAGATTTCATGAGTTTTCTTTTGGCACCTAGTTTGCATGATTTGGCCGTCATTTACTAGTTCTAATAATTTTTACAAGACCGTCGGTGACCTTTGATGTTTGCCATCTTCATACGATTTTTTGTGGTCAGATTATTAAGTCAGTGTCTTAATGAAAGCTGTTCATTAGGTTCAGATCTATATCATATAAAAATTTCGTGATGATTGAAATTCATTTATTTAGGTCGATCGTGTTTAGAATGTCTGTGCTCATTCCTGAATTTTTGCTTGGTTGATTGTATTGCATTGATTCCTCAATTTTTATAAAATCATGTATTGTGAATGTAGAATTGTTTTCTTCATGAAAGATGCCCTTTACATCTTTGTGAACAACATATAAAATTTTCATGAGAATTGAACATTGTTAGGATAGGTCAATCATGTTTAGACCGAACACTTTTGCTACCGTGATTTGTCTGACCTGAAATGAAAATTTTCAGGTCAAGCTATCTGAAAACATAAACTAGACGGAAGCATCACTATAAATCTTTTAACATTTGAAATTCTCTCGCGCGTGCCTCGTTAGTAATTCGATAAGCCAGTGCCATAATCTCTGACATTGATTAAACAGTGAAGTTGTGCCATCCGCAAACTAAAATATCCGCCACTCGTCTTCAAGACCGAAGATTGAGAATGCCTTATCAAATTAGAAAGAAACTTTCTGAACCCCCCCCCCGGGCTCTTCCTCCTTCTCTCAAAAAAAAAAAAAAAAAAGAAAAAAATTAGACAGGAACCAAATCCACTATGCCCAACCAATCCAAGTCTGCAACTTAATAACCAAATTTCGAACGAATATATTGACATTTGATCGTATGACAGAATAATGGCTGTATAAATTTGACCCAAGAGTCACATATCGCATACTAATGACTTCAGAACAAAAGTAATTCATCATTCATCACCAAGGCCTGGCGATGGCCTGTTAAAGGGGAAAAAAAAATGAAAAAGAAAAATCAGAAAATGAAAACCTGTTAGCTATTTCCCATTAAAATTAGTTGAAAAAACTAAATTGGCATTAACAAAAGATTGTAAATTGTCAAAAAAATCTAAGACTAAATTGATACAATTGAAATGTTTATAATCAAATTGGCCGTGCATAATTGGTTTTAGGATTTTTAGATAATTTTCCTATGCAAAGATGGCCAGCACATTTCACTTAAGACCAAATTCTATAAATTGAGAATTCGATACTCATCACTTATCTGGCTCTTCTAAGGAGGTAATACAGTCCATGTGGGGTCAGTTTTTGGGTTCCTTGACATGAACGAAGTTGCGGTGCATTTGTCAAATTAACTTCACAATGCGCATCAAAACAAGTGATAAAGAGTCTAAAGTATGCTGTTAACACCTAAATTTTGATTAAATATTTATATTTAAAATGCATAGAAAATTAGGGACTAATTTGGCTCTAATAAAAATATTCCCTCTGCATGACTTAGGTATTAATATCATTTGATTTTACTAAGTTTTATTTTCTGTTATTTTATCCTATTTTCGGATAAATTAATTACATTAAAAAAAAAAAAAAAAAGCCCGAAAGGGCTAGGGGGCTGGGGCCCAGCCCCCACTTTTTCCCTGTTTCTTCCGAGCCACGCGGGCCAAGGGCCCATCTCACCCCCAGCTTCACCCCGCGGCCCGGCCCTCTCCTTCTTCTTCTTCCTCCTTCCTTCCTCGCGCTGCACACCACGCGCGCAGGAGACCTAGGCGGAAGAACGAGGGTAGACCGACGACGAAGGGGACGTCTTGCAGACGTCTCGCGGTGCCCCCTACTTTCCCGAACCGACGGACGGTGGATCGCGTTCCGTATCTCTTCTCTCTCTCTCTCTGATCGTCTCGTCTCGGGGTCGGCATCCTAAGGATCCCGGCTCGGGGACGCGCGGCGGACGGACATAGCCCGATCTTTGGGCTCGTCCGCTGTCCGACGCCGTGAGCCGGGTAGGAACCCTCGGCCGACCGCCCTTTTTTCTTCATGCCCATGCTCTGTTTCGGGCTCGCCGGACCGGGTAGCCGTTGTCCAGTTCGTGCGAGTTTCCTGCTTCATTCGTGTACGTACTGTGGTCTCGGGGCTTAGCATGTTGATCGCTGTGAGTCCCCGCTCGACTTCGGGCTCGGTCGTCCCCGTTTTTCACTCCTTAGTTTGCGAATATTAATTGTTTGCTGAAATGCTCGAGTTGGGCGCCCGTTTGTGTCCTTCGTGTATGGCCGAAGCTTGCTGACTCTCATATTTATATTGGACGTAAACGAATCGTCCCCTTGTTGAAGTCAAGTTTTGCTGGTCCGTTGTTCTTGGTTTTGGTCCAGTTCGCGTGCCGAGCAAGTCTAAAGCTTCCCCTTAGCCGACGCCCTCCATGTGTTCGCTATAATGGCTGAACCAAGCTCGTATGGATTTCCCGTGATTCGTTTGGTTCTGAGCGCTTGTTGATCATTTGACATGTTTGTGGACCTTCGTTCCCATCCGTGGAGTAGCGCGCGGTTTCTCTGCATGTCGAGTGTGTCGCAGCAGGCGATGATGAAAGCGGGGTTCGGATGTGGCCAACGGTGCTGGCTTGGTCCACAGGGTCGGCGGACGGTCCTACGGTTGAGCGAGGGCCGGAGGGGAGCTGGCTCATGGCCGTTTGTTTCTGGCCGCACGGAGAAGGATGCGTGCGTTTGTGCTGGGAAGGCCTCAGCGAGTCGTTGGGGTGGAGAAAGAAGATAGAGAAAACTCAGACAAGAGGGAAGAGAAAGATAAGTTAAAGAAAACCAGAAATAAAAAAAAAAAAAAAAAAAAAGTCATAAGTGAGGCCTAGCCCTCTATGGTCTGTTGGCGTGCGTGCAGAGAGAAAGAGGGGATAGGAGAGAGAGAAAGAAAGAGAGGTTGAGAAAGGACAAAATAAAGAAAAAGACAAAAAGGGGGAGAGGGGGAGAAATGTTTAAAACAAAGCGGAGGCGCGCGAGACCCGGGTCAGTCGAGCCAGACCCGAATGGGCCGGTGGCAGGGTCTGGCCGACCCGAGTCAGTTTATTATATTATTATATTATAATTTTTAGATATTTTTAATTAAAAATCGAAAAAATTTAAAAAATAATAATTTTTTTAAGGAAAAGCCTAAAATTGATTTTGAGCATTTTTCTCTTAAAAATAAATGAAAAATCCTTTAAAATTGTCTGAAATTAGGGAAAGGCCTATTTTTTTTTTTTTTAGTATCCTTTTTAATACATGAAAATCCAAAAAAAAAAAATAAAAAATCAAACCTTAAGGTTTAAACAAAATTAAGCTGAAAGGGCATTAGTTAATTAACTAGTATAATCAAATATCTTATTCTAATTTCTCTAGTTGTGCAAGAGTAAAAATTTCCCTTAATTTTATTTGAGTTTCTAATAAACCCATCTTAAGTCGATTAATGACGACTTATAAATAAAATTGACTTACAAGTTAAAAACTTAAGTCATAACTCGTGAATTAATAGGTTTAGGAGAGCCATGTTCTAAGCCTAATGTTTAGCGAGCTATTAGTCTTTGCACGCGTACGCACGTTGGGCGCCAAAATGGAGGTTGCGACATATGCCTTCGAAATTGATTTGTAAGTGAAAAACTCAAATCATAAGTCGTGAATTGATGGGTTTGTGAGAGCTATTATCCTCCACAACTAAATGAAATTAACTTACAAGTTAAAAACTCAAATCATAAGTCATGAATTGATGAGTTTGCTAAGCCTAATGTTTAGCGAATTATTAGCCTCCACACGTGCCCACACGTAGGGCGCCAAAAGGGAGGTCGTGACAAATGCTTCGAAAATAGAAAGACAAGACTCTTTTGGCACCTATCGAACTGTTGTCGAATGATAAAGGTGGTGGTGCCCGGGCATTTGCGGTTTGCGTTGGTTTGATTATGCGTTCCGCGAGTATGAACGAGTTTCACCGAAGAAAAGGAACGTTACTTGGTCGGCAAAAAAAATGGTTTTCTATTGCAGATCTATGTTGTGAGTATTTATGATTTTCGAGGCCTAATACTCTTAATAAGTATTAACTTTAGTTTGGATTTTAGTTTTGGCTCAAATTTTTTTATCTGAGAGAAACAGTAATTTTTGCTCCGATTTCAATTCTCGCCCTTACCCTTTAAAAAAAAAAAAAATCTCGTAACATTCACAAATTTTAGTTCAGGTCTTAAATTTGACCCTAGTAAAATTTCCATCCAATGATACTATAAAAGATGTAATATAAAGTGCTAATTGTGTTGTCGCTGCCCTGCTAGAAGCCCTATTTGGTATGTCCCTGCTCTACACGATCATCGCGGGCCTTATTTCGGCCGGCCATTTGGGTAGCACGAGTGTGATACATATAGGTTTGGACTGTATTGCGTCATTTTACTTCTCCGAAGACAGGAAGATGCCTCCTGCCCGGGCTCAAGTTTCACAGGGTAGGACATGAAATTGGGACCTAAACTTTATTCTTTCCATGATCGCAAGCCCAACTTTATCTATTTTACAAGTCATCATGTGTGTTATATGTTGTGCGCAGATTACGAAACCTTGCTCTATCACTTGGCGTCCTTACTCCAATCTCCCATGAGGTGGGGAGTCGAGTTCCTCACCTCCTCTTTCCCAAGTAAGAAGGGTGGCCGCTGAAGCAACCCTAGTGATCATGCTTGACACTATTCGGATCATAATTATTAGCACAAACTCATCAATTGTCGGTTGGTCCTCATCATTAGTTGGTCCCACAAACTTTACATTCATGGACGTTGTTCTTGTATCGAAGTGTAATCACAAAACGGGAAACGCTGTCAATCGACCAATAGTTGCCGCTTGATCCTCACTCTTCGACGGCCTTGCTTGGCCGGAGATAATCACACGGACAGCTTTCCTCTTTTTAGGCATGTCACTTTATTTCCTACTTTTCCTGCAGAATTTTCACCACTACTTGAGCACGCATACTTGGCACTACAGGAGATGGAATTCAAAGCCAGTTCAAGCACGACAGGGAGCTCTGACTTCTCTCGGCAATTACAGGAGAAGGAATTCAAAGCAAAAAGCGAACCTTGACGCTCCTACCTCTTCTGAGAACTGGAAACTCCCAAAGGTCGGATCTTTAAAGGTCAATATTTATGGATGCTTCATCAAAAGCTCTATAGAAGGAGTAACCGCCTGCATTATTCGAAACTTAGAGGGGATGCTTGTGGATGGCTTTGCAAAACAGATCCATGTCTCCTGTGCCTCTCAAGCGGAATATGTGGCTCTCTCGGAAACCCTAAAGTTCTTAGCTCCTCGAAGACACGATCCCCTCGAGTTAGAGTCAGACAACCTGACTTTTGTTAAACCTATGGAGAATCCAGGCCTTATTCCATCACGCTATTATCTCCCAATGCCTTGATCTGTCATCCAGCTTGTCACAGCTGCGTATCATTTTTTGCCATCTTGAAGCCAATTCCATTGCGGACTGGGGCTACAAAAGCTCAGCGCCAAAAAACTTTGCCGAGGACTGGATTTCTTCCCCTCCCCAAATCTTTCTGGATTTACTTTGTAAGGAAGCCCGGTTTATGGGCCCTGCGTTTCCAAATTGAATTGAAAGTCAATCAATTCTTGACCCAAAAAAATGCTTGATACTGGAGAATTCGAGATGAAGAAAGAAAAGCACAAACTGGAATTAGCGATTTCGTGATAGATACTATTGTTTAAAGTGTCTAATTTCACCACCCACGGTCTCAAACTGATAATCGATTATATCTCTTCATATTTATTTTTTAGAATTAAAATATATGCAAATAAAAATGAGAAAATAAAATAAAATTTACCTTTCAGAATTTTAATTTCTCGAAATAAGAATTACAAATGAACCTTTCTTACCCTTTACCAAAAAAAAAAAAATTACAAATGAACCCAAAAAATAAATTCATTCTTATCGTCTATATTTCCAAAATACACCCGAGAATAGAGAGAAGTACCAAAATAGTCATAAACCTTTTACATTTGTACCAATTCAATCCTAAATTTTTTTTATTTGACCAATTTAATCCTAAACATTTTTACATTAGTATCAACTCAGTCCATCCAAATAATTTAAGTTAGAAATTGTTGACATGGCAGCTGGCGGTCTTATGTGGTGCCATATGGACAACCTTTATATTTTTTTTAAATATTTTTTCAGATTTTTTTAATTATTTTTTTTTTTTTTTCCTTTTTTTTTTTCTTTTTCCTTTCTCCTTGCCCCTTCATTGGCGAGGTTGCTGGTTGACCATCGCCAGCCACAAGTTGATTGAGGCGAGGGACGCCGCACCGTTGCTACACACAGGCTGGTTGGGGCAAGGGACATAGCGCACTCATTGGCCACAGGTGAGGGCATTGGCCCCCACCCAAATCCAGGCAAGGGCTGAAACCCTTGCCTGTTGCCTAGCGAGGGCCTTTGTGTGGCGGCCCTCGCCGACGAAGGGCATGGCAACCCTCATCGACCAAGGGCGAGGGCCGCTGCGTCCTCGTCAGCCATAGACAAGGGCGCAAAGGCCCACGTTGGTGGCAAATGAGAGCTACGATGCCATAGGCAAGGCCATCATGGCCCTTACCTAGTTTCTGGGTGAGGGCCCGATGCCCTCACTGGTGGCAAGCAAGGGTGTCTTGCCCTTGCCTAGATCTGGGTGAGGGCCACTGCACCCTCACCGGCCACGAGCGAGGACCGACGTGCCTCATCGGCCAACGGGCGAGGGTTTCAGCCCTTGCCTGGATCTGGGTAGGGATCGACGCCCTCACTTGTGGTCGGTGAGGGCGTGGTGGCCCTCACTAGTGGCCAACGAGGGCGCAGGGCCCCTCGCCCCTACTAGCCTATGGCTAGCAATGGTCGGGCTGGCGACCTCACTGACCAATGGGTAAGGAGAAAGGAAAAAGAAAAAAAATAATTTATAAAATTTATTCACGTGGCACCACATAAGACCGCCAACAGCCACGTCAACAATTTATGGCTTAAATTAGCCAGATGGACTGAATTGATATTAATGTGAAAATGTTTATGACTAAATTGATCCAATTGAAAAATTTATGACTGAATTTGTACTAATACAAAATGTTTAGGACCTTTTTGATACTTTTCCCCCAGAATAGATTCCTTATTGGAATTTGTACTTCCAAAATAATCTCCTCCTGGAACTTGCAAGGCACCTGCCTTCAGCACTACGCACATGTAACCGCCTGTGCATGCGCTCTCTTGAGTGCCTGACGTAGCTAGCCGGAGAAGGGTCCGGCAACCCTGAGCATTGCCTGGTTGATGGGGCCGCCCTTCTATTTTTATTTTTTTCATTGCCAAAACCCTTTGGTCTTTTGACAAAAAAAAAAAAAAAAAATCAGATTTCTTAAGTTTTTAGTTCCCACATGGGGTGTCAACTTGACATACAGTGATAACTTGATTACCGCTTCAGCATTCGCACTTATTCTGTAAATATAAAACTACCATTAACAGGAAAAACTTATCATTCACAAATCCAATCAATAAAAAGAGTTTAAGGACGATGTCAAATGATTGGTAAAAAATCAGAGCCTTCGATTTTCATTATCTAATTAATGAAAAAAAGTTAATATTATAGGAATCCATTTGATTAAAAAATGATCATGGACAATAGATAATTCGGAAAAATTTAGCACTTTTGATTTCATTAACCCGGTTACAATATCTTATATCTTTATATTAATTATGATGCTATATACGAGATAATTGAAAGTTCCTTTGGTCTTTCAAAAATGGAGAAATTGTCTGAATTCATTATAGTGTTCTTTCGAGCCCGCTGTTCACTGCTACCAATTTTTCCCCCGGCGCCTGGTCGGTAACGATTTTGCTGCAATGGAACCATAGTAGAGACGCCAGTGGATGCAGCGAGCCAAGCGCCGGAGATGGCAAGGTGGAGTAAGGTGATAGTGCTGCAGCCTGTTTGAACAAGTAGAAAGAAAGGAAGAAAGAGCGGGTGGGCTGATTTTGGTTTTCTCTGTTCCCTTTCTTTATTTATTTTTCGTTATATTTTAGAGTTGTGTACGGGTAACGTTCAAGCATGTAACACCCACATGAACTGATAGGAGGAAATTTTTTCTGACCAACGATGGAGGAAAACATGACCTTAGTAAAAATTATATTGCCAAATGTAGGTAGGAGAACTAGTAAAGTTGGATTTCTAGGTTGTGCAGGTTGATCTAAGTTGTTTTTCAGATCTTCAAGCATAATTTCTAAAGACGAGCAAGGCTTTCTCTCTTTTGTCAAATGAAATTTCTCCTTATTCGAAACTGTCAACACCTCAATCTTTTTGGCAGTGCACTATCTCCACATTATAAAGTAATGCAATAACATTCTCGACTGCGGCCCAATATTTCAAAAAATATCCATTGTAACATCATGAAATTTTCAGTTCTATTTTCAATTAAATAAATCGAGCATTTCATCAACGCGTCTATAGTGTTATTCTTTGAGTTGATCACTCATAAGATAACAAGATTATTGGGGAAGCCATTAAAGAATTTTAATGCAATGTACTTGATAATTCGATTAGGAATCGACTACTCGACCGTGCTCATCTGCAGAAATTATTACGACACAATTAAAAATCGATCGATATCGAAATAGGTCGTTTCGATTGAGATAGGTGATCAATGTGTGGGTAATTCCACCAGATTGTAAAATTCCCGTCGACCGGCACTAAGCTGATTTTTCTGTCTTTTTGATACCTTGTGTCCGCATTTGAAATCTCGAAATTTTCACGACAATCGAGAGTTGCCAATGTGTCAAAGATGTACAATGTGGCTCGAAAATAATCAACCACGAGTCAATTGCACCAAAAATTTCTAAAAGCTACCCGATAGATTAGGTCACGTTAAAATCGCTCCAGATTGAAATTAATTGCGAATTTAAATTCCGATTTTAGAAATTAAAAGTTCTATCATCTCACGAGTCATTCTAAGAACGTCAACTCATCATTTCAAGATTTTTCTGCAAACCGAGATTTTTGGCGAAAAGTCAAAATATGGCCGTTTTTGTCCAAAAAATTTAGATGACCGTGTTTTATCGTGTTTTTTGGATGTAAGTTGGTTCTATTGAAAATGAAAAAATGTCAATTTGATTGAGGACTCATTGGTGGAATTTATGGGAGCTGAATTGATTTAATTCAAGTGGGAATTGAAGTGAAATTAGGAGAAACCAAGTGCAAATTCATAGCCTCCCATGCCCTCAACCTTTGGACCATCTCATTAGCTTCCTAGGGAAGCTTTGTGGTTGCATTTGGCTGTGGGAGCTAGCCAACCATGGTGGGGTTAGAGAAGTGGCCCCCTCCAAGCCTCGAGCTGCCTCATTCTTCTCTAACTGGTTGGCTTTCTCCATTTCCATCACCTTAAGCTCCCAAAAGTTGCAAAAAACCAAGCCTCAAGCCCCTTGCCGTTGCCGAGCCATCCAAGATCGCCATCACTTGCCGTCGCGCCACTCGCAAGCCCCGCGTAAGTCGTACCCGTCCTGCGCCAATTCGTGCGTTGTTCTGCTCCAACTGCAACCCCAAGCCGTCCCCTGTGCCCGTCGAGCCCAACCGAATCCCAATCATCGCCGCTCCGTTGCCGTCTAGCAGCCACCTAGACCCGCAATAGCTACGCCACCCATCCCTATCCATTTCAACCTCAACCAGCCATCAGTTTCTCCTTTCTCAACCAAGAACAAAAGCTGAAGACCAGCAAGGGTCTTGAAGCTTCGAGGCCCGTTTCCGAGCCCTTCTCGACCCCCCTTGGTGCTCCCGCTTTGGAGTTTGTGGCCCACATTCGCGTCCCCATCGTAGTGAACTCACCGGCTTGCAAATCCAGTTAATTTACTCACTAATCTCTACTTATGGAGTTAATTATGCTTAAGGATTGATTAGTTTAAGTTAAGTATGGATTATGTGGTTAGTTAGAATGAATTAGTAATTTAATGATTCGTATATGCATGTTAGGTGGTTAGAATAGCGTAATTAGAGACTAGATAAGCTGTAGTATTTATCTAGATATATTTGGAAATTTTCCGGGCCCGTTTTGGTATTTAATTATGCTTTTCCGACCTAAGTTACATTTATTGATATTTATTTAATTAATTTTGGTAATTATTTAATTATTTATTATTTTTCGAAAATTAGACCGGGATAGCTAGTGATCGGAATTTTGTGCTGATCACAATGGTATGATTGGTTTATTTAATTGAGTGATGGATTGTGCAAATTGGGTGTTGATTGTAATTTTGGATATTTATCCCAAAATTTATTAACTTCAAAGATTTAATTAGAAGATTACTTTGGGCATCGGTTTACAACGCCAAATTTTTTTTTTATCAATTATATAATTAGTGGGATTTTATAAAATAAAGATATTATACTTTTGGCTGAAGCCTACCATGTACCTACACACAATTATTTTTACCGGGCATTCTGAAAACAGTGAGATTATCAGTGGACGAGTATAATATACATATATCAACTTAGCATATATCAGCTTTGGTGAGCATATATCAGCTTCAGTGAGCTATACTATCTATCTATATCAGCTTGTGCGAACTACTATCTATCATTTTCAGCTTATGTGGGCATAGTCAGTGTTAACCGTACCGGATAGATAGTATTAAATTGATAGATAGTATTGATTGGATGGATTGATAAATAGTATTGTTGGGGCTAAATCGATTAAATTGAATTGATTGATTGAGTGTGTGAACTGTACTGACTTGCAGGAATTGACTGAGGCAAAGGTAAGTCATCTATCTCGTGCGTGACTAGATAACCGTTGGGCGTATTTCCTTTCTAGTCGGGAATTAGGGGGTGAACTTGCTGAGACGTTGTCTCACTCCATTGTGGGATAACATTTTCAGGTCCTTAGATGACAGCTCCTCCCGAGCATTTTAGACAGCCGAAGAAGGTCACCAAACAAGTATCCTATATTCCACTTCATGGGAACCTAGGGGGATGGGTCTATGAACTTGTGAGATATGTGGTCTGGGTTGATGCGGCTCTACCCCATAAGGTACCCCATCAATATAGATCATGGTATCGTCGTGAGCAGAATGGACAAAGATAATGTCTCATACCGGAATCTGAGGTCCCTATGTCAGTGCTTAAGGTTGCTTTTGGGAAAGGCACAGCAGATCCTCTTGGTGGCTCAACGGTGGACCCGAGTCTGTCGAATCAAAGATCCCCGGAGTATTTAGTGGAAAACTCGAATGCTTAGAGGATCTGCAGCACTCTAAACCCCCATTTTTGTAGACCTTGTATATAGCGGCTAATATTGTATATAACTTAGTCTTATGTGTATATAAGAGTGTTATGGTTTGAAAATTTTGTGGCCTGAAAAATTTGCGGCCCTACATTTCTATCCCATCTTGTTGTTGTCTAAGGATTATTTATTCGCTTTCGCATGTGTATTAAAATGAATGGGTCAGCGACACATCTTAAGACATTGCTAGTTAATTGACCACCGAGGGATGAGCATGCGCTTGGAGGATCGGGGCATAACATCCATAACTAAAAATTAGTGAATAATAACCATGTAATTAAATAGTGGTCAAAATTGCTATCTACAAAGATCCACAAATTTATGATTTTACAAAAATCTCTACCATAGATTCATATATTCGAATTGCTTTTCCAACTTGTGATAATTTAAATTAATCTCTATGCTAAGCTCTGTCAGTCTTCTTCTTCCTTCGTTAATATATTCCTTTGTCCTACTTTTGCGCCTTTTACTTTGTCACTGTTAACCACAGAACACCTTTTTCTTTTTCTTTTTTGGCTTTTGCTGGCTGGCAACCACAGATCACGCCAGACATGAAAGGAAAAGGACTACATGGTCCGAATTCGGTGGACCGAAAATGATACGACTCTTTCTCACCAAAAAAACCACCCTGGAAGTTCATAAGTTTTACCGGGGTGCCTTTGTTAGGGAGTAGACATGTTTTCACTGTATTGTCGGTCCATGCAGCAAAGCTCAAAGATGAACAACCCCACCCCCCCCTTCCTCTCTCTCTGATCTCTTCCATGCCGATGCCTTGCCTCTTATCTAGAACCTGTTTGTCGGAACAAAAGTTTGCACCGTCATTGTACAGAGTAAAAGCCCGTCAAAACAAGATTTATATTCCACAAACCATAAGTGGAAAAGTCTTTTACACAAACAGTTTTGGAATGGAAACAAAAACCTGTTTACGGAGTAAATCTACATGCTAAAAATAAAAAAATTAGTATAAGCTGCTTATGTAAAGAAATTTTTACTTCGCTAGTGCATTGAATAAAATTCCATTGGAATGCGTTATATGCGAAGTAGGGGATGGTGGAAGAAAAGGAAAACACAATTACGAGACACTTGCATCTTCTTCTCGTAAAATTTTTAAATTTATACTTCTATAAATAAAAGGAATTTCCATTAATTTGTTGGTTTCATAACATTTTGAGAATGAGCATGTTCATTTCGTGGAAAATGAGTGATTTGGAAAATCATTTTCTGAAAAATAATTACTTATATCATTTAGAAAAATTAGTTAACAAAAAATTGTTTCATCATCGATAACAATTTATGCCCAACTATTTTCATGAGCAACGAAAAAAATTTCCATTCATTTATTATTTTAAGCAATTATTTTTTTTAAAATATTTTCTAAATCACTCATTTTCGGCCAAAAAAAAAAAAAATGCATCCTAAAATAATCATTTAGGAAAAGTGAATGGGTGTTGTTCCTTGCGTAATATGTGAACAATTCAAACAGAGAAAGTAATCAACAGAAGAAGTGTTGTTCCCGCAATGCGCATGAAAGACGTACCATCCTTATTTTTTAAATATGACATCTACAGCTGGAACTCTGGCTCCATCCGCAACTCGATATATAAAAAGAGAAGATCCATGAGAACAGAAAACAACTTCGGCCTCAACCAGGGTAAGAATACTTCCCTGCTTTAGATTTTTGCCTGCTTGTGTGACAGCACAGCAAAGGATCCTTACAAAAAAGAGATGGAAACAAATTCGATTTCATTGCCACCATTGCATCCACCGCCCGGTATGTTCCATTCTTTCCTTTTTTGTTCTGATTTGATCTCATAAGGCGATGGAAAAATTGTAAAAGTTTCGTTTTTTTCTGTGTTAATTTCGAAGTAATATAACCAGTATCATGAACAATATCAGGACTGATAATGCACTGAAAGTTGCACGCTTCTTTATTTATTGCTTAACAAGTGTACAGGCACTTTTACAAAATCCTTATTAAAAAGTAAAGGAGAGACAGTGATAGATGATAATTAGCGCGAAACCTCAGGGCATGCTTGGTGAGGAAATTTTCCAATTTCTTATTTCCCTTTCCAAAATTCTCAATGAGGGTCCATTGATAGAAATTTTGGTTGCTGTGTTTTGAAAATTTGAACTTTAAAACTGTAAATGATCAAACTTGACATTATTTTGTACAAGGGTTGCTTTTAAAAAACTACACCATCAGAAAATGACTTCTTAATAATTTGGAAAGTCCTATTAAACAATTAGAAATTAAAATTATTTTTTGAAAAGAAAATTGCTTTGAAATTATTCGGGGAAAGAAGAATTTTTGTTTTTGTAATTGTCGCCACATAACAGTATAAGGACTGGAATTATAACCAAATAAAGTACAAGGATTATAGTGAGATTTCCCATCTTGCGGGACCCAAAAAAAAAAATTAATTTCTCTGGGGCCCATGCGTTTGATTATTCCTTTCAAGTAAACAGTAAACACGCAAAATGTATTACTCAAAGTCAAATCTCCTAATTTGGTATGGCTTGGCACCACAAGTTCCCCTATAGTCGTGGATGGTGATACAATTACTTTTTGTCAATCCTGGTTCATTACTTACAAGCATTCAATGACCAGTTTGTTAATTGATCACAAAATATTTCCTCCTACCACAGATTTTTGTCAAAACAATTACCTCGTGAGGGCTAATTATTTTCTATGTTTACTTACTATGAAAATTGAATTTGCAGCTGATTGTTCTTCTAAGCAATTTCTTGTTCTTCAAGCAATTTCATCAAGAGTATAGGGCAATACAAAATAGTTAAACTTATAATGTAAGGTTGTTCTGAGCCAAAAATAACTTGTCAATATCATTATTATGACAAAGTGCAAAAATAATATTAGAGAAGAAAATTCACTCACAAACACATTGTCCAAGATCATGGTTCTCAATATAAATAGTGGAATGTTCTTGCCACAAAAACAAGAAAAAATAATAAGGATTTTGTAAGAAAATTAGATCATTTTTCCTCAAATTGTTAAGTCTATTGATAAAGTATAATCAATATACTTTATTTAAGAAAAAAATTGTTCAATAGATTGGTATGATATAGTCACGATGGTATCAACTTGTATCCTATATCAATTGTAATTTATAAATTAAATGCATTAGTCGATAAAATCGATACGCCTAATTCAATCATTTTCATTTTTATAAAATTTATGTTATGATTACTGTGTAAAATTGTGAAGATAGATAAAATTTTGTGCATACTTAATAAATGAATCATATTGCAGAAAGATCGATGACAATGAGAAATTTTGGGATAGAAATACTTTTGGTAGGATCCTTAAATATTTTTATTTCTTTTAAATTTTTAAAATTCTTTTATTATATTTTCTTTTTCTTTTTCTCTTTGGTGTCGACGAGTTGGGCGAGGTCTCGCGAGCTCGCCAAAGGCCATCCTGGCCATGGCGAGGCTCGGCCTCACCGGATTTAGGCGAGACCAAGCCTCACTAGGCCACCGGCGAGTCTCGGCCTCACCCAAGCAGCATGAGGTCGACCTCGCCATAGCTTAGCGAGGCCAAGCCTCGCGTCGATTGGGGAGGCCGAGCCTCACGGTGGCTAGGCGAGCTGGGCCTCGCCTTGGCTAGGCGAGGTTGAGCTCACCCAGCCACCGATGAGGCTTGGCCTCCCTGAGCCACCGCCAAGCGATGCCGTACTAGAGGTGGCCTGGCAAGGTGGCGAGGCTCAAGTCAACGAGCCTCGGCGTCTTCGGGGTTGGCGACTCTCGGCTAGGTCGTCGGCCAAAATGAAGAAGAAGAAGAAGAAGATAAGAAAGAGAAGAAGAGAGAATAGAGAAAAAAAAAGATTCTAAAAATTGTTTCCGAGAATAAGAAACTATTTTTTTTTTACTTCTTGTTTCTATTCTAAATCTATTCCCAGGAACAAAAATTTTACCAAATAAATTTCTATTCTTTCTTCGTTTCCCTAAACAAAAGAATAGAAATAGTTGTTTTGGGGAACATAAATAAAATTTACCAAACATGATCTAAATATATTGAAAATCGTAGTATTTCTTTATTATGTTACGTAATAAGTGTCCGGACAATTTTCTTTTTATAAAATCCTTGCGAAATAAGGAGAGAGTGTGAAATAAAAATATTATGCTGGATCCTAGGGGAATATTCGGTACAAGGAAATTCTGCAATTTCTTGTTTTCATTTAAAAAAATTCTCGATGATAATGCGTTTGGTAGAAATTTTGGTTTTCTTGTTTTCAAAATTTGAACCTTAAAAATGAAAAAGACCGAAATTATGAAAAATGAAAAAGACCAAAATTGACATAATTTCGTACCAGGATTGCTTTGGAAAACTACACCAACGGAAAAGGATTTCCTAAAAATTTGGAAAGTTCGACTAAATCATTAGAAATCAATTTTATTCTATTTAGAAAAAGACTTACTTTAAAATTATTCAGCAAATAACACGTTTTGTCCCTGTAATTTTGATAAAGTGACTTAATTGTCACCATAGAACTGTATAAGGATGGGAATTGTAACAAAGCGGGATGTAAGCATCACAAATGTCATAACTTTTGTATAGTATTCACTTGAGTGATATAACTTTTTTCTTTAATAATTTAAGTGCTATAACTTTTAAGAAACGTTCACTTGAGTGTCATAACTTTTAATTGATTTTTTAAGTGTCAATTTTTTTTTTTTAAAATGTTAACTCTAGTGTAAGAAATCCGAAGTGCCATAGCACTTATTGTGAACATTTAAAAAAGAGTTATGGCACTCAAGTGATTGATTGAAAGATTATATGACACTCAAGTAATCAAAAAAAAGTTATAACTCTTAAGTGAACTTCATACATAAGTTATGACATTCAAGTAATCAGAAAAATAGTTATGGCCTTAAGTGAGCGCCATACAAAAATTATGATATTTATGGTGTTCTTTTTTCATAACAAAACAAAATATAGAGAGTAAAGTGAGATTTCCCAACCTAGAGGGACCGAAAAAATTTCAATTTCCCTTAACTAAAATCGCAAAAGGAATGTGTGGCCACCAAGTACAGCTGATTGATTCATTTTAACGGGCCTAAGTACATAATTATTCTTTTCAAGTAAACAGCGAACACGCCAAATGTATTACTTAAAGTCAAGTCTCCTAATTTGGTTTGACTTGGCTCCACAACTTCCCTCCTAGTTGTTAATCATGATACCGTTGCTTTTTGTCAGTCCTAGTTTCGTTACTTACAAGCACTCAATGATCAGTTCATTAAAATTAATTACCAGAATATTTCCTCTTATAAGAAAGCATTGTCCCAAAAATCACCTCATTACAACTAATTATTTCTATGTTTGTCTAATATACAAATTGAATTGGCAGCTGATTGTCCTGCAAAGCAATTTCATCAAGGGCAGAACGCAAAATGAATGGATTCTGAATAGTTAATTATCTATAGTTAAGGGACTACATGAGACAAAACTTTTGAAGTGATGATACTCGAACTAGTCAATTCACTATAGTCATCTCCATAAAGAAATCATGTAATGTAGCCCTAAGCCAAAAGTAAACTGGTCAAAGGAAATGGTTGTCACTGTTATGACAAAGTATAAAGATAACATTAAAGAAGAAAATCCATTAATAAACACATTGTCCAAGGGACACGGACGTTGAAGTGTTCTTGCCACAGAAACAAGAAAAAGTAATATGGATTTTGTAAGAAAAATTAGATCAATTATTTTTCCCAACCATCAAGTACAAAGTTTAAGCTAAACACTTAGTGAAAACTCCATGCAATTCATTGCTTAGTGAAAACTCCATGCAATTCATTGCTATGATCATAGTAATAATCTTATAAATATGTATCTTATATCAATTGTGACTTATAAATTTATTGTATCAATTGATGGAATTGATGTGATTAAGTTTATTCATTTATGTTTATTTATGTATAACTATTTCATGATTATTATGTGAAATTGTGAAGTTAGATACAATTTTGTCTACTTAATTTATGAATGATATCACAGATAAAATCAATGGTAACGATAAATAAAAAAATTAATAAAAAGCACATTGTACAAGATAAGAAGGTAAAGTTCCCATAAAACTGATTTATGATACAATACTATCTCAAAAAAAAAAAAAAAAACTCATGATCTATGTTAAGTTTAAAGTTAAAATGTTTTTTGTTTAAAAATTTAATTTTTATATAGAAAATCTATGCAACGACTGAGCCTAACGCTAATAATGTGTTGATGATTTAAAGCATACACATTATAAAATTTTCTAAGGTTATTTATGTTCATCTCTCTTTTTGTTAACAAAGTGGCTAAGGAAGAAGGGAATTCAGAAGGCACGACGACAACCGACAAAGGTTTGTCATTTCGTACTTTTTATTTTCATTTTTTCTATAAATTTGTGTTTCATGCATTTTGACATTTTTTGTTAATAATATTTTAAATTTTAAGCATGCAAATGCTGACATATAACTTCAAATATAATCTTCATACTTTTTGAAATCTGAACGATATCTTGAATTATAATTGAGAAAGCCCAAAAAATTATTGTTTTTTACTTTCAAGGAGTAAATAAACACGCTCATAAAAAAAAAAATGTGCGTTGAGTAAACGACTGCCCCTTGGCTTGCATTTGCATTTCACGGGAACTTTGAGCAAGTGCAATAATTACACTTGACCTAAAAACCAAGAAGTGCATAAGCCCGAGGACTTTTAACGTGTAATTTTTGCAGTCATGCCAACAGCGGTGGTCCATGACAACCATCGACCATTGTTTGGAGCTGCACTCGTAGGAGATTGGACATATGTCCAGAAAAAGGTTTCTCAAAATAAAGAAGCAATGATGGCCGAAGTTATGACTGTAGAGCATGAATCCGTTACTGTGCTTGATGTTGCGGTTATTGCCACACAAGATCAATTGGTCGAGAACCTAGTTGAGCTGTTGCCTTCAAGACATGAAAATTTAATTTTAAGTAGGGCTCTCTGCAATGCTGCTCGGGGTGGAAGAATAAGGATGGTAAAGGCATTAGTAGGCAAAATTGATTTTGGACGTGAAAGTGTAGCCCTTGCCTTATCGACTGCTATTGCATGGGCTCCTATTCAAAAGGACGTTATTTGGTACCTGGCGAGACATATATCCGCCCCAGATGATGATATCATCAGCAGCCTTACTATGGCCGGTCATATGGGTAGGATTTAATACTTACTCATCTTATTTCATTTCCTTTGCTGTTTACTTGAATTAACTTGTTTGTTCTTGTGTTCCAAAAGACATAGTCTTCTTTTTAGAAAACCAAAACTCCAGGCAGACAATTGAAGATCCTAAACACGATAGAACGTTGGCATACTTGGTGCCTATGATGTCTTACTTCCGTAGTAGAGCTAGACTCAACTTTTGGGAAAATATTATTTACAAATGTAGGTGCTTCTCGCACTTCCTTTGTTAAATATGTGCAATTCAAACAACTTTATCCGCATGGTATTCACTTTATCTCTTATGATTTTTAGATATCCCACCATGCTTGATCAATACATCATCTGGCAACTATGAAGAAATGAAGTTGCCTAAAGGTATTTATGTGAATCTGCTTAATTGATGGACTAACATGACATAAAGCATATCATTCATAGATCCTATCGATAAAAAATTGAAGGGAAAATGACTACATCTATGTGTACAATTTAATATCCAAATCATGAGGTAGGTGACAAATTAAAATCTTTTATAACTGTTGTAAAGTAAGGCAAGACGTCTACTCAATGTCAAATTTCCAGGTAGAATTATTGAGAATTATAGACTTGGATTTCATCTAGAGGTTGATCAGTCCAAGTTGTTTTCTAACATATTCAAGCATTATTAAATTTCATTGCATGTGCAATTTTTGATTCATGAGTGCGATATGTATCCTTTTATTAATCATCAATTCCTAACTTGCCACATTAATTTGTTCTCTCCTCTTCGTGGCTATAGCAAAGCAATTCATGATATCACTCTTGAATCTTACCACAAAACTAGGTACATGAAATTACCATGGTATTTATAGGAAAAATGACCTCATTTCATCATAGGTAGAGATCCCTAAATTTAAAGTGTAAATTGATATTTCAATATACCTTGAGATCATAGGTATTAAGATGGACTGGACCTCAATTCGTATATGAAGATACGATTCAGTTTAATTTAATTCCAAGTCTAAATGATATATATCCTTTACGTGAATTTGTAAAAATACTCTATCCAAGATAGAGCTATTGATCCATTGTTGAATCTTCCCATTTTTCAAAAAAAAAAAAAAAAAAAAAAAGCTTTTTTTTTTTCCCATAAAATTGTGTGTTCATCTATCCATTCGCCTAGTCTCTCATGCATGCATTTTTATTTTCAAGCTATATGAAATTTGTTTTCTTGATTAATATCTTACATCCATCATTTTCTTCTAAACTACTATGTAGATGTAACAAAACGGCCTAAATCCATCATTAATATCTTTGGCCTTTTGATTCTTCCTTGTTATATAAAATTTCTTATCTAATAATACGTGCAGTTTCTTTCATCAAAAGGATTGTAGAATCGAAGTTGAGGCGCGAATTTGGAAATCTAGCTCTTGTCAAGAAGATATTTACTATGGACATTCCCACAATATTGGAGTTTTTGTTGACTTCAAACATTGTCATTGACGCCGCATCTCGTGGAATCTCTGACTTTGTCCAATTATGTTTGATGTTTTTCCCGGAGTTGATGTGGGAAAAAAATTTCACAAAAGAACTGATCAAAGAAGTTGTGAAGGGACGGCATGTCGAGTTGTTTAGACGACTGAGCGCACACAACACAACTCCATATTTGACTGATGACGAGTTGACAAGACGTAGCTTGATGGAGGCAGTAGTAGAATGGTCACCAAGATGTGTATCGGCAGATGTTTCTGGAGCAGCTTTTCTTATACAGAGGGAACTTCAGTGGTTTAAGGTCGGTTGACCTTATTCGCCTACGACAATTTTGTGCTTTTTAATATACATCTATAATGATAGGTGTCCTTAATTTTTGTGAAGGTGGTGGAAGATATGAGCGATCCTTCTTTAAAACGTCTGAAGTTTAAGGTCAGTTCACCTTATTTGTTTGCCACCCTTACGTGAGCTGTAATGTACACTTACATTAATAGGCGCCCTTTATTTTTGTGAAGGTATCGAAAGAGGAAGATGGGGGCGATCCTTCTTTCAAAAGTCTAAAATTGGAAGAAACAAAAGAAAGGAGAGGGAAAACATATTGGGAAGTTTTTGTAGAACAACGCCAAGATTTGCTCAAAGAGGCTGGACAATGGATGAAGGATACATCATCATCTTGTAGTGTCGTCTCGACTCTCATCATTACGGTAGCTTTTGCTGCTGCTTTTATGGCACCTGGAGGCAACAAAGAGAGCACGGGGATCCCGATCTTTCTGGAGGAGAGCTCGTTTATTATATTTGCGATTGCAGACGCTCTCGCTCTCTTCTCCTCTGTCACTGCCACCTTGATGTTCTTGGCTATCCTAACTTCACGCTATGCCATTGAAGATTTCGTTCACTCACTGCCGAGAAAAATGATACTAGGCCTCACTTTTCTCTTCCTCTCTTTGGCCTTTATGATGGTAGCATTTGGTTCTGCTCTTACGTTCGTCTTAAGGGAACGATTAGAGTGGATCTACATCCCAATTACTTTGTTCGCCGCCATCCCTATCATATTGTTTGCAATCCTACAGCTTCCCTTGTACGTTGAAATGGTTGAATCCACTGGCTGGCCTCCCCTCTACCGTCCCATTAAAATTTGGAAATAATCTCTGCTATTGTTAGGAAAAGACATCTGTAATGTCATCTTTGTTAGCACTTCTTACTGTGTGTGATGCGAATGTCAATGTACACTCATTTTAAAGACTCGAAGTGTAACATCAACAATACTTGTACTAAAGGTTAGCGTTTGCTGTCAAGTGCACACCTTGCCACAATGTGTTATGGGATTGTTTCCCCCCAAACGGTGAGCAATTACTTCATTGCTCATTCTCGTACAAGGTGAACCCAATTTTCAGAGAATCAGCAACATGATCGTCAAATATTCAATGGGTTTCATCCAGTCAAATAAAAGCAAAGATCCAGACAAATTCTCTACAATGGCCACCCAACTAGCGGCCCAACACAAGTAACTTCCGATGCAGCAAGCGGAGCAAACAATAATTTCAGTTCAATGGAAGCTCAGCCTTCAAAACCAGTCGTCCCACTGCCCATACTTGAACCTCATCCTCTCATCCAAGTCTTTGGCTTTGACCTCCATGAACCCAGCCGCGTTGGCCATCGGTTCCTCTGGCACTTTCGCTCTCCTTATGCTCCGGTTCATCTCCATCGCGTTCTTTTGTGCACCCAACCCTTCGTACTCCCTCACCCAGCAACGGTGCACGGTGCATGTCCGCCCCAACACCACCAACTCCAGAAGCACATAACCATCAAAATCCAGCACTCCAGTCTCACCAGGACTTTACCCTCTTTCAGGTCTCTCTGTGATCTCATAAGCGAAAGGCTTGACGTTTACGCCAGGACGCTAAGCACCTGGCTGGACATCGAAGTAAGGAGGATCAAGACGAGGGTCCTGAAGCAGAAAAGAGTGAGCTAGGAATATGAGACGGGTGGACGGTATTATGAGGAACACAAGGCCGAGCAAAGTTGGGTTACTTGCTCGACCTAGGCGAGGGGCCACATGCCCTTGCTTTGGCTGGTGAGGGCGTGGTGGCCCTTGCCAGAGCCGGGAGGGGCATGACGGCCCTCGTCTAGTGCTGGCAGCCCTTGCCAGCCCTCAGAGAAGGAAAAAAAAAAAAAAAAAGTAAAAGAACAAAAAAAAAAAAAAAATAAAAAAAAACTATTAAAAAGTTTTAAAAATCATTAAAATATTATTAAAAATATTTACGTAAATGCGATCATACTACATAAAACATAAAACAGTCAGCATCCACGTAAATGATTTTTAATCAAAATTGATGAGATTGACTTAATAGGTACTACTGCAGAAAAATTTATGACAAAATTGATCCAATTAAAACGTATCAATCCAATGCAATTGATTTGATATTTTTGATACTTTTTCCACCGTGGAGCACTATAAGATAGACCCAAAGTGTCGAGAAACACGAATCATGAAGAGTCATAAATTCATACATAAAAATTTAAACGCAAATATATTCTTAATTGTTCCGCTTAAGCTCAAGTACGGTGAACCAGGAAACAGAAATTTAAATGACAGATGAATTAAAATCACAGTCAGAGCCTAGGAAAAAAAAAAAAAGACAGAAAAAAAAAAAAATTTCAGTTTAATGGAAGCTCGGGTGGCGAAATCAGTGTTAAACCACTGCCCATGCCTCATCCTCTCATCCAACTCTCTGGCTTTGACCTCCACGATCTTAGCTGTGTTCGCCATATATTCCTCCTGCACTTTCGGCGATCCTCATGCTCCGCTTCTTCTCCACCGTGTCCCTTTTTGCCCAACCCTTCGCGCTCCCTCACCCAGCGATTGTGCCCGACGCACGTCAGCACCAACACCACTAACTCCAGCAGCACATAGCCATCGAAACCCCGCACTCCAGCCTCACCAGGACTTTAGCCTCTTTCGAGTCTCTGCGATCTCAGCAGCGAAAGTCTTGACTTTTCTTTGGTGAACAGCACCCGGATGCCGAGCACCTGGCTGGACAGCAAAGCGAGGAGGATCAAGAAGTGGGTCATGAAGCAAAAGCGGGTGAGCTGGGAATAGAAGCCCACGAAATAGGAGACGAATAAAATGGACGACATTAGGGGGAAAACGAAACCGAACAAAGTTGGGGGAATTTTGAGGAGGACCGAGGGAGCAAAAGACGCTGCAGAAGCATGAAAAGAATGAATCGTAAGCAAGAGAGCAGGAGACTCGGGGATGAATAAGAACTTCTCAACTTTACGGCAGGCATTTTCTTTTTGATTTTGGGGAGTCTATTTGGGTGTTTGTCTATTTGAAAGTGAAAGAAGGCAAAGTTTCAAGTTCAACTGCTAGGACACAGGTTGGAGAGGGCACCGCCTTTACATTTATTACTCTCTGTCTTGGGTGGTGCAATGGGTGGGCATCACTCATTTGGCTCTATCTCAAGTGTTTCAAAAGCCAAAAGGCACGGAATTGTCAGTGAGGGTTCCTTATCAACTTATGAGAGAAGGTTTTGTCTTTCCACAATATTACATGTGAATTGTAGAGGGAGAGAGAGAGAGAGAGAGAGAGAGAGAGAGAGAGAGAACAAAATACTGCCAACTACTTACAAGTATATGTCAAAAATACTATTCATAAAGATGGATATAGTCAAGAAAATGTTTTGAGCTCCATTTTCTGGTTCACTTGGACATGTAGTTGTAATTTCTGAGAACGCATTGTAAAGTAGATTAATTAATCAGGGCCAAAGCATCAGGCGCTCTATGATTCACCTCTGGTAGTACATCCCTAGGGATTTTCGCTAGCATGTCTAGGGCATCTGCCTACTCTAGCAAATGCCACACCCATAAACAAAAACCAAAAGGGAAAAAGTTCCTTAGAGAGCATATACCATTGGGCAGCAATTTTGAAAACAGAGTAGGGATTGCTCAATTACATGATCAAAGTCGTGTATGAAATGCACATGGATATTGCTTGATAGGACGTCACGAAAAATGCCTTATCATCGTTCCAAATCATCTGCCTTGACACGAAATTAATCCCATTGATGTTGACGGGACCTTCGTTTCCACAAATATCTCGTAGATGACTGAATATTCAGTAAAAGTAAAGAAAGGGAATGAAAGTGAAAAACGAAGAGTTAAAACAACTGATGAAACAGACTGCACGTATTTTACCACTCCACTACTTCCCTTACGTACAACAACATTGTCCGAAAAAATTGATGATATTCAAAGGCTTCAATACTCATTCTTCACTGCACCACTGAACCTCGTCATCCCTTCCCATATTCCCGCTTCTCCAGCTGAATATGAAATTCAGGCAAACAATTGATGCTGCAATTAAATATGAACATGTGCCGAGAAACAATGATAAACGAGCAACTTCTGAGGCCAACATGAACAATCAAAAGCAAAACGATTTTTTGCTCAGCCATGTTCAAAATTTTCTTGTCAAAGCATCATCCTGTGCACATTAGATGCCAGTAGTTGTCATCTCAACGCAGTTCAAAGGAGCCAACCAATTAACATAACATCTCTTCACCAATATCCTCTAAACAGTATCTGGATAGCTTAAAATGGCTTCCACTCTATCTAGCGACGCTTGCAACTGCCCTTCATGTTGAATAGTGGCTCATCAGTACCAAGACCCCTGTTACATGAAACACACAACTTGAACCCCAGAAGAAATTAATAAAACAGAGTGACATAAATCACGGAAGCACATGACCCACACCGGCAAGTTCACTGTATGTTATAAACATCATGCTTTGTAATAGCAAAATTTTAATTCGTGACACTGAATAGTTGATACAATTAGAACTTGTTTTGATATATGGCCCATCTAGTTTCTTCCAAGAGCAAAATATATTGTAGTTGAGAAGGAAGAAACTTACCCTGTGATTTCTGGAAGAACGTAATCAGCCCTCCACCCAAACCGAAAATCTACACCTGGACAAAGTCCAAGAGTGGTCTTATTTCTAATTCGAGATACACCGTCTTCACCCAAACATGTGGTGAGCTTCCATTTCCAACTAATTGCATTTAACTGAAAATTGTGGCCTACGCCAACCTGTAATTTTCAAAGCACACCAAGCTGACTCCCCAAAAGATTTACCAATTACCGCTCAATACCCACAGAAGTTAACAGACTTATTGATGATTGAGAATATTTGGCCACGCCATCACAAAACAGAGGTGAAATCAAAGAAGCCTCAAACCTGGAGATTTAAGAATTTTGTGACAGGAATCTTTTTCGAGAGAATGCGCACGTCTTGATGTATAGGTTCATAGACAAACTTCCACAGACGGTCTGGGGAGAGAGGCTTGAACACAAGCTTCGCTTGAAAATCATTCCTTGGAGCATTGTAAAACTGAATCAAAATATCAAATCAAGATGTCATAATGAAGCTATATTCCATAACTGCATTAACTGAAAAAGCAGAATTACACCAGGCCTTAAAGGCTCCAACAAAAATTTTGCTCAATGGCCAATCGTTGGAGCACTATAAGACAGACCCAAAGTTTTGAGGACCATGAATATACAAACATTAAACACAAATATATTCTTAATTGTTCCACTTAAGCTGAAGTATGGTGAATGAGGACACAAAAATCAAAATATCTGATGAATTAAAATCGCAGTCAGAGCTTATAGAAGAACAAAAGAGACAACAAGAAAAAGAAAGTCTATGTTCATCTACTTCATTATGCGACTATTACTGACAGAAGCTGTATTAGGTCAATAAAGACGAAACAGTGAACACAAAGCCAAGCCAGGCAATGAATTTATGGAAATTATATTGATTAGCATATGTCAATGGAATCTATGCGAATGACTATAAGGCTGTAACATCCTGCATGCCAGATCTTATAAAAGTCTGATCAACATGATCAGCCAAGTGAGGTTCAACCTTATGGAGATCACTGAAAGTAAAAAAACATAAAAGTGCTCCTGTTAATCTACTCAACTTCTAACATCTTCACTAATCAAACATCAGTGAAAACTGTAACAGAACCTCTTTTATTTCCCATGAGAGCATGGATTGATATCTGAATAGTTCAACACTCTCCAGATTCTCCCTTACATGTGGACTGACATATTGACTTAACACAGAACCCTAAAATGGACTTCAATGCACGGAAGCAAACAAGAGGGCCTCAAGTATGTATAGCTCGTGAAGTTGCCTATGGCAACTTGCCAAGTCAATTTTTCATGTCAATCTATCTGCAAACTTAAACAGAAGCATCACTAAAATTTCTTTAACATTTTAAATTCTCTCCTACATGCATGTTAGAAGAGTTTAGGAACCAGTGCTGCAATCTCTGACATTAATTAAACAGCAAAGTTGCGCCATCCGCACACTGAAATATCCGGCACTTGTCTTCAGGACCAAAGAACAGAGTATGCCATATTAAATTAGACAGGAACCACATCCAATATGCATACCCAATCCAGGTCAGCAACATGAAAATTAAAATAAGAACGAACAAGTTATTCACATTAAAATTGACCCAAGCTTCAGATACCCTATGCAGATGACCTCAAAACGAAACATTTCATTCATTCCTTTCAAGCCTTTGCCGAAAATGGTTTGGTTCATCATTCCACAGCTCTCTCAATAAAATTAAGCCACTAGATCATCCTTTTTCATTCACCCAGGCCAATCATATTTGCTAGAGACCAAACTTCAAAAACGTGGCAACACAAAGGCAAGCAAAATTTAGGCACATCAGAAGAAACACCTCCAGATTAACACCGACTCGGATTCCCTGAATTTCTTTCCGAAACTTGAGGAACAACTCGGAGGGCATCAAATTGATGTTGTACCGTTCGTCCCACGAGGTGGGTTCTTCTCCGGCTGGACTCGTCTCCATGTTCAAGCTCCCAACACTGCAAAAAATCAATAAAGAACAGTTCTTTCCCACCATACAAAAATCGCCAACGCGTTTCACTCAAGACCCAACTCTCAAAATCGAGAATTCGACACTCATCTCTAATCCGACACATCTTCGGAGATAACACAATCCATGTGGAGTCGGTTTCTGGGTGCCTTGACATGAACTGAGCTGCTCTGCATCTGTCCAATTAACCTCACAATCCGCATCAAAACAAGCGATGAGAGTGTAAAGCATACCTTCGAAACTAGAAGAACAGGACTCTGTTGGCGCATATAGAACTGTGGTTGAATGGCGAAGTAAAAAATGGGGATGAAGTTCGCAGCTATGACAGTAAAAAATGATGGCGGTACCCGGGCAATTTGGGGTTCGCATCGTTTGGATTATATACTACGAGACTCCGAGTACGAACGAGTTTTGCCGAAAGAGGGAAAATTGTTTTTTTTTTTTGGTCGGAGAGGGAAAATTGTTTACTCGGCCAAAAAAAAAATGTTAGATTTTACTGTCTATACACTGAGTAATTATCGTTTCTCAGTTGGGCCAAATTAATTATGAATATGTCAATGGAAGCTATTAGCATTTCAAGAAAGGATTAATTCATGACATATTTACTCCAAATTAGATTTATATCCAAACTAATGTTCGTCTTAAGAAAAATTTAAAATTAGTACTTTTTATATAATTTTACTCTCCACATTATATTCCAAACTGCTAACGAATATTGATTTGGGGTAAATGTGTTATGGGTTATCAATTTTGGATTTTTTTTTTGTCAAACGAAAATTAGTTTTAATAAATGGGTCATAAGAGACCAATTTGGATTAATTTTTGGGGGCAAATATATGAGACAAATATCACGCCACACCTCTAGAGTTCTTTTTAACAATTCTTACAATTGAGTTTGTTGTGATTGTGAAAGTTCACACTTACGAAGTAAATGAAAGTTATAAACATGATAATGCTTACATTTGCAAGATCCAAAAAGGCCATTTAGATGCTGGCAAGTAGTGGATCAAAGTAACTAGAAAGGCGGTTTTAAGTAGAATGATATATGAAAGATACAGAAATAAGAGAGATGCGAAGATCTGTTCACATAAAATCAAGAAGCACGATGGCATCAAAATATCAAAAAAGATGGCGGTACCGGGCAATTTGGGGTTCGCATCGTTTGGATTATATACTACGAGACTCCGAGTACGAACGAGTTTTGCCGAAAGAGGGAAAATTGTTTTTTTTTTTGGTCGGAGAGGGAAAATTGTTTACTCGGCCAAAAAAAAAATGTTGATTTTACTGTCTATGCACCGAGTAATTATCGTTTCTCGGTTGGGCCAAATTAATTATGAATATGTCAATGGAAGCTATTAGCATTTCAAGAAAGGATTAATTCATGACATATTTACTCCAAATTAGATTTATATCCAAACTAATGTTCGTCTTAAGAAAAATTTAAAATTAGTACTTTTTATATAATTTTACTCTCCACATTATATTCCAAACTGCTAACGAATATTGATTTGGGGTAAATGTGTTATGGGTTATCAATTTTGGATTTTTTTTTGTCAAACGAAAATTAGTTTTAATAAATGGGTCATAAGAGACCAATTTGGATTAATTTTTGGGGGCAAATATATGAGACAAATATCACGCCACACCTCTAGAGTTCTTTTTAAAAATTCTTACAATTGAGTTTGTTGTGATTGTGAAAGTTCACACTTACGAAGTAAATGAAAGTTATAAACATGATAATGCTTACATTTGCAAGATCCAAAAAGGCCATTTAGATGCTGGCAAGTAGTGGATCAAAGTAACTAGAAAGGTGGTTTTAAGTAGAATGATATATGAAAGATACAGAAATAAGAGAGATGCGAAGATCTGTTCACATAAAATCAAGAAGCACGATGGCATCAAAATATCAAAAAAAGATGGCGGTACCCGGGCAATTTGAGGTTCGCATCGTTTGGATTATATACTACGAGACTCCGAGTACGAACGAGTTTTGCCGAAAGAGGGAAAATTGTTTTTTTTTTTGGTCGGAGAGGGAAAATTGTTTACTCGGCCAAAAAAAAAATGTTGATTTTACTGTCTATGCACCGAGTAATTATCGTTTCTCGTTGGGCCAAATTAATTATGAATATGTCAATGGAAGCTATTAGCATTTCAAGAAAGGATTAATTCATGACATATTTACTCCAAATTAGATTTATATCCAAACTAATGTTCGTCTTAAGAAAAATTTAAAATTAGTACTTTTTATATAATTTTACTCTCCACATTATATTCCAAACTGCTAACGAATATTGATTTGGGGTAAATGTGTTATGGGTTATCAATTTTGGATTTTTTTTTTTTTTTGTCAAACGAAAATTAGTTTTAATAAATGGGTCATAAGAGACCAATTTGGATTAATTTTTGGGGGCAAATATATGAGACAAATATCACGCCACACCTCTAGAGTTCTTTTTAACAATTCTTACAATTGAGTTTGTTGTGATTGTGAAAGTTCACACTTACGAAGTAAATGAAAGTTATAAACATGATAATGCTTACATTTGCAAGATCCAAAAAGGCCATTTAGATGCTGGCAAGTAGTGGATCAAAGTAACTAGAAAGGTGGTTTTAAGTAGAATGATATATGAAAGATACAGAAATAAGAGAGATGCGAAGATCTGTTCACATAAAATCAAGAAGCACGGTGGCATCAAAATATCAAAAAAAGATGGCGGTACCCGGGCAATTTGGGGTTCGCATCATTTGGATTATATACTACGAGACTCCGAGTACGAACGAGTTTTGCCGAAAGAGGGAAAATTGTTTTTTTTTTTGTTCGGAGAGGGAAAATTGTTTACTCGGCCAAAAAAAAAAATGTTGATTTTACTGTCTATGCACTGAGTAATTATCGTTTCTCGGTTGGGCCAAATTAATTATGAATATGTCAATGGAAGCTAAAGGATTAATTCATGACATATTTACTCCAAATTAGATTTATATCCAAACTAATGTTCGTCTTAAGAAAAATTTAAAATTAGTACTTTTTATATAATTTTACTCTCCACATTATATTCCAAACTGCTAACGAATATTGATTTGGGGTAAATGTGTTATGGGTTATCAATTTTGGATTTTTTTGTCAAACGAAAATTAGTTTTAATAAATGGGTCATAAGAGACCAATTTGGATTAATTTTTGGGGCAAATATATGAGACAAATATCACGCCACATCTCTAGAGTTCTTTTTAACAATTCTTACAATTGAGTTTGTTGTGATTGTGAAAGTTCACACTTACGAAGTAAATGAAAGTTATAAACATGATAATGCTTACATTTGCAAGATCCAAAAAGGCCATTTAGATGCTGGCAAGTAGTGGATCAAAGTAACTAGAAAGGCGGTTTTAAGTAGAATGATATATGAAAGATACAGAAATAAGAGAGATGCGAAGATCTGTTCACATAAAATCAAGAAGCACGATGGCATCAAAATATCAAAAAAAGATACCGTCAAATAGGATGAGAAGTGAGATATAGAAGGTGGCAAAGAGCGAAAAACTAAACTTACACAAATACAAGAAGGACAGGGTGATCAGGCTAAAAAAAAAGAAACAAAAATTTCTATCTGCAAACATAAAATCTACCATCTTAAAGATGCAGAGTACTAATTGGCTACTTGGTGTTTCACAATCTGCTTACATTATTGAACCCCCAAGATAAGCTCCATTTGGCGAATCAACCTATTATCTTGTCCTTGTCTTCATGGTGAATTGCCAATGCAGACACATCAGGCATCGGAGCTGCCATGGCTTGTAGGTCAGCCAGAGATAGGGACCAGCACAGATTCCACCACCGAGGCTGTGTTGATGCCCCAATGTCCTCCGGTATTCTCCTTTGTGTATATACTGGTGAGAGAACGCAAGATGGCAATGTAGACATTGTGTTAAAATTATTCGTGTTACTACAATTTGTACTCGGTAATGCATTCTGACTGGAGTTAACTGGTCTTTTCTGTACCCCACTCCTGCCACTGTTTCTGAAAGCATAGCCATGATTCTTGAAGCTGAAATTACTGTGAGCTAGTGAGATCTTGCATTTCCTGTTGTAGGGATTATCAGGTTTTGCAAGGTCTTTAATGGAGGAAGAGGCCGAGGACTCTGCAAGGCTCGTGAAGAACTTTGCCTGACCACTATAATAGTTCGATATGCCTTTCCTGAAAAATCACAGAAAGAAAGGAGAGGGCTTCAAAAACCATCATTTGTCCATAAATCTGACTACTTGGAGGTCACAATCATAAATTTCTTAAAGCATTGCTTTAGATGGAAAATATAAAGAGATCAAGATAGATAGTCATTAAGCATTATAGAATCCGAACCTTGGAGCAACTCTGGCACCAGCAGATGCAGATCACATTTACCTTTATTCCATACACTCATATCAGGGGTTTTCCTATGCTGCAAAATGGATGTTTCGCTTCTGATTACCGCAATTTTTAACAGCTTCTTTTTTTCCTTTCAGACAAAGATTGAACACCGTGATGCTGTGTTTCTTCGAGATACCTTTACAGCTAAAGTTTGGATTTTGGACCAGACTTTGGAATTTATATTTGGTAGGTAGACAAAAAGTGGCTGCCTATGTTAAAAGGAAAAAGAGAAGAAAAAACTGGCTCTCACCATCCTAACAAGCTAAATTAATGATGTTACACATGGACATCCAAATTTTGTGCATTCCACCCCCAAAACATTTAGAACTGCTTCTAGCAACAGGAAAAACACTTCAAAAGTTCCCACTGTTATCCAATTTCTCATTGGGATGAGCATTGGGCTAGTCCAGGAGGTGTAGCCCTAGAATGGTAACAAATCGACTGAAATTAAATAAATTAACCAGTTCACACATTCATGATGGAGCATCTCTTCAGAAGCCTCCAACAAATTGGAGGCACGATCATGCCAGGAGGTGTAGCCCTAGAATGGTAACTAATCGACTGAAATTAAATAAATTAACCAGTTCACACATTCATTGGGGATTGTCTTCTTATGTACACGCTTTATCAACCACGAGAGTCCAACACTAATCTTTACGAAATCACTGCCTTTCCAATGAGGATGATTTTCACAAACTTGGCCTTCAACTTCAACATTTGGACTTCAACAGTTTTTCTTTCACCCCTTTTTTGTCTTTTATTTTTCTTTCCTTTTCTTTTCTTTCATTCTTTTTTGCAATCCTTTTTCTTTTTCAATATATTTCTCGCAGTGCCCCAGTCGACTAGCTAAACTTTGGCCTTTATTATGCCATCGGCTCTTGGACGATTGAGCACTTTCGAACTCTCGGGGTCTTCATCTTTCATTAGCGCTCTGGACAATGCTATCTCAATGTGGTAACTCATCTGCTTTGCCCCCACTGTGGGGATGATCACTAACCGAGCTTTCAGAAATGAATTTAGAGACTCAATTGGGCTATGCAAGATGTAAAAGTGTGTATGGTAAAGAAATGAATTCTCTTTATCACTTTAAATGCACTTAAATTCACATTTGAGTTCATCTACGTTAAAGACCCCGAAGATTGATACAAGTGAAGACAAGAAAGTTCTATCCATTCTTCCACCTTGTAGTAGCACACTACCTCCAATTTGCCTCAATGTGGGCTGAGTTCTTGATAGGGCTATTTTGAAAGAATTCCTTCTAACATTCTAGCTTAAAAGGGGTTGAACAATGAATAATTATATTGTTTAAGGGAGAGGAATGAAATGCCCTTCGTCATTTCAATCTATGTACATTTTGCGAGAAAATTCTTTACCTTGAGAACATGAAACTTTTCAACTCTCACATTTCAATATATAAAGGACTGTGTATAAGATATAACTTGTCTTTCATCATCCTGACACATCATTCATTTAGTAATCTAACTAGACAAGCCTTAGATGAAATTGGTGATTAAAAGGCCAAATTGTTGTGAAAAAAAATTCTCTCTTTGAAGAGTTTACAAGCATAATAAGGACATTGCAATATGAGCACAAGCAAGCATAGGAGGACTTGGACACTATTCTTGCAAAAGACCAAGTGTTAGCTCTTATGACCAGAACCATTAGGGGGCTCATAGAGTTTCTTGGACACCGGGACCCTTGGAATGCCAAAAGTTGACATAAAGGGATATTTAAGTGCCAAAAGTTACGAAAGTGACACTTAAGTGCCAAAATCGGAGCAAAATGGGATCACTTAAGTGTCAATCCGGCCAAAATGCTGACGTGGCAATTTTCTGGCAAAGCAAATGCAAAACGGCGTCATTTTGGTGCTGATGTGGTACAAAAAATAATATAAAAATTAATTTAATTAAAATTGTTTAATTCATTTAAAAATTAAATTTTTCATATTAAAAAATTTTAAAAAAACTTCAAAAAATTTAAAAAAAAAAAAGGGGGAGAGCGGGGGAGGCGGTTGAGAGTCGGGCGAGGGCCATCAACCCTCGCTAGATCTAGGCGAGGGCTGCCGACCCTCGCCGGATTTGGGCGGGCCCTCGCGGCCGATCGGCGGGGTCGCCAGCCCCAGCCAAGGCCCGGCAACCTCGGCCGACCCTCCCCCTCCTTCGCCCGGGGAGGCGATGGCGGCGGGCGGGAGCCCTCAACGCCTCCCCCTTTTTTATTATAATTTTTTAATATTTGTATTTGTATTTTTAAATGTTTTAAATAAATTAAATTTAAATTAAATTTAATTATTTTTTATATTATTTTTTTACCAAAACGTTAGCACCAAAATAACATTATTTTTGCATTGTTTGACAATGTCAGTTGGCAAAACGACGCTGTTTTGCACTTCGCCGGAAATTGCGCACGTTAGCATTTTGGTCGAATTTTGGCCAGAATGACACTTAATGATCCATTTTTCTCCGATTTTGGCAAGTGTCACTTTCATAACTTTTGGCACTTAAGTGTCCATTTGTGCCAATTTTTGGCACTTGAAGCATACTTTTGCCAAGGCTCCTGCATTGAACATAAATTCAAGTTAGTTCTCTGCTCCAGCAAGATTCGTGAAATTCTGATCATCCATGGCTTTCCGCTTGCCACCTGCAAATGAAAACAGGGTCATTAATCAAGCTATGTTCGTGCATGATATGCACCATTTTCTCTGAAAACTGGGTGATCTTTTTATCTCAGTTCCTTCACATCTCCTCGCTTGCTTGCGGCTTGCCCCTATTTGAAGGGAAATGGCACACGAGATATTATGCCATACCAGAGCAAATCCAAGCTAAGACCAAGGAAAATTTGGTCTTCCATTTCGGCTGAAACCAGGGCATTATCTTAATTACTCAGTCTGCCATCGCTATGGAAATCCGACTTCCCCCTCAGTTTGTCATCTGAGAAAATGTCATTTTCAAATTGTGTTAGGTTTAGAAACGAGAATACACCCCTTTTAACGAGGTCGGATGCTTCTCTTCTGTTTTGGTTCCTTTGTATCACCCTATCCGCAAAAATCTTGTCTTCTTTTTGGGACTTGTTTGAAAGGAGAGAATGGTGTCAAACATGAAATCAAGAAGTGTTAAAATTAGGAACGCTCTCTTTTGCTTTTCGAGGTGGGCATGTTCATTTCTCCACGATTGTCACCTTATACTGCCACCTACAAATATGATCTAAATTAATTCATGAGTAAGTTGATTTAATTTGGGACAGACGCTCTCTTTTCTTTGAGGAAGGCTTCATTTTCATCTAGGTCGCTCTTCCTTTTATCCATTCAGGAATTGCCCCAACCTTAATTTCACCTGCTTTTGTGAGTTCTGTTAAAGAAAATAGAAAAGAGACGGCTTACTCACATAACAACTCGAGCTTAAATTGGAACAAGTACCACCTTTTCGGTGAGAACTTATTTGGCGCTAATTTGATCCTCCTTGGTGTAATGTTGGTTTATTAACTTGCCTTAAACATAACAACATGCGTTAGGCTCTAAAGTAATCATTAGAATAGATACCACATTTTCTTGGAGTATCAAGATGGTTTTGACCAAATTTTCTTGGAGGATCACGATGATTTTGCCCCACATTGACCTTTTCTACCTTTGTAGATTCTGTTGAATGAAACCAAAAAAAAAAAAAAAAAACAGAGTTCCTTTTCAAAGCAAATCGGGCTTAAATTGGAACTTTTGAAGGCACTTTAGGGTGCGTTTGTTTGTGTTTCTGTTTAAAAATTGTTCTAGGGAACAGAAATAGAAAAAAGTGTTTCTGTTCCGGGGAACAATTTTTGAACAAAAAAACGCGTTTGGTAAACTTGTTCCGGGAATAAATAAAAAAAAAAAACAGAAACGTGTTTGGTAAATTTGGATAATTTTTTTATTTATTTTATTTTTCTATTTTTTTCTTATTTTTCCTTTTTTTCTTTTTTTTTTTTTCCTTTTTCTTTTTTTTTTTTCTTCTTTTGGCCGGTCGCCGGCCTCGGCCATGGCCGGCGACCGGCGGCGAGGGTCGGCCTTGCCTTGATCCGACGAGGCCGAGCTCGCCCGGTGGCGGGCGGCGCGGCCTCGCCGGGCCACCGCCCGAGCGACGCCGACTCGCCCGATCTGCGCGAGGCCGAGGCTCGCCAGCCCGGCCGGGCGAGCTCGGCCTTGCCGGATCTGGGCGAGATCGAGCTCGCCCGGCCGTCGAGCTCGCCCAGCCATGGCGAGCCGACCCTCGCCCGGCTACGGCGAGCCTCGCCGTGGGCCGGGCGAGGCCGCCGGCCCTCGTCGGCCGGTCGCCGGCCATGGCCGAGGCCGGCGACCGGCCAAAAGAAAAAGAACAAGAAAATAAGAGAAAAAGAAAAAAAGTGTTTCTCAAATGTGTTTCAGAAATAAGAAACACAAATTTTGTGTTTCTTATTTCTGTTTCCTTTTTATTCCTGGGAACAAAAGAACAAAAAAACAGAAAAAGTGTTTAAAAACAAAAAAAAAGAAACACAAACAAACGCTGCCTTAGTCTCTGCCATGCAATTGGGTTTCTATCACCGCTTGGTTGCCCCCAACATACCAACTTTTGCATCCTATTCATTACGTACAGAGGTAATAGTGCATTTTTCAATTCCTCCGCTCAATGTTGGAGTTGTGTGGTCTTCTCGTCATCCTTCACTTTGAGCATCTTTTCTTGGTCATTTTTTAGTGTCATTTCCTTGATAGTCTAAAACGAAAATGAGTGCAATGATAAAGAAAAGGGAAATGGGGTCTTGAGTGAGATTGTCTCTAGGAGTGAAAACGAAGCAATAGGCCTACTTTCAGAGCAAACGAGGATATGGTCTTTTGCTAGGATTTCATTGGAAGTATCTTTGAATTCCGTATTAATCAAAACAAATGCCCCTTATTTTGAAAATATTTGTACTTGATCAGGGAGAGTTTATAATTGTTCAATGACGGAACGATTGGAAGATACAATGTAATAAATACATAGAGGATAGAATACTTACAGTGATATCAGAGTTTAACGAGACACAAAGAAACCTATATATGTTATGAGACTAAAAATGTATGGCCCTAAATATGAAAACCTTAAATTATGAATGCACTCTGAACTCTAAACATGCGTAATTAATCACATCATTGATAACGTACTCCACCATAGCAATCCAAGCGAGATGACACTGGGTTAGATCTTAGTGTCTAAAGGTTCAAAAGCCAAATATGCATTTGTTGATGCACGTAAACAATTAAACCACAGCGACCTAAGCATTCATCGACTAAAATAAAACATGTACTTAAGTCAAGTCCTGGGACCGTCTATCATCCATACAAACAAACCTCATACTCACCCTGATTAGAGTTAGTTTCGAGAAGTCAATCCGAAGTGAAGGCACAAGGACACTGCGAGCAAGAAGGACGTAGTAGCAGCAAATGGCAGTGGGAAGCAACAACGAACAACAACGAGCAGCAGCAACAGGGACGCAGCAGCAAGCAGCAAGCGTCAGCGATGAGCAATGGCGTAGCAGCAACAAATAGCGAAGAACAACAGCAGCAAATAACAGCAACGCCAGCTTAGCTTGTCAGAGACGCTTCAACACGGCTTGTATAGCGACTTAGGAGGGACAAGGCATAATGATGGGTATAGTATTGCTGTGAATTTATGGATCACGGAAGAGGCACCAGGGCTGAATCAAAAACTGCAAAGGCCACCTTTTGGCATGCCGGACCTTGTGAGGAACACCGCCAAGAGCAAGCCGAAAGATGAGCAGACCATCACCGTTTTCGGTAAATTTTCTGCACTTTATTCTCTTGGTAATATCTACTGCGCCATGTCCAGTGTAGTAAGCAAAGGCGGTGCTCCGTGGTATGATGATGGTGAAGAACGTAAGGTGATGAAGATGAGGTCTAATGGTGATCATGAAAAATTTCCTCCATGTAGAGATGTCAATGCCTGCGGAGGCAGAGAGAAATTGACTTTGAAGACTTCGTTTTAATACTCTTCTTCTTGATGTGAATCCCCCATTTCTCACGATTTTCTTTTCCTCATGGACGATCTCTCATTTTGTTGTACTTTAGCTAGTATGTCCATGATGGGGTGCGATTGGACCGCACCATTTGGACTTGATATGCTATGATGAAGGGGTGTGATGGGATCATATAAAAGACCCCTGAAGACAACCATTGGTGTGGTTGGACAAACGTATGTTCAGAACATTTTCTTCATTTTCTCTCCCCTTTCCATCAAAACGTTCTAATTCATCTGTGCAAGAACAATAGGCATTTACGCTGTGGAAATCGGGTGCTTTCCTCGTGATTGCATCCAGACTAACATGAGGAAGTGTTGTTCGTGATTTATTCGCAATTCAACATTCGTTCCGGGGCTATTTGCAGTTTGTGCATCGGAATCAAGTAAGTCGTCTTCCGCCAACTTGAATTCCAATATTGGTATCGAGCTTGGTCGTGTTTTCTGCCTTATTTTTCATTGAGTATTCTCATTTACCATTTGATATTGAGATCGAGAGTATGAAATCTACACTATTTGGATCTCTAATAGTCGGAATTGTCATATGAAAAACTCGAAATTGAATCGGAACAAAGAACTGGTTCGAGGTCGCATGCATCTATGAGGTTTTGGCCGTTTTTTGAAATAATTTTTTCGTCAAAATTAATTTTTGAATATACACGGTGAAAGAGCTCGTCGAGACGAGTTCGGCGATAGGTCGAGCGCCGCTAGGAGACGCCGAACGCGCCCACACGTGCGGCCAAGAAGCCACTGCGCATGGGCGCCACGCGCCCACATGCGCACCCAGAAGCCGCTGCACGTGGGCACCACATGCCTGAAGCCAGCGCCACACGCGCCAGTTGGCGAACCGGCACATGCGTGATGCGCGCCAGCCAGTGAACTGGCACGTGGTGACGTCATTGTGACGTCATCCAATAGTCGGTCGCCGAATGACGTCATCGATGACGTCATCGCTGGCGATAGTTGGCCGGCCGGTGACCCAACCCGGGTGACTCGACCCGACCATTAACCGGTCAACGGTTGGACTGGTCAATCGGTTTGGTGGTCAAATCGATCGGATTGGTCACCGGTTGGACCAGTCGGATCGGTCGGAACAGCCAGGAGCCATTTGGCTTGGTGGCGCGTGCACCACACATGCGGCGCACTCAGGCGGGGCATGGGGGCGCATGCGGGCTCTGATTGGAGTGTGGTCAGCAGCGTTTGATTCGTATGAATGTTCTTTACACTGTGGTATAGTTATTTTATACTTTTGAATTTTATAAATGTATGAAAATACTCTGGAAACCCAATGTACGCTTATTTTTAGGGGTTTAATGCAGCTTATTCATTTGTAGCTTGTATTTTCTTATGATTAGGGAAATACAGGAGCTAGCTTGTGTGCAAATGATGTTATATATGCTGTGTAGAGCTTGGTTCAATGATATGATGTATATATTTTAATATACTTGAAATTTTCTAGTTGCTAGAAAATTAGAACAATGGCAGCAAATCCATTATATGTTGAATTGCAATTTTAATTATAGTTGAAGCATGATTGTTGTTTATACGTTGGTTATTATCATGCTATGTTTTTGTGTTAAGGAAAAATGTAGAAATTATATAAGATCATGTAATTATTTTTCTTAGTGGGAGTTCGTAGATTGGTAAAATTGAAATGAGTTCTCACCTAGAACTTAAAATTTGCACAAATTAAACTAATTAATGATAATAGAACAATTGTACATAGAAGTTGACTGGGAGCATTGTGAACTTTTGCTTTTGTATCTTTTGTTGAATTATCATTAATTTAGTTTGTCTTTGTTGCAAATTAAATATGTGTGTTACTCTGTATAGTGTGCTAGTATTGATTTTGCGTTTATTATGTTAATGTATTATAGCAATTGATTATGGTTTCAGCATCCAAGATCATTGTGGCTGACCTCAATAAGGGTGAGAAACTAAACGGTGACAATTATGATATTTGGCACCAAAAGGTTCAGTACATCCTTAAGGAGCAAGAGCTTTTGGAAACCCTTAACCATAACATGGATGGACCTGAGCATGGAACTTCAGCTCAACACAGGAGAGATCTGGAAGCTTATCAAGCTTGGAAAAAATAAAAATAGCATTGCTCGCATCACGTTGTTGAGCTGTATGTAAGATGATCTCATGTGTGAGTTTGAGAGTTATGACAAAACTCAAGCTATGTGGATTGCCTTGAAAGATAAGTTTTGAGGTACATCAGCCACTAAGCTGAGGAGACTCACCATTAAGTTTGACACATTTCGAAAGCGCCAAAATGTAACGATGAGGCAGCATTTTCGGGAGATGTCAAACATGATCCGTGAGCTGAAGTCGGCAGGTCACTCCCTTACTGATGAACAGCAAGTTCAGGCTGTTATAAGGTCTCTTCCTGATAATTAGGAGCATATGAAGATCAATATGAAGCATAATGAGAATATTGTCACTTTTGATAATATTGCATGTCATTTGGAATTAGATGATGAGCCCCTAGAGGCTGCGAGATCCTCTACCCATACTTATGTTGTTGAATCGAGTTCGCGCAACGCTTCGGGCTTCAAGCGCAAAAGGAATCTTCAGCTCAACAATAAAGGGAAGATGACTGATCAAGCACCCAAGAGGGCTAAGACCTTTCGACGCAAGAAGTGTGGTGGGAAGAAGGACAAGGTCAAGATGGAATGCCACAATTGTGGTAAGATGGGTCACTTTGCTCGTGAATGCACTGAGCCGAAAAAGGTACCCTATTACTCCATTACTTTGAGTAATGCTTTTGTTTCTAGTACTGTAATACTTGCTGAATCTCATCTAATGTGGATTGTAGACTCAGGATCAACAGACCATGTAGCTAGAGGCGAGAAGCATTTGTGGAGTATCGTCGGATACCGTTTGGAAGAAGATGGATACATATTAGGAATAACTCAAGAGTTGAAGTGAAGGGTATTGGCACATGTAAATTAATCTTACATTGTTGTCGAAATCTATTCATGCATGATGTCCTTTATGCTCCAGATATTCAACGAAACTTGGTCTCTATAATTGTTCTTCTTAGCTTAGGTTATGTATTGAATTTCCATGATGATTGTGTTGACATTTTATATGGAACAGTTTATTATGATTCATGTTATGTATCGAATGGTTTTATGGTGTTAGACATTAACTATGATCAATACAATGTTAATGTTGATGGTTGTTTTCTTTAGTTGCATCTTCTAATAACGTTGAGATTGATGCAAGTACTTGGCATGCTAGATTAGGTCACATTGGATTGCAAAGAATGTAAAGATTAGCTAGAGAAGGCCTTTTAGGGTCACTCACTAATGTTAGTCTATCCATATGTGAACATTGTCTAGCGGGAAAAACAACTAGAAAACCATTCGGTAAAGGGACTAGAACTGAATTTTCATTACATCTCATACATTTTGACATTTGTAGTCCTTTGAATGTGAGGGCAAGGCATGGAGCCTCATATTTCATCACTTTCATAGATGACTTCACACGTTTCGGTTATGTCTTTCGATCTCCCATAAGTCGAAGCATTAGACTGCTTTAGACGATATATAACGATGGTAGAGAATCAGTTGAACAAAACAATAAAGGCATTAAGAACCAATCGTGGACGTGAGTATCTATCGGAGCAATTTAAAGCTCTTTGTGATGAAAAAGGAAGTGTACGATAATTGACTATTCCTAGTACTCTACAACAAAATGGGGTAGCTGAGAGAAGGAATAGAACCCTATTAGAAATGGTTAAGTATATGATAGTGCAAGCAAATTTACCTATCTCCTATTGGAGAGATGCGTTATTGATTGCTGCCTATATACTTAACCGAATGCCCTCAAAATCGGTTACTTCCACCCTTTATGAATTATGAACTGAGAGGAAACCTGACTTGAGTAGTCCATGTTCATGGGGATGTGCAGCTTATGTTCATGATTCTTCCAATAAATATGGCAAATTAGGCCCTAGAGGAAAGAAATGTATCTTTATAAGATATTTCGAACACTCCAAAGGGTACGTGTTCATAGGTGAATAAGCTGATGGAAATGTGACCGAAATGGAATCACGAGATGTCACATTCTTGGAGAACGATTTTCCTAGTAGAGGTGAGATTGATAAGGACTTCCAATTATATGAGATGGAAGATCCTGATAACACAACCATTGATGTTGTAGAGGGAAATGAAGATTTACCTCAACACACAAAACCTAGTGGGAGTGTTGCATCGCTTGATAACTTGAATTCAAGAGGAATTCAATTGCGTAAAAGTAATCGTAATAGTATTCCCCGTCGTCGTTTTGAGATTGAAGGGGAAGCATTTATGATTACTCAAAATGACGATGCCGAGCCTAAGACTATTCAAGAGGCTCTCTCATCCTCTGACAAGGAAAAATAGAAAAAAAACTTTGGAAGATGAGATGGAGTCAATGAGGGCAAACCATGTCTGGGACTTGGTTGATCTACCACCCAATCGTAAGGCCATTGGAAACAAATGGGTCTTTAAGATTAAGCGAAGGGCGGATGGATCCATTGAAAAGTATAAAGCTCGCATTGTGGCGAAAGGTTATACTCAACAATAAGGTATAGACTATGAGGAAACCTTTTTACCAATTGTAAGGTTTGCCTCAATACGCCTTATTCTAGCCATCATTACATATTTGGACCTTGAATTACATCAGATGTATGTAAAAACGGCATTTCTCAATGGAGAACTAGATGAGGAAATCTATATGAAACAACTAATAGGTTTCATAGCTAAAGATCAAGAGTATAAAGTTTGCAAGCTTCATCGCTCAATATATAACCTTAAATAATCATCTAGACAGTGGTATCTTCATTTTTATCGAGCAATAATAATTTTTGGTTTTACGATAATCGAAGAAGATCACTATGTATATGTCAAGCAGTCTAAAGATAAATTTGTGATTTTATCACTTTATATAAACGATATTCTGTTGGCTGAAAATGACAAGATTTTGGTTATCACCATAAAATAATAGTTGTCCTCCAATTTTGAGATGAAGGACATGGGAGAAACTGCTTATATATTAGGAGTTAAGATCGAAAGAGATCGATCGAGGAAACTCCTTACTTTATCACAAGAGTCTTATATTATGAAGATTCTTCAGCGTTTAATATGCAGCATTGTAATCCCATTGATACCCATGTCATGCAAGGTGAAGGCCTAAGTACTAAGATGTGTCCTAAGACTCTAGAAGAAATCAAAGTGATGGAAACTATTCCTTACGCTAGTGCAGTCGGAAGTTTGATGTATGCTATAATGTGTACTCGACCCGACATATGTTATGCCATGGGATTGGTGAGCTAATATCAATCAAATCTTAGTCAAGCTCACTGGAAAGCAAATGGTGAAGAGGATCTGAGATACTTGAAAGACACCATGGATTATTGATTTTGTTACCAAGAGAGTGAATATACGCCTATTATGCTATTTAGATGCTGATTGGGGTGGAGACCCAGATGAGCGTAAATCGACTTCTGGATATGCGTTCTTACTCGATGACAGTGTGATTTCTTGGAATAGCAAGAAACAAACATGCACAGCCTTATCTACGATGGATGCAAAAGTTATTGCATGTTCTGCCGTAGTGCAATAAGCAATATGGCTAAAACGTTTCTTGGAAAATTTAGCCACTGTCACTGAAGTTCCAAGACCGGTGACAGCTTACTGCGATAGTCAAGCAGCCATTGCCTATGTGAAAGATCCAAAGTACCATGGAAGGACAAAGCACATTGACATAAAGAATAACTTCATCAAAGATATTATAGCGCAGAAAGAAGTGATCCTGCAATACATTTCAATCAATAAAATGGTTGTTGATCCATTTACGAAGGCTATTCCTAGAGATATATTCTTGACCCATAGGATGTCACTAGGATTGCGTAGAATGTGATATGTGTTATTGTAGAAGATCATTGGTTTATGTATTTGTGGACATATGTATTGTACTTGTTTATTTATTATTGATTTAATATTTTATCAATAATTACAAATCCACTATGAGACTAGCACAAACACACATGTTTTATTAAAAAGTATGTTAGCAGGCAATGATTGGCTCACTCATACGAGTAATCGCCTCAAGTGATTTAGATAACACGTTGAGATGAGACGTTATGTACAAATAAATGCTAAAGAACAAGTCTGGTACATAAAATATATTGCCTTGATTTGAGTCAAGATGAGGTATGTGATTTGTTTATAATAAGAATGAACATGATAGTCCCACAATCATGTATGCTTGAAAGATGCCGGATGCGAGTGTTTAATTGGGCGCTATAGAAAGCGAGCTGAACATGAGTACATGAGAATCACGTGACTATGTTTAGGCTAAGATCTGTATAGTGGATATATTTGATAAATGACATATGCTTTTATAGAAAGAGTAATCCACTATAGCATGTAAATCATACTACATGTGTATTGTACGACCAATAAGAGAAGATAAGTAAAATTATTCCTATTTACTCATCGTGTGACCCCTTGAGGTAATTTATAATTTACCTCAACTTTGTGTCCTATGTTACTTCTGACTATATTCTCGAAGTGAAAGATCAATGTTACTACTTTAGCATGTTACGGGCGGTCATGAATAGATATGGCCTATGGGACATATCTAGGAAAGCAGTTGCTCTGAAATTGAGAGAGACATGAGTGCGAATGAAGACTATTGTTGTTTTACATCTATCACATGTATTTACTGGTCGACTAATTATATCGCCCTATGTGGCTGCGGATGTAATTGTAAATACATAGTGTTTTTGAGAATAGTCAAGTATAGCCTTTAAGGAATATGTATACTTTGACTGATGTAACAAAATATGTCTGGGGTACTATGAGACATCAATTGTTTATTTCTTTTCGAGGTTGTAGCCATTATGTTATCCCTAACAGGTGCATAATTTGAGCTCCCAAGTGCAGGTGTACTCACTGGTCACACGGCTTATATGCCAGTATGAATTATTTTGTAAAGTTGATGAATGTTGAATGTCTTATATTTTTTATAGAGAGCTGTCAAGCCCATCATGTCCAAGTGGGAGATGTTGTACTTTAGCTAGTACGTCCATGATGGGGTGCGATTGGACCGCACCATTTGGACTTGATATGCTAAGATGAAGGGGTGTGATTGGGTCATATAAAAGACCCCTAAAGACAACCGTTAGTGTGGTTGGACAAACGTACATTCAGAACATTTTCTTCATTTTCTCTCCCCTTTCCATCAAAACGTTCTATTTCATCTGTGCAAGAACAATAGGCATTTACGCTATGGAAATCGGGTGCTTTCCTCATGATTGCATCCAGACTAACGTGAGGAAGTGTTGTTCGTGATTTATTCGCAATTCAACATTTGTTCTGGGGCTATTTGTTGTTTGCGTATCGAAATCAGGTAAGTCATCTTCTGCCGACTTGAATTCCAACACATTTTTTAGGAGCTTAATCTGGACAAGAAGCAGAAACACAATTGGAATAGTTCAAATAGCAAAATGGAATAGTACACAATCAAATTAAAGAAAAATATGCTCGACTTAGCTTACTGATTGTCGCCAATGTCCACGAAGCAAGATGAACGCAGGACGTCAGGAGGACTTGGATGACTGCTGAGATCGCTGGAGTTGCTGCAGCAACAAGCAGCAAGAAAGACACAACCGGGCCGATGAGAGGCTCAGTATTTTGTTCTTTCTATTACGAGCTCGACCCTCACATTTTTAATGATCGCTTCTCTCCCACAACGTAGACTCATAGAGGAAAGCCATGATTATGATGATAAAGACCTCTCCTATATCTCTCGAGAGATTGTCTATCGAACCTCTCTACGTTTTCTCACCATTTTTTCCCCTTGTGAGCTCCGCTCTCCTCCCCTTTGTTCTCGTCGAAGGTGCCCTTTTATAGTGGCCTTGGACATCTCTTTCTTTGTAAAACCGTCAAATTTCCTTTTCTTCTCCCCTTGATTCACGACCTTGCACGATCCTGGCCAGCTCATTTGTGTATTCGAATTAGCCCCCCTTTCTTTGATTTTATCCTTTTATTGATGTCCGTTTCACCAATCTTTCCTCTTAATCGCCACACTTTCCTTTATCTTATGAAAAAAAATATCCCACGAATTCCTCCATTTAGCTCACCAAAAATTACCAGAGAGAAGATTTCTTTGACTGACTCATTTTCCTCCTCAATTAGTGTCAAAACATTGCATGAGAAAGAAATTCTCTTGCCCACTTCCCTTTGTTCATATTTTCCTTTTATTCTTCACGATCTCCTACAATCTACTTCTTGAAGGCCATGATTTGCTTTCTGCCATTCTTTTAGGAAGCTGATTGGTGCTTCTTTCCATATAACCAAAGGAGTTCCACGTATCAAGATGAAAAATTTCCACGCTTTCCGATCTCTTCGTTAAGCTGTCTTGCCAATTTTGCTGAGGTTTCTCACCTTGGGATCTATTTTTTGGGCGGAAATATTGTACCAAATATACGGCTGATTGGCAGGAGGAATCAATTGCTTTGAGTGGGCGTGAATCAACTAGAGAGAAGATCACACCGAAGATATCATCCTCTCGGGGAAAAGTGTTAAAAAAGTCCTAAACCTTTTACATTTGTACTAATTTAGTCATAAACCTTTTATTTGGGCCAATTTAGTCCTATACTCTTTCACTTGGTGCTAATTTAGTCATTTCCAACTACTTTTAGTCGGATTTCGCTAACTAAACATCAGTCGGCTAACGTAGCATGATTGACGCTAACTTGAACAACTTATAATAATATTTTAATAATTTTTTCGATTTTTTATTTTATTTAATTTTTTTCATTTTCCTTTTCTTTTTCATTTTCTTTGTCTTTTTTTCCCCTTTCTTCTCCCCTTCCTCTAGTTGGTCGCTAGACCTCTCAACCTTGCTGGCCCCTGGTGAGCCTCACGGCCACTGGCGAGGCTCGAGTCCTCATTAGAGGCTGTGAGGGTTACTCGCACTGGGCAGCGAGGCTCGATCTCACTAGATCCGACGAGGTCGAGCCTTGCCCAACCTACGGCGAGGCTAGCTTGAGACCATGGTTGGGCGAGGCTTGACCTTGCTAGCCAAACGCGAGGCCACCCTCACGGCCCGGGCAGCCTTGGGAGAGGCTTGACCTCGCTAGATCCGGTGAGGTCGAGCTTGACCATGGCCGACGAGCAACCCTTGCAACCTCGAGCAAGTCTCGAGGAAGGACAAGGAAAAAAGAAAAGGAAAAAGAAAAAGAAAAAGAAAAGAAAAGAAAAAAGTAAAAAAATATTAAAATATTATTAAAAATTATCCACATCAACACCGACCGTGCCACGTCAACGGTCGGTGCCTAGTCAGCAAAATCTAGCAAAAATTAGTTGGAATGACTAAATTGACACCAAATCAAAAGGTTTTTAATTAAATTGGCATTAATAAAAGGTTTAGGACTAAATTAACGTAATTATAAAAGGTTTAGGACTTTTTTAATACATTTCCCTGTCCTCTTGCCTCACTTCTTCAGACTTAATTTCTTTTCCCTCTAGAGATTTTTTCCTTTGACCAAGCACAATGACCCACTTGACCGAATATCATGCAAATATGCTATGATGCAAAACGTTAATACTAAATATAAAATTCAAGTGCGATATTAATATTTTTGACATGCAGACTCTTGGAATGCCATAACTTGGCAGAAAGGGACACTTAAGTGCCAAAATCAGAGTAAAAGTGATCACTTGAGTGCCAATCGGCAAAGTCCGGTCAAACGCCCGACGTGGCATTTTACGGCAAAGCGAGCCCAAAATGACGTCATTTTGCACGCCGACGTGACCAAATAATGCAAAAACAGCGTCTTTTTGGGCTGATATGGTAAAAAACAATATAAAAATTAATTAAATTAAATTTAGTTAAAATATTAAAAAATGATATTAAAAAGGAGGGGGCGGCGATTGAGGGATCAGCCCTCCGCCGCCCCGCCGCCATTGCCTCGCCGCCGCCGGGGAAGGGCTAGCAACGACGAGGGAGGGTCGGCGGGGTCGCCGGGCCACGGCCGGGGGCGGCGATCCCAACCAATAGGCACCCTCACCCAAATCCGGCTAGGGTCGGCAGCCCTTGGCTCGACCGAGCGAGGGTTGCCAACCCTCACCGGATATGGGCAAGGGCCACGAGCCCTCACCACTGGCCACAGATTTGGGGAGGGTCGCAAGCCTCGCCTAAATCGGCAGGGTCAACGGCCCTCGCCCGGCCGGGCCAAGGGCCGTCGCCCGATGGGGCGACCCCTAGCAAGTGGCCTTGGCCTGCCGAGGCGACCCCTAGCGAGCGGCGGCCCTTGGCCCCGCCGGGCAAGGGCCGGCGACCCTCGTCGAATTTGGGCGAGGGCTACAACCCTTGCCGGATCTGGGCAAGGCTACAACCCTCGCCCCGATCTGGGGCGAGGGCTCACAAGCCCTTGCCGCCGGTCAGCCGAGGTCGCCGGCCCCTAGCCAAGGCTCAGCGACCCCGGCCAACCCTCCCCCGCCATCACCGGCCCTTCTCGGCGACGGCAAGGTAGCGGCAAACGGTTAGGGCTAATCCCTCGCCCGCCTCCCCCTTTCCTTTTTTTTTTTTTTTTTTTTTTTAAATTTTTAAATTTTTAATTTTTTAATATTTTAACTAAATTTAATTTTAAAATTATTATTTTTTAATATTTTAACTAAATTTAATTTAATTAATATATATATTTTTACTATGTCAGCCCAAAACGACACCGTTTTTGTATTATTTGGCCATGTCGGCCGTGCAAAACGGAGTCGTTTTGGGTTCACTCATCGAAAAATGCCACGTCGGCATTTTGGCCGGACTTTGGCTGAAGTGGTACTTAAGTGATCCATTTTTTTCGAATGTAGCACTTAAGTGTACCTTTCATAAGTTATGGTACTTAAATGTCTTTTTGTGCCAAGTTATGGCACTTGAAGTATTCTTTTACTTAATATTTTTGTTTAGGGTTACGTTCAACGCTTAATTTTCTTATTCAATAAATTATTAACTAAATATGCTACCAAAATTTAGGTGTCAACACTTTTTCATTCTTGGTAACAAAGAGGTTCACATATATGCGAATTTAGAACACATCTACTGATAAAACTTCCCAAGAAGGTTGCAGAGCAATTGAAGGTCTGTCACGTTTATCGCAAAATATTTTAAATTTTACTGCATACAAACATTGGCATATAAATTCAAATCTAATCTTTTCAAAAATTTTAAAAACTGAATAATATGTTAAATTATAATTGAGAAAGACCAAAGAAATACTCAATTTTCGAATGGTAAACGAATGTGCTCATAGAAAAAGGTATGCTGAGTGAATGAGAAATAAAAAGTCACTAAAAAAATACATAGTCCAAGATATGAAGTTAGAAGGTCGCGTAAAACTAATTCATGATCCAATAGTCATGTCAAAGGAAAAACCCTTGATCTCCTCCAAGCTTAATGTTAAATTTGTTTTTGTTTAAAAGTTTACCTTCTAAGTTTACTATAATAAATTGCTTGGAACGAATGAACCTCTCACTTGTCATGTATAGATGATATAAAGCAAATAAAGTGTAATGATTTTCGTTCCCGTGAGAATGAGTTTAAGAATGAGATCAGAAGGCATCATAGCTGATAAAGCTTTCCAATATGATTGTAGACGGAATGCAAGTATGTCGCTTTAAACTAATGATTTTCGTTCTTCATAAATTCCTGCATCTAAATTATATAAGAAAACTAATATTTTTAAAAGGTCATATTCCAAGTTTGAGCATATTTTGGTACTGAATGTTAAAAAAAAAAAAAAAAAAAAAATGTTTATGTATGTATAGATTCAAATTTGAGAATCTATAGGCAGAAATTTATAATTGATCAAATCATTCTATAAATAGATCTTTGGTAACAAGGTAAGGAAACAAAATGCATGGTAATTGTTCAAATACTTTAGGAAATACATTAAATATCACATTGGCCCCACTCCAATCAACTATAACAAATACCTATACCCTCAAATCAAAATGCCTCACTTCCAAATGCTCCTGGGATGAAAGATGCCTCCATAAGTGGATTTACCCATTTTCCATAGCAGGGGAAGTTGGAGTACTAAGAATAAAAGAAGGGGGCCTAATGATAACGACGCAAAGGTAATGTAAACCCACTCTGCTCTCTTTTGCTGCACGATAGTGTAAGCTGCAACGAAAGCCACCAGCATGCAAGCCAAAGAGAGGAAGAGACAAGAAAGGCCCATCATGATCTTAGTAGGCAACGAGCGAAGAAAATCGTTTGCCTTGTACCGTGAAGTTAAGATGGCTAAGAATATCAAGATGGCCAACACGGAAAACAACAAACCTAAACCATCTGAAATTTCGAAAACGATGAGAGCCTTCCTTGTGAACAACGGTGGATCTCCAGCAATGCTGCTAATACTTTTAGGCACATTGAAAGAAGCACCAAATAATATTGTAGCAATTAGAGTTGAGACGATCATACATGATTGAGCTGTGTTCCTCACCCACTCCCCTCCTTTCACAAGCAACTCTCGGTGCTCCTCCGTGAATATACGCCAATATGATTTCCCCTCGTGTTTGAAGGTTCTCATGTCAGGGAAAAGCCACTTTTCCACAGCCTATGCATAAAAGTCACAAACATGAGTGACAATGAGTACAAAAATAATTAAAAATTTGGAAAAATTCAAACAAGAGAGTCAAGTGAAGCCGTTTTATCAAACATGGTTCAGACTTCAGAGTATACCTTGTCAAATAATAAAGGTTAATCTCAAATAAGGGCCAAACTCACTAGCCAACCAAATCTTTGTCAGTCGGTTTGAACATGTGACTCACGTGCTTATTCTGATAGCAACATAAGGGGCTATTCGTTTGAAATATTCTGATTTAACCTAAACTGATGAAGCCCCAAATTGACGCTAGGAATCTTCTGGGGTTCGTCTAAAGAGAATTTCATAGAGTGGTGAGTTCCATTATAATACCCTCAGGTGGATTTCTTAGGTGGTGAGCTCTTACCTTTGATGGTAACCTATATCCTAAGGTGAATTCTTTAGGTCGTATCTGACCTACCAAACGCCCTATGTCTTGAAACCCCCTTGGTCGCACTTTTGTGACATCCTATAGGCAAGATTACTCCAGTATTAAAAATGTTGAGGTGTTACTCCTCATAAATTTTTTTATATTCCTATTGCCCTTCTCAAATCTCGATTGTGAAGACTCGCGTTCAAACGGCCCAACTCGAGTTTCAAACTTTATATAATCTCCATTTAGTTTACTTGGATCACGTAACCTTGCAGCCCACCCGGTTCTCCTCTCTCTCTCTCTCTCTCTCCCTCTCTCTCATCTCAGAGTTTATTATCTTATATAAGGTCCAAAATTCTCTGTGTCAAAGAAAAGCTTCCTCACTTCTTCATCCAATATTCACTTTCTTCTCTATAAAGTACTACTTTCTTCACTAATCTTTTCCCTACAAATCTTTGTTCAATATTCTTAATAGACCATCTCGTTCTTTCTACTATGCTCATTAAACATTTTGAGAGATGTGTTGCAGCCTTCCACGGGAGAAGGAAAAAGGAAAAAATTGTCCCAACTTTGACAAGGAGACTAGGGAATTGAAATGAAATTAAGGTAAACACATGGTAAAAGCTTCATGAATCATTTTTTTTAAGACAATGGTTTGAATGAGTACAATCTAAGTTAATAGCTAAATCAACTAATGAGAAGTGTTCGTGAATTGATAGCTATTCAAATAGAAACAGCGGCCATAAATGAACTTTGCTAACTTTTGATTAAAAAAGAGAAGATTCATGTCATCCTACTTTAATTAGATCATTATTTATCCACATAATTTAATTATATCTGAATTACACTATCATTTTTACAATATATGATACAATGGAACTAGCAAAGTCATCGTTAAAATATAAGCAAAACTGAATTAATTTTTTTTTTTTTTGGGACTCCAAATTTAGATGTGTTGGCTATACAAGAAATGATTTGCATAATAATCCCCTAATTGCGTCGTGGCAGAAACCTATAGGAGTTGGACAGTTTTAAGAAAGAATCGCTTGGTTTAGATTGAGTTGTGGAACATAGTTGTATTAGTAGAATTCATCTGCAATTTAATTCTGACGAGTCTCAATCAGTTTTTCGTATGTGAAATTTAAAAGTTACATGTAACAACAACGTGTTGATTAAGATATCAGGAGAGTTTATTCTTTTCCTTGTGGTCTTAAATTCAATATTGTTGGAAATATATCAAGAGTAAAATCTTCTGCATCAGACAGAGGTGGGGCTGTGCACTCTTAAAATAGCCTAGAGAGGTGGATAAGTCGAGGCGTGCAAAAATTGGTCTAGCCATTGCTCAACCGCTATAGAAGAAAGTTCTAGGTATATTCCTAAGACTATCCAAATAAAGGTGTAGCCATCATATTTTAGGAAATTTGTCAAGAATATATAATAACTATCATCAGTGTGGTTATTATATATATATGCAAAGAAAGATACTTACTTTGAACCATTGGAGTTCTCTTTGCATTTCGAAAGCTGCTCCGGAGACATAAGTTAAAGCCTCCAAATTAGAGTCGTACTTTGCTGCTGCAAGCATCATTTTTTCGCTTCTTCCGGTGTAGGTGCTGGCACTAATGACAACTCATTTTGAGCTTCCCTTCAAAAAGAGTGAGAGAATCCTTTCTTGGCGATTCTTCACAGCTAGTGTCATCAAACTGTCACCATTAGGAGAAATCCTAATAAGCTCCGGGAAAAATGAATACATATCTTCACGAGTTCGCTGTTTCCCTTGACTGTAGCGTGAAACAACAGGTCCCTCTCTAGGAAAAACTCCGTGATCTCGGTAGTTTTCATATCGGAGATCGCGTGGCAAACTTTTTTTGCCAACTTAACTGCCGCCTTATGTCTCAGCTTTAATTCGTGGATCCTCTTGATTTCAGGAACTACAAAATGTTAAGAAAAAAGAAAAAAAAGAAACATGAAAATGAAAAACAAAGAGGCAAAAATTGGATTTCACCAAAAACCACATTAACAATACAAACCTCTGCGTTGTTATTTACGCTCAGCGCAAGAGCAAATGTTTTTTTTCCTCCATTCTATCAGTCTCAGATAAAATCAAAACTTCCACTGAGGTCACATAATGGTATGTCCCCTTCGAGCTTACTTCTTACACCCAAATGATAGAGTGAGTACAGTTAGCTAGACTCTATTCTAAAATTACTTTTTATATGATAATAAGCAATGCCAGTTTACTTCTATTTTTGTTTTGTTCTTTGACAAAATAGAAGAATTGGGGACAAGGCTAAAATGAGTGCAACTGCTGGCGAAATGAGTTTACAAGTTTTGGGAGCTATAGGAATTGTTTTAGCGGTCGCCGGGTAATCAACCTCAGGTGGTCCACCTCCTTGAGCAATTTTAAAAGAGCACTCCATCGTATTGGTTTGATGTATTCAGGATTTCAATCGCAGAGTGTTTCAACAAACCTTGAATGCAGGAACATAGGAGGATGAACAAACTCTCTTGACATATAGCCAATGGCTTCTTAGTATAGGATATATAACTTGAAGTGGAATTCTGGGATGCACAGTTCTATTGACGCTTAAGAAATTTTCTCCCACTTGAAATTTTCGTCAACTCCTAGCCATCCCAACCTAATTGTTTTGATTTTTCCTACCCGCTTTCTTCCCCTATTCCAATTCTGCACGCCTTTCTAAGTTCCTAAATTAAAATGGAAATTTACTATATTCAATGCATTTAAAGGATAGACGCGTGCCTTCATCAATTGCAACCTTATTTTATGGATAATGTAGCCAAAATAGTCAAAGATGCCAGTGGGTTGCCCCCGGTCCCATGCCCAATTCCTGCACCCTCTCAACATATTATGTCTTTCGACGAAAAAATAAAAACATATTATTGTAATGAAGTAGTGTCGAAGAAAATAATATTTAGGCTTAAGCAATTCACCCACAAGGGAGGCAACACGAAGCCAACATAATTTCATTAATCAAGATTGAAGGGAAGTCCTAGGTCGACATAACTCTTTTTTATAATCTTCTGCTTAGATCAGTTAGCCCTAAGCAAGATGGATATAGGTTAACATCTAATCTTGCCTAATTTGCAATTTCAAGGATTCTTTATTTACCCTTTTCCAAATTGGACAACTCTTTAATTAGAACTTGGTGAATACCTCAAATATTTCAAAATATACAATATTGACATTGAAAATCATATGTAATTATGTTTGACTTTGAATAAGTTGTTAGAGGATTTTTAATAGGTCCAATGCTGTTTATTGTTGGTTTGACATGCGAAAAGACTTAGTTATAAAACTAATTTCAAACACATGTATCACTCATCCAATGCGAAATGTGTAAACCTTTCTTTATAGATTGTGAACTGATAAATTTTGTTGAATTACATAAAAAAATTAACTAGGAACATTTTTCTAGTTATAAAAGAAATATAAAAAATAAATAACAAGCCATAGGCTTTTCATTGGAGAGTCAAGACAAAGATAGAGGTGGTATATTCATAAAATGGACTCTTACCTAAAATTTTGATGGCATTCCAAAATGATCTTGTAAGACATTGAAGCACTACAATCAAGTGGCAGAGAGAACCACATCAGTGTATATGAAATCATTGTGTGTATCTAGAATGAAGATACTTTATTACATAGATTATAGCTGGTGGTATGCTGACAATGTCAATGTTTGATAGTCTAAAATATCAAAACGAACAACATTCACATTCACATAGATTAATAGTTGGGATTGCAAGTAACTTGCTACAGCGATATGGATGAAAATAAATAACTCGAAGTTTTGTCCTCTCAAATTTCTAGCGATAGGACGAGTAAGAGGAGACATGCTCTCATAACTTTGTTCCTCCTATTTTCTACTAACTACATATTTTCCAAGAAATTTCTCTCGAAATACTATTCTTTCTTTCAAGCCGAAGCTTGCTGGGTGGTCAAGAGGTCTGTGAAGGTTAAATCACACTAGTGTTATACAAGTAGAGTAGTCAAGCCGGGGAGACCAAAAAAAAAGGCAAGAAGAGCATTGTATAACTTAATTAATGGATAATGTAATTAGGGCTGTCAAATGAGTGGGTCGAGTCAAGTTTGGGTCTGACCCATATTGACCCATTTTCATGCAATGTTGATAACCCATACCCAACCCAGCCCATATTATCGAAATACGTTAATATTTTACTCAATTTAGGTTAATCCACTCCCACCCATTTAATTCACTTTAAGCTCTTCACATATATGTTACTTGAATAAAAATTTCACATCAAACTTAAAAAGTAAATTAAACAATAAAAAATTAGTAAATAAAAAAAATGTGAAATTTTTTAACTAAACCTAAGAAAGCTTATTTTTTTTATGATTTTTAAAAAAATACTATTGCTAAAACAATTTAATGAATACAAATTTAATGGACAATTTTTATAATTTTATAATTTTTTAAAATCCAATTCTTAATTAATTTTATTTTTTTTTAATTGTTTTTCTTTTTCTTCTTCTTTGGTCACTGTCGGCCATGACAATGGCTAGCGATCGGCCATAGGCGAGCTCGAGCTCACCCGACGCCACGAGCTTAAGGCTTGCTAGATCGGCAAGGCTTGAGCCTCACCAATTGTCGGCAAGGCCTTCACCTTGCTAGATTAGCAAGCTCAAGGCTCGCCCAGGATCGGCGAGGCTCGAGCCTCACTAGTAGTTGGCGAGGTTCAAGCCTCGCTAGATGTCGGCAAGGCCTCAAGTTTGCCCAACGCCGACGAGCTCGAGTCTAGCCAGATTAGGGAAGCTCGAGCTTTGCTATACGTCAACAAGGCCTTGACCTCACCAAATTGGTGAGATTGAGCTTGCCCGACGTCGACAAGCTTGAGTCTCGCCTAATCTAGTAATCTCAAGCCTCACTTGATAGGTCGCCCATCGTCGCCGTGTCGGCCACCGGCTAAGGAAGGAGGAAGAGGAAGGAAAAAATAAAAAAATAATAAAAAGAAGAAATATAAAAAATAATTCTAATTTCGGTTTAAAAGAAAAAAAACATTTTTACAAAGTTAAAGGGGGAAAGAGAGAGCATGAGGCTTGGGTTGAAAATGGCTTTTAAGTCCAACTTATTTAAGACCCATTTAATTAGTCTCTTCAAAATGTAAGTGACCCATATATGATCCATTTCAAAATGTAAGTGACTAACATATGACCCATTTATGATTAAAATGAGTCATATATGGGTTTCAAACATATTTTGACACCTCTAGATGTAATGAACGAAAAACTAGTATGGGAGGAGCTGCAAAACGAAGAAGAGATACGCAGGTTAAATCATATGTGGTTTCTAAGGGATAGCCAATCCATAACTTAGTTTGATTTTAGGCCATTATGCAAGTAAAACTAGGTCAAGGAACTTGAATATATATGAAAAAAAAAAAAATCATTTTCAGTTTTATTTGCTAGTAGGGAGGGAAATAATCTAAGATATTGACTTAAATTAAAAATCATGGAAGGTCCTAAATTAGATAATGCCCAACTATAAAATGCACACCCACCTGGATTTCTTGGCTTTTGCGTATTCCTTAAATTTTCATTTGCTGGTCTATAGTTCAAGTCCACCCCAAAGCCTTCAGTTCAGATACAAAAGAGCGGGTGATGAGCCAGGTATGATCTTCTTGAAGGATATCAATAAAGAAGGGATTCGAGTGAGGAAAGTGAGAAGAGCATTGTATAACTTACTGATTGGACAATGTGGCGAACCAAAAAAAACTTGTGTGGAAGGAGCTGCCAAACGAAGAAGGGACACGCTGGTTAAATCATATTTGGTTTCCGAGGAATAGCTTATCCATAAAGTAGTTTAGATTTCAGGTCATTTTTAAGTAAAACTAACCCAAGGAACCCGAATATATACAAAGAAACAATCATTTGCGGTTTTATTTGCTGGTAGGGAGGGAATCAATCTAAGATATTGACTTAAGTTCAAAATCATGGAAGGTCCTAAACTAGATAATGCCCAAGTGTAAAATGCACACCCACCTGGATTTCTTGGCCTTTGCATATTTCTTAAATTTTCATCTTCTTGTCCATAGTTCAAGTCCACCGGAATACCTTCAGTTCAGATACAAAAGAGTAGGTGATAAGCCAGGTATAATCTTCTTGAAGGATATCAATAATGAAGGGATGCGAATGAGGAAAGTACGGACATTTCGATATCAATCTTTTCCAAACACTGAGCTTGGTCACGCTGAGAAAGTGAGGATGCATTCTTGCCAGCACGCCCAGTATAGATAAATTTCTTCTTTTCATGGTAAGTAAGCGAGGATGTCGATCAACTAGAAAAAGGGTGATATCTATCCAGATTAACCACCAAAGTTGATCAGGAAAATAAGCTAAGTCTAGAATGAAGGAAAAACAGATGGAATTAAGGTAGGGAGCGATATATTATCACCATGATGACCAGCGTAGGTGAGATCTAAAATGGGATTAATCGCCGAGGGACTGCTGAAGGGATAACTTGGCTCTTCGTCTGTTGTTGTTCTCGCCAGGAACCAGGCAATCTCCTTATGCGTAGAAGCTTCCTGAGTAGATATTCTCAAAGGAACACGTCCTTTATAATCTGGAAGTTGCGTCAACCTAGGATACCTTTGAACTAATGCCTTGACCATTTTTATCCTTCCACAATGGACAGCATTGTGGAGGGCAGTGTGGCCATCAGAATCAACCATTAAAAGATCTTCCGGATTCAAGCGTTGAAGCAGTCGCTCAACAAATTGGTCTTGTGCACTCAAAGTGGCTATGTGAAGCACTGTTTCGAATCTGCTTGTTATTCTGGCCCTCACCGAAGCAGGTTCTTGGTTGAAAATTTTGCTAGCATATTCCCAGTCACCCTTGAATACGGCTGCCAACAATCGTCGGTAATGGGGTCCATCCGCCATCTCTTCCATATTTCCTGCATTGGATACAAATTTTTCAGGCCCATTTTGTTAATACTTTTTCCTTGTAGACATAGAGAAGTGTCCCAGATAAGAACATTTCATCAAGATCCGCCCCAAATATTAATTTCACAATGAAATAACACTTCGATTTGCTCATCGCTTCCACGAACATCTTCAATATATGTAGGAGAAAGAGTGAGCACAAAGTCTTTCTCACACTGAATTTTTTTTCTCTTTTTCCTAGTCAAGGTCAGGGTTACGTTTGCTCAATGATAAAGCAAAGAAAAAGAACTCCGAGAAAATGCAAGATCCAGCATTCTTTAACACCACATCGCCAATACCATATTTTATCTAGGCTCGAACCTGAACATGTACCTGGTGTATGAAGATATGGATGCGCTGAAATTGGGTTGCTGTTCTGGTTGCCGTCTTTCAACAACAAAGTAAACAGAGCATGCAAAAGAGATTTTCTACTTTCCTAGAAAGTTAATGCTGTGATGTCATTCGCCATAAATTGCAGGGCCTCTTATAACTAAGCTCGGGTTGACCATTTCCAGAATAATTTGGTCGTTTTTGCATTAGTTTATTTACTGATATATAGAAATAATGGTGTGTATGTTGCTTACTCATGATGTATATGGAATAGCCCGGACCATGACTTTGGTGAGTACAAGTAGTGTCATTTGACATCAATACTCGTGCTTTTCCCAAGAAGTAAATGTCACACAACTCTCTTTTTTCGGCTTTCTCGGAGACTTTGCTAGTGAATGGGCTAATCAAAATAAGCAGTCGGGTCCAATTTGGATTGGTCATAAAGAGAAAATATTAAGTAGTTCTGGATTACTAAGTTAGTATGGTCTCCGACCACTCAAGTGCTTCGACCTGACATTGGGGGACTCAAAGATGTCTGAAGTCAGAGGATGCTGCCAAAGTTCCTCCCCCAAAATGACGTGACATTCTTGCGTCTTCTCCAAAGTTCCTATGACGTCATTGCTTACATCCTTAAAAGAAAGTCCGGGTCGGATCTTGACATGGATTATGACACTTGCTAGGTGTCTCAGCACGAAAAGATGGAAGAGATAGGAGACAAGGCATCTGCACGGAAGGGGCACGAGAGTGACCGAAAACCTTTCGACTAGCCCAACAATGGCACCCCAGTACTATTTATGAACTTCAAGGTTTGTTTCTCGGTGAGAGAGAGAGAGAGAGAGAGAGAGAGAGTCGGTTCATTTTTAGTCCACCAAATTCGGACATCAAAATTGAGATATTGGATATGTGGCCTTGGCATTATCCCGAGAAGATTTTTTTTTGTTTTGTCAAAAATTAAACTGGATGTGTAATGAAAAAAATTAGTTTACACACTTTCCTTTGTTTATACCCTGCTTCAATTTTTACCAGGTATCAAAGGAAGGCTCAAATGTCTCATGGTCATGCTAATGATGAATTTTTTGGTCCATTCGAAGTGAGAACGCAACTATCACCGGACATTTTAAAGCTTGTATTGATGTGAAGGTAGCACTTCAAAGAAGTTGACAAGTTAATAGATTACTAAAATGTTGACATATTTACTATAACGATGATCATCTACTTATGATGCTTGCAGAATTTTTCAGAAGATTTGATAATACAGCAATTTATTTGGAAGTTGGTAAATTCTTAGTAGTGTTGGTAAGTTATTCTTGTTGTGAAAAATAGTTGGAGAATATGAAAAGGAGATTTGCTATTTGAGACATGGGAGCATTGTCCTTCAGAATAATTCTGAACCTCGAAATATAAAACTTGGTGCAACTGACTCTAGCGACTATTCTCTTAGGATATAACAGACATTCCTCTTTAATCTGCACTAAATTTGTATGTTAAACCCAACAGAGAAACGAAACATGAGAAGAAGAATAAAGATGTTCTTGATTTTGTATGTCCTTTTTGAATTACATGAAAGAGAAAGCCGTTTCTCCATCATCAAGTCTTGCATTAAACTAAAAACCATTGCAAATTGAGACAAGCAACTTTCGTAACTTGAATGTCATAATTTTTTTCTTAGTGCCATATCAAAGTAAATTGATAATTTGAGTATCACTTCTAGTAAATCATCCCACATGGATTTGTTGTGGGATGAGCCTCATCATAGGCTGATAAGGCTTGAGCTCACCAAATTATGGTGAGCGGAGCCGAGCCAACTTGAGGCATGGCTCTACCTTGCCATATTTAGTGGTCAAGCTCATTGTATCGAGCTAAAGGTGACCTTGCCACAACTCACAAGGCCTCAAGCTTGTTGCGACTTGCCAACCACTAGCAAAGCCTTGAGCTCACCAATTAGGCAAGGCTCGAGTTTGCTGGCCTCACAAGCTCTACCTTGTCAAATCTACCAAGGTGGAGCCTTGCTCGAGAACAGTGAGCTTGAGCCTTGTCGATGACTAGTTGAAGAAGAAGGAGAAAGTAAAAAAAAGGGAAATAAAAAAAGAAAAGAAAAGAAATAAAAATTATTTTTTTAAAAAGAAAATTAAATTTTTTTGAAAGGATTGCAATAAGGAAAATCAAATTAGATTTTCTATACCAAACGAGTGAAAAATATATTATAGTTCATTTTCAAGTTTTAATCAAACATTTAAAAAAAAATTTAAATGATTGCAAGGAGGAAAATGAAATCAGATTTTCCATATCAAATAGTAGAAAATATTTTCTAGTTCATTTTTAAGTTTTAGCCAAACACAAAAAATTATTATCATTTTCTTGAAAAATAACTTCATAGGGAATATTTTCTAGCAATATCACATTTTTCTCAAAAGCCTTAAGAGTTATAATATAAATATTATTTTAGAGTATGTGAGATATATCAAGAATATCAAGGTGTGTCTGTGTATATATATATATATATTTATATATATATGTTTCTCTTTCATTGTATTTTGAGAGGTAAATCTTTGCACTTATTGTTGTCCCATGAATGGAGGTCATCAACTAAATCATGTAAATTTCTTTCTTTTCATTCCAACAGTTAGTAATGATCTCATAAAATTTTACAAATGTTAAGAGGTTGGAATTGCTATTTTTCTTGAGTCAACATTCTTTTGCTGAAGAAAGATACTATGAATTGAAATAAGAAAGCACGTGATTGGAAAGTTATTTTTCTCATGCCTCAAGTCATGTGGTTGTTATGTTGACTTCAATATTACTCATCTACAGAGTCGCCGTGGCTGGTGGATCCTTTTCACATTGAGCATAGTGATTTATGAACCCTGGACATAAACAATAACAAAAATTATTACATTCCTCATTGATTTCTCTCTGGCCAGAGACTCCACTTGTTATGAATTTGATTCTTTCTGCAGATGATGACTAAAGGCTACCAGCCAAATATTGATTCGGTGTCCTGCATATATTACATTTGAACAACTTGACCTGTATAGTTCTTCACCAGCCCACCGATGTGGAAAAGTCCTTCCCATCATCTGCTAATATTCTACGATGTTTCTGGGCGGCTCTCATATGGGAATTCCACAGGAAATTGCGAAAATTGCTAATTTAATGAACTCATATCATTCTCAACCTAGTTTAGATTTGTTTCATTCCAATATTTTACCTTCTATGGTTGGCATTTTATCAGAAAATTAGTCAAGTAATAAATTTTCCAACGTCTGCTAGATGCAGATTTGTTCTTTCCCATTAACTGATTTTGATATTTTTACATCAATTTGTCAAGATTTGAATATTTATGTTTTCCTCACCTATTCTAACTTTGGCCGCATTGATCAAGTGCATCCACCCGCCAAATTTGAAAATATTTTCATTTCTCTTTTATTCTATTTTATTTTTTATTTTTTTAAAAGGATGTCTTAGAGCGGATAATTATATGCGCTTTGTCAGTTACTTACACATGATGTAATTGGAAAATTCCAGCCCATGAACTTGGTAGTTATAAGCAGTGTTGTTCAACATGAATGCTTTAGCTTTCCCGGAGAGGTAAATAACCCTATCCTAGTGGCTATTTATGTTTTGGCCCCCTTAATTGAACAAACATATAGTTTCAGAAAGGCTATTTGCGTTAACTCTAGTTTCAGAAAGATTTACAACAAATGGAGCATTTTGCAAGCACTTAGTTCCGAGTCATCCATATTCAGTATGAAAAGGCGCTCCAAGAAAGCTTGAACAACCAGTGAGGTGACGGTTTTCCTTGAAAGCAAGGAGTAGCCCAGGATGACTCCCCAAATTAAATTCTAGTCGTATGACTAATTTGATGGAGGTAGTGCGCTTATTTGTTTTATTTCATCTTCATCACCGTTATGTTATGAGTATAGTCATATCCATTTACACCCATTTTTACTCGTCTTCATTTCTTACTACTAATTTTAATCCATTCATAAAATTGAATTGACTCACTTTAAACTCAACCCAGCAAATATGAGTGGAAAAATGGTAACCAAACAAGGTGCAAATCCAGCAAATTCCCCTGGTGTTGAACACCAGCTGACACGGTCCCTCAGCTTGTATACACAGACCAAACTGGTCCGTTGATAGGTCTCCATTCGAAAATTCTAAATTCTAGAGTGACTAATTATTTATTTTTGGCGCCCTTAATTGAACAAATATGATAATTCTTTTTGCATAGTGCACTAGAGTTGCAGCCCCTGTGGCTTTATGGATCATCTCATCTCTTTCAAGCCAAACATAGTAAACTTACCTTATTCATTGTAACTATGAATATTATTGTAATTTTTGCACAGCAACTCAATAATCACTATAACAATGGCTATTATTATTTTTTTCTTAGAGCAATATAATCTTAGAAGTCAGAAGTATGCTTGCATATATATAGACCTCAGAGAAGAGTGAGTCTAGACAGCTCTCATCACCATTTTGCTCATCATTAGGATTCCACTCGTTTATAATCTTTCAGCGCTGCCCATACGTTTGCATTATCATAAGTAAATTGTGAACAAAAAACTATTAAACCTAAGTGACTTGATAATTCTAGTTATGTGAATGTGACTTTTTTTTGGCGAGTGTTCTCACAATGCATGTATCACTCGTACTTGTTTACATTGTGCAGTTTTGATATTTCAAATTTACCGATACGATTATTCTCTCCTTCTTTTTGGTCACGCTCAATACGGAATGAGCTTACATAGCAAACTTAAAGGGAATGGATGAAGACTTATAAAAAAGTTTTATGCAATAGAAATTATTTTTTGTCTAAAACAATCTTATAATGGCTACAACTTAAACCGGCTAGTCAGTTTTATCTGTTAATTAAAAAAATTCGAACCGTTATTTAATACATGGAAAGCTAATTCTTATAATTAGCTACGCAGGCCGTGGACATTAAACCAGTAAATCATAACTTATTGTTGGGCAGTATTGGGTCTCTCTCAACCAACAAGTTAACTAAAAAATTATCTTTCATACTTATAAATTGACTACCAACCCTTTCTGCAACTATTGTGAGATAAATCCCAATGATCCCCCACTCAAAGATTAATTCCGCAACTGACTTGATTCAGATTATTTAACGAAATCTATCTGTGGTGGAAGCGAAGGCCGAGACCGGACATGCAGGGGCTGCGAGGAAATCTCCCTCCGTTAGACAAACTTGTTTAACTTTAGTATTTCCTCTTAGATTTATAATGTAAATATTATTTCAAAGAATGCGAGAGACATCGGGAGTATTAGGGTATAGAGATGTTTATAGTTCTTTCTCTTTCATTGTATTTTGATACGTAAATCTTCACAATTATAGTTTGCATATGAATGCAGGCCACGGACTAAATCACGTAAATTTCTTGTGTTGTCTTTTGGCTCTTAATTCTACTTCTTGGGCTCTTTGATAGCACAAGGTTGAGACTTGGTTTTGCTGATGGTCATGTTGTGAAGTTTGAATCGCTATTTCTCCTGAGTTAACATTCTTTTGCTGAAGAACAATAATTTGATGGAATATAGCGCGTTGTTGGTACGTTTCTTTTTCTTACACCTCAAGTCATGAGGTTGTCGTGCCGACTTCAATATTATTCAACTGTTGAGCCACCATGGCTGGCAGCGTCTAGTCATCATCTGCATGTAATAATTTTTGTTGTTGTTTGTGTCCGGGGTTCACCAATCAATATGCCCATTGTGAAGAGGATTCCTTCCCCTCATATACTAATTCTCTCCGATGTCTCTGGGCACACTCATATGGGAATCCCAGACGAAATTGCAAAAATTGCTAATTAAATGTATCTGTCTCATTCTCAACCTAACTCTGATGTATTTCATTTCAATAATTTTGCTATTTAAATGAACTGTCTCATTCTCAACCTACCTCTGATGTGTTTCTTTTCAATATTTTATCTTCTATTGATGTCATTTTATCAAAAAATGAGTCATGAAATAGATTTTTAAATGTGTAGCGGATGCATATTTTTTTCCTTGATTTTGATATTTTAAGTAATCATCTTTTGGTTAAGAATGGTACGAGGGAGCAAGTGCACGTAACATCATTTTGTCAAAACGTGAATACTTATATTTCCTTCGTATACTCTAACTCTGGTTGCATTCACCATGTGCATTCACCTGCTAGGTTTGAAAATTTTCGTCTCTCTTTTGTTTTTATTTTTTTTTTAATTTTTTTAAAGAAGGAAATGCTTAGAGCGGCTAACCATATGCGCTTTGTCAGTTATTTACACATGACGTAAATGGAGGATTCCAGTCCATGAGCTTGATAAATAAAAGTAGTGTTGTTCTTTACACATGACATAAATGGAAGATTCCAGCCCATGAGCTTGATAAATACAAGTAGTGTCGTTCAATACGGACGCTTTAACTTTTCTGTAAAAGCAAATAACCCTAACTAGAGTGACTATTTATGTTTTAGGCCCCCTAAATTAGACGAAAGTATCAGTTTCTGAAAGGATATTATCCATAAATTCTTAAATATGACTTCAAATCAAAAGTGAATTTAATATGCCTTGAAGCCTCAACGACTTTACAAAATTCAATGAAATAAATAATATGCTAGGAGTGGATTTGAGACGACAAGGACTTTCAAAGAAATTTTATTAAATTAAAACAAATGGCCTACATTCTTGGAGGTCAGGTTTGCTCAACGACTAAAGTTGAATATAAATTGCTAATGTAGATAAGTAGAGTGCTTACAAAAAGTAAAAAGCTTACAAAGCACGACTGAAAAAATTTCATAGACAAAGATGAGCACTGAAAATGGTAAACCTAATCTAATTCGAAATTAAAATTCAAACTTAGGCAAAATCTAAAATAAATTGATCCATTATGAATGATCTTCTCATCTTCATCTTCAAAGTCAAATCTAAAGTGCTGTTGTGATTTTTCCAATGTCTTGATAGTTGATGATTCCCCTCTTTTCCTTGACTCTTTCAGTGTCATTCAATGGCCGTCCTCTTATGAGTTTTGGTTATTCTTGGCATGAATCTCACACTGTTTTGACTTACACTCTACTCTAACATGATTTGTAACTGCTGCTAAACCCTTATTGATGGTATCTCTTTGATTTAGTCTTCAAAAACTGTGCATATATCGAGTCAATCTATTATTGCCTGTTTCATGCTGCCCATTGGAAACTTTTGATCAATGAGCTGATCATTCATTCCATCAATGGGCCTTGTGGTCCAATTGTATGGTCATGGCCTTCATGATTAATGATCTTATCAGACGTTCCATTGATAGGGCTTTGTGGATTAAGTGTATTGTCAAGACCTGATCTTGGCAACTTTTTTCTTTACGTTCAAGGTCAAATGTTTTTTTTTTTGGGTCAAAAAACTTCATACCTTTCATTTAGCAGTAGACTGCGAATACAAAGCAGTTCCTTCAAAACATAACAACTCCAAAAGGGGTGGGGGTGGGGGTGGGGCCGGGGCTGGGGCCGGGCCGGGGCCGGGGGTAGGAGACCCAATTCCACAGAAGCAATTCAACGGAAGGGTATTATTGCGGTAGGCTTTGACGACTCAATTTGCCACCCAATTAAATTCCCTTTTGCAATGGGCTAGCTTTAGGGATTGGAAATTCTTCAAAGGGGCCCGGGCCTCGAAGATGAGTGCTCGACTCCAAACCGGTTGACCTGCAAGTGTACTTAGTTCCTTCCACAGTTCGAAGTTATCTGTTTCTAACTCAAACTCTGTTGCGTTATGTTTCTGCAATGTCCTTAGGGTTTCCATGATAGCCATGGCCTCCGCTTGGAGAGCCGAAGCCACGCACACCGAGGAGGCAAACCCAGCGATCAACTTTCCGGTGCTGTCTCGGCATAAGCAGGCGATTGCGCCATCTCCCGTCTCTTCAACGAACGATCCATCCACGTTTAACTTGAGCACGCCGCGAGCAAGGGGCTTCCAAGCTGAAGGTATGCCTATATGCTGGTTTAGATCTGCTTGCTTTCCACTTACCCATCTGCTGATGCTTTGACTTTTTGCCAAGGCCGCGTCTATGAGGAGTTGGGGCTTCGGTGGTAGAGTTAGGAACACAAAATCGTTTCAGGCTTTCTAAATTTGACATAGCAGTAGGGTCAAGAACTCAAAGGATACTGTGGTATGGTTAAAGTACGCAAGCCAAGCTTCCATTCTAGTAACGTCGTTTGTGTTGATCTTGATTTTAATTGCTATATGTTCCCAAACCTATTTTGTCCAGGGGCTAAGGAGGAAGAGGTTTTCTGTAGTTTCGAGATGTTGTTGACAAAGAGGACAAATAGCATCCAGCAATATTCTTCTTCTTTTAAGATTTTCATGGTTGCCGGTGCGTTGTTACAAGCCTGCCAAAGGAAATTATTGAATTTGGGTTGATTTGTGCCTGCCATATGCGATTCCATAGTGCTTTCGGGGTTTGGAAAGATGATGAGGCTCGGTTATGTTTTGTGCTACTCTGGGCTCCCCCGTAAGCCGTTAAATGTGCTTTTCACTGTAAATGTGCCGGCTTTGGTTGGTGTCCAGATTAATTGATCCTCCTGCATCATGGGGCTTAAGGGTATGGTTAGGATCTCCTATGCTATTTGTCGGTAGAAAACCTCCCGCACTCTCTGTTCGTTCCATTCCATATCCTCTGAGTTCAATAAAATTGACACCATAATAGGATCACCCTCTGTTAGCTGGGCCTCCAATCACTCCTTGAGGTAGCCAATTATGTTCTCGAATCTATATTTTTTGCCGCTGTCGACAACCCATCTTAGTGATGGTCGGATAATATTTTTGCCTATAGTGAGGCTTTGCCATCCCTAAGAAAGTCTAATACCATTCCCTATATGAAGAAAATCACAATGTGGATGGTATGATCCTTAAAAAATCACAATTGGGTAGGAGACCCAATTCAACGGAAGGGAATTATTGCGGTGGGCTTTGACGACTCAATCTGCCACCCAATTAGATTCCCTTTTGCAATGGGCTAGCTTTAGGGATTAGAAATTCTTCAAAGGGGCCTGGGCCTCGAAGATGAGTGCTCTAACTCCAAACTGGTTGACCTGCAAGTGTACTTAGTTCCTTCCACAGTTCGAAGTTATCTGTTTCTAACTCAAACTCTGTTGCGTTATGTTTCTGCAATGTCCTTAGGGTTTCCATGATAGCCATGGCCTCCGCTTGGAGAGCCGAAGCCACGCGCACCGAGGAGGTAAACCCAGCGATCAACTTTCCGGTGCTATGTTGGCATAAGCAGGCGATTGCGCCATCTCCCGTCTCTTCAACGAACGATCCATCCACGTTTAACTTGAGCACACCGCAAGCAAGGGGCTTCCAAGCTGAAGGTATGCCTATCCGCGGGTTTAGATCTGCTTGCTTTCCACTTACCCATCTGTTGATGCTTTGACTTTTTGCCAAGGCCGCGTCTATGAGGAGTTGGGGCTTCGGTGGTAGAGTTAGGAACACAAAATCGTTTCAGGCTTTCTAAATTTGACATAGCAGTAGGGTCAAGAACTCAAAAAAAAAAAATAGTGGTATGGTTAAAGTACGCAAGCCAAGCTTCCATTCTAGTCACGCCGTTTGTGTCGATCTTGATTTTAATTGCTATATGTTCCCAAACCTATTTCGTCCAGGGGCAAAGGAGGAAGAGGTTTTACGTAGTTTCGAGATGTCGTTGTGAGAGAGGACAAATAGCATCTAGTAATATTCTTCTTCTTTTAAGATTTTCATGGTTGCCGGTGCGTTGTTACAAGCACACCAAAGGAAATTATTGAATTTGGGTTGATTTGTGCCTGCCATATGCGATTCCATAGTGCTTTTGGGGTTTGGAAAGATGATGAGGCTTGATTCTGTTTTGTGCTACTCTGGGCTCCCCCGTAAGCCTTTAAATGTGCTTTTCACTGTAAATGTGCCGGCTTTAGTTGGTGTCCAGATTAATTGATCCTCCTGCATCATGGGGCTTAAGGGTATGGTTAGGATCTCCTATGCTATTTGTCGGTCGAAAATGTGGCACCCCTCGACAGCCCTCGATCCGTTAGGGTCGCCACAGTTCGCTTACCTTTCACTTTCCTTATTAACATGTCACTTTGATACCATTTCAATTGCAGCGGGTCCATACAACCTGGGGGTTTACATCTTTTAGATCGGTCCCTTGCGCAATTTATATATGGAAGCACATCCAACAACTCCCTTCCCTATATTCATAAAACGATGCACACCAACTAAACATTTATGGGTAAAAGCCACACACTTTTATTCACTTAAACCATATGGACATCGTTCATTGGTACATCAAAATGCCATAGTTTTCTATACTAGGCTATACTTCAAGAGATGACTGACTTCTCCTCCCACAATCGTATGCTTAAGGTTCATCAACCAGTGTCGGCGTCCAAAAGTTCCCTTCTTTGCTATCCTCCTCCTCACGGTCATATCCAACCGCTTAATCCATCTACTAATCTGAAATGTTGGTCCCCGAAGGGGTGAGTACAGCCACTCAGCAGGTAAAGGACCAATAAACCACTAAATGCATCATGCCACACAATCATTACAATCATAACATTACATGTCATTGAAGTATCCATGCACAATTTACCTTGATATCATGCACATGTCATCATACCTCATGTACATACATCATCATATAGTCATCACCATCATGCCGTACACTTACCATCATCATGTCACATGTACCACCATGCCATAGGTGCACATACATCCATGCACTTACCATCATCATGCATCCATGCACTCATCATCATCATATCACATGTATCATCATCATTATCATGCATCCATGCACATATCATGTCATATTACATGTACCATCATCATAACCATGCATCCATGCACTCATCATCATCATATCACATGTACCATTATCATTACCATGCATCCATGCACATATCATCATCATATCACATGTATCATCATCATTGCCATGCATCCATCCATGCATGTAACATCATCATATCACATGTGCCATCATCATTACCATGCATCCATGCACTCATCATCATCATCATATCACATGTGCCATCATCATTACCATGCATCCATGCACTCATCATCATCATATCACATGTACCATCCTCATTCCATGCATCCATGCACTCATCCTGTCATGCATATATCATCATGCATATTTCAATTTCAACTTCTTGATTTCATCCTTTCATTTTGGACCGCCACATTTCTCTTTTCTCAGGACCAATGTTTGCATCCCACATTCATCACTCGCGCCCAATCCTGGCATTGCGAGGAACATCCGGGCATGTATCCAAGATACAACCGGGCATCCGGCACCCCCACATTCCAGGCATCTCGTATCCCAACTGGCATCACGAGGCATTCCCCTGGGCACAAACCTCCAAGGCTTCCGGCATTTACACTCCCTGGCCGGGCATCTCGCATCCCAATTAGCATCACGAGGCATCCCCCCGGGCACAAACCTTCAGGGCTTCCAAAATTACGTACCGACATACCACCAGGATCCCCCCCTCCTCTGGAATTACGTACCGTATACCACCGGGCATCTCGAAACTCCCGAGGACCCTCCGAAATTACGCCATTTAAGGCCACCGGGCATCTAGCACTCCCTAACCAGGCATCTTGACACTCCCGGGGCATTGTCGGCTCACACCTCCGACAGCATTCTCATTTATCTCAATTCACATCTCCAATTATAGTTCAATTTTAACATGGCATGTGATGTGATGGCAATCAAGATCATTTTCATCCTTTGATTCATACATGCATCTCCATTCATCATCATACATGCAACATGACATAATCATTCATAACAACACAATTCATGGAGTCCATCCAATTTAGAATAGTCCATATGTCATGTCTTTTTGAAGTTTACTAAGTTCCAGCTTGTACAAATTTTTGAAAATATTTAAATTAAATATCCATATGATTATCAAAAATCATGAAATCAAGACATGTGATAGAAAAGTCAATAAGATAATAATTTCATGAAAAGCACATGCCCAATAGAGTTCCACACAAGAAGATATAATTCACACAAATACAGCATGAAATTTCGGATAGAAACAGATTGCGCAGTTTCTGAAATAATTCGATTAAAATACCCGAATGACCTTCGAAAATTATGAAATTTTACCAGGTTATATTTAAGACACTAAATTAGATTTTTCATGAAGACATCTAGGCCAGATTCGTTCTAGATAATTTTCTATAGTCATCCAAAGCTTCTGATTCTAGCACCGAAATGTCCAGAATAGCTATCTCCGAAATATCGAGTTTTCACCCACTTATTCTTCTTCGTTTCCTCTGAAATTTGGATATGTTTTACTTTAGGAGGTCCCCTAAAACTTTTATTAAGGGATCTAAGCCAAATTTCCAAAGAATAGTCACCATATGGGTCCATGAAGTCTCGGGTGTCCAGTACCGTGTTTCCAGATTAACCGTCTTCAAGAGTAAGTCGATTCACTAGGCTACACTTGCTCATTTTACTTCAAATTTGAGTATGTTAGTATTTAGGATGTTCTATACAGGTTTCATGAAGAATTCGAGGAGAAATTCTTGGTAAAAATCGACATGCAGCCCACAAAACTACCAAAAGGTCAGCAAAATAGTTCCAGATGTAGTGTCTTCGTAGGAAGAGGGTTTGACCCCTTAAATCTCCACCATTTTGTCCCAAATTTTAGTATGTTGTAGTTTAAGATGTTGGATACAACTTTCATGAAGGAATAAAAGTCAAAATCCAACTGGAAACATGCATACAAGCCTCCACAAGATTCTGGGTCGAGCAGTTTACACGAAATCAGCAAGCATTTTCAAGAACAAGTCACATTCTAGCTTCTGTTTTACCTACCCTAACCTCCGAAATCTACCACCAACAAATCACACATGCAAGACACACATGCAAGAGTGGAAATCGATCCCAAATTGCCTCTAAGATCAAGCGGACGGCGGCACACGGACCTTGAACAGACGGCGGACCTCCTCCCTCGCTCGGCTTCTCCCTCTCTCTCTCGGCTCCTCATTCTCTTGCAACTCTCTCTCTCTCTCTCTCTCTCTCTCTCTCTCTCAAAACCAGCCACTCCCTCTCTCTCTCTCTCTCTTTTGGTTGTATATATATATGCATGCATTCTTATTTTGCATGAGGGACACTTGTCCCCCAAGGAGGAGACAAGTGTCTCCCTTGTTGAAGACACTTGGAGGAAGCCATGCGGCTCCTCCTCCCCCCTCCATGCGCTGACATGGGCCGGGCTTATGGCCCACTTTAGGCCCATCTCACTTGGGCCTAAAGTCCAAACTTAAATGGCCCAAGTTTATTTTTAATAATACATTTTAATTCTAATATAAATAAATACCTAATTGCATAATAAAATGGCCAAAAGACTTTGTGACATTAATCCATCAAATCTATAAAGTGCATAGTCAAGAGCGAAGTCTTCTTTGTCAAATCGTCATATTTCCAATTTAAATAGCCCATAGAAAAGATATCGATAATAAGCCCATAATTCCTTCACCACTTTAGGGCATTTAATTTTGATTTTTATTTATTTATAGAAATTAATTAACATTCTCATAATCAATTAACATTTTCATAAGGGGAGTTCGGTCCAAGAGATAAAATATCGTGGCCGATGATGTAATTGTCCCTATGGCCATTCAAAGACAAATGTCGTTTCCCTCAAAATCAATATTTGGGGTTGAAATTCCCGGATGCCACAGAAAACCTCCCGCACTCTCTGTTCTTTCCATTCCATATCCTCTGAGTTCAATAAAATTGACACCATAATAGGATCACCCTTTGTGAGCTGGGCCTCCAATCACTCCTCGAGGTAGCCAATTATGTTCTCGAATCTATATTTTTTGCCGCTGTCGACAACCCATCTTAGTGATTGTCGGATAATATTTTTGCCTATAGTGAGGCTTTGCCATCCCCAAGAAAGTCTAATACCATTCCCTGTATGAAGAAAATCACAATGTGGATGGTACAATCCTTAAAAAATCACAATTGGGTAGGAGGCCCAATTCAACGGAAGCAATTCAACGGAAGGGTATTATTACGGTGGGCTTTGACAACTCAATCTGCTACCCAATTAGATTCCCTTTTGCAATGGGCTAGCTTTAGGGATTGGAAATTCTTCAAAAGGGCCTGGGCCTCGAAGATGAGTGCTCTAACTCCAAACCGGTTGACCTGCAAGTGTACTTAGTTCCTTCCATAGTTCGAAGTTATCTGTTTCTAACTCAAACTTTGTTGCGTTCTGTTTCTGCAATGTCCTTAGGGTTTCCATGATAGCCATGGCCTCCGCTTGTAGAGTCGAAGCCACGCGCACCAAGGAGATAAACCTAGCGATCAACTTTTCGGTGCTATCTCGGCATAAGCAGGCGATTGCGCCATCTCCCGTCTCTTCAACGAACGATTCATCCACGTTTAACTTGAGCACGACACGAGCAAGGGGCTTCCAAGCTGAAGGCATGCCTATCCACTGGTTTAGATCTGCTTGCTTTCCACTTACCCATCTGCTGATGCTTTGATTTTTTGCCAAGGCCGCGTCTATGAGGTGTTGGGGCTTCGGTGGTAGAGTTAGGAACACAAAATCGTTTCAGGCTTTCCAAATTTGACATAGCAATAGGGTCAAGAACTCAAAGGATACTGAGGTATGGTTAAAGTACGCAAGCCAAGCTTCCATTCTAGTCACGTCGTTTGTGTCGATCTTGATTTTAATTGCTATATGTTCCCAAACCTATTTTGTCCAGGGGCTAAGGAGGAAGAGGTTTTCTGTAGTTTCGAGATGTTGTTGACAAAGAGGACAAATAGCATCCAGCAATATTCTTCTTCTTTTAAGATTTTTCATGGTTGCCAGTGCGTTGTTACAAGCCTGCCAAAGGAAATTATTGAATTTGGGTTGATTTGTGCCTGCCATATGCGATTCCATAGTGCTTTCGGGGTTTGGAAAGATGATGAGGCTCGGTTATGTTTTGTGCTACAGCTCCCCCGTAAGCCATTAAATGTGCTTTTCACTGTAAATGTGCCGGCTTTGGTTGGTGTCCAGATTAATTGATCCTCCTGCATCATGGGGCTTAAGGGTATGGTTAGGATCTCCTATGCTATTTGTCGGTAGAAAACCTCCCGCACTCTCTGTTCGTTCCATTCCATATCCTCTGAGTTCAATAAAATTGACACCATAATAGGATCACCCTCTGTTAGCTGGGCCTCCAATCACTCCTCGAGGTAGCCAATTATGTTCTCGAATCTATATTTTTTGCCACTGTCGACAACCCATCTTAGTGATGGTCTGATGGTCGGATAATATTTTTGCCTATAGTGAGGCTTTGCTATCCCCAAGAAAGTCTAATACCATTCCTTGTATGAGGAAAATCACAATGTGGATGGTACAATCCTTAAAAAACCTAGCTCCATAGGGATTTTGGATTTTGAATTACTCTCCATGCTTGCTTCCCCAACAATGCTTCATTAAGTTTAATTAAGTCTCTAAACCCCAAACCTCCTTCATCTTTCCATTCTTTTACAATATCCCATTTTCTCCAATGCACTCTCCTTTGTTTTTCATTGTTTTTCCACCAGAATGCCACAATCTTTTGATCAATGGCATGACAAATGGATAGGGGAATTTAAAAAATAGACATCACATATTGTGGAATTGCTTGCACCACCGCTTTTAACAATATTTAGGCCCTCTAGTTTGGAGTTAACTCTTGCAAGGATCCAAGTGAACATTTCCTTTTTTGAACAGCACAAATTAGATGGAATTCCTAAGTATTTCCTAGTCTTTTCTATCTTTGGGACTCTCATTTCATTAGTGAAATTCTGTCTTAGGTTATAAGGGCAATTTTTGCTAAAGAACATACCCAATTTGTTGAGGTTTATTGCTTGTCCGGAGGCAAAACAATACTGATTTAGAATAGCAGCCACATTCTGGCGTTTTGAAATTTTTGTATTCAAAAACAGAATGAAAACATTTGCAGACAGCAAATGTGAAAGGGTTGGGCATGCCCTATTCAACTTAATCCCTTTTATGCTTCCATAAGCAGTAATTGGGATAAAACATTTGCTATAATGATGAAAAGATATGAGGATAGTGGGTTGCCTTGCCTCATTCCTCTTGATGGTTCGAAGTATGATGGGGGTTTGCCATTCATTTTTACACTAAAGGAAACTGTTAAAACACACTGCATAATCCAAGAAACCAAGGTAGCACTGAAACCCATTTTAAGCATGCTGGCTTCCAAAAAATCCCATTCGACCAGATTGTATGCCTTTCTCGTATCAAGCTTTAGTATAGCCTAAAACCTTCTTTTCCTCATTATGATTCGCAGCTGATGGATTACCTCTTGAACAATCATATATTATCTTGTATTTGTCATCTCTTCACAAAAGCATTTTGATTTGTGGTGATTAGCTAGAGCAAATAGGGTTTAAGTCTATTCGCTAATACCTTTGAAATGATTTTATAAGCATGGTTACAAAGACTAATGGGCCGAAACTAATCTAGTCTTTTTGGTTTTGGCATTTTTGGGATAAGTGTGATGAGAGTTTCATTTAGCTTGGGATTGAGTCGGCTTGAAATAAAGAATTGATGTACCTCTTTGTAGATATCTCTATGGATCTCTTTCCAATGATGCTAGTAAAATTGTCTGCTTAGACCGTCTGGCCTGGGTACCTTTATAGATCCTAACTAGAAAGTGGCATTTTTACCTCTTCTAAGGTAACTTCTCCAATAAGCACATGGTTCATATCCTCCCTGACAATTGACAGCAGTTGATCTAGCACTGGCTAAAAGTTGCTCTCCCCTTATGTAGTATATAGAGTTCTAAAGAAGTCAATTGTCATCTGCTTTATCTGGGAAGGGTCTCTGATCCACTCATCATTTGGTGTTTTCAACATTAAAATTTTATTTCTTTTTCTTCTTTGCACCGTAGTGGCATAAAAGAATTTAGTATTTTTGTCCCTCCATTTAAACCATTTGATTCTAGATCTCATCTCCCAATAGATCTCTTCTTGTCTTCACAATCTTTTTATTCCATAGTTCAGCTATTTTACTCTTTTTTTTATCAAAATTTTGATTTGGACAGTTTGTCAAAGACTGTATCTTTCCTTTCAAAGCTTTAACTTGCCTTTGTGCATTAGGAAATCTCTTTTTGCTCCATATGGTAAATTTTTGGGATACATTTTCTAGCTTATTGATGAGGCCATTAATGCTTCCTTTAACTAAATTCCACGATTCTAGCATCACTTGTTCATATTCTTCATTCTCTAATCAGAATGTTTCAAATTTAAACTCATTTTTCCTTCTTTCAGGTTGAGGGAACAATTCCACTAAGATTGGACTATGGTCTGACCCAACAGCAGGTAAAGCCTAAATTTCCTCACTAGGGAAGTTAACTCTCCATTCAACATTACATACTGCTTTATCTAATCTCTTCTTTACAAAATCTTTTGCTTCCTTGTTTTTTTGCCCAGCTAAATGCACATCCTTTGCTTTTTAAGTCCATGAGGCCACATGCATCCAAAAAATCTTGGAATGCTTTAATTCTGTAATTTTTCGCCAATCATTTTCCCACTTTCTCCCATGTAAAGAAAATCTCATTAAAATCCCCCATACATACCCAAGGCTCACATTGTAGCCCTTGTTAGAATTAACTTCGTCCCATAGCCTCAGTCTCCCTTGAAAATCATTTGGTGCATGATACTCTTATTTGCTATTTGGTTTCCTCATAAACAAGCTCATATCAATAGAGTGCATGGAACTTGAAAGGATAGATAAAGATACTTGGTCATTCCAGAAAATTGCTAAACCCTTGTTATACCACTTGGGTTGACAATAAAACTTCTTTGGAATTTTAATCTTCGCTACTCTGTTTTGCAAAACTCCTCTGTATTTTTTTTTCTTCATTAAGAATAGAACAGTGGGCCTTTCTTGAGCCACAAGAGCTCTAATGGCCTGAATTGTCACGGGGGTGCGCAACCCCTGACAATTCCAACATATTATCTTCATTTGTAACCCGGTGGCTTATTAGGGCTAACCATCCTGTGTTTCTTCCTTCGAGAGGATCGATGTATCCAATAGTTTAGATTCATCAAACAACTGTCTATTCTACCCCAAGTTTTCATAAGGGGAGTATCTCTTAATTTTTCTACTGACTTGGGCTCTTTTCCCATTTCCCTTTTCTTCTACAACCTTTCCACTAAAGGTGCAACCTGGAGATGTGCTTTTATCCGGATTTGGCTCAATTTCAAGTATGAGGAGGGCTTTTCCAGTGGGGTTCCAGTGCATTTCTTTAGTAAGCACCTCTTTCCTTTTCCCAAGCTCTATGTTTGAATTATGTGGAGTTCTTTCCCTTGCATTTCCTTCATAAACGACAATATCCCCAGGGTTACAGGGTGTTTTTAGAATGTAATCCTCTTCCAACAATTCTTCCATTATTTTCCCATAAAACAAGTCCTAAAAAGGGCTATATTCATTTGCCTCTGCCTTTAGCCAAGAGCCGAACATCATTTCTTTTCTGTTAATTTTTCCTTGTTGTAAAATATTCCCCCCCCACAATGTTGGGCATAATGCCACAATTTTCCACAAGAATAGCAGTAATGTGGTAATCCTTCATATCTGAAATCAAGCTAGATTTTCTTGCTGTCATTGCTGAAAATGGATCCAGATTTTAAAGGGGTAAATCGACTGTAACTCTTGCCTTTCCTTTTTTTTTTTTTTTTAATGTCATATGGCCTTTAGCCTCTATTTTGACCTCTGAAACTTTGCCAATGTATTTGTCCACTCTCACTACAACCTCTTCGAAACCCATTCTACTGGTAAACCATGTATATGAACCTAGAAAGTGTAGGAAGTAAAATTATAGCAACCAAGGGTTGTATTCTGTTCCCAGGATTTCAATAACATGGGGTGATCAGCAAAGGACCAAGGCTCCATAGATATTACTCTATCTCTATCCATTTCCGATACAAATCGAAATGCATAGATTCCAAGGATTAACAAATTGATATCAACATTCTCCACTTTCCAACACTCTCCTCATTGTGTTCTGAATGCTTGGAAATTTACCTTTGGGTTTTGGTATAGCTGGCTAATTAGGGTTAGTTGGCCTTCCTTTATCTTTTCTGCATATATAACATCATCCACTGCCATAATTGCTTTGCTTGACCACATTCTTCCCAACCTTTTGCACAGCGCTGCTAGGCAAACTGTCAACTTCTCCAAGTTTTCCATTCTCAGAAAGAAGACGCATTCTAGTTGACTAGAAGGAAGGAGAATGGATGGTGTTGAGGGTTTTGGGCTAGCGAGTTTGTATAGGGGGGAAGATAGTGTGGGTTTTGGAAGGAGAATGGGTTGGGGCGACTAGTCTGATTAGGGTTTGGGGGGAAAAGAATTTGAGGGCTAGGTGGAGTAGAAACTGCCATTGTCGTTTAGATAGGGGAAGAACTAGTAGAGATTTAGGTTTTTGAGTAAACATTTACAGTTTTGGGTTTGGATGTTGAGGTAGGAAGCTACCATAGAAGGTATACAGAACTCTCTGAAGGTGAGAGGCTGAGGGATACCAATTGAAAGTGTATGTTTAGTTCAAATGTTTTACCTATGTGAATTTTAACAATTTAGTTAGACTTAGATTTATGATATAAAGATTTTCATATATATATTAAGTTAATGTCATGAAAAACTTTAAACCGGTGTACTTGTCATAAATTTATACAAAATAATTTTTTGAAAACCAAGAACCCTAGAACCCTTAATTAGTATATTTGAGACAAATTTACTCCAATCTAATTTTTTAATAACCAAAAATCCTAAATTGTTTCATTTGTGATAAATTTACTCTATTAATATTATTTAAATAGGAAAAATATTATGAAAAATCATAAAATGATATACTGGACAAACAGATGGTGAAACTTGAAACTAGTATGCCTATTAATTGTCAAGTGTCATCGACTCAACAGTTTGGCATTAAAATTCAATGGGAACTAATATATCACATATATGCTAGTTTAGGATTTTCGTGGTATTAACCCCATTTTTTACCTGTTGAGACACCTCGCAAGCGTCATAATACTATTGAAAAGCTCGTCTCATAGTTGTGTCATTTTAAACCCGTGCTAAAAGTTCTTTGCGAGTATAATTTCTTTGAATTAGCTCGTCTCATCCTGAAACTTCTTGAGCACTGAGGTTTAGTGTAAGCTATCCAATAAGACATCACTCGCCCAGCACCCGTTTTCATCTCAAACGAACATAGCCAGCTTTTTTAGAAAAACAATGGTAAAATCAAAACTCGATGATCTAAACTAAAATAACCATGAGACGAGCTTTTCAACGGTATTATGACACATGCAAAGTGTCTCAACATGAAAAAAAAAAAAAAAAAAAGGAGTTAATACCATGAAAATCTCTAAACTGATATACATGTGATAAATTTACAAAAATTAATTTTTATCAAAAAAAAAAAAAAAAAACCCAAACTAATATATCTAGCGCTACAGATCATTGGGTTCATTTCTTAACAACGGAACCATTACTTTAAAATGAATCTGTCCCTGTTTTTTACTATAGAGTTCATTCATCCCTTTGCAGCATGATCAAGTTGAGTCTTTATCAAGTTAAGTTGGTTCTTTGGCTTGGGAGAGCTACTTAGATAGCCTAATTGGCAAGCCTTTAGCCGTAAGGTAGCAGCAAAATGAGCACCTCAATTCTGTCGAAGGCCGAAAGCAAAAACAAAGAACTTCAATTTATTAAAGGTAGAATCTTTCTAAAGAGACAGCTTTCATGCAAAATACAGTTATATAAAGGAAATTCTCCAATTTCTTGTTTTCATCTCCAAAATTGTCCATGAAATATGTTTGGTAGAAATTTTGGTCGTTGTGTTTTCTAAATTTTGAACGACCAAAATTGACCTTATTTTGTAGAGGACATGGAATTTTTTTTTATAATTTATTTATTTTTTGTTAAGGTTGTTTTTATAATTTTCACTCCCGTTGAAAGCATGAAACAGCACGATCAAGGGTCACTTGACGATCTATCCACCATGAGGCAAATGGCATTATCAAGAAGCGGACTCGCTCATTAAACTACCTAAAAGCAAGTAGCTTGAATGCTAGCAAAGGTTAAGATCTTGAAAACACAAAACTACAGAGCATTTGAATTTGGAGAGAAAAATACAGATGAACCAAATTTCCATATAACAGTCACAATTCAATTCACATATCCTTGAGGATTGGAACAAGAATGATTACCTTAAGGGGTCATCTGAAATTGACATAAGGGAAGTAATTAGATAGTGCCCATTCCCGTCACTCCCGAAATGCTTCAGGAGCGTGGACCCACAAATATTGATTTTTGAAAAAACTCCCATGCCGAAAACCCTCCTAAACTTCAAAGGGTGCAGATCCTTCCTTGTTCGTGGGAGATACGTTCTCAAGTTTCATAGGCTCCATATCCAATCTCTTTTGCCTATATTCTAGCGGGAAAATTGTCAGAAAGTTCTTAAACCCATCACACTCTAACCAATTTAATTTTAAACATTTTAATTTTGTCAATTGAGTACTAAACCTTAAAATGTTTTGCCAATTAAATTCATCCGAGCAATTTTTAGCTAGAAATCGCTGACGTGGATGTCATTAGTCTTATATAGCACGATCGACGTTGATGTAGATAATTTTCAATATTTTTTCAAAGTTTTATTAGTTTTTATTGTTCTTTTCTTTTTCTCTTCCTTTTATTTATTGTTTTGCTTTCTTTTATTCCTTTTGTTTCCCACTGTGGCCGGCGAGGGTCGCTAGAGCTCACTAGCCACTAGGTGAGGGCCATGAAAGCCCTTGCATGGCCTTGCCCATGGCTAGCGAGGCCATGGCCGCCTTCACCGGCAATTTGTGGGGTGGGCTCTGCCAAGCTAGGCTGCCTTGCTAGCCTCGGGTGAAGGCAGCCAAGGCCTCACTAGCTGTAGGTGAGGAGGCCTTTGCCCTCATCCAACTAGGCTAGACTTGCCTAGATTTGGGCAAGGCGGCCTTGCCTGCAGCCATGATGGCATCACCCAAATTTGGATGAGGCCAAGTGAGGGTTGAAACCCTCATTGGTGGCTAGTGGGGGCTTCGTGGTCCTCGCCCGGGGCTTATTAGCTCTAACGACCCTCACCAACCATAGTGGGAAACAAAAAAGAAAAAAAGAAAGAAAAAGAAATTAAAATTTGAAAAAATATTAGAAAAGTTATTAAAAATTGCGCACGTTAGCCAGTTATACCACATAGAGTGATCGCATCCACATTAGCAACTTATGCCAAAAATTGATCAAATAGACTTGAAACAAAAAACTACATCGGTATTTATCTTCATTAATACATAATTAATCAGCAAAGTGAACACTTCACTTTTGTCAAGCCCAAAAACAAAAGTAAAGAACTTCCATTTGATGACTCTATCTCTCTTTCTTAGTATAGAGTTCATTTCATCCCTTGACAATTGACATCATGATCAAGTTGAGTCTTTACCAAGTTAAGTTGCTTCTTGGGCTTGGAAAAGCTATTCGGGCAACTTAATTTGTAAGTCTTTATTCATATAATTCATTAGCAAAATGAGCACCTCACTTTTGTCAAGCCTAAAAGCAAAAGTAAAAAACTTCAATTTGATGACTTGTCTCTCTTTCTCAATATAGAGTTCATTCCATCCCTTGACAGTTGACACCATGATCAAGTTGAGTCTATACCAAGTTAAGTTGCTTCTTGGGCTTGAAAACGCATTCAAGTGACTTAATTAGCAAGCCTTTAGTTGTATAATTCATCAACAAAATGAGCACATCACTTTATCAAGCACAAAAAAAGAAGAAGTAAATAACGTTAATTTGATGACTCCATATTCTTTCTTACTACGGGGTTCGTTCCATCCCTTGACAATTGACATCATGATCAAGTTGAGTTTATACCAAGTTAAGTTGCTTCTTAAGCTTGAAAAAATTGTTCATGCAACTTAATTTGTAAGTCTTTAGTCATATAATTCATTAATAAAATTAGCACCTAACAGTTGTCAAGCCCAAAAACAAAAGTAGAGAACTTCAATTTGATGACCCTATCCTTTTTTCTTACCATAGAGTTCATTCCATCCCTTGACAGTTGACACCTTGATCAAGTTGAGTCTTTATCAAGTTAAGTTGTTTCTTGGGCTTAAAAATGCTATTTGAGCAACTTAATTTGCAAGCCTTTAGTCGTATAATTCATTTGCAAAATGGGCATCTTACTTTTATCAAGCCCAAAAACAAAAGTAACAAACTTCAATTTGATGACTCCATCATTCTTTCTTATTATAGAGTTCATTCCATCCCTTGATAGTTGACATCATAATTAAGTTGAGTCTATACCAAGTTAAGTTGCTTCTTGCACTCAAAAAAGCTATTTGGGTAACTTAATTTGCAAGTCTTTAGTCACATAATTCATCAACAAAATGAGCACCTCACTTTTGTGAAGCTCAAAAACAAAAGCAAAGAACTTGAATTTGATGGCTCTGTCCCTCTTTCTTACGATAAAGTTCATTTCATCCCTTAACAGTTGATACCATTTAGCAAGTTAAGTTGCTCCTTGTGTGACATCTTGATTTTCCACTTCTGTTTTTAGTTGAATAAATCGGGTATTTCATCGACGCGCCTATAGTGCTATTCTCTAAGCTGATCACTCATGAGATAACTAGACTATTTGGGGGAAGCCGTTAAGGGTTTTTAACGCAATAGGCTTGAGAACTCGACCCGGAATCGAGCGCTTGACCGTGCTCATCTATAGAGATCATTACAGTATAGTCAAAAATCGATTAGGGACTGGAAATAGGTCGATTCGATAGAGATATGTGATTAGTGTGCAGGTGATTCTACTTGATTGTAAAATTTCAGTCGAATGGCACTAGATCGATTTTTCTGTCATTTATGTACCATATGTTCATATTTAAAATCTCGAGATTTTCACGACAATTGAGAGTCGCCAATGTGTTGAAGATGTACAATGTGGCTTGAAAATAATCGACTACAGGTCAATTGCACTAAAAATTCCTAAAAACAACCCAGTATGTTAGGTCACGCTAAAATCGCGTCAGATTGAAATTAACCCCAAATTTGAACCCGATTTCAGAAATCGAAAGTTCTGTCATGTTGCGATTTATTTTAAGAACGTTGACTCATCCTCTGAAGAATTTTCGGCGATTCCAGGATTTTTACAAAAAAATTGTTTCGGACGATTTGGAAAATAATAGAAATTCGGACGGGCCTAACTAAAGGGATGTTTGGCCTCCTAATCGAGCTACTTGGTGATGGGAACTTTTGGATATTGAGTGGACCTTTTTCTACAACAAAATTGGACCTCAAATTGGGGAAGTTGGAGATGAAATTGAAGTCCAAATTAAGTAAATTCAGAGCTAGGCTTGGGGGTGCAACATTTGGTACAAATTGGTTTATTTATAGGATTTTATAAGCAAGAAAGTAATAGGGGACAAGAGGAATAAGATTTGAGGCTTGTGGGGATCAAGATATGATGAATTAGGATATTTTAATTTACTTTTCTTTCCCCCGTCCACCGACTTCTCGAGCACGCCTCAACCGCTCCCTCCTCATTTGCACTTTTGCTTCTCTTTCATTTCATTCTCTTCCATCTCTGTTTCTCTTTCAATTCTCTTCCTTCGAAGAAGCCAGCCCTCCGTTTCTCTTCCTCACCTGCCACATCCGAAGCAAAACTCCACTAAACTCCCTAAGCTTTTGTCGAATTGCCACCTGCTCTGCCTTCGTTAGTCTTTGTTGACCCCCTCCATCCCAGCTGCCATGCGTCCGAGCCAACAACCCAGTGGAGCTCCCCCAAAGTTGACTCTTCACGTGCCCTTCATCCACCGAAGCCGCTCCATCAATTTTTCTCCAACTGCTACCACGCGTCCATCCTCTTCGTGTAGCATTGATGTTCCACTGAGTCAAAAACCCCTAGCAATCTTCAACCGTTGACTCCAGCTATTTCTTCATTGGCCCATCACACGTTCGGCCTAAGTCCCGTGCCCACGAACTCAACAAATCCCCCCATAGTCTAATGTTCCTCCCGCCAGCCCATGGCCTCTTCTCAGCCCATCATTTCAACTCAGCAGCCCGCAAATCCAGCCGTAGTTCAACCTAGAACCAAGCCCAACAGTTTCTGTGGGCTTGCTAGGTTTTTCGGCCCGATCCGAGCCCCGTTGACGCTATCGAAAGTTTGGGTTTCAATCGTCGTCGCAGTGAACTGGTTTTTGCGCTAAACTAGTGAGTTTATGCACTAAACTCTACTTAGTAGGCTAATGACGTTTAAGGGGTGTTTATTTTAAGTTAATTAGGGATTATGTGGTTAGTTAAATTAAATTAGTGATTTAATTAGTTAATTATGCATGTTAGATGATTAGAGTAGCATAATTAGAGACTAGATAAATTGTATTATTTATCTAGATTGGTTCAGGAATTTTTCATGCCCATTTCAGCATTTAATTAGGCATTTTCGGCTTAAGTTAGCATTTTTGGTATTTAAATTGATTTGTTTAAGTAATTTGATAATTATTTAATTATTAAATATTTTTGGAAATTAGATTGGGATAGTCAATGACCGGAATTTTGTGCTGAATGCAATGGTATACTTAATTTCTGCAATTGAGCGTTAAATTGTGCACATTGAGTGGTGATTGTAATTTCGAGTATTAATTCAAAATTTGGAATTTTCGGTAATTATTCAGAAAATGGTTTTATATACTATATAAAACAGTGGGATTTTAAAATGAAGAGTATCAATTTTTCTGGTGTGAATTGATCGTGTACCCACACACGACTATTTTACCGCGTTTCTTATACGAAGAAAATAGGCCAAGTTCATCATTTTAATTGAGGCATTTGAGTGTAATGCATGGTCTCTTGGGCCGAGATTGAGTGGTCGTGTGTTGGTTAAGAGAACTCATCCTGGGCTATTAAGCTAGACGTTACCCCTATATAAGATACCCTTGGACAATGGATGTTGGTCACAGTAGATTCTGGACCTATGCTCCTTTGGGAAAGCCGTCTAATAGAGACGTTGCCGTGCTCAATGGGATGAGATGACACTTGGCTATGCCAGAAGACTGCCGAACAGAGAGTAGGTCATGCTATAAGCCGAGATCAAAAACTAGGAACGCATGATTAATTGAGTTGAATGTGTCGGATTATGGGATAAAATTGTGTGACACGATATAAGATGTGTCATAACAATTTGTCCCTATAATTAGGACCCCGGTACTTGTTTGAAATTTGAGTATGGCGTTCCAGTTGATGAGCTTGATTGCTGCTCATGCTTTCATGTTGTCTATGATATGAATTATGATAACATGCAGGATGGATCTGAGATGAGGTAAGTCTCTATGGTTGTATGATTGTGCGGTTAAGACGCCTCTTGGCATATTACCCTCCTAATCGGGGTTTAGAGCGTGAACTCACTAAGATTTATATCACACCCCATCGTGGGCTCATTTCTTTTCAAGGCCGTAGAGTGGAGGGTCTTAAGCCAAATTGAGGGGATCTGAGAAGTAGGTCAGTTAGGATAGTTTCGTTTTGAGAGTTAGTCTTTGGAAATCTTTTAGGTATTGAATTTTGTATATGACTCAGTATATTTATAAAAACATGTTTTGTTTGTGAATATGTTGTCCTGCTTTTCTATCTAGAGATGGTTACGGTCAGGGGATTTATTATTCTTTTCCGCATGTGCAATAAAATGAAAATGGTCGACGACTCATTCTGGGAAGTTGCAAATTTTATCGACCACCGAGAGATGGGCAAGCGCTTGAGGATCAAGGCATGACATTCTCGTTTAATGGTATCATAGCAAGGTCTGTGTTTGGAGTGATAATGTGCGAAGGTTTCTTGAGATAGTTAGTAGGAATGACCTCTATTTTATGCCGATACATGTGAGTGATAGCTGTTTGGTAAATTGTTTGTGAGGATCACTCAGTATCTAATTATGTATGGAATTAGAAACATGTTTTGTAGAAAGTCTACAGCTTGAGTGATTAGGAGCAGAGGACTCCTAAAAAGAGGACTATGGCATCAATGACTCGAGGTAGGACACCGACAAAGGTTGGTACCTGAGGGGGTCAGGGTAGAGCGTTAGCTCAAGCTAGTGCGAGTGGAGTAGCACCACCTCCAGTTGGTGTTGGTGTAACAGCACCTAGTGATCTAGGAACTGTTGAGATCATGTAGGTGCTAAAGGCGATGAGAGATCTGATGGGGCAGTAGGCCCAGAATCAAGCCGCCGCTATTACCGTCGTCGCTACTGCTACTGCTACCGCCGTTGCCAATGCTGTTGTTGCTACCACCGCTAATGCCGCTGCTGGCGCCACACCTGTTGCCGTACCTGCTGAAGTTCCACCTGGTAACGTGGTCGCCGTGAGGCCAATGCATAAGCTAGTTGAATAGCTTTTGAAACTAAACCCCCAAAGGTTTGCCAAGACAGAAATCTCAAAGCCACAGCTCTATGGATTCAAGACCTAGAGAAAGCATTTGCACTGCTGAGGTGCACTGAAGAGGAGAAGGTCGTCCTTGCAGTCTATCAACTGCAGGGGATTGCAAGCACTTGGTGGAGAGCCACTAGAGGTATAATGTTACTGGAAAGTGTGGCCCTAGAGTGGAACGCCTTTGTTGAAGTCTTCAATAGCAAATACTTCTCAAACAATTGCCGAGAACTAAAGATGGCGGAGTTTCAGCGCCTCCGCCAAGGTACGATGATCGTGGATCAGTACGAAGCAAACCTCGCTGAATTATTGCAGTACGCCCCCAGATTGGTCGAGGACCTGGTAGATCAAGCTCAAAGGTTCAGAGATGGGCTTAGACAGGAGTTGAGAAGTCCGTTGGTGCCTTTTTAATTTGAAGGACTACAACGACCTATATGAATGGGCCCAACTGATAGAGAGAGAGAGATCACAATGAGCAAGCTGCCTCATTTAGATCGACGTTCAGCTCAAGCAGAGAGGGAGATAGGTTTGGGAAAAGACCTATGACCGAAGGAAGGTATCCTATTCCACCGGGCGGGATAGGAAAGTCCGCGCAAAGACAGAATGGTGCCTGTCGCTTCTATGGAAGATGACATGGATCGGCCTCGTGCCATTCTAGGCCGGGTGCTTGTTTTAAGTGTGGCCAACAAGGTCACTTTGCTAGAAATTGTCCCAAGAGACAGATGGGACCACCGTAGTTGTCGCCACTACCACCAATGAGTCAGAATCGAGGATATACGCCCCCGAATGCACATCAGGGTGGACTAATCAGACCTCTAGCTCAAGGAAGGACGTACGTGATTACTAGAGGACAGATGGAGGACTCGCCTAATGTGATTACAGGTACTATTTCGCTGAACAACCACACTGCTTATGCTTTATTTGACCCTAGAGCTACTCGTTCATTTATAGCTGAGCAGTATGTTAAGTTGGTAGGATTGATTCCTGAGTTGTTGGAGTTAGTGATTAGTATATCGACACCGTTAAATGATAAGGTGTTAGCTATAGTGGGTTGTCCTGGTTGCATGTTAGCGATTGGTGAGCGAAAGTGGAAGATAGACTTGATAGTCCTAGCCATGTATGATTTTAATTTGATAATTGGCATGGAGTGGCTCACCAAGCAATGAGCTAAGATGGACTGCTATCGTAAAGCGATTCAGTTTAACCCGTTAGTGGGTGAAAGTTTCGAGTTTATTAGGAGTTGAGGAGGACCCTTGATTACCCTATTCTCGTCGCTTGAGGCACTCCAGTTGTTAGACGAGGGTTGTCAAGGTTACCTAGCAATTGTCATGGATATGACCGTTTAGGAGTTGAAGATCGAGGACATTGCAGTAGTCCAAGAGTTTCCAGACGTGTTTCCGAAGGAATTGCCAAGTCTGCCACTAGAAAGAGAGATAGAATTCGTGATTGAGCTAACCCCCAAGACAAAGCCAATTTCTAAGGCTCCTTACCGAATGGTGTTATTTGAGTCGAAGGAACTGAAGGTGTAGACACAAGAATTATTGGATAAGGGATTCATACATCCCGGTGCATCACCTTAGGGAGCACCAGTTCCATTCGTGAAGAAGCAAGATGGTTCGTTGCGTCTATGCATCGGCGATCGCCAACTCAATTAGGTGATGATCAAGAACAAGTATTCACTACCAAGGATTGACAACTTATTTGACCAACTGTAAGGAGCGTCGATATTTTCAAAGATCGACCTAAGGACGGGATATCATAAGCTGAGGATTAGAAATGATGACATACCAAAGTTAGCATTCCGTACTCGATATGGTTATTATGAGTTTACTGTAATGCCGTTCGGTTTGACAATCACTCCAGCTGCTTTCATAGATTTGATGAATCGCGTGTTCAAGGAATATTTGGATCAGTTTGCGATCATGTTCATCGACGATATCCTAGTCTACTCAAGAAGTCTAGAGGAGCTTGAAGGGCATTTAAGGATGATACTCCAAACTCTGAGGATTCATGAGCTGTACGCCAAGTTCAGGAAGTGCAAGTTTTGGCTAACTCGTGTTACTTTTCTAGGTCATGTGATTTCAGGCGAAGGAATCTTCATGGACCCATCCAAGATTGAAGCAGTTATCGACTGGCCAAGATCGACTACCATGACAGAGATCAGAAGTTTTCTGGGTTTTAGCAGGATACTATAGACAGTTCGTGGAAGGGTTTTCAGCTTTAGCCTTACCATTGACTCGACTATTGAAGAAGGAATAGAAGTTCGTGTGGATAGACAAATGCAAGTGTAGTTTCTAAGAGTTTAAGCAGAAGCTGACTACTGCATCTGTGCTGACCATACCATCTGGTCCTAGAGAGTATGAGATCTATAGTGATGTGTTATTTAGAGAACTGGGTTATGTGCTGATGCAACATGGTAGGGTTGTTGCATATGCGTCTCGTTAGTTGAGACCTCACAAACTGAATTACCCGACGCATGACTTAGAACTTACGGCAATCATTTCTGCTCTGAAGATTTGGAGACATTATTTGTGCGGAGAAAGATTCCATATCTTCATAGACCATCAAAATCTCAAGTACCTATTTTTTCAGAAAGAGTTGAATATGAGACAGTTTTGTTGGATGGAACTCTTGAAGGACTATGATTGCGATATTCTGTATCACCCTAAAAAGGCGAACAAGGTCGTTGACACGCTAAGTCGGAAGTCTTAAGTAGCGCAGATGATACTCAAGGAATGGATTCTACTCAAGAGAGCTCGAAATTTGGGTTTCAAATTTGAGGTAGGCCACCTTTCGAATCTTATGGCCACCCTTAGAATTGAATCGGAAGTGTAGATCAGAATCAAGACGCTTCAGCCAAAAGATCCAGATGTTCAGAAAATTCTGCTAGAAGATACCAATAAGAGGAAGGCTGACTTTTAGATTTCTAAGGGCGGAACACTGAGGTTTCGAGGACGATTGTATGTACCCGACGATGCAGAGCTTAAGGAAGAGATCTTGTCAGAATCTTATCATAGCAGTTACAACATTCATCCTAGTAGTACGAAAATGTATCAGGATATGTGTCAACACTATTGGTGGTCCGGCATGAAGGTGGACATCACTAAGCATGTTGCCAAGTGTTTGACATGTCAGCAAGTGAAGGTACAGCACTGTAAGTCGGGAGGACTTTTGCAACCTCTCGAGATTCTCGAATGGAAATGGAAATATATTACAATGGATTTTGTGATGAGCTTACCGAGCAGTCAAAAAGGTAATGATTCTATTTGAGTAATGGTCGACAGACTGACGAAGTTGGTTCACTTTATCATAGTACAAAAAGACCTTGATTTGGACAGGCACGCAGAGTTGTACGTGCGTCAAATAGTTCATCCGCATGGAATGCCAGTGACGATTACATCAAATCGAGACTCGAGGCTTACAATTGCATTTTGGAAAAGTTTGCAGGTTGCCTTAGGAACAAAGCTGCAGTATAGTACAGCCTATCATCCTTAGACGGATGGCCAGTCTGAGAGGACGATTCAAACCCATGAGGACATGTTGCGAGCTTGCCTATTGGACTTCAAGGGAAGCTGGGAGGAACAGCTTCACCTTGTCGAGTTCGCTGACAATAATAGCTACCAACAGAGCATTCAGATGATTCATTTTGAAGCGTTGTATGGCAGAGCGTGCAGAACACCAATATGTTGGGATGAGGTCGGAGAACAAAAGATCACAGGCCCAGAGTTGGTTCAGTAGTCAGCAGATGCAGTTGGTGTCATCAAAGACAGATTAAAGACCGCTCAGAGTCGCTAAAAATGTTACACAAATAAGCGCCATAGACCATTGGAATTCCAAGTTGGTGAGCACGTATTTCTAAAGATGTCACTAATGAGGGGTACTTTGCGCTTTGGCAAGAAAGGGAAGTTGAGTCTAAGGTACATAGGTCCCTTTGAGATTTTAGAAAGAATCGGGATCCTAGCTTACGTCTTACTTTATTGCCGAGGTTGTCGCAAGTGCATGACGTCTTTCATGTGTCAATATTGAGGAAGTATGAGCTTGACCCGACCCACGTGCTAAATTTTGAAAAATTGGACGTGGACGACATAGTGTAGTACGTGGAAGACCGGTTCAAATTATGGATTGGAAAGAATAGGTTCTTCGTATCAAGATCATTTCGTTGGTCAAAGTGGTCTGGCAACATCACAGCACAAAAGAAGCAACCTGGGAAAGTGAAGATTCTATGAGACGACTGTACCCCCACCTTTTTGTTTAAAGATTTGTAATGATTTAAATTTCGATAATGAAATTTTTATAAGAGGAGAAGAGTTGTGATATCCTGATTTTCCACTTCTATTTTCAGTTGAATGAATCGGGCTTTTCATCGACGCGCCTATAGTCCTTTTTTCTAAGCTAATCACTCATGAGATAACTAGACAATCTAGGGAAGTTGTAAGGAATTTTAATGCAATGTGCTTGAGAACTCGACCCGAAATTGACCACTCGACTGTGCTAATCCACAGAGATCATTATGGCACAACCAAAAATCGATCAAAGACTAGAGATAGGTCGATTCAATAGAGATATGTGATTAGTGTGTGGGTGATTCCACCTGATTGCAAAATTTTGGTCAAATGGTACTAGACCGATTTTCTGTCATTTCTATACCCTGTGTCCATATTTGAAATCTCGAGCTTTTCACGACAATCGAGAGTCGCCAATGTGTCGAAGATGTATAATGTGGCTAAAAAATAATCGACCATGGGTCAATTGCACTAAAAATTTCTAAAAATTACGAGTATGTTAGGTCACGCTAAAATCGCGTCAGATTGAAATTAACCACAAATTTGAACCTGATTTTAGAAATTGAAAGTTCTGTCATATCATGATTTATTTTAGAAATGTCGACTCATCCTCCGAAGAATTTTTGGCAATTTCAGGATTTTTACAAAAAAATCGATTTGAACGATTCAAAAAATAACGGAAATCCGAACGGGCCAAATTGAAGGGATTTTTGGCCTCCTAACTGAGCTACTTGGTGATGGGAACTTGTGGAAATTGAATGGAATTTTTTCTTCAACGAAATTGGACCTCAAATTGGGGAAGTTGGAGATGAAATTGAAGTCCAAATTAAGTAAATTTGGAGCTAGGTTTGGGGGGTGCAACATTTGGTATCAAATTAGTTTATTTATGGGATTTTATAAGCAAGAAAATAATAGGGAACAAGAGGGATAAAATTGGAGGCTCATGGGGACCAAGATATGATGAATTAAGATATTTTAATTGACTTTTCTTTCCTCCCATCCACCGGCTTTTCGAGCACACCTCAACCACTCCCTCACCCTTTGTGCTTTTGCTTCTCTTTCATTTCATTCTCTTCCATCTCTGTTTCTCTTTCAATTCTCTTTCTTCGAAGAAGCTAGCCCTCTGTTTCTCTTCCTCACGCTGCCACGTCCAAAGCAAAACTCCATCAAACTACCCTCAGCTTCCGCTGAATTGCTCGTGCTGCTCCACCTTCGCTGGTCTTCGTTGACCCCCTCCACTGCCACACATCCGAGTCAACGACCCACGGAGCTCCCCCAAGTTGACTCCTCACATGCCCGTCATCCACCGAAGCTGCTCCATCAATTTTTCTCCAGTTGCTATCACGCGTCCGTCCTTTTCGTGTAGCATTGACGTTCCACCGTGTCAAAAACCCCCAATAATCTTCAGCCGTTGACCCTAGCTATTTCTTCGCTGGCCCTTCGCACGTTCGGCCCAAGTCTCACGCCCATGAACTCAGCAGTCCAGCCCCAATGTTCCTTGCCAACAGCCCACGGCCTCTTCTCAACCCATCATTTGAGCTCAACAGCCCACAAGTCCAGCCACAATTCAGCCCAAAACCAAGCCCGGTAGTTGCTGTGGGCTTGCAAGGCTTTTCGGCCTAGTCTGAGCCCCGTTGACGCCGTCAAAAGTTTGGGTTTTGGCCGCCATCGCACCGCCATCGCGATAAACAAGTTTTCGCGCTAAATCGATGAGTTTATGTACTAAACTCTACTTAGTAGACTAATGACATTTAAGGGATGTTTAGTTTAAGTTAATTAGGGATTAAATGGTTAGTTAGATTAGATTAATTATTTAATTAGTTAATTATGCATGTTTGGTGGTTAGAGTAACATAATTAGAAACTAGATAAGTTGTATTATTTATCTAAATTGGTTCGGAAATTTTCCAGGCTTGTTTTAGTATTTAATTAGGCATTTTCGGCCTAAGTTGGCATTTTTGGTATTTAAATTGATTTATTTAATTAATTTTGATAATTAACTAATTATTAAATATTTTTCAGAAATTAGACCGAGATAGACGATAACTGGAATTTTGTGCTAAATGTAATGGTGTGCTTAATTTCTGCAATTGATTGTTAAATTGTGCACATTGAGTGGTGATTGTAATTTCGAGTATTTAATTCAAAATTTGAAATTTTCGGTAATTATTCAGAAAATCTCAGGTGTCGGATTTTAACACCGAAAATGGTTTTATGTACTATATAAAGCAATGGAATTTTAAAATGAAGAGTATCAATTTTTTTGGTGTGAATTGACCGTGTACCCACACACGACTATTTTACCGTATGTTTCTAATACGAAGAAAATATGCTAGGTTTACCATTTTAATTGAGGCATTTGAGTGCAATGCATGGTGTCCTGGGCCGAGATTGAGTGGTCATGTGTTGGTTAAGAAAACTCGTCCCAAGCTGTTAAGTTGGACGTTACCCCTATATGGGATGCCCCTAAACAACGAATGCCAGTTGTAGTAGATTCTGGACCTATGCTCCTTTTGGGAAAGCCATATGATAAAGACGTTGCTGTGCTCAATAGGGTGAGACGACGCCTGGCTACGCCAGAAGACCGCGGAATAGAGAGTAGGCCGTGCTATAAGCCGAGATCAAAAACTAGGAACGCATGATTAATTGAGTTGAATGTGTCAAATTATTGGACAAAATTGTGTGACACGGTATGGGATATGTTATAACAATTTGGCCCTATAATCAGAACCCCGGTGCTTATTTGAAATTTGAGTATGGCGTTCCAGTTGATGAGCTTGATTGTTGCTCATTCTTTTATGCTATCTATGATATGAATTGTGTTACCATGCAGGGTGGATTTGAGATGAGGTAAGTCTCTGTGGTTAGGATGCCTCTTGGCGTATTACCCTCCTAATCGGGGTTTAGAGCGTGAACTTGCTAGATTTATATCTCACCCTATTGTGAGCTCATTTCTTTTTAGGGCCATAAAGTGGAGGACCTAGAGCCAAATTGAAGGGATTCGAGGAGTAGGTTAGTTAGGACAGTTTTGTGACATCCTGAAATTCAACCCCGTTTCGATAAAGTGAAATGGGCATTTCGTCGACGTGCCTATGGCCCTTTTTCTCAGAGCTGATCACTCATGAGTTAACTAACCTATTAGGTGAAGTCGTTAAGGGATGTAGCAGCTGTAAAATCCCTAAAAGCTACCTAATTGGTTGGATTGAGCTAAAATCACGTTTGATCGATTTTTAACCACAAAATTGAACTCGATTTCGGGAATCGAATTTTAAGCGCGTCATAATTCTTATTTTTAGGATCCTGTCTCATCACTCGTCAATTTATTGACGAGTCCGAAATTTCAATAAAGAAATTATCGGAAGAAAATTGAAGTCCGAAAAGAAATTAGAAAGGGAAAGAAAAAGAAAATCAAATAAGAAAAGTAATGGTTATTTTTATTTTTTTTTTCTCTCTCTCTCCCTTCTCTTTCTTTTCTCTTTTTCCCTCTCTCTCCCTCTCTTTTCTTTTCTTTCTTTTTCTCTCTTTTCTTCTCTCTCTCTCTCCTCTCCCCCCTCCCCCTCGTGCGATTTCCCCCCCCCACCGACTCTCACCTCTCTCTCTTTCTTTGACCGGTCAAGCCCTATTTCCCCCTCTCTCTCTCTCTCTCTCTCTTCTTCTTCTTCTTCTTCCTTCCGCAAGCTCCGAGCGAGCTTCTTCAAGAGCGGAAGAAGAGCCGAGCGATCGCAGCTCGCCGAGAATCGCTTGCCGCTCGTCCCCCGCCGCACCGCCACCCGCACCCGCACCGCGCCCGCGCGCCGCCGCCCGCCCCCTCCGTCCATCCCCGCCGCCCGCTCCCTCCCTCCCCCACGCGAATCAGCCCCGTTCCGCACCGACCAGCCACCGTCCGGCCACCTCCGGCCACCGCCTAGCCCCGCCGGACCACCCCCGCGACCCCCTCGCCCTCCGCCGGCCTCCCCTCGCCGCCCTAGCCGCCGGAGCAGCCTCGTTCGGCTCGTCCAGCAGGATCCCCACGGAGTGGGTTTCCAGCAACTTCGGGCCTGCTTTTGGGCCGTTTCCCGGCCCCGAACCCGAGCCGTGCTTTGGGAACAATCGTTCCTCGCGTCGCCGCCGTCGGATTGATCCGATTTGCGCGCGATTTGGTGAGTAATCTCACTAATCCAGGATTAGTGGCTAATTATGCTTAAGGTTGGTTTAGATTTAATTAATTATGTTTAGGTTGTTAGATTAGATTAAATTAGCAATTATTAGCCAATTGTGATGCGAATTAGATAAATTGAATGTGTAATTAGCAAGTAGACATGGTCTACTAATTATTGGAAGTGTCTCGGGAATTTTTCCCGACCCTTTGGTGGGCTCCAATTAGGCTTTTCGGGCCTAAGTGGATTTTTTTAGTATTTAAATATTAATTTTCGGAATTAAATTAAATAATTATTTATTTTCCGAAAATTCAACTGAGATGGCCTGGAACCGGAAAATTATGCTGATGACCGTGGTGAAGTCCATTTATTTAATCGGGCTTTATTTTGTGCTAAATTGAATTTTTAATAATTAATAATTAATTTTCGAAATTAATTAATTAATTATTTTTTTCGGAAATTAAGATTTTGATGGCCGACGACCGAAATTTCATGTTGATCGTCGTGGCGCAATCCATTTATTTAATTGAGCTCCACGTTGTATGGAATTGAATAAATTGTGATATTTTAGGGATTTACCCTAAATTGATTGGAATTGATTGAGATTGAATTGTTGATTGGTAAATGGCCAAGTATGTTATTCAGTATTTATAATGCTTTGTTGAGTTGATTTAATTATTTGATTGAGAAATCGTTGGCATTGGTTGTCGATATTGAAAGTAAATTGGTAACCACTTGAAAGAGGACACGTGGGCTCGGTGAATTGGAATGTCACCTGGAGAATGCACGTGAGTTCAGTGGTTGAATATGTCACCTTGGCAAAAAGGTCGCCTGAGAGAATGCACGTGGCTCGGAGACTCGGTATGTCGTCCTGGAGAATGCACATGGCTCGGTGACAGAGTTTAGCATCTAAAAGGGCACGTGGCTCGGTGAATTGATGCATCACTTTGGTGAGATAGCACCTAAGAGAATGCACGTGGGCCCAGGCATCTAAAAGGACACGTGACTCGGTGATCTAATGCGTCACTTTGGTAAGCGAGTACCTTAGAGAATGCACGTGGGTCCAGTATTGGAAATGGCATCTAAAAGGGCATGTGGCTCGGTAATCTGATGCGTCACTTTGGTAAGCGAGTACCTTAGAAAATGCACGTGGGCCCGGGCATCGTAAAAAGGACACGTGGCTCGGTGGCTTGATGTACCACCTTGGCAAAGAGTTCGCCTTAGAGAATGCACATGGGTTCGAGGTTTGAGGCACGTGGCACGGAGACCTAGAATGTCGTCCTGGAGAATGCACGTGGCCTAGCTTTTAAATATCCCACAGTGGGGATTGAATTGTATGACATGTAATCGACTGGTTCGATTTGTTTGAAGTGAATGGGTGTTTATTGTGAATTGTACTGACTTGCAGGTGGGATCTGAGGCCAAGGTAAGTCCTCTGCCCTGTGCGTGTTTAGGCAGCCTTTAGTATAATGGTTTACTAATCGGGCTTAGTGGGGTAGAACTCGCTGAGACGTAGTCTCATCCCAGTTTGGGGAAAACCATTTCAGGACCCCGCTGAAGAGCTGAGGAGGAGGAATCCGAGAAGGAGAACTCGGAGGTGAGATCTGAAGAGAAGGATTTTTGGAAGAAGAAGATAGTCCCGAGAGGGGCCTTGAGTATCGGCCTAGATGGATTGAGATCCTATCTTCTTTTGAGATCTCTTTTTGATGTGAATAGTTATGAAGTGATTTGTGGTTTGTATAAAAGTTTGGTTATAAATTTCAATATGAAAAATATGGCCCTGCTTTTCTATCCCATCGTTTTATTGTCAGGGATTTTAACTGCTTCCGCATGTGCTTAAAAATGAAAGGGTCGGCGATACATTGTCCTGGGATATCGCATTATAAAATCGACCAAGTGAAACGGATGTGTGCGTGCCTGAGGATCGGGGCGTGACATCCAATTTAAGTGGTATCAGAGCAAAGTTGAAAATTGGAGTGATAAGGAGCGATGACCATGGGATGGTTAGTAGGAAAGGCCTTTAAATTCATGATGGTGCATGTCTGTGTTAGCTGAGTGCTAAAATTGTTTGTTGTTTGGATCGCTCTGTTTCTAATTCGGTGTTGAATTGGAAACAGGTGTTAGTTGAGTAAAGCTACACCATGAGCGATCAGGAGCCGAGAACTCCTGCAAAGAGGACCAGTAGGGCCGTTATTCGGGGTAGAGCTCCGACTCGTGTCGGAACCCGAGGCGGACGTGGTCGAGCGCCAGCACAAGCTAGCGCAAGTGGAGTGAATCCACCTGTCGTAGATGTCGGGGTAGCAACCCCTAATGATCCCAGGGTGGATGGGATCTTGCCTATTTTGGAAGTGATGGGTAATATAATGGATCAGTAAGCCGCTACTGTTGAAGCCGCTGCTCAGGCCGCTGCAATGGCCGCCGCTGCTGCCGCCACCGGAGTTGCCCCTGCAGCCGCGCCTACAGTCGCACCTGCCGTTGCTCCAGCCGCCGTGAATGTTGAAAATCCACCGAAGATAGTGGTCGCTGCAAGACCAATCCATAAGTTGGTGGAGCATTTCCTAAGGTTAAATCCGCCAGTTTTTACCGGGTCTAGAGACCCCAAAGCTGCTTCTTCATGGATTCAGAAGCTTGAGAAAGCGTTTGCACTGCAGATGTGCAACAAAGCTGAGAAGGTAATGTTAGCAACTTACCAGCTGGAGGGAGTTGCTGACACTTGGTGGATGATTACGCGTGAAATGATCTTTCCGGAAGGTGCTGTTCAGGACTGGAACACTTTCCGCAAAGCCTTCAATGATAAGTTTTTCTCAGAGACTGCTAGAGAGGTGAAGATGGCTGAATTTCAACGTCTTCGCCAGGGTTCTCTATCTGTTGATGAGTATGAGGCGAAGTTCGCTAAACTTTCGCGATATGCCCCCGAGTTAATTGAGAATCCTGTGAACCGAGCGAGGAGGTTCAGAGATGGATTCAGGCAAGATTTGAGAAGTGCCTTAGTCCTTCTGGATTTGAAGACTTATAATGACATATATCGGAGAGCTCAGAAGATTGAGAAAGATCAGAATGATAAAGCTGCCTCATCTGGATCGAGGTTTAGCTCTCATAGAGACAACATCCGCCAAGGAAAGAGGCCGATGTTTGCCAATAGATTCCAAAGCCCGCCCAGCAAGAAAAGTGTATTTAATAGGTCAGGACCTATTAGGAATGATGCATGTCGCTTGTGTGGAAGAAGACATGGGACAGCACCGTGCCCAGTTAGGACGGGTGCATGTTTTGAATGTGGCCAACAGGGCCACATGGCCAGATTTTGTCCTAAGAAGCAAAGAGGACAACCTCAGTTGCCGCTGCCGCCACCGATGAGACAAATAGGAGAGTATGCCCCTCAGAATGCACTGCAAGGAGGACAGCAGAGACCTCCAGCTCAAGGCACTGTGTACGCGATTACCCAAGGTCAGGCAGAAGCTGCGCCTGGTGTGATTACAAGTACGGTCTCGCTCAACGACTAACCTGCTTATGCTTTGTTTGATTCGGGAGCAACCCATTCCTTCATTGCCGAGCAATATGTTATGATGCTAGGATTGAATCATGTATTGTTGGAATCGGCAATTTGCATATCTACACCCTTGAAAGATAAAGTTATTACTGCTTTGGGATGTTCGGGGTGCAAGTTAGAGATTGGTGAGCAAGTGGGGAAAATTGACTTGTTAGTCCTAGCCATGTATGATTTTGATTTGATAATTGGCATGGACTGGCTCACCAATCAACGAGCTAAAATGGACTGCTATCGCAAGGCGATTCAGTTTGACCCATTAGGGAGTAAGAGCTTCGAGTTTGTCGGGAATCGAGGAGGACCTTCAATTTCCTTAATCTCGTCGCCGAAAGCAGCTCGTTTGTTAGACGAGGGTTGCCGAGGGTACTTAGCGACTGTCGTGGATACGACAGTTGAAGAGTTGAAAATGGAAGATATTGCAGTGGTACAAGAGTTTCCAGATGTCTTTCCAAAAGAATTGCCAGAGTTACCGCTAGAAAGAGAGATTGAATTCGTAATCGAGCTAGCACCAGGGACAGAACCGATCTCAAAGGCACCTTACCGAATGGCGTTATCTGAGTTGAAGGAACTGAAGGTGCAGATGCAAGAGTTACTGGATAAAGGATTTATTCGTCCTAGTGCATCACCTTAGGGAGCACCAATTCTGTTTGTTAAGAAGAAAGATGGTTCGTTGCGTTTGTGCATCGACTATCGGCAGCTCAATCAGGTAACGATCAAGAACAAGTATCCATTGCCGAGGATAGATGACTTGTTTGATCAATTGCAAGGGGCGTCAATATTCTCGAAGATCTATTTGAGGACAGGATACCATCAGCTGAGAATTCGGAAAGAGGATATTCCTAAGTCAGCATTTCGTACCCGGTACGGGCATTACGAGTTCACAGTGATGTCGTTCGGATTGACGAATGCTCCAGCTGCCTTTATGGATTTGATGAACAGAGTGTTCAAGGAATATCTAGATCAGTTTGTAATCATGTTTATAAATGATATCTAGGTCTATTCGAGAAGTAATGAAGAGCATGAGAATCATCTGAGATTAGTGCTTCAGACCTTAAGAACTCATCAGCTATATGCTAAGTTTAGCAAATGCGAGTTTTGGCTGACTCGTGTTGCGTTCTTAGGTCATGTGATTTCCGTAGAAGGAATCTCCGTCGACCCGAGCAAGATAGAAGCCGTGATTAAGTGGCCGAGACCGACATCAGTGACAAAGATCAGAAGTTTTCTGGGGTTAGTAGGTTATTACAGACGGTTTGTGGAAGGATTCTCATCGATAGCGTCGCCTCTGACAAAGCTCACAAAGAAAAATGAGAAATTCATATGGACGAGACAAGTGCGAGTGTAGTTTTCAAGAGCTGAAGGAAAAGCGACTACCGCACTTTGTTGTGCGACAATTCCACACAGTCTGGAGAATTCGAGATCTATAGTGATGCGTCATTTAGGGGATTGGGTTGCGTGCTGATGCAACATGGCAGAGTCGTTGCATACGCTTCCTGGCAGTTGAGACCTCATGAATTGAATTATCCGACGCATGACTTAGAACTCGCAGCCATCATATTTGCGTTGAAGATTTTGAGGCACTACTTGTGTGGGGAAAAGTTTCGGATCTTCACGGACCATCAGAGTCTCAAGTATTTGTTCTCTTAGAAAGAGTTGAACATGAGACAACGGCGATGGATGGAATTGCTGAAAGACTACGACTGTGATATTTTATATCACCCGAGAAAGGCGAACAAGGTCGCCGATGCATTGAGTTAGAAGTCTTCAGTGGCACAGATCTTGGTTAAGGAGTGGAACTTAATCGAGAGAGCTCGAGATTTGGAATTCAAATTTGAGGTAGGCCACCTTTCAAGTTTTATGGCCACCCTCAGAATTGAGCTGGATGTCCAGGTCAGAATTAAGCAACTCCAACCGACATATCCAGACGTACAGAAAATTCTTCAAGACAATACCGACAAAAGAAAAGCTGATTTTCAAGTTTCAGATGATGGGATACTGAGGCTTCGAGGACGTTTGGTTGTACCTGACGATGTAGAGCTTAGAGAAGAAATTTTATCTGAAGCACATCGTAGCAATTACAGCGTTCATCCTGGAAGCACTAAGATGTAACAGAATTTGCGTCAACACTACTGGTGGTCAGGTATGAAGGCGGACGTCGCCAAGCATGTGGCTAAGTGTTTGACTTGTCAGCAAGTAAAAGCTCAGCATTACAAGCCGGGAGTATTTCTACAACCTCTCGCGATCCCAGTGGAAATGGGAGCATATCACGATGGACTTCGTGGCCCGGACTACCAAGGAGTCAAAGGGGAAATGATTCGATTTGGGTAGTAGTTGACAGGCTGACAAAGTCGGCTCACTTCATTGCAGTTCGAAAGGACCTAAGTCTGGATAGACACGCAGACCTGTATGTACGTCAAGTAGTTCGTATGCATGGAGTGCCGGTTACGATAACATCTGATAGAGACCCGAGATTTACTACTGCTTTTTGGAAGAGCTTGCAGAGTGCGTTAGGTACAAAGCTTCAGTACAGTACGGCATATCATCCTCAGACGGATGGCCAGTCTAAAAGGACGATTCAGAATCTTGAAGATATGCTGAGAGCATGTGTAATAGACTTCAAAGGAAGTTGGGAGGATCAGCTTCATCGGTGGAATTCGCCTACAACAACGGTTATCGCGAGCATCAAGATGGCTCCATTTGAAGCGTTGTATGGCAGAGCATGCAGAACTCCAGTGTGTTGGGATGAAGTTGGAGAAAGGAAGATAACAGGCCCTGAGTTGGTTCAGCAATCAGTAGATACTGTGGCAGTGATCAGAGACAAATTGAAGACAACACAGAGCAGGCAGAAGAGTTATGCAGATAAGCGCCGAAGGTCTTTGGAATTCCAAGTTGGTGATCACGTTTTTCTGAAAGTGTCACCAATGAGGGGAACTTCGCGCTTTGGTAAGAAAAGCAAGCTGACTCCGAGGTACGTAGGTCCGTTTGAGATTCTTGAAAGAATCGAAAACCTAGCGTATCGTCTTGCGTTGCCGCCAAGATTGGCGCAAGTGCATGACGTCTTTCACGTGTCGATGTTAAGGAAGTACGAGCCTAACCCGACCCACGTGCTCAATTTCGAGGAATTGGACGTGGATGACCGTGTGTCATACGTTGAAAGCCCGGTCAGTTGTCGATCGTAAAGAGCAAGTTCTGCGTACAAAGACCATTCCGTTGGTCAAAGTGGTCTGGCAACACCACGGCACTGAAGGAGCGACTTGGGAGACTGAAGAATCGATGAGACAGTTGTACCCCCACCTTTTTGAACAAAGTGTAATGGTTTAAATTTCGAGGATGAAATTTTTATAAGAGGAAGAGTTGTGACATCCCGAAATTCGACCCCGTTTCGATAAAGTGAGATGGGCATTTCGTCGACGTGCCTATGGCCCTTTTTCTCTGAGCTGATCACTCATGAGTTAACTAACCTATTGGGTGAAGCCGTTAAGGGATGTATCAGCTGTAAAATCCCTAAAAGCTACCTAATTGGTTGGATTGAGCTAAAATCACGTCTGATCGATTTTTAACCAAGAAATTGAACTCGATTTCGGGAATCGAATTTTAAGCGCGTCATAATTCTTATTTTTAGGATCCTGTCTCATCGCTCGTCAAGAAGAGCCGACGATCGCAGCTCGCCGAGAACCGCTCGCCGCTCGTCCCGCCGCCGCACCGCCGCCCGCACCCGCGCTGCGCCTGTGCGCTCGCCGCCGTCCCGCCGTCCGTTGCTCGCTGCCGCTCCTCCCTCCGCACGAATCAGCCCTGTTCCGCACTGACCAGCCCCCATCCGGCCACCTCCGGCCACCGCCTAGCCCCGCCGAACCACCCCCGCGACTCCCTCGCCCTCCACCGGCTTCCCCTCGCCGCCCTAGCCACCAGAGCAGCCCCGATCAACTCCGTCTAGCAAACCCACGGAGTGGGTTTCAGCAACTTCGGGCCCGCTTTTGGGCCGTTTCCCGGCCCCTAACCCGAGCCGTGCTTTGGGAACAATCGTTCCTCGCGTCGCCGCTGTCGGATTGATCCGATTTGCGCGCGATTTGGTGAGTAATCTCACTAATCTAGGATTAGTGGCTAATTATGCTTAAGGTTGGTTTAGATTTAATTAATTATGTTTAGGTCGTTAGATTAGATTAAATTAGCAATCATTAGCCAATTGTGATGCGAATTAGATAAATTAAATGTGTAATTAGCAAGTAGACATGGTCTACTAATTATTGGAAGTGTCTCGGAATTTTTCCCGACCCTTGGTGGGCTCCAATTAAGCTTTTCGGGCCTAAGTGGATTTTTTTTGTATTTAAATATTAATTTTCGGAATTAAATTAAATAATTATTTATTTTCTGAAAATTCAACTGAGATGGCCTAGAACCGGAAAATTATGCCAATGACCGTGGTGAAGTCCGTTTATTTAATCGGGCTTTATTTTGAGCTAAATTGAATTTTTAGTAATTAATAATTAATTTCCGAAATTAATTAATTAATTATTTTTCGGAAATTAAGATTTTGATGGCCGACGACCGAAATCTCGTGCTGATCATCGTGGCGCAGTCCGTTTATTTATTTGAGCTCCACGTTGTGTGGAATTGAATAAATTGTGATATTTTAGGGATTTACCCTAAATTGATTGGAATTGATTGAGATTGAATTGTTGATCGGTAAATGGCCAAGTATGTTATTCAGTATTTATAATGCTTTGTTGAGTTGATTTAATTATTTGATTGAGAAATCGTTGGCATTGGTTGTCGATATTGAAAGTAAATTGGTAACCACTTGAAAGAGGACACGTGGGCTCGGTGTGTCACGCCCGACCCCGAGCGCGCACATCCCACTGCGGTCGATCAAATATGCGACATCCCAGGGCACGTCGCCGACCCATTCATTTATTTACGCATGCGGAAGCGAAACAAATCCCCGACAATTACATACGGGATAGAAAAGCGAGCAATCAATCACAATGCCAAACACTCATTTACAAACACGAAGGTTTAAATACAATACTGGACTGTCTACAAAATAGACCAGCTCAACGAATGGGGAACTATCCTAAAGCCAACTAGCAGGACACGTTCACCGATACTTTAGTCTCCACCTTTCCAGACTTAGGGCTTCGGGTCCTCCACGACCGCCATCTAGGGACCTGAAATTTTTAATCCCACATCCGGGATGAGACGATGTCTCAGCAAGTTCAACCCCCTAAACCCATATTAGAAAGAAAATACGCCCCAGGTGGCCTAGCCACATCACACAGAAGACTTACCTCGCATTAGTCTTCATCTGCAGGTTAGCACAGTTTATATAATTCAACCACGTACAATTATGATAACCAAACAACCATGGCACAATCACATCATCAGAACAATTCAATCACTTGGATCGTCTCAGCGATCAATCGACTTGGCCGATTACATGTCATTCTAGTGAATCAATTACTACTTCCAATCTCGACCCTATAGGAAGGCTTAATAACCAGTGACAATCACGGCCCCACTCGGCACGACCTTTAATTAGGTGGTCCATCACGGCCTCACTGGGCACGACCTCTCATAGGTGGTCCATCCCGGCCTCACTGGGCACGACCTCTCATAGGTGGTCTATCACGGCCTCATTAGGCACGACCTCTAATAGGTGGTCAATCACGGCCCCATTAGGCACGACCTCTCTTAGGTGGTCAATCACAGCCAATCTCCCATCAATTCCCACACTTAGGGTTTTCTAAAGAATCCTCATAAATCGCAATCACACTCAATTCGCCACAACCAATCATCAATTTCAAATTCTACATGTACAGCAGCGATCGGCACGAAATTCGAGAGAATAAGATCCCGGCAAAATTTTCGGAATTTAATAATTAATTAAATTTATTCCGAAAATAATTAAATAATAATATCCATATTTTTCGCAATCCACATTCAATTTATAAAATCCAACCATCAATTTCAAAATCCGAACATACAGCAATGATCGGCACGAAATTCTGAGAATTTAGGGTCCCGACAAAATTTTCGGAATTTAATAAATAATTAAATTTATTCCGAAAATAATTAAATAATCATATTTTAATAATTTCGAATAATGATATTATTAAATTATTAAATAATTTCGAAATGTTTAAATAAATCAAAAGTAAATTCCTTTATGTCACATCAATGTTTATATTAATGTAATCCTCCATTTAGCCTTAACTTAAACTCAATTTAAGCTAATTAAACACATTAATATAATCCACACTTAAATAAATTAAACTAACCACATAATCACAATTAACATAACCTAAGCACACCTAAAGCATAATCAACCCTCTAAGCGAGGTTTAGTGAGTTAAACTCACCGGATTAGCGAGCCGAGCGGACCAAAACGACGGGGACGACGCGAGGATCGACTTTCCTCAAAGCGGGCCGAGCATCCGGGCTCGGGAAGGCGGCCAAAACGGCCCACGAAGGGGCTGCCATACCCATTTTCTGGGTTGCTGTTCGGGGCCGAGAGGGAGGAGATCCGGCGCCGATTCGGGCGGCCAAGGGCGGCGGAGGCAAGGCGAAGCTCCGGTGGGCCAAGGCGGGGACGCACGGCGGCGGAGGGAGCTCCGGTAGCTCTCGCATGAGCTGAACAGCAGCTCGGGATGCCGGCCAAGCGCGGGCGAGCGCGGGCGGAGCGGGGACGCGAGCGGACCGGCGAGCGGCGCACGGGCGGCGCGAGGCGGACACACGGCGACGGCGGCGACGGCGGCGTGCGAGCGGGAGCGGACGACCATGGCTGCAGCTCCTTCTTCTCTGCAATTTTCTGGTCTTCGCACAATGAAGCTGAAGGAGAGAGGCAACGGGAGAGAGAAGAAGAGAGGGAGGAGAGAGAAGGAGTGGGGGCCAATTTCTTTTCTTTTTGCCTTTTTTTAATCCCACAAAATGGCCCACCATGACATCATCCATGATGTCATACTCCACTAACTTCAAATCCCTCCCCACAACAATATTCAATGGGTCCACTTCCATTTTCCGCCGGGGTCCAATTCTTGTACAACAAATTCTCCAATTTCACTTGATTCTCTTCCAATTGAATCAAATTGAAGTCCATAAAATTAATCCAATGTCACCACACTTTAATTAACATCTTCACTTGTCCATAAAGTCAACTTAAGTCCCAAAAGCGCGACCAAAAGCGGCTTACTAATTTCTCGAGCCAATTAGCCATTTCTTGATTATTTTGCTGAAAAACTCGGCTTGCATGAAAAATCTTCCAAAGATGATTCAATGATCTTGAAATGATTTGTGACACACCCAGGACTTCCAATTTCTGAATTCGATCTCAATTCCATGGTTAATTTCACTTTGGCACGATACTAGCGTGGACCAACCTACCGGGTAGCCTTTAGAAATTTTCATGCATTTGACCTATGGTTGACCATCTCAAGCCACAATGTACATCTTTGAAACATTGGCGACTTTCGGTTGTCGGGGTAATCTCAAGGTTTCAAATACGAACACGGGGTACCCAATCGATAGAAAAGTCGGTCTAGTGTCGATCGACAAGAATTATGCAATCCGGTGGAATCACCCACACTCAATCACATGCCTCTTTCGAGTCGACCTATATCCGGTCTTTAATCGATTTTTATTTGTGTCGTAATGACCCTTGCAGATTAGCTCGGTCGAAAGGTCGCTTCCGGTCAAATTCTCGAGTCGATGCATTAGAAACTCTTAACGGCTTCACCCGATAGACTAGTTTTCACATGAGTGACCGACTCAAGGAAAAGAACTATATGCGTGCCAACGAAATGCCCGTCTCAATTTATTGAAAATAGAATCGGAAAATCGGGATGTCACAACTCTTCCCTCTTATAAAAATTTCGTCCTCGAAATTTAAACCATTAAAATTCTTCTTCAAAATGGTGGGGGTATAGTCGTCTCATCAATTCTGCTCCTTCATTCTACTTCGCACTGCTATCCAAGATCCTCGGTGCCAACGAAACATTTCCAAATTGACCAAACCAATTCTTGATTCCCAAAAAGGCTAAGCACTTGTCCAAATTTACAAAAATGAAAGCTGCAAAATTTTTTTTTTTTTTTCTTTTTCTTTTTCTTTTTATTTTTCCACAAAGCGGCTAACTGCCGCGTCGGGGATTCGAACTCCCGACTTCGGACCGACGAGCTTCATCCCGGATACCAACTCGGCTAGAGGCGCCGACGGTGTCCCAAACCGCTTTCTTTTTCCATTTAAAGCCAAAATTCTCCTTTGATCTCAAACTTGAAATATTCCGCCATTTAAACAGTTCCGGCTCTCCTTTCTTAACAATTCGAGATGTCCCTATCCTAGGTGACATCCAAGGATGAACATGATTCTCAATCTAAAAATTCAAAGATTTTCGACACTTTACTGCGTAAATTTTCCCGGCATCTCTGAGCGGTCCTTAATATGTCACTGATAACTGCAACTGAATCACTAATTTCTGAACCAACTTTGGACCTGCAAATTTCTGATCTCTTACCTCAACTCAACCAACTGAAGTTCTGAATACTCTGCTCGGCACTGACTAAAAATGAACTATCTGACTGATCTGCTGAAACTGGGAACCTCTGGTCAAGATTTGATATAACTCTGACACTGGTCTCGGCAACTGCAATCACTGACCACTGTACTGACCCTGGCCTGTGATCTTTCTTTCCCTAACTTCATCTTAGCAATCGAAATTATGCACTCTCTGCTACGCACCGCTTAAGAAAGAACCATATGAAAGCTTTGCCAACTTGGAACATCTGATCTAGATTTAAAATACCATTCATCCCCGGCACTCCATGCAAATGATTTATAAGATATACACACACTTCGGTGTACCCAATTTGTGACAAGACAAAATCTCCAATTTCTGAAACCGAACTTAGATTGGCGGTTAATTTCACTCCGACACGCTTTAAATGTTACCTAGGCTACTGGGTAGTCTTCGGAGCTTTTTAGGACAAATGACCCGTGGTCGATTTTCTTCGAGCCACGATAAACTCACTTGACACATTGGCGACTCTCGAGGGTCGTGAAAATCTCGATGATCTAAATACGGACACAGGGTACCAAAACGACAGTAAAATCAAATTAGTATCGGTCGATGAGAGTTTTCCAATTTAGTGGAGTCACCCACGATCGGTCATTCATCTCAGTCGAACCGACCTATCTCTGATCTTAATTCGATTTTTAACTGTGCCGTAATGATCTCAAAGATGAACACGGTCGAGAAGTCGATTCCTGGTCGAATTCTCAAGTCCATTTGCCTTAAAGTCCTTAATAATTCACCCAACTAGTCTAGTTATCTCGTAAGTGGCCAACTCGAGAAAAACAACCGTAATCGCGTCGATGAAATGCCCAATTTAACCAATCGAAATCGTAGTCCGAAAACCAGGGATGTCACACACTCAAAATAAGGTCTATTCATACTGTCTGGACAATGCTGAAATTACTATGATTAGCTTCCCATAAAATATTTTCTTTAATCTCTACATCATCGATTACACATAATCATCCTCAGAACCTTAGCGTTCTGTCTTCAGGAATCTGAAAATCAACCTTTCTCTCATCTGCATTCTCTTATAGAATCTTCTGAATTTCTTAATCTATCCGCTGAAGCAATTTGATTCTGATCTGTTCTCTCGGCTCAATTCTGAGGATAGTAATAAGATTCCAAAGGTGGCCTACCTTAGATTTGAAAACCGAATTTTGAACTTTCTCAATTAGGATAAAATCCTTGAGTACCAACTATGCAACTAAGGACTCTCAACTCAGTGCATCTGCGACTTTGCTCACCTTTCTAAAGTGATACAAAATATCATAGTCCTAATCCTTAAGGAGTTCCATCCAGCGACGCTGTCTCATATTCAACTCCGAGGTCTCAACTGAAGGGACGCATATGCCACAACCCTATCTTGTTGCATCAACAAGCAACCAAATCCTTTAAACGACACATCACTGTAGATCTCATAACTTTCAGGACCAGATGGAATGATCAGCACAGGTGCGGTAGTCAGCCTCTTTTTAGGCCCTTGAAAACTACACTCGCACTTATCTGCCCACACGAACTTTTCTTACTTCTTCAGAAGTCTTGACAATGGCGATGCTAACACTGAAAACCTTTCCATAAAACTTCTGTAATATCCTGTTAATCCTCAGAAACTTCTGATCTCTATCCCTGTAGTCAATATCGACCAACTGATCACTGCTTTAATCTCAGACGAGGTCTATGAAGATTCCTTCTCCTGAAATCACATGACTTAGGAACACAACACGAGTCATCCAAAACTCGCATTTGCTAAACTTATTGCAAAATCCAAGAGCACTCAAGGTCTGAAGTACCATCTCCAAATGTCTCTCGTGCTCCTCAGTACTCTTTGAACACATTAGGATAACTTCAATGAACACGATCAAGATTGATTCAGGTACCCTTAAACATTCTGCTCATTAAACCCAAACAAATAGCTATGGTGTCCATCAAACCATACGGTATTACAACGAACTCATAACTGCCATCTCGAGTACGAGATGCTAACTTGCCTTTCTTCCTAATCCTCAATTGATGATACCCTGACCTCCAGTCGATCTTGAGGAATATCGATACACAACCACTACAAACCACATTTCTCCTTCATGTACAGAACTGGTGCTCCCCAAGGTTATGCACTGGAAAGTATGAATCCCCTATCCAACACTTCTTGCATCTACACCTTCAGTCCTTTTAACTCGGGTAACACCATCCGGTAAGGAGCCTTAGGGACTGGCTCTGTTCCGGGTGCTAATTCAATTGCGAACTCCATTTCTCTTTCTGACTGCAAACCTGACAATTCTTCAGAAAATACCTCAGAAAGTTTCTGTACCACAGTTATGATCTCCATATATGGCTCCTCAACTGACACATCCATTACAACTGCCATGAAAATTTGGTAACCATCAACTAGAACCAGGTCATCTTTAGTGACGAATAACAAGGATCGAAGTTCCTCTTCGAGTTTCAGTAATTCAAAACTTTCATACACTAACTGAACAAACTGAATTATATCACTGCCACGATTCATAACAGCAGAGAGCTCCTCGAGCCAGACCTTTTCATAAATGACTTTCAAGTCATACATAAGCAAACCCATTAGGTACAACTATAGTCAGAGACTCATCTTCCCATTACTTTATTACCACAATGAAAACCCTATGACCTTCACTGAAAATTCTGCTGCATTACTTTGCATAAAACATCTCATAAACATTCTTCTTCTGATTGATGCATGGTCGATCCCTTCATGCTCATCTAGCCATCCTAGTGGCGTCCTCTCTGCAGTAATAGTGCTTACGCTCTCCTGAACTTACACGGACAGTTCCTAACTCGATGGCCATGCTGGTCATATTCAAATCATGCTCCCTTTTTACTCTGACACTAGGCTGACTCATGCCTCTTTTCCACTGACTCGGCACATAATCGGTGAGTCCTCTACTTCCCATCAAGGAACATCATGCCTCATCTCTTGCACTGGGGTCCATTCCAAGTACCTCACTAAATGTCCCGAAGCATGCTTTTTTCTATTCTGTCTTATCAACGGTGGTATCAAGAACAGCTATGATTCTATCTGTCTGTACGGAAATCTTTGATCAGATGACTGTACTGGCAACCCTTGTAACAAATCATTTCTCTCTTATAGCACGGAACAGATCCCTTTCTTTTCTTACAAACACGACACACATCAATCAAGTTGAGCACTGACTTTTCAATTCTACTCTTTCAGTTGGGCGAAACAAGGCACCCTTCTTCTGACATCGGCCTTTCTCCCCAATCGATTTCCATCTCTGTCTAAACTGAACCTTGACTTAGATACAGCAGCTTGATCCTCGATCACAACTCCATATTGGGCCTCAACAGGCACAGCAACAACAATGGTCACAACACTGGCAGCGGTAGAAATAACGACAACAGCGGCGGCTCGGTCCTGAACTTACTGACCCAACAAGCTTCCAAGGAACACTAGCGCCTGAACGATCCCACGAACCTAAGATCATTCAGCGCTACTACACTCTCAGTACCGACTGATAGCGGTACTCTTACACGCGCGCTGGCCTAAGCCGGCGCTTTACCTCAGGTACCGACTCTTGTCAGCATCCTACCCCGAGATACAGGTCCTATCGACTTCCTCCAAGGAGTTCTCCACTCCTGGTCACTCATCCTACAGGCTCTTTACAGACACCTGTCTTCCGATTCCAACATCAAGTTAGACTTTGAGTGACCCCACAAACAAGCTACCAAACAGCTATCAACCACATGCATCAGCATATTAAAAGCATTTCCTACCAACTATCCCATGACTCATCGCACCTTATCACTTCATACACAGACCAGGCTCTGATACCACTTAAACGGGGATGTCACGCCCCGAACCCCGAGCGCGCGCACATCCCACTGCGGTCGATCAAATATGCGACATCCCAGGGCACGTCGCCGACCCATTCATTTATTTACGCATGCGGAAGCGAAACAAATCCCCTGACAATTACATACGGGATAGAAAAGCAGGCAATCAATCACAATGCCAAACACTCATTTACAAACACGAAGGTTTAAATACACATCTTTGGACTTGTCTACAAAATAGACCAGCTCAACGAATGGGGAACTATCCTAAAGCCAACTAGCGGGACACGTTCACCGATACTTTAGTCTCCACCTTTCCAGACTTAGGGCTTCGGGTCCTCCACGACCGCCATCTAGGGACCCGAAATTTTTAATCCCACATCCGGGATGAGACGATGTCTCAAAGAAGTTCAACCCCTAAACCCATATTAGAAAGAAAATACGCCCCGGTGGCCTAGCCACATCACACGAAGACTTACCTCGCATTAGTCTTCATCTCGCGAGGTTAGCACAGTTTATATAATTCAACCACGTACAATTATGATAACCAAACAACCATGGCACAATCACATCATCAGAACAATTCAATCACTTGGATCGTCTCAGAGATCAATCGACTTGGCCGATTACATGTCATTCTAGTGAATCAATTACTACTTCCAATCTCGACCCTATAGGAAGGCTTAATAACCAGTGGCAATCACGGCCCCACTCGGCACGACCTTTAATTAGGTGGTCCATCACGGCCTCACTGGGCACGACCTCTCATAGGTGGTCCATCCCGGCCTCACTGGGCACGACCTCTCATAGGTGGTCTATCACGGCCTCATTAGGCACGACCTCTAATAGGTGGTCAATCACGGCCCCATTAGGCACGACCTCTCTTTAGGTGGTCAATCACAGCCAATCTCCCATCAATTCCCACACTTAGGGTTTTCTAAAGAATCCTCATAAATCGCAATCACACTCAATTCGCCACAACCAATCATCAATTTCAAATTCTACATGTACAAAGCAGCGATCGGCACGAAATTCTGAGAGAATAAGATCCCGGCAAAATTTTCGGAATTTAATAATTAATTAAATTTATTCCGAAAATAATTAAATAATAATATCCATATTTTTCGCAATCCACATTCAATTTATAAAATCCAACCATCAATTTCAAAATCCGAACATACAGCAAAGACGATCGGCACGAAATTCGAGAATTTAGGGTCCCGACAAAATTTTCGGAATTTAATAAATAATTAAATTTATTCCGAAAATAATTAAATAATCATATTTTAATAATTTCGAATAATGATATTATTAAATTATTAAATAATTTCGAAATGTTTAAATAAATCAAAAGTAAATTCCTTTATGTCACATCAATGTTTATATTAATGTAATCCTCCATTTAGCCTTAACTTAAACTCAATTTAAGCTAATTAAACACATTAATATAATCCACACTTAAATAAATTAAACTAACCACATAATCACAATTAACATAACCTAAGCACACCTAAAGCATAATCAACCCTCTAAGCGAGGTTTAGTGAGTTAAACTCACCGGATTAGCGAGCCGAGCGGACCAAAACGACGGGGACGACGCGAGGATCGACTTTCCTCAAAGCGGGCCGAGCATCCGGGCTCGGGAAGGCGGCCAAAACGGCCCACGAAGGGGCTGCCATACCCATTTTCTGGGTTGCTGTTCGGGGCCGAGAGGGAGGAGATCCGGCGCCGATTCGGGCGGCCAAGGGCGGCGGAGGCAAGGCGAAGCTCCGGTGGGCCAAGGCGGGGACGCACGGCGGCGGAGGGAGCTCCGGTAGCTCTCGCATGAGCTGAACAGCAGCTCGGGATGCCGGCCAAGCGCGGGCGAGCGCGGGCGGAGCGGGGACGCGAGCGGACCGGCGAGCGGCGCACGGGCGGCGCGAGGCGGACACACGGCGACGGCGGCGACGGCGGCGTGCGAGCGGGAGCGGACGACCATGGCTGCAGCTCCTTCTTCTCTGCAATTTTCTGGTCTTCGCACAATGAAGCTGAAGGAGAGAGGCAACGGGAGAGAGGAAGAAGAGAGGGAGGAGAGAGAAGGAGTGGGGGCCAATTTCTTTTCTTTTTGCCTTTCTTTAATCCCACAAAATGGCCCACCATGACATCATCCATGATGTCATACTCCACTAACTTCAAATCCCTCCCCACAACAATATTCAATGGGTCCACTTCCATTTTCCGCCGGGGTCCAATTTTGTACAACAAATTCTCCAATTTCACTTGATTCTCTTCCAATTGAATCAAATTGAAGTCCATAAAATTAATCCAATGTCACCACACTTTAATTAACATCTTCACTTGTCCATAAAGTCAACTTAAGTCCCAAAAGCGCGACCAAAAGCGGCTTACTAATTTCTCGAGCCAATTAGCCATTTCTTGATTATTTTGCTGAAAAACTCGGCTTGCATGAAAAATCTTCCAAAGATGATTCAATGATCTTGAAATGATTTGTGACACACCCAGACTTCCAATTTCTGAATTCGATCTCAATTCCATGGTTAATTTCACTTTGGCACGATACTAGCGTGGACCAACCTACCGGGTAGCCTTTAGAAATTTTCATGCATTTGACCTATGGTTGACCATCTCAAGCCACAATGTACATCTTTGAAACATTGGCGACTTTCGGTTGTCGGGGTAATCTCAAGGTTTCAAATACGAACACAGGGTACCCAATCGATAGAAAAGTCGGTCTAGTGTCGATCGACAAGAATTATGCAATCCGGTGGAATCACCCACACTCAATCACATGCCTCTTTCGAGTCGACCTATATCCGGTCTTTAATCGATTTTTATTTGTGTCGTAATGACCCTTGCAGATTAGCTCGGTCGAAAGGTCGCTTCCGGTCAAATTCTCGAGTCGATGCATTAGAAACTCTTAACGGCTTCACCCGATAGACTAGTTTTCACATGAGTGACCGACTCAAGGAAAAGAACTATATGCGTGCCAACGAAATGCCCGTCTCAATTTATTGAAAATAGAATCGGAAAATCGGGATGTCACACGGTGAATTGGAATGTCACCTGGAGAATGCACGTGAGTTCAGTGGTTGAATATGTCACCTTGGCGAAAAGGTCGCCTGAGAGAATGCACGTGGCTCGGAGACTTTGTATGTCATCCTGGAGAATGCACGTGGCTCGATGACAGAGTTTGGCATCTAAAATGGCACATGGCTCGATGAATTGATGCATCACTTTGGTGAGATAGCACCTAAGAGAATGCACGTGGGCCCAGGCATCTAAAAGGACACGTGGCTCGGTGAATTGATACATCACTTTGGTGAGATAGCACCTAAGAGAATGCACGTGGGCCCAGGCATCTAAAAGGACACGTGGCTCGGTGATCTGATGCGTCACTTTGGTAAGCGAGTACCTTAGAGAATGCATGTGGGCCCGGGCATCGTAAATAGGACACGTGGCTCGGTGGCTTGATGTACCACCTTGGCGAAGAGGTCGCCTTAGAGAATGCACGTGGGTCTGAGGTTTGAGGCACGTGGCTCGGAGACCTGGAATGTCGTCCTGGAGAATGCACGTGGCCTAACTTTTAAATATCCCACAGTGGGGATTGAATTGTATGACATGTAATCGACTGGTTCGATTTGTTTGAAGTGAATGGATGTTTATTGTAAATTGTACTGACTTGCAGATGGGATCAGAGGCCAAGGTAAGTCATCTGCCCTGTGCGTGTTTAGGCAGCCTTTAGTATAATGGTTTACTAATCGGGCTTAGTGGGGTAGAACTCGCTGAGACGTAGTCTCATCCCAGTTTGGGGAAAACCATTTTTAGGACCCCGCTGAAGAGCTAAGGAGGAGGAATCTGAGAAGGAGAACTTGGAGGTGAGATCTGAAGAGAATGATTTTTGGAAGAAGAAGATAGTCCCAAGAGGGGCCTTGAGTATCATCTGGATGGATTGAGATCCTATCTCCTTTTGAGATCTCTTTTTGATGTGAATAGTTATGAAGTGATTTGTGGTTTGTATAAAAGTTTGGTTATAAATTTCAATATGAAAAATATGGCCCTGCTTTTCTATCCCATCGTTTTATTGTCTGGGGATTTTAACTGCTTCCGCATGTGCTTAAAAATGAAAGGGTCGGCGATACATTGTCCTAGGATATCGCATTATAAAATCGACCAAGTGAAACGGATGTGTGCGTGCCTGAGGATCGGGGCGTGACAAATTTTATCGACCACCGAGAGATGGGCACACACTCAAGAATTGGGGCGTGACATCTTGGGCTTGGGGAAGCTATTCAAGCAACTTAATTTGTGATTCTTTAGTCGTATAATTCATCAACAAAATTAGCATCCTACTTTTATCAAGCCAAAAAGTAAAAGTAAAGAGCTTCTTTTGATTCAAGATAGAATCTTTATAAAGAGATAGCTTTTATCCAAAATATAGTTATACAATGGAAATTCTCCAATTTCTTGTTTTCATCTCCAAAGTTCTCAATGAAAAACGTTTGATGGAAATTTTGGTTGTTGTCTTTTCTAAACTCTGAACCTTAAAATTAAAAATAACCAAAATTGACCTTATTTTATAAATGACACTAAAAATGCTTTTATAATTTTCATTCCCTTTGAAAACTCCCTTTTTTTTTTTTCACTCACCAACCATATTATCAAGAAAGTGGAAGATGAAAACAAAAGACAGTTTTCACTAGAACATTTTTGTGAAATGCACGCTAAATACCTAATGTAGTCATTAGAATATTTTTGTCCAATTAGTTTTTGACTTATTTTATTGATGCTAATTCAGTTCTAAATTTTCAATTTTACCGATTTAATTCTAAATAGTTACTCGAAATTTTAATGTAGTCACTTTGGCCAACTTTTATTGAAAGTCATTGATGTGACAGAGTGCCATGTAGGAGGCCCATGATTACCGGATCGCCATATCAACGATTTCGGCCAATTTTTACTGAAAAGTTTATGACTAAATTGACATATGTAAAATAAATTTAGGACTGATTAGGTTATCTTCCAAATACCTTCAAAGATTTGATGGTGATTTGGTTTTCAGAAAACTGGTGTCATGATATATAAGTTTACTCAAGAGGCAGAAATGTTGATTAGACTAAGTTGGCACTCCTGCAATTATAGTATTTCTCTTAACCCGAGTCCAGGATACTTGAAATCATGCGTCATGCTCAACTATCTTTCCTAAAAAAAAACATTGTTTAAAAGTTTTTCGGTATAACCAACGAATTATTCGTTCCTCTAGGACGATCTGCTGAATATGATCGACAACTTAAAGAACTTACTTAAAAAAAACCAACGTCATACACATTGCTAAGGGGAGGGGAATCCACGCTCAGGTGGTTGAAGGGATTCTCTGGAATTTTGCGGGACAAGACGCGCACTCAGGAGTTCCTTCCTCCTCTGGATCTCCTCCTCGGCAGCTGCATTCAATCTCGCCTACCCCCTCCAGATTCTACCATGACCAGATCTTCTCTCTGAACCTCCCTCTCCCGACTGCCACTCATGAGCACCTGCAAGAAATGAGGCACACACCTGCACAGAGAGAGAGAGAGAGAGAGAGAGAGAGGAACTCCCTCTCCATTTATTCTCTCGGATTTGGAATCACTCGTGGATACCATTCTCTTCCTACCCTGACCTCCACCTTCCTCGCGCCTGGATTCGTCTACACACGCCAACAGGACCAATGGGCCCTCTCCGTGGCTTTTTATCTCATGAGCTCTCCTACCGGCATCAGGGAGCTCTGACGATTCTTCTCCCTCACTGTAACGCCAGCTGAGTTTCCAGAGCAACGCCACCATTGCCGACTCCAACTCGACCTCATGCGATCGCTGGCATCAGCTTTGACGAGTTTGGCCAAGAGGCTCTGTTGTTAGCTCCTCTATTTTCGTTGTTCAATAGCTTGCTGGTCTTGTTCAAACCTTTATTCATCCATTCCTGAAATTCTTGACTTTTGTCCCGCACCTCAGTGGCTGCCACAGAAATGCGGGTTTCGCCTAAAACTGCCCTTGCAGAGACGGACTTGATAATTCCCTGTTTTGGCGTTTTTTCTTGTTTGGAGTCTTCTGCGAGCAGCTTGACGGCAGTGCTTCGTTATCGAGGCTTTATCTCTGATGATACTCACACATACAGCGGTGGCCTCAAATAACCACGGTATTGCTCTGCTCCACAGGACATTTCTTTATTGGTAGATGAGTGAACATGAATAAATCATATTATATTTTTCTTTTTCGATTGTTTAAACAAACAAATTCTGCTACACAAGAAATTTATTTCGCGAAAACTTTTCAAACAATGATATAGCTTCGTGAAATTAACGGTTCACATATAAAATGTAGCTAATAACTTACTTTCTACAAGATTTTGTTTTTTTTTTTTAATTCCTTCTCCTATGATTAGTTTGAAATTACATAAATGTCTTGAAAGATACCAACATTTTTAGGAAAATGATTTTCAAATTATTCAGTTTTTATGAAATAAACAAAACCTAAAAGCATTTGAACAATGGCGGTTACAACTCTGAATTCTTCAGCCTCGACACTAGAGCACCAAAATGGAACAGAAAAAAAATGAAAGAGGAAATCTGGACAGCAACTGCTTGGCATGAACGAACAGCACATCAATGACACAATTAAACAATTCTACACACCAGGACATATTAACAGCAAGCACGCACAGAATAGACATAATCCGTAACACAGCATGTCATACACCGGTACAAACACAACAACGTCACCACATAAACACCTCAATGCATACGAAGATGAACCAATCAGTAACACTACCCACCCAAAATGAATGTGTATACACGCTGTTACAACTCTAAATTCTTCAGTCATAACACTAGGGGCTCACCAAAATAGAACAGAAAAAAAATGAAAGAGGAAATCTGTACAGTAACTGCTTGGCATGAATGAACAGCACATCAATGACACAATTGAACAATTCCACATACCAGGACATATGAACAGCAAGCATGCACAGAATAGACATAATCTGTAGCATAACACATTGGTACAAACACAACAAGGTGACCACATCACAACTCAACGGATATGACGATGAACCAATAAGTAACACTGTCCACCCAAAACGAATGTGTATGTGATGACTAGAGCAGCAGCTCAATGCTCTTGCAGCATGCACCCAAGATTCAAGCTATTAGCATTCATTTAATACGCTTGCAATCTCAACATGTACAGAGAACAAACCCAGCAATATTTTTTCATAATATGTTTGCAGTTGGGCACAATAAACATAGATCAACATTTTGTGAAGCATAAGAAGTAAATGTGTATGGATCAATTCATTTTCGTTCAAGATGCCCTTAGTCTAAGTTCTGGAATACTTAGATATCAGATTTATCTCATGTACACACTTGATATGCATCTAATCCGAGAATTTCAATAACAAATCCTAAAACGAATAGCTACTAACTTCTGAAATGAAAGGAAACGAAATAAAAGTAAAGTCTATACAAAAAAACTAATGTATCAATCAAGTAAAGGGAAGCTCTCAATCAGAATCTGAATCGAAACACACACTGATCTAGTTAAGGAATTTTATCAAACAGGTGGTAGATATTTCTGTCAAAGGATCTAGATGCAGAAATAAGGAAGAGATATTATCACAAAGAGGCAACGCAGAATGCTCAAGGTCATTAGGAAAGCCTAAAACGCGACCAGATTTCACGCTGGTGGAATTGAGTACTGGGTCTTTACCTTCAGCAGAAACAGAGTATGTGGATTTACCTTAACGAAGAGTAACATCTGACCGCGATTGGAGATCAAATCAGAGGAGTGAATCTTCAGGAGTTGTAGCACCAAACATTGGAACGGACTAGAGGAGGGAGATGGAGAATCAAGCACTTCGATGAAGTTAGCCCGAAAACGCAAGCGAGGAGAGCACTTCCTGTGGCTGCGAAGCTTGTGGTGTTGGGGAAGTGGCCTGCAATGACAATCGGTGACAGAGAGAGGGGTAAGGATGCATAGAAGAAATCGAGAGAGAATCACAACTGAACATGAGAATTCCTTCCCTATACTCTCTGCTTTATTCTCTGAGGTTCAAATGCGAAGAGACTATGGTGGTCGGCGATCAGAGATGAGTGGCGGCTATTGGTGGAGTGGAGGTGGCCGTGTATGAAGAGGGAATGGCGACCTTAGAAGCTGCTGGAAAATGATGACGCGAGAGAGAATTCGCTGAGCTCTGTGTATGTGCGTCCTCTCTGCTCTATTCTACCCTGCCGAATGCATACATATAAGATACGAATATGTGGAAGCGAGGCTGTAGTGAGACGGGCCCAATGTTTATTTAGTAATTTTCATTAGTTTCATATACTTCTTGTTTTTACATTAAAAAATGCATGTTCTATTTGCGGAAGAAAATTCTGGCATCAACAAAAGGACTTCTATTTGTGTTTTTCTAAAAAGAAAATTTTATGAGAAAACTATTTTTGTATTAACAGGAGAAGAGATTCATTCAATTAGAGAGAGAAGTATCGTGAGTGACAAGTAATGTTATGTACTTATGTTTATTGGTGGTGTAGTGCTCAATTGTGGTTAAGTATTGTAGTTAAGTAATTTTGCAAGATAGAACTTATAAACATTTCTGCATGAATTGAACCTTCTTTGCCACTTTCAAGATAAGTTGTGAATATGCTCAACAGCTATTTAGTCTTTATCCTCTACAGATACAGATTTGTTGCAACTATTAATTTCAATATGGCCCCCGACAGGGTCATCCCAATGCACGCACCCAGGCGGCTCGGAGGTCCTCATCATCCTCCGAGGGTAGATCTATGCCGGGTTCATCTCGTCATCGGCAAACACCATCTACTTGAAGAACCTCAACAAAGCGGAAAGCATGATTTTCCCTCGGAGGCTATTGCCCTTCCAATTGAATGCTAGTAAAGGTCCAGCACTTGCCATACTAAGCTTCGGCAGTCCGAGCCCTGGGCTTTGCTTTGTTCGCTAATAATTTTCCTTTTGAGTTGGTGGAGGCCACCACTTTCCTTGATGATGCCCAGGTTAAGAAGCTAAAGGGGGTTCTTGGCGGCACCAGCTAAGTGGCTAATTTCATTTTTGTCAAGAATCCATCTATTAACAATCACCACCTTTTATTTCCTAACTTTTCCTTACCAGAAAAAAAAAAAATCACCACCTTTTCAAGCCTCTTCATTTTTTTTAAACTTTATTTTATTTTATTTTTGGGTGAAGTATGAATATGACAGCAAAATGCTACATCGTAAATTGCATAGGCAAGATGATTTATAGATATTTACTTTGGAATTAATCCCACCATAGTCTGACTATCTATAAATAGCATTTCTTCTTTCTGCAGGCCCATTGGGATAATTAAATTTTTCGGACTTTCAAATCATCAAAATACATGCATTGAGATGCTCAGTATAGTTGGAAGCAAAATCCTCCAAGATTTATGGCCAAGAAGAGAACATTTTACATGGCAAGTGTTTTTTTTTTTTTTTTTTAATGACCCAGAAAACTCGTAAGCCGACAAAATGGCGGGTAAACCTTGAGACCCATGGAGGAAACCACCACCCCGTGAAGCAGGTAAGGCGTCCAATGCGACGCCGGGAATCGAACCCTCAACCTTTTGTGAGAGGAAGAGGGCACGAGACAGCGATTCCACCCAGACGGGTGGTTGGCAAGTGTTTATAATGCTTGATAATTAAAAATAAACTGGGACAATAATACCAACCTCCTACAACTTTGTGTCAATGAGTGCATGCGCAAGGGTGAGATTGGCAAACGAGCGCCGGCGAGGTGACATGATGATGGTGCCATCGCCCAACCATTGGAAAATGGCCCGGCATCCCTCATCAAGCCGAGGCACAATAGAGAGAGGCAAGCATCTAACTCGCGACCATCGTGGCCACCTGCAGGGCGCCTTCCTTTGGCAGTACACATTCCTCACTCTCCGTGCAACCACGCTATTGAGTGCGTGATGTTGTGAGCCAGACAAGGGTCCGGCCACCTTGAGCAAATGGCATAGGGTGGCAACGTGACATATGGCGATAATTTGACCATCATTCTTTTAATATAAAAGCCAACATGAGCATGAAAAACATCTAATTTAAAAATCCATTCGATAATGAGAGTTTAAGGACAATATCAAGTGATCGGTAATTAAAAAAAAAAAAAAAAATCTAGAGGCCGTGGTTGGTGACGATTTGCCCACGATGGACAGGACCCATAATAGAGAGATCAAGGAAGAAAGAGAGGGCCTGTGCTGGTTTCGGTTCTCTGTTCTTCTTCTTTTTGTTTGTTTGTTGTATGCCAATTAGGGTTGACAGAAAACATCTCCCACTCAAAATCAATTTGCAAAATATGTGTTCGAAAATTAGTTAAGTTTGGATTTCTAGGAGGTTGAGGTTTATCCAAGTTGAGTTTTAGCTATTCGAGATGATTGGCTGAGATGCGCAAGGCCTTCTCTAACATTCCCATAAAAATTCTCCTTGTTGGGGAGCATCAGTATCTCACTATTTTGGTGGTGCACCATCTCTACATTATAAAGTAAATCCGATACCATTCTCAATTTTTGCCCCAAATTTCCAAAAATAAAAATAACTGAAATGTAATGAACAATAACCATGTACTTTAAACAATGGCTGACATAGATCCACATAAAAATTATCTTATCACAAAAATCTGTAGCGTAGATTAAAACTTAAATTCAAGCTTTGCCATCCTCGGACAATTTAAATATTGATTTGTTTAGTAAGCCCTATAGCTCTTCTTCTTCCTTTATAAACCTTTTCCGCTTCTTCTATCTTTATGGTTCCGGTAATGAACACCCTCGCAAATTCTATGTGGCTGCTTACGTGGACAACAGGAGGCAACGGAATGTGACGTGGGCTAAAGTGAAAGCGAAATGACGCCGTTTTGGGCAAAAAGATGCCGTTTTGGTTGCCAAATTATCTGACGAGGCCGAAGTTACAAGAACGACGCCATTTGCTTTGCGTCTTTCTCGGTTCCTCCGCAGGAATCGATATGGGGCTTCAGGGTTTATGCTGATCAATTCTCTCTCTCCAGGAAGCTCGACCCCTTGCTGAAGCTCGATTTGTTCAGAGCTCATTTGTCAGATGAAGGCGATTTGTGGCGGCGATCGCTGGTGCTTTGGTGAAGAGGCTCTGTTTTCGGATCCTCTCTTTTCGCCGTTCAAGAGCTTGCTCTTCTCGTTCAAACCTTTATTCATCCATTCCTAAAGTTCCAGAAGCTCATCCCACGCCTCAGTGACTGCCATGGAAGCGCTGGTTTTGGCTATAACTTCCCTTGCGGAGATGGACTAGCAGCTCCCTGTTTGGCGTTTTTCCTTGATTTGAGTCTTCGGCCAGTGACTCACTTCACGGCAGCGCCACATTGCTCTGCTCTGTTCCACTCTGTTTCTGCGTCGCTGCTGTGGTTCGCCCTGTTGTTGCAAGTATAAAACGCCCAACTTGCCAGCACCGCCTATTGCTCAAAACTAAATTCACTGGGATGGAAAGCAAAAGCCAAACCAAATCTAGAGAGAAACAGTAGATACGAGTAAAAGATAAAACACAAAGAAAATGGGGAGTTATAGATGAAGCCAAATATTTGTTTTTAGGAGCTTTTTTGTCTTTTTTATCAGATTTCCTTTTAGGTTAAAAGTGATAGCGATGGCAAGACTCTAGCTGTCAAGACGCTAAAAAAGGAAATATAGAGGCAAGAAAAAGAGAAGAAAAAGTGAGTTTTTTCTTGATGGGGGTTACTCAATCTCTTTGTACTCGATCTTGAAAGAAGATCATCGTTGTATTCCAACTTTTTCGAAATCTAGTGGATTCGCAGAGTGCCAATGCGCGAAGACGTAGCCCAGTTTGGGTGAACTTCGATAACAAATTTTCTAACGTGTTCATCTAATTCTGTTATTTTATTATTATATTCTGCTTGGTGAATTGCTTGCGGACATTATTTTTCTGGAATCGACGTGCGATTTCGTAATAACCGGTATCGTAGCCTAGGTTGGCCAATCAAGAACATCGAGGGTTTTTCAGTGATGTTCGATTGAAAGCAAACAATATGGTACAAGATAAAATCAGAATCGATTAGTTCAATGGAGATGATTTCGGATGGTAGAAACTACAAATAGAGGATTATCTTTATCAAAAAGATCTATATGCACCACTTGAGGGTTGGAAACCCGAGATGGCGGAAGTGGATCCAACAGTAGAATCTGAATGAAAAATTCTTGATCGAAAGGCATTAGGTACGATTCGTCTAGGGTTGACGAAAAAGATAGGGTACCACATCGCGAAAGCAAAAACTGCAAAAGAAGCCGTGGATATTCTAACGAATATTTATGAGAAGCCGTCCACATCAAATCAGGTATTTTTGCTGAAGAAACTGGTTAATATGAAGTTATCTGATAGAGGTTCTGTGGCAGAGCATATTAATAGTTTCACGCAGGTCGCGGGTCAGTTGGAATCCCCAGGCATAAATTTAGATATGAAGCTTCAAGCTTTATTATTTTTATGTTCTCTTCTAGAAAGCTACAATACTGCAATGCAGGGAATTTCGAGCACCATGAAGGATGATTTAACTCTTGATGATGTTGTGAGTAATATCATAGATGAAGAGATGTGAAGGGAAGTCTCAAGTGGAGATAATTTTTCTGCATCTACATCTTCAACGGCACTCGCAGTGGAGAATCGTGGAAAAAGTAAAAGTAGAGGAAATTTCAGCAGGCGTGGCAGATCACAATCAAGGGGTAAGAGACAAGTTGCAAAAGATGAGTGTTGGTTTTGTCACAAAACCGGACACCGGAAGTTTCAATGTGAAGCCTACAAAAAGAAGCAGCAATATGAGAATCAATGAGCTAATGTGGTTAGTGATGAATCTTTGCTACATAATTTGTGTTTCTCTACAGGGTTTGACTTAACGACAGATAAATGGTTTATTGATTCAAGTGCTTCTTCTCATTGCACCTCACAAAGAGACATATTTGATGATTATGCCAGTGGAGATTTCGGACAAGTGGTTGTGGGAAACAACCACATGTGTCCCATTGTTGGGAAAGGAATCGTGATTGTGAACATCTCGGTAGAGGACGTCTAGTTTTGCTTGAAATTAGGCATATTCCGGAATTAAAATATATATATATATATATATATATATATATATATATATATATATATGATTTCAACTAGTAAACTTGACCAAGAATGTTTGGTAATAACCTTTAGCTGCGGAGAGTGGAAGATAACCTCAAGGGTGAGAGTAGTAGCAAAGGGAAAGCGTATGGGTACGCTTTACCTTCTCCAAGGAGACAATATCAGTGATATGGTTGCAACTACAATGGCTACATGTAATTTATCTACTTTTTGGCATTATCGTTTGGGACATCTTGGTGAAAAAGGTGTAAAGCAGTTACATTCGAGAAAATTACTCCCAGGTTTGCAAAAAGTTGAGTTAGATTTTTGTGAGAGTTGTATTTATGGAAAATAAAAAGTTGTTAGTTTTCAATTGAATGGGCGACAAAATAAAGGCCAGAAGCTAGAGTTGGTTCATATTGATGTATAAGGTCCTGCTCAGGAACTCTCTTATGGCGGTAAGAGATATTTTGTCACATTCATTGATAATGCAACAAAGAAGACTTGGGTCTATGCTCTTAGAGAAAAATCAGAAGTATTTAAGATGTTCAGAATATGGAAGACCATGGTAGAAAAAGAAATAGGTTATTAGATTAAAGCTCTGAAGTCTGATAATAGTGGTGAATACACAAGTAAAGAATTTGCAGATTATTTGAGTCGAGAAGGCATACACGGGTTAAAGACTGTTCCTAGAACTCCTCAAGAGAACGGTGTAGCTGAAAGGATGAACAAGACTATTCTAGAACGTGCGAGATGCATGAAACTACATACGGGTCTCCCGCTACACTTATGGGCTGCCACAGTTGATGCAGCTGTTTATCTTATCAACAGAAGTCCATCTAGTGCGTTGGATGGAGAAATACCACAAGAGCGGTGGTCAGGTAAAAAGATTAATTATTCACATCTAAAGGTGTTTGGTTGTATTGCATATGCTTTGATTGACAGGGAGGATAGGAAAAAGCTTGATGCTAAGTCCTAGAAGTGTGTCTTTATCGGATACGATGGCGACGAGTATGGCTAAAGGCTTTGGGATTATGATAATAACAAAGTCATCCGCAGTCGCAATGTGGTAGTCCATGAAAAAAAAGATGTATAAAAATCGTCAGACAGAGACAGAGCATGAGAAGGTAGTACAATTAGAATATGTTGAATTAGACACAATGCTCGTGAAGATATTTCCAGTAGATCGAAGTTCACCCGAAAGAGAGGTTCAAGATAAGCATATTATCGGTGAAGAGGTAGTTCAAGAGGAACGTAGTGATTCGGAGCAAACGAACGACCCCGAAGTACCCGTCTTGAGAAGGTCTACAAGTGTGAGAAAGCCAAAGGTAATTTTTGATCAATCAGCTAATATTGTTATGAGCCATGTCTTATATACAGATTCGGGGGAACTGGAGACTTACGATGAGGCAAAGGTAGGCACGTCTCACTTGCAGTGGGAGTGTGCTATGAAAGACGGGATGAGCTCATTACTTCAGAACAAAACTTGAGAGTTGACCAAGTTGTCCACAGGTAAAAAAGTTTTATTAAACAAATTGGTGTACATGATTAAGAATGAAGCAGATGGTAGTATCAGATACAAGGTGAGACTTGTAGTCAAGGGCTTTTCTAAAAAAGAATGGATCGACTACTCCGAGATATTTTCACCTGTAGTGAAAATGACATCAATTAGAGTTCTGCTGAGTATAGTTGTAGTGGAGGATCTTCATCTTGAGTAGTTAGACGTAAAAACAATGTTTTTACATGGTGACTTAGATGAAGAACTATACATGGCACAACCTAAAGGTTTTGAAGTCAAAGGTAAGGAGCACATGGTATGTCACTTGAAGAAAAGCTTGTATGGCTTGAAACAAGCTTCGCGGCAATGGTACCTAAAATTTGATGGTTTCATGCGAGAAAAATGATTTGCACATTGTGAGTCTGATCACTGTGTTTATTTTTGCAAATATGATGATGATGATATTGTGTATCTCTCTTTATATGTGGATGACATGCTGGTGGTTAGTTCTAATATAAAGAGAATCGTAGAAGTGAAAAAGATGTTATCATCACAATCTACTATGAAAGACTTGGGAGAGACCAGGAATATTTTAGGCATGAAAATCATCAAGGACGGGAAAAATAAGAAATTATGGTTGTCGCGGGAAGACTATGTGAACAGGGTGTTAAAGAGATTTAACATGGACAAGGCAAAACCGGTTGCAATTCCTTTAGTGAATCACTTCAAACTTTCAAAGGATATGTATGCATCAGCTGTGGGAAGTTTGATGTATGCCATGGTGAGCACGAGACCAGACATTGCACAAGCAGTGGGAATTGTGAGTCGATATATGCAGAACCCAAGCAGAGAGCATTGGAATGCAATGAAATGGATATTGAGATATCTAGCAGGTACTTCCAATTACTCATTTTGTTATGGTGGTACATCTCTAGAGTTGCAAGGTTATGTAAATGCAGATTATTCGGGTGATCGAGATAGTGGTAAGAGTACCACTGGATATGTATTTATAATTGTAGGTATAGCAGTGAGTTGATATCTCAACTACAAAAAGTAGTGGCTTTATCGATGACAAAGGCAGAATATATAGTGATTATAGAAGCCTCCAAGAAAATCATATGGTTACAAGATTACATGAAGGAGCTACATCGAAAACAGCTAGTCAGTACATTATGGAGTGATAGTCAAAGTGCAGTGCACTTAGCAAAGAATGTAGCTTATCACTCAAGAACTAGACATATCAAGAAGCGTTATAACTTTATCAGGTCAGCATTGAAAGATAATAAGTTAAAGTTACAGAAGATTGGTGGCTCGAAGAATCCAGCTAACATGTTGACCAAGGTAGTAGATAGAGAGAAGCATATTTTCTGTACTACTACCATTGACATTACTTCATGTTGATTGATAAGGAGTATCGCAGAGGCCCAAGTTTTTTAACTACTATTTTTTGAAGAAGATGGATACAAAGTTGCTTGATGCTTAGGTATATTTGTCTTCAAATGGGAGATTATTATAGATGAAGCCAAATATTTGTTTTTAAGGGCATTTTTGTCTTTTCTATCAGATTTCCTTTTAGGTTAAAAGTGATATCTTTATATTAGTGATGGCAAGAGCCTAGCCATCAAGACACTGAAAAAGAAAATAGAGAGGCAAGAAAAAGATAGAAGAAAAAAGTGAGTTTTTTTCTTAATGATGGTTCTCAATCTCTTTATGCTCTGATCTTGAGAGAAGATCATCGTTGTATTCCAACTTTTTTCGAAGTCTAATGGATTTGCAGAGTGCCTCTACGCGGAGACGTAGCCCAAGTTTGGGTGAACTTCGATAACAAATTTTTTGGCGTGTTCATCTGATTATGTTATTTTATTATTATATTCTGCTTGGTGAATTATTTGCGAATATTATTTTTCTGGAATCGACGTGTGATTTCGTAATAGCAGCCATGAAAATTCGTCATCGCTTGCCGTTTACAAAATCCCGCAAGAGTCTCCGTATCATCTGAGCCTGAGATGGGTGGTCGTGGCTGTACAAGTGCCAATCGAGGTATTCTACTGTGAACATTAGGTATTCTACCGTGAAAATTCTTCGGCTGTTGGTAAATTCGCTGTTTGTTCGTGGCCACTGTGGATTACCAGGCCAACAAAGTTGCGTTGTCCGGTCAAAAATTAATAAAAAACTACCACGTCGAATTTCCACCAAATCGTGTCTTGTTAATTTAGAGCCTCTAAGATCGCGCACTTGCCTCCATGGCATGCAGTCGACATTAACTCATTTCAATACCATCAGGCCGTTTCTATTCCAATTGAGTTTCGAAGTCTATCACATATCCGGATTTCTGGTTAGCCGAAGTGAAAGAGAACGCCAGACATCACAGATGATGTAATGACCGACATTTCACTGCCGCTACCGGCGAAGTCACAGGCTCAGTTTCGGTGCACGTCAAAATTCCATAACAATAAGTTCACGGACCCTTCCTTCTATAGGTCCTATCGAAACCTATAGACTGTGCGATTTCACCTTACTATCACTTCATGAATTGCTGGTAGATTTTATCATAATCTTTTTCAGTTGCACGTAAAGTTGCAACGAAAAAACCATTGAGTTTTACTCGATAAAATAGTGCGTATAATTTCCTATCATGGGATTGAATCATGGGCCCAGAGCACTTGGGGACGATTTGATTCAGCAGTAGAGAACGCAACACACTATCAAGTGTTAGAGTTTTGTTTGTTAAAACAAAATGAGTGTTTTTTTTCTTTGTCCACGTAGAAAAAGTGGGAGGTACTGTGCCAATTTAAAAATATGTGATTTCCTTTTTGTAGTTAAAGGAATGATTGGGTGGGGCTAGACCCCACCATACCCGCGTGTGGGTGCGCGATTAGCACGCTGCGCTTGCGCGCCCGCGGATTAGTTAGCACTAATTCCTTTGTTATTTATTTATTTTATTTTTGTTATTATTATTATTTTTTAGTCAATTCAAAGGTTGCCTTTCATTTTGAGATTTTTCGGAAATGAAATATAAAAATTCAAAATTCAAAATTTTATTTATTTAAAAAAATTAATTATTATTCTGAATTTTGTTTGTGTCTTTTCATGACAACTTTTGGAAAAATTACTTATTCGGTTTTGCAACTTTTCCCGAAAGGTTGCAATTGTTCGGTTTTCGACTTCTTCCAAAGAGTCGCATTTGTTTATCCGAACAACTTTTTAAAGGATGTGTTTGTTCATTCTTTGGCAATTTTCACAAAGAGTTACAAGATTGTTTCATATATAAACTTGTTCATTTTCGGAAGAAAAAAAGGTGGTCATTTTCGAGTCTTCTTTCTGAAAAACTGCAGCCAATTTTTCGATTGTTTTTTAGAGAGACCTTGGAGAAATACTAGAATTGCTATATCGTATTCTCATCCGAGACTTTGTTGTATCTTGGAGGATTTTTTTGCCAGTAACCATTAGCAACGTTGTGAGACAAATAAATCCTTAAAGATAGTGATATCACACCTCAAAGTCTGAGTTGTTTTACTCGATCCGATTTCATTGTTCAACCCATTTCGAAGCCATATTTTTCCAATAATTTTAAAGATTTATTTTGCTACAATGGAGTTAGAGACAATCAAAGTTATGAATCAAGATATGGTCAAACTGGACTAGTTCGATAGGAACAATTTTACTCGCTTGAGGGACAAGATGATGTTCTTACTGACCGCTCCGAAGATTTCCTACATACTAGATCATAACTTGGCACCTATAGAAGATCCTAAGCCTACTACCGAGGGAGGACAGCCAAGTGCGGAAGTCATTGAGAGGGTTAATAAGGAAAAGAAGAAACTTGCGGAGAATGAATTACTTTGTCGAGGACATATTCTGAATATACTCTCCGATCGTCTGTACGACTTATTCACTGAAATGAAGTTGGCTAGAGAAATTTGGAATGCACTGGATATCAAGTACAAAGCAGAGGAGCAAGGTACCAACAAATATCTAATCGCAAAGTATTTTGATTTCAAGTTTATTGATACTAAATCCTTGCTGAAACAATTCCATGAATTGCAAGTGATTGTGAATAAGATTTGTGCCCTCAAGATTGATATTCCAAAAGCTTTTCAAGTTGGAGCAATTATTGCGAAATTGCCTCCAAGTTGGAAAGATTATGGAAAAATGATGATTAATAAGTCGGAGGACTTTACTTTGGAGCAAATACAGAAACATCTTCGCATTGAGGAAGAGTCACGTTTACGTGATAATTCTGTTTTGTACAATTCCAAGGTGAATGCTATGGATAAAAAATGGAAAATCGGCCAGAACTTTAAAGTAAAAGGTGGGGGGCATAAATTCAAGATAACACAAAAGAAGCAAAAGGGTTGCTGTTTTGTTTGTGGCAAACAGGAACACTACGCTAAGGATTGCATTCACCGCAAGAGCATTTCAAAGGAGAAGAACATTCCGGTGGTGAAAGTAGATGCAAATCTGGTTGAAGAAAATTATGTAGCCATGATTTCAAATATGTTTTCGAACATGGAAATTTCTGAAATCAATGATGTGATGGCTATGGTTTCTAAAATTAATTCTACCACTGTCCAAATCCGGTTGGTGGATAGATTCTGGAGCAATGGTCCATGTGTGCAAGGACAAGTACATGTTCAAGCAATTTGAAGAGATTATTGACTTAAATATTCAAGAGGTCCTGATGGTGAATAATGCTCTTGCAAAGGTTGCTAGAAAAGGCACGGTGGAGATAGACTTTACTTCTAAAAAGAAGATAACTCTTCTTAATGTGTTATTTATATCCGAAATTAGGAAGAACCTAGTTTCTATTGATTTACTTTGTAAGAGGGGGTTTTGGGTTTTGTTTGAATCCGATAATGTTATCCTGTCGAAAAATGGGCTATTTGTTGGGAAGGGTTATGCCAATGATGGTATGTATCAACTGAGTATCAATAATAATATTTCTAGTTCTACTTATATTGTCGAGTCTTCAATTTTATGGCATAATAGGTTGGCATATATAAATATTCGTTATTTGAAGAATATGAGAAAATTAGACTTGATAAATTTTAATGGTGAATTTGATAAATGTGAAATATGTGCTAAGTCAAAACTTACTAAGAAGCCATTTCCTAGTGTTAAAAGAAATTCGAATTTATTGGATTTGGTTTATAGTGATATATGTGAATTTAATGGTATGCTAACACGTGGAGGTAAAAGGTATTTTATTACCTTTGTGGATGATTGCAGTAGGTTCTTATATATTTATCTCATGAGATCGAAGGATGAAGCATTTACCACGTTTAAGAAATATAAGGCTGAAGTAGATAATCAATTAGAAAAGAAAATTAAATTTCTACGGTCAGATAGAGATAGAGAATATTTCTTAAATGAATTCTCTTCATTTTGTGAAAAACATGGTATTATTCATCAAGCTTCAGCACCATATACTCCACAATAAAATAGTTTAGCTGAAAGGAAAAATCGATCTCTTAGAGAAATGGTTAATTGTATACTTTCAAATTCAAAGCTACCAATTAATCTTTGGGGAGAAGCATTACTTACTGCATACTATATTCATAACAGAATACCTTCTAAGAAAAATGACATAACCCCTTATGAAATATATAAAGGTAAAAAGCCAAATTTGTCATATTTTAAAGTGTGGGGATGCTTGGCATACTACTGAGCTCCAGATCCTAAGAGAACAAAGCTCGGTCCTATAACTATCAAAAGTGTTTTCATTGGGTATGCTGAAAATAGTAAAGTTTATAGGCTTCTTGACTTAGAGTCCAATGTCATAGTAGAATCGAGAGACGTTGAATTCTTTGAGAATAAATGTTTTACAAGTTCTGAAATTATTGAAAATAATTCAAGATCTATGGAAACTCAAAGTGATTCTCAAGAGAAAGAAACGAATGATTCTAAATACATGATTGAACCAAAGAGAAGTACTAGAGCTAGGAAAATAAAGGACTTAGGTCCTGATTTTATTACTCATGTTTTTCTTGTTGAAGGAGATGGAGATAATAACGTGATTAATAAATACATTTTAGTATTAAATTTATAAGATAATCCTAGAAACTTTGATGATACTATGTCTTCTAGAAATGCTTCTTTTTGGAAAGAAGCTGTGAATGATGAAATGGACTCAATTATGTCCAATAATACTTGGGCATTAGTAGATTTACCGAAAGGATCAAAACCTATTGGGTGCAAATGGGTTTTTAGAAGAAAATATCATTATGATGGTTTTATTCAAGTTTTTAAAACTAAACTTGTAGCTAAGGGATATAGACAAAAATGAAAGAATAGATTATTTTGATACATATGCTCCTATTGCACATATAACTTCTATTCGAGTTCTTTTTGCTCTAGCTTCCATTTATGATCTTTGTGTTCATCAAATGGATGTTAAGACTACTTTCTTAAATGGAGACTTAAATGAGGAGATTTACATGGAACAACAGGAGGGTTTTATTCTTCCTAAAAATGAAAGAAAATTATGTAAATTGATTAAGTCTCTAAGCAGTGGTATGAAAAGTTTAATTCGGTCATATTGTCAAATGGTTTCATCAATAGTAGTATCGATAGGTGTATATACTCTAAATTCACTAAAGACTATGGTGTCTTAGTGTGTTTGTATGTTGATGATATGCTTATCTTTGGAACGAATATGACTGAAATTAATGAGACTAAGAAGTATCTAACTTCCATGTTTAAAATGAAGGATTTGGGTGAAGTAAATACTATCTTAGGTATTAAAGTTAAGAAGCATAATGGGGGTTATTCTTTAAGCCAATGTAGTTATGTTGAAAAATTATTAAGTAAATTTCAACATCTCGGTTTTAAAGAAATAAGTACTCCATTTGATTCCAGTATTAAATTAAATTATAATACCAGTAGAGCGGTGACACAACTAGAATATACAAGTGCTATAGGGTCTTTAATGTATGCGATGCATTGTACTAGACCCGATATTGCTTATTTTGTATGCAAATTGAGTAGATATACTAGTAATCCAAGTATAGAACATTGGAGAGCTATTACTAGAATTTTTGGTTATCTTAAGAGAACTAAAAATTTATGATGGTTCTACAATAATTATATAGCTGTATTAGAAGGATACACCGATGCTAGTTAGATTATAAGTATGGGAAATGAGCGTTCCACTTCTGGATGGATCTTCACACTAGCTGGAGGTGCTGTGTCTTGGGCGAGCAAGAAACAGACATGTATAACTCACTCAACAATGGAATCTGAATTTATTGCTTTGGCGGTAGATGGGAAAGAGGCTGAATAGATTAGAAATTTGTTGTTGGATATCAAATTATGGCCTAATCTTATACCTCTTATTTCTATCCAATGTGATAGTCAAGCCACTTTGGCAAGAGCTTATAGTAGCACCTATAATGGTAAGTCTAGACACATTAGTCTAAGACATGAATATGTAAGACAATTGATTAAAGATGGTACCATAACAATTGTCTATGTGAGGTCAAGTAAAAATCTTGCCGATCCTTTAACGAAGGCTTTACTAAGACATATGGTAATAATGACCTCACAAGAAATGGGGCTGAAACCTTTTAATTAAAATCACCAATAATGGTAATCCGACCTTTTTCTAGAACATCACTAGTTACAAGGTTTAATAGGTAAAAACAGGTTATTAAATGTGATTGTTTGATACTGATGTAACCCTGATATGAGAAGTCAGTATCGTCTGTTACGTTTTATAGGCTGAATTGAATTCTTAATGAAGTATGATACAAGTTTGTAATGTGTTGATAGTAATAAAAACACATGGTAGATACTTCACCTATATGAGCTTAAAAGTAGTGCCGCTTCTTACGAAAGTTAAGGTTGCTTTCTAGAGAGCTCATGAAACAGGATCAAGCACAATGCCATAATAGTGTAGAGTAATATAGAACTTCTCGCTGAAACAAGAGGTTAATGTATGTGCGGTATGATCGGTTCTATTACATAAAAGTACAAGTTTAAAACCGAGCTACTTGTCACTTTGATAGAGCTTGATATACTTGTACTAAGTAAAGGTTTAACTCAAAAAAGACTTTTATGTATGCATATTAATCTTACTAAAACTTTGGCTATATGGTTTTTAAAATTTTATTTTTGAAATATTTGTTTTACAAACAAAGTGGGGGATTGTTGGAGTTTTGTTTATTAAAACAAAATAAGTGTTTTTTTCTTTGTCCCACATAGTAAAAGTAAGAGGAAGTGGGCCAATTTAAAAAATGTGGGATTTCCTTTTGTAGTTAAAGGAATGATTTGGTGGGGCTAGACCCCACCATACCCATGAGCGGGTGCGCAAATAATTGTGCGATTTTGGCGCGATTATTTGGCGCACTTAGCACACCTACATGCCCGCGAATTAATTAGCATTAATCCATTTGTTATTTATTTATTTTATTATTATTATTAGTATTATTATTATTATTTAGTCAATTCAAAGGTTGCCTTTTATTTTGAGATTTTTCGGAAATGAAATATAAAAATTGAAAATTCGAAATTTTATTTATTTTAAATATAATTAATTATTATTCTGAATTTTGTTTGTGTCTTTTCAAGACAACTTTTGGAAAAATTACTTATTCGGTTTTGCAACTTTTCCCGAAAGGTTGCAATTGTTTGGTTTTCGACTTCTTCTGAAGAGTCGCATTTGTTTTTTCGAACAACTTTCTAAAGGACGTGTTTGTTCATTCTTTGGCAATTTTCACAAAAAGTTACAAGACTGTTTCATATATAAACTTGTCAATTTTCGGAAGAAAAAAAGGTAGTCATTTTCGAGTCTTCTTTCTGAAAAACTGTAGCCAATTTTTCCATTGTTTCCTAGAGAGACCCTGGAGAAATACTAGAATCGCTATCTAGTATTCTCATCCGAGACTTTGTTGTATCATGGAGGATTTTTTGCCGGTGACCATTAGCAACGTTGTGAGGCAAATAAATCCTTAAAGATAGTGATATCACGCCTCAAAGTCCGAGTTGTTTTACTTGATCCGATTTCATTATTCAACCCATTTCAAAGTCATATTTTTCCAACATCAAGAGACCTTGACTGAAAGCATATCCAATAGAGAAGAAATGACGGAGGGGATGATCCATTCACTTCCCTCGTCTCTTTTGAGAGGGTCGCTGAAGGATTTTGATGAACAGAACAATGAATGGAAGCGAGAGGAAGAGACGATACAGAGAGTAAAAGCCGTATATCATTCAAATGAGTGCTCTGTTTACAATGAGAAAATGCTTCACACTTCTTGCTCTTCTCTTATCAGCTTTTATATCTCGCCGAAGAGCTTCAACCGAATGAAACTAACTAGCTTAACAAAGATTAACGAACTAATCAAGTAAAGAACAGAGTTTGACTTTACAAATTGAAAATTGAAAACTGATTTCTCAAAGGTAAATCGATCTTATGAATTCTGTAATCTCCGTTGTTAACTTCTTTGTTTTCATCAGCTTTCTTATTGCTGCTATTGAACTCACTTTCACCTTCTTTCTTTCCTCTGTTCTTGAAGTCTTCTTTCTTCTTTCCTCTGTTTCTATCAAAGACCCATATCTTGTGTTATACTCTTAACATCCCCCCTCAAATTGGTAAGAGGTAGTATACCGATACCCAATTTGATCCGTACAACAGAATGTGTGAGCCGTGTTAAGGCTTTAGTGAAAATGTCAGCAAGTTGACATTTGCTCAGAACATATTGAACTCGAAGAGAACCAGAAGAAACTTTCTCACGAACAAAGTGAAAGTCGACTTCAATATGTTTGGTGCGAGCATGGAGAACGGGATTTGCTTGTGAGTGAGATAGCAGACTGATTGTCACAGAAGAGAAGAGTTGGAGAATGCAAAGGTTGGCCAATATCACGGAGAACAAAACTAATCCAAGTTAGATAGCTGTAGCCGAGGCAAGTGCTCTGTATTCGGCTTCAGTGGAGGAGCGAGAGACAGTAGATTGTTTCTTAGCTACCCATGAAATGAGATTTGATCCAAGAAAGGTACATGAACCGCTTGTTGATCGTCTAGTCTCAACACAGCCAGCCCAGTCTGCATCAGAGAAGCCATATAAATGCATAGAGCTGTGAGAACGAATGAAGAGGCCAAGATGAATTGTGCCTTTTACATACCGAAGGACCCTTTTTAACCGATGAAGATCGCCTTCAGTAGGCTGTTGCATTTTCTGGCATAATAGATTTGTGGCAAAGGCAAGATCAGGACGAGTTATAGTCAAATATTGTAATCCACTAACTAAACTTCGATATTCAACTGGATTGGAGAGAAGGGTGTGATCAGTTTTAAGGATAACTGGTTGCAGGGACAAGGGAGTGGAGATTGGTTTGCAGTCGACCATGTGTGCTCGTTTGAGTAAGTCAGGAGCATATTTAGTTTGACACAAAAATAGTTCTGTAGTGGTACGTTTTGCTTCAACTCCTAAGAAGTAGTGAAGATGGCCAAGGTCTTTCATATGAAATTGAAGGCTGAGAGAATGAATCAGAGTATTTAGTAATGTCTCTGAGCTGCCAGTCAAGATAATGTCGTCCACATATAACAGCAGCAAGACTATTTCTTGGCCATTTCTCAATATAAAAAGAGATGGATCTGTGGTACTACAGAAAAAGCCAACTTCAAGGAGGAAATTGCTGAACTTATCGAACCAGGCACGCGGTGCTTGGCGAAGCCCATAAAGGGACTTCTTAAGAAGACAGACATGCTGGGATTTGTGTGGATGAACAAATCCAGGAGGCTGCTCCATATATACTGTTTCATTCAAGTTGCCATGAAGAAATGCATTTTTCACATCGAGTTGATGGATCGACCAATTCTGTACTATTGCAACAGAGAGCACAATGCGGATAGTGGCATGCTTGACAACAGGGCTAAATGTTTCTGTAAAATCCACTCCTTCTTCCTGATGAAAGCCCTTGGCTACTAACCGAGCCTTTAGACGATCAAGACTGCCATCTGGTGCAAGTTTTGTCTTGTATACCCACTTGCAGCCAATAACATTCATATGACTAGTGCGAGGAACTAGTATCCAAGTCTGATTTTCATCTAATGCATCCATTTCATCTTTCATGGCTCTATACCAGCCTTGATCTGCTAGAGCAGATTTAAGTGGCGTGGCTCAGGAGGCACTTGATACTCAGCTAGGCAGGCATATCGAGGATTGTTCTTTACAATGCCAGATTTGGATCTAGTTTGCATAGGATGAGTAGATGATATGTGTGATGAGATAATTGGAGAAGAAGAAGTTCGAGCAATAGCAAGATCACCTGGTGATTCACCTGATGTTGAATTTAAAGAATCAGCAGATGTTATGGGCAATGGAGATGAAGACAAGGTTGAAGATGATTCTGAACTAGGAGAGTCCTGTAAATGAGCTGCAGTGATGATGTTGTTGTTCTGTAAATGGCTTGTATGTTCAGATAATGTGGATTGTTTGCCTTCTTCATTTGGAGAATTGAAGAATTGAGCTTCCTTTGTCCACAGTTGATATAGTTTTGTATGATGAGGATAGTCTTTGTCGGTTTCGAGTAAATGGAAAGAAACTTTCATCAAATACAACATGACGACGATGTATATATGACCGTGGTGGGAATAAGGCACCGATATCCCTTATGGCGATCACTGTAACCTAAGAATACACAAGTAAGAGATCTTGGATCAAACTTGTTTTGTGCATAGGGTCTGAGACGTGGATAGCATGCACACCCAAAGATCCTGAGATGATCATAACTTGGTTGTTGCTGATATAGCATAGTGTAGGGCGACTTCATTTGTAACTTTGGAGTGGGAAGTAGATTAACAATGTAGTTTGCTGTTATAAATGCATCAACCCAAAACTTTAAAGGAAGTCTTGCATGATAAAGCATAGCCAGACCAATCTCCACAATGTGTCGATGTTTTCTTTCAGATATGCCATTCTGTTCAGGTGTGTAAGGACAGGACAGACGTTGTTGAATTCCACAATTCTGTAGATGAGACTTGAATTTGTGGCTAATGAATTCTCCTCCACCGTCACATTGGAAGACCTTGATTTTACAATCAAACTGATTTTCTACTAACTTCTGAAACATGAGAAAGACATTATAGAAATCTGACTTCAGTTTCAGTGGATAAAGCCAGCTAAATCGAGAGAAGTTGTCCACAAAAATCACATAATACTTGAAGTGCTGAAATGAATTAACTGGAGAAGGTCCCCATATGTCACAATGAATCTGTTCTAAGGGTCTAGAAGCTACAGAGTTTGAAAATGGGAAGGGCAAAGCAGTGCTCTTAGCTATTTTACAACTCCTGCATATAGACTGTAGCTTTGTATTGCAGTGAATTAACTGCTGATTCTTCATGTACTCCAGGACTTTCAAGTTCGTGTGGGCTAAACGTTGGTGCCACACATCTTCTCCAACTGTCCTGTGTTTTTGAGTGAAAAGAACTTCTGTAACACGAGGGTCCACTCGGTAGAATCCATTAACTTTCCTTCCGAGCATCTTGATTCTGCTGGATGAGTGGTCCTTTATATATACACCGATTTTGTCAAAGATAAATGAGCAAGGATAGCCATCAGTTAGTTTCGAGACTGACAGAAGATTTTTCTTAATTTCTGGAACAATTAACACATCATTCAAAGGTAAAGTATCCATTGTAGTAGGTAGTAAGGCATCACCAATATGTGTAATAGGTAAACATAAGCCATTACCAATCATAACTGTATCATTACCAATGTGTTTAGAGGAATTATGAAGAATACCAGCATTAGCAGTGATGTGAGCTGTTGCGCCAATGTCTGGATACCATTCACTGCCACCTGGTTCTTCAAGATGCATTGCTGCTAGTGCTGTTGGTATTTCCTCAGCTTGATAAGAGTTGTCAAATCTATACCAACAGTGAAGAGCATCATGTCCAGGACGTTTGCAGATCTGACACTCTAATCGAGTGTTTTCTGTCACTTTATTTTCCTGCAGATTTTTGTGAAGGGTTAGATTTGATGAGTTAGAGGGATATGTCTTGATATCTGGATTTCTTTGTGTGGAACCAGCATACGGTCTAAAACCTTGACCAGAACCAATGCCAGAGATAGTGTTGAATTGCTTGAACTGTTGTTCCCCTTGATCATAACTTGGATTATTCTGTCTGTAGCTTATATTTCTACCAGAATATCCATAGTTGCGATATCGATTATTAAATGGACGTCCTCTTCCATAACTTCTGCCTCCACGAATATATCCTCTTGGTCCTCCAAAGCTGACAGTTTGTTGTGCTGGTTCTCTGTCAAAAACTTCTCTTTGTAGAAGTTCAGTTTTCCTTTGGCCATGATAGGCTAGATTAGGATTGAACTAATTTGATGAGTAGTTCTGTAATCTTGCTTCAAATCTTTCCAAGTGTGATATCACCTCATCATATTCTGGTTGTGGTTTTAAGCAATATATTGTGGTCTTAAAACTTTCATACTCGATCCTAAACCTTCCCGAACTCCAAACAATTTTGTTATTTCATCAACAAGTTTCCCTATGGCCTTGAGTTGATCACAGATTGACTTGTATTCCCTAAGATATATAGCCAAAGCTCGATCACGTTTCTGACATCCTTGCAACTTCCCTCTTAACTCAAATTCTCTGGCCACAGACTTTTGTGTGAATCGGTTAAGTAGTGTCCGCCGGACTTCAAACGCAAAGATCTAAACCAATTATTAGACTAAGTATGTTCTCTCGAGACAGCACCACTAATCCACGATGACACAAGTTGATCTGTCTTAATCCAATCATTGTAATCAGGGTTTATAACTTCAGTACCCTATTCTTCTCCTTCAATTCGCAATGATTTGGCAGGTGGTGGACTTTCTCCACTAACAAAACCGAACAGATCTTGACTTCTTAAAAACCTATGAAACTGAGCTTGCCAAAGAAGAAAATTATCTTCGGCTAATTTGATGGTAACAAAGTTTGAAATGTTAACATGAATAGGGAATGGATACTTCTGCACCCTTGCTGCCATTCTCACACTCGATTCTAGAGGATTCTTTATTACCGAAACCGATCCCCTACGATTTTGCGAACGGGGAACGAGTTGTGATTCTATTACTGATGATGATGAGAACTTGATTTAGGAGAAGAAACAGTTCTTGTTTAGTATTGAAAGTCGATTCGCAGATCCTCAAATGAAGAGTACATACCACCATCAACAACAGAAGACAGCAATCGATGAAGCTTCAATCTGCTGTAGATTCATCATCTTTTCATTGAGAAGAAGGTTGATTCATACTCTCAGGAAAACCGCTCTGATACCATGAAGGATTTTGATGAACAGAACAATGAATGGAAGCGAGAGGAAGAGACGATACAGAGAGTAAAAGCCGTATATCATTCAAATGAGTGCTCTGTTTACAATGAGAAAAATGCTTCACACTTCTTGCTCTTCTCTTATCAGCTTTTATATCTGCTAAAGAGCTTCAACTGAATGAAACTAACTAGCTTAACAGCACTAACAAACTAACTGAAGTAAAGAACAGAGTTTGACTTTACAAATTGAAAATTGAAAACTGATTTCTCAAAGGTAAATCGATCTTATGAATTCTGTAATCTCTGTTGTTAACTTCTTTGTTTTCATCAGCTTTCTTATTGCTGCTATTGAACTCACTTTCACCTTCTTTCTTTCCTCTGTTCTTGAAGTCTTCTTTCTTCTTTCCTCTGTTTCTATCAGCACCCATATCTTGTGTTATACTCTTAACAGTCGCGACACTATCTCCAAGGAGGTCGTGTGGCTCCTGGCGCTGAATACTTGCTTCATGTCTACTCTTCCGTACTTCTTTCCCTTACCGGCTTCGTTGGTAGATTCGGTCAGATGTCATGTATCTATTTGCTGCGCCGATATCCTCACTTAGCTAAGGAGAGATTGGGATCCAGCGCTAAGGGATCCCTATTGAGAGCATTGTCTGTTATGCCGTGTCACTTTCTCAGCGGAGCTAGGCGAGACCGCTATGCAAATTTCAGCACTTCCACCAATTTTCCACTCGAATGCATTTGATGCGGACGACTCATAAGATCATGCATGTTCGCCTGCTCTTTTTCTATCTGAAGGATCTTGCCAGAGAGAATTTATATATTTATATAATTTTGATCACCTTAGGAGGTTCACTCTTTTCCCAGTTTAGCGCCTAGGTTGCTCACGCTAATAACGCTTGCGAATGAGGTGCTCTTTGGTCTTTTCACTCTTCTCTTGATAAGTAGATATATCATTAATATGGAATATCAGCGCATACAGCGTGGGTATAAATTTTCTTTTTCACAAACGGCCTCATCCACCATTGATTTAAGAGTTTTAACCGCTTATTATCTTCAATAACAATCAAAATCAATAGTGTATAAAGCTGTATGTGGAAAAAATTTCTGTTTATCTGTCGGTGTCTACTATAATTAGTGTATTAAATATTTGTATTTATAATTTATTAGCTGGAACGGAAAATATTACTGCATGTGAATTACGGGTGGCAGTGGGATTGGGTAGGTGCAGGATTGCCAAGCGGATGTAGGGAATTGCATCCTAGCTCCACTATTATTAGAGATGCCTTATCATCGGCCCATGTCCCCTTCAGGGATATCTATGAGCTCCATCCGCAACCCCAAGGAAGAATGCGGATTTCCCTGTTGCACTTGCCCCACTTAATAATAACTTCAAGATTAAAAATTATTTCTTCAACAAGCCTCTCAAAAAAATTTGCAAGTTGAAAAAATCATTTATGCGAAAAAACGAATTTGGGATTCTTAGATCCTTTAGAATATAATTTAGTTTGAAAATTTTCCATGACAAATTGATGAGAAAAGGGAATAAAATATTAGAAGTATTCATGTTACATTAAAATCTATGTTGAAAATAAGAAACTTTATATTACCAAAGTAATACAACTTCTATAAAGGAACAAGGTTACTACTAGAAATCTCCACCATTTAGACATAGGATCACAGTTCTAGACGGGTTCATGGGGAGGGGCCAATCATATCTATCCCCACCCCGTGCCATATGCAAGGCAGGAAAATTCTCCCAATTATTGTATTAACATTTCTATTTTTAATTTATTAGCTAGAACAGAAAATATTACTGCATGTGAATTAGGAGTGGCAATAGGATTGGGCAGGTGAACAATTGCAAAGCGGACGTAGGAGATTGCATTGTGGTTCCACTATTATTAGAGATGCCCTATCATCGGCCCATGTCCCACCCGGGGACATACTCCATCCCCAACCCCAAGCAAGAATGCAGATTTCCCCATTACACTTGCCCCACTTGATAAAACTTCAAGATTAAAAACTATTTCTTCAACAAGCCTCTCAAAAAATATTACAAGTTGAAAAAAAAATCATTTATGCAGAAAAAACGAATTTTTGATTCTTAGATCCTTTAGAATATAATTTAGCTTGGAAATATTTCTGTGATAAATTGATGAGAAAAGGGAATGAAGTATTGGAAGTATTCATGTCATATTGAAATCTATGTTGAAAATAAGAAACTTTATATTATCAAAGTAATACAACTTATAGAAAGGAAGAAGGTTAATACTAGAAATCTCCATGTTTGCTGGTCTTATCTACCCCATTTTAGTTGACATAGCGCAAGTACTCGATACGTGGGGTAAAATTGCCATCCCAAAGCTAAAATGAGGCGTTAGTTCTATTTATGGTACTTAATCAGTATTTCGAGCTTAATATGCATTTTTTCTAATGAAGTGATTTATTTATCTACATGTACGAGTATGTTGTTATTTGTCAATATTTGCAACAAATTCTTTTATACATTTATAAAATTTTGTAAAACTACTACTAACTATTTTAATAAAAAAAACTTAACTAATAGATAAATGCATTCCTTTAATATTTTAATACTTATCCTCACACTTAAGTTAGACTTTGCCCTAATACTGAAGAGTGAAAATATATACTAGAGGAGGCAAATAAGGGATTTCAAAAAATTTGAATTCAAAACTTCATGTTTTGGTACCGTATTAAATTTTGCAGGAGCATTGTAAATTATTCTAGAAACATACGTTGTCACATTAATGTGTCATTTAATATCTAAATATTCTAAGAACTTGTGTTTCCCACATGGAAGAAATCCTTAAATTGAGTTTATGTTTTCATATACATCCTCTTGTTGTTTATATTTTATAATAAAGATACTACTCTTGAATATTTGGAGATTCTACAGTCTAATTACAGCTACTACTTTTTTTATATATTACAAAACAGCTTAATATGATATTGACAATATAATCTATTATACACTCCCATCAGAGAAAACAGATTGATTCGAGTCTTCCGCCGGCAACTCACTTCACGGAGGTGCTTCGTCATCGCACCTTTATCCCCGATGATACCCACACATGCAGCGGCACCTCCCGTAATCGTTAAATTGGCCTTGACTAGCCACCGTATCACTCTGCTCTACAAGACGTTTCTTTATAGGTAGATGAGTGGACACGAATAAATGATATTATATTTTCCTTTTTCGATTTTTTGAACAAAAAAAATTTGCTATACAAGACATTTATTTAGTGAAAACTTTTCGGACAATGATACAGCTTCCTTAAATTGACAGTTCACATATAAAATGTAGCTAATAACTTAATTTGTACGAGAAAACTAGAGGCTCACCAAACTAGAAGAGAAAAAAATGAATTGAGGAAATGTGGACAGTTGCACATCAATGACACAATTACACATGCCAAGACATACGAACAGCAAGCGCCCACAGAATAGACATAATCCGTAACACAACACATCGGTACGAACACAACACTGTGAGCACATCAGCAACTTGGTATTCGGGATATTAGCATTCGTTCAATACGCTTGCGATTTCAACACATACAGAGAACTAACCAGCAACATTCTCATAATATGTTTGCAATTCAACCAACAAATAGGGACCGACATATAGTGAAGCATAAGAAGTAAATGTGGACGGATCAATTCATTTTCGTTCAAGATGCCAGTCTAAGTCCTGGAATACTCACTTATAAGTTCCATCTCATGTACACACTTGATTCGCATCTAATCCGAGAATTTCAATAACAAATCCTAAAATGAATAGCTACTAAATTCTGAAATGAAAGGAAACGAAATACATGTAAAGCCTATGCACTGAAAATAATGTATCGATCAAGCAAAGGAAAGCTCTCAATCAGAATCTGAAACAAAACACACACTGATCAAGTTCAGGAATTTTATCAAACAGGTGGTAGTTATTTCGGCCAAAGGATCTAGATGAAGAAATAAAAGAGAGGTCGTATCCAGACTTATCACAAAGGCTCGAACGTGGCTGGATAACACCCTGGTGGTATCGAGCACTCGGTCCCTACCTTCAGCAGAAACAAAGCATGCAAATATACATTGATGAAGAGTAATAGCTGACCGCGATTGGTGATCAAATCAGGGAGCGAAGTTTCAGGAGTTGTAGCGCCAAAGACTGGAACCGAATAAAGGACGGAGAAGGAGAACCCAGCACTTCGATGATGTTGGCCGAAACAGGGGCGAACAGAGCAATTCCTGTGGCCACGAAGCTGGTGGTGTTGGGGAAGTGGCCTGCGACGGAAATCAGCGACAGAGAGAGGAGTAAGGATTCATAGAGGAAATCAAGAGAAAATCACTACTAAACGTGAGAGTTCCTTCCCTCTGCCCTATGCTCTATTCTCTTACGTTCAAAAGCAAAGAGCCTATGGTGGTCGGTGATTAGAGACAAGCAGCAGCTACTGGTGTATGGAGGTGGCCAAGTAGCTAGAAGCTCCTGGAAATTGACGATGCGGGAGAGAATTTGCTGAACTCCGTGTATCTGCGTTACCACTGTTTATTCCACCCCGCCGAAAGCATATATAAGATACGTAAATGTGGACGCGAGGCTGAAGGGAGATGGGCCGAAATTTTATTTCGTATTTTTATATTTTTTTCATATACTTCTTATTTTAACCAAAATGCATGTTCGATTTGCCGCCAAAAATTCAGGTGTCGATAAAATAAGGACTTTTATTTATGTTTTTAATGGATAAAAATTTGCGTGTGAATTCATGACAAAAATTCGGATGATCATTTTTTTTTCATATAATTCGTCTTATATGCTCATCATCAATGGTTTTCCATGGATTTTTCTTGTAAGGTTGTATTTGGTTTGCTTGTGTGGCCAATGGACAAATTTACTGAGACGAATTTTTCTATGCATAACAAAATGAAGGAGGATTGTCATGTGAGTTATGCACAAATTCTATACTGACGGCTTTAGACTTATTACTTTTTCTAAGAACCCTAGAATTTTTTCGGGGATCACATATACAATGAGTAAGTATTAGCCGTATTCAGATCATATAAACCTAGCTCGCATTTGCCATTAGATAAGGTGAATTCCATGTGAGGCCTACTTTATCTAACGGTGCATGAAAGATGTTTCAGATTCATCGGGTGCATCTAACAATTTTTCTTCTAAATCACTCAATGTACATTAAACGTGTCGAGGAGTTGCGGTTTGATTGGCTGTTTGACTAGAAGTTCAAAAAATTTCAAATGCAAGTACCTTTTTAATCCATTCTTGAATTTCTGCAACTCTCAATTGCCTTTGGAAAGCCCTGGATTCATAGTAGTTAGGTATAAGTTTTGTTCAGTTTAGATCCTTGGGTTTCGATTTAACCTCGCGTTTTCCTCGAAAAGGTGGCTATGTTCGTTGGAGACGAGCAGGGATGTCGAGTGAATGATGTCTTATTTGAAAGCTTACAATAAATCTAGATACTCTGAAAGTTTTGGGGCGAGACGAGCTAATTCAGAGAAATTATACTTGCATACAAATTTCAAAGTGAGTTTAGTGTGTGTGTGTATTCGCATGGCACACTCACGTGCCAGTTTTATCCAGTGATTTATTTTCTATAGCTAGTTTAGCAAACCTCTAACCGTAGCAAATATCTAATTCTGCATATCTAATTCTTATGCATACTTTGATAATAATTTTCTATCGATTTGCAAAAAATAAATGTTTATGGAAATTATTTATGTATAAATATTATATTTAATTATTTATCTATATATAATTAGATTAATGATTGAAGGTATATGATAGGTTATAATTCCACGTGCCTCACAATTTGCGTGAACAAAGTCATGTATCTGGTATATTTTCAATTTTATAGTTCCTAAGAATAAAGTCATAAATATGGTATCATGTCTACCATCGGTGTTCTTTATATATAGATTACTTTGATTATCAAACTGTTCATCTGAAGAGCATCTATAAAGAAAAATCAAATGCTCAAAAAGTTTTTTTCCACGATGAAAATTAGATTACATGATTGCATGCATTTTGTTTAAATGTTTAGAAGTAATTGCTTGTGTATACCTATATTTTATTATGAAAGATATAAATGTAACTAATGAATGATCAGAGATTAAGGTTTAATTCCATCTATTTCACGATTCATATAATCAAAGTCTTATAAGTGGTATGATTCCAATTACTTTATAGTTCAAAAGAATGAAGTCTACATTTGGTATAACTCTCATTAATGGAATTTTGTATATACAGATTTTTTCTATAAATAATTGTTCACCTTTAATTCCATGATGAAAGTTGTATTATATGATTGCACGTATGTTGGTAATAAACGTTCGAGATAATTGATTATCTAAATTGTAATTTGAAGTACCCAGAGGCTGAACGTTTAAGGCTAAAAAACTCTAATTTTCAAAAAGTTACATTCCACGCATGAGCATATTTTGGTACTGGATGCTAAACAAAAATTGTTTATGCATGTGCAGATTCAATTTTGAAGTATGTATAGGCAGAAATTTTGAATTGATCAAGTCATTCTATAAATAGATCTTTGGTAAGAAGGTAGGGAAACATAATGCATAGTAATTGTTCAAATACTTCAAGGAAATACATTCAGTAGCGCATTGACCCCCCTACAAACAACTATAATGAAGACATACACCCTCAAATCAAATTCATCAATCCCTGATCTTGTTCATATATTTGACTCCATCCCAAATGTCCTCGTTACGAAAGATGCTCGGCCAATACGTGGATTTGGCCATTTGGTATAGCAGGGGAAGCTGTAGTACTAGGAATAAAACCACGGGGATCAAGGCCAGCAAAGTAATGGGTTTGCTAACCCCCTCTAGTCTCTTGTCCAGTACAATGGTGAGAGTTGCAGCAAAGGCCACCAGCATGGAAGCCAAGGATATAAAGAGAGACAAAAGCCCCATTATGATCTTCCGAGGCAAGGATTTGAGAAAATCTTGCGGCTCATATCGCGAAGTTAAGATGGCTAGAAATAACAAGATGGCCGTTATAGAGAAGAATAAACCCAACGCATCTGAAATTGCAAAAACCAGAAAAGAGTCTTGTCCCAACAACAAGGGAACTCCGGTATTGCCATCATTGCCTCCAGGCACAGTGAAAGCAGCGGCGAATAATACCGTAGCAATTAGAGTTGAGACAAGCATACATGAATTTGCTGTGTCCTTCGTCCACTTCTCTCCTTTCTCAAGCAATCCCTTGTGTTGCGCCACGAATTTATCCCAATGCGTTGTGCTATTATTATTTTTTATTTTTTTATTTTGGTCGGAGCTATTATTTTTTATTTTTTTATTTTGGTCGAAGCTATTATATTGGTAGGTCCTTACAGAAGGGATAACCCACATTTCCACAGCCTACGCACAAGAGTCACGAACAAGAGTTACAATAAGTGGACGAATTATTGAAAATTTTCTGGAAAAAAAAAAACTTACAAAGGAACATCTCAAGGAAATCAAGACTTATTCAACACATAATGCGAAATTTCTTGCAGATTGAATCCATCTTTGCTGGAAAAATTCTTAGGTGTCACCTTCTAAGCTTCGATGATGATTTCGTGCTTCAATACAGCCAAACAATATATGTATGAAAGCGCTATGTTTCTACTTTCAACGGAATAAAGTTTCGTCCAATTTGGAATCTTCTAGATGAATTTATAGAAAGAAAAAATATTAAGAGCTAGTCAAGAAATCCAAGAATGAGTCTTTTAGTACTTCTATGCGTTTGTTGAGTTCCATGCGTTGTATTTTGTTTCTAGAGTTTTTTGAGCGAGGGCGGCCGACCCTCGTCGGCAGTCCAGCGAGTGTCGTTGCACTCGAAGCGACCCGACAAGGGTCCCCAAACCTTGCCAGTGACAAAGGGGTGGCCCCTTCTTGTTCCTCTTCGACGGTCTCTCTCTCTCTCTAATCATTGACCTTAATTTTAAACTCTAGCCTTTTTATTTTTAATTTTTGAGATTTGGCGCCCACTTTGCGCCATATCAGTGCCACTAGTGCAAAACATAAAAGAAAATTAATAAAAAGTTCCACACAGATGTTCCGTCCATATAGCTAACTAAAGGACTAACGTAAAAGATAGTGTCAAGCTTTAGGACTTATTAAGCATGAAATCAAAGCTTGAGGACTAAACGTAATTGTCCAAAGCTCTTTTTTAATGACAAAGAGGAATAGAGAGTCGAAATGAAATATAGGTAAATATATAGTAAAAGCTTCATGATATCATTTTTTTCTTTTTTGTAGACATGGGTTTGCATTAGTAAATTTTAGTTGATGGGTAAATTAACTAATGAGAAGTGCTCTTACATAATAGCTATTCAGATGAAAATAGTGGCCATAAATGAACTTAGCTAACCTTTAGATTGAAAAAGAGAAGTTTCAAATCATATTACTTTAATTAAATCATTTTCCATCTACACACATTTAATTTGATCTGAACTACACTATAATCTTAAATACAAAACATGATACAATGGAACGAGCAAAGCTATTGTGAAAGTATAAGCAAAACTGATTTAAATGTTTTTGGGCTCCAAGCTACTATATATGGGTTATGCATGAAATGATTTGCATAATAATTCCCTAATTGCATGGTGGCAGACACCTCTGTAAAGAGTCGGCCGAATTTAAGAAAGAGTCACTTGGATTAGATTAAGTGGTGGATCACAATTATATTAGTAATATTGAAATGCAACCTAATTATAATTAGTCTCAATCAGTTTTCAATAACCCAATTTCTCTAATCAGGCCCCCTTATTTTTCCGTAAATTGTTTTAAGGATGTAGTGTTGTTTCTCAAACTGACCAGTGTGGAATTTAAAAGTTCTAAGATGGCAAAAGAGGACTGTTCATTGTGATCTTAGATTGAAGTCATATTGGAAGCATTTCAGGAGCAAAGTCCCCAGTGCACCAGACCAATATTGAGCAGTTTGCCCTTACAATCACCTAGGAACGTAGGCCTTGTGCAGCACAAAAGCTTGACCGGATATCTCCCAGCCGCTATTAAAAAAAAAAAATTGTACTTTATATATTCTCAAGACTATCTAAATAAAGTTTTTTTTTTTAGTAACCAAGGAACCGTCGGAGCCCCATTTTGCTTACGCTATTCAGGGTCACACGACCCGCTGGTACTCGATGTATCTAAATAAAGTTCTAGCTATCATATTTTAAGAAACTTGTCAAGAAGATGTAATATTTATCATTAAGCACGGTCATTAAACATATGAAAAGAAAGATGCATACCTTATACCATTGGAGTTCCCTCTGCATTTGAAAAGCTGCTCCGGAGATTTTAGTTACAGCTTCGGACTTCGGCTTGTACGTTGCTGCTGCCTTCATGATACTGTGCGATTCGTCTAGTGTAGGCGCTGGAACTAATGACAGCTCATTGGTTGAGATTACCTTCAGAAAGAGTCTAAGAGTCCTTTCTTGGCGAAACTCCACTGCATGTGTCGTCAACCTTTCACCATTAGGCGAAATCCGAATAAGCTCCGGGAAAAAGTTAATACAGAGCTTCACGATTTCACTTATTCCCCTGATTGTAGCTTGATACAGCAACTGCGTCTCTTCGAAAAAATTGGTGATGTCGGTAGTATTCATAGAAGAGATCGCAATGCAAACTTGTTCTGCCAACTTGACTGCTGTCACGTGTCTTAGCTTCACCTCGTGAACTCTCTTGATTACAGGAGCTACAAAATGTCAAAAAATTAAAAAAAAATCAAAAACGAAGGGGTGGCAATTGGATTAAGAAAAAAGGTTCTCCAGCTCTGAGTCCCAATTTATTTTTTAGACAGCAAATTGCATCTGACAACAGTTTACTAATTGTCATAATTTTCCACATTTAGAGCTTAGGTTGGCGGGTGATTGGGAAAACGATCTCATTCTTTTTTTTTTTAATCTTTTAGGAAAGCAAATTTTTTTCTCCTTTGGGATTCAGTCAATGCAAAGGGTGAGTTTATATCACGTCTGGATGATATAAATAGTTGGATGTGAAGAAAGTAGGAGAAATTACAGGGTAACTGAAGAAAGTGATCTTTCTTGAAGATCTTTCTTGAAGATCTTTCTTAATTTTTTTGGTCGGTATCTTCGTTGAAGTTCAAACGAGGCTGTATAATGTTAATCATAACTAAGAGAACATAATTATAAGACTTAAACTGATAGAACAACTATGAATATAACCACGCTAGTGACATCTGTCTAGCTAGAGTAAATCATAGTAGTCTTCGCATATATAAGATTATTTTAGACAATATTATTCAAATATGCAGAGCAGCTAGTAATCAACAAATCATATTAATCGTACAAACTATCGTATTGTTATTTATTATTTATGCTCAACACAAAAGCAAAAGAAGTTTTCTTTCTCAATTCTATCTATCTATAACAAAATCAAAACTTCCACATGAGGTCACATAATGGTATGTGAGGTTCGAGTTTACTTATTACACGTTAATGATACAGTGTGTAAAGTTGACTCTATTTTAAATAAATTTTAATCCAGCAAAAATAGAAGAATCAGGGGCAAGGCTAAAGGGTTATTTAGGTGAATACAAAAGTTAGATGAAGATAACAAATGCAACTATAGGCAAAATTCATGTACAACTTTTATGAATGTTAGGACTTTTTTAAATGGTCAAGTGGTGTTGGGCTAAATTTTCGTGCACTTTGAGTGGTCCACCTTCTTGGGTAATCTTAGAAGCCCATTCTCCCATATCGGCCTAACACCTTTTGCAAATTATGGCAAAGAATTAAGTAGATGCTTTTTTCTGCTTATAAAAGAAGTCAAAAACAAACAAACCATAGACATTTAGTTGGAGAGGGATGGACAGAGATAAAAATGGTCTTGATAAAATGGAAGTGTAAATTTTGGCGGCATCCCAAAGTGACATTGTAAGACATTGAAGTGCTACAATCAAGTTGCAAAGAAAACTCAGTCACTGGATATGAAATCATTGTAAGACCTCATTATTTGTTCGCTATCCCAGGAGTACAGCTGATACATAACAGTTCGATTTCATGCCATTATTCAAGTAAAACTAGGTCAAGGAATCATAATATATCCTACGAAGAAGCAATCATTTCAGGTTTCTTTTGCTAGCATGGAGGGAATCAACCTAAAAAGTTGACTGAAAGTTCAAAATCATGAAAGGTCCTAGGATAATGCCCAACAACAAAAATGCATATTACCCCGATCCAAATTTTTATCTGTTGGATTGTAGTTCAAGTCCACCGGAATACCTTCAGTTCAAAAACAAAAGGGCAGATGATGAGCCAGGTATGATCATCTTCAATGAAACCGGTAATGAAGGGATGCGAGTGCAGAAAGTACTGACATTTGTATATGAATGCTTCCAAAACACTGAGCTTGGTTCCGCTAGGAAAGTGAGACTCACTCCTTGCCAACACGTCTAGTATAGATCGGTTGTCGTTTTTGTCGCTTCTCTCGGTAAGTAAGTGATTGTATTTTCCAACTAGATGAAGGGTGATATCTATCCAAATTCAACGGCAGTGTTGATCAGGAAAACAAGCTAAGTCTAGAATGAAGGGGAAAAAAAACATATGGAATTGAGATAGAGTGATGGAGATCTTATTGAAGTAACAAATCAAATGGGAAAAATTTAAATTGGTTGAGGTGGAGAATCTTTTGCAAATCAGCGTGAAGATAACACATCAAGCAAAGTATCAAAAGATTGATTATTTGGAAATCTTATATTATTTGTCTTTTATTCAATTTCTATGTAGATAAAATTTTTATTTTATCTTTAACTTTTATCATAATTGTAGGTGGTAATATATCTATAAAAAGCAACGCTTCGTTGACTCCATTCTCTATTTCCTTTACATCATACCATGATAACCAGCGTAGGTGAGACTCAAAATGAAATCAATCGCAGAGGGACTGCTGAAGGGATGACTTGGCCCTTCGTTTGTTGTACTTTTCGCCAGGAACCAAGCGATCTCCTTATGCTCAGAAGCTTCGAGAGCAGATAATGCCAACGGAACACGCCCTTCCTTATCCGCAAGTTGCGTCAACCTAGGATTACTTTTAACTAATAACTTGACCATCGTTAACCTTCTACACAAGACAGCATTGTGGAGGGCTGTGCGGCCATCACAATCAACCATTTCCAGGGCTTTTGTGTCTAGAGCCAAGAGCACAACCAGGTTCTCAACAATTTGGTCTCGTGCACTCAAAGCGGCTATGTGAAGCACTGTTTCTGATCTGCTTGTTATTTTGGCCGTCTTTAAAGCAGGATCTTGCTCCAAAATTGTTTTAGCAGATTCCCAATCACCCTTGAATGCAGCTCGCAACAATGGTCGGTAACTGTATCGACCCCCTACATTTTCCAATAATTCTGCAATGGATGCGAACTATTCAGGCCACTCAGTTAATACTTTTTACTTGTAGACATTGAGTAGTGTCCCAGAAAAGAAATCGCATGAAGATCCGCCCTAAGTACTAATTTCTCGAAGAAAAAACTCTTTCGAGGGATAACGCACCTGGAGCACCTTTGGATTGACAAGGAGCTGATCCAACGCATACACGAACATCTTCAATTTATGTATGAAAAGAGTGAGCACAAAATCCTTAATTATTTTTTTCTTTTCTCTTTTTCCAAGCCAAGATCAGGGTTATGTTTGTTTGACGATAAAGCAAAGAAAAAGAACCGTGAGAAAACGAGTTCCAGCATGTTTTAAGACCACATCGCTTCTACCATATCTTTTCTCGGTTGGAACTTAAACATGTACCTGCTGGTGGTTCTGCATGACTCGAGTTCCCATGTTGTTCGCTCAGTTGCGTCGCCATCGGGTTGCTCTCCTGGTTACAGTTTTTGAACAACAAAGTAAACGGTGAGTGCAAAGGAGACTTTCTACTTTCCTAGAAAGCTAATGTCGATTGGCTTGAATGTCGGGGCCTCTTATAACTAAGCTCAGGGGTTGACCATTTCCAGAATAATGTCTTGAACCTTTGTTTCTTTTTAATATCGATTAATTTACTAATATAGAGAAATAATGTGGCATTCTCCTGTTGGTTCATTCGTACAGTCTTTTTCGCATGCCTCATGTCATGTGGTTAAATCATCATTTAATAAGGTCGTATCATTGAGTGGCCTATTATTATCGAAATATCCAAAAACTAAGGAAATAACAGATATATTAATGCGAACATTAACGGATAAACAGTCTCCAGAGCCGATCTTAATAATCTAGTTATTTGATGGACGTATCCAAATATAATTGATAAAGATATACATTTATCTATATGAAATCAGTCAATCTTTTTAACTTATAAAAATTCAAATCGTGAGTGAGGTAATAGAGTTTCACAATTTGTATAGTATACTAGGTTGCATGGACACTCTCTTGGACCCTTCGTGTCGTGTCCGACACATGTGCGACACTTTTCGACACACTTGTACGTGCAGTCAACTGTCTCTGACACGTGACCCTGACACACGTGAGGTTATTTTTACACATTTCCAATACTATTGGGGTCTAAATATAATATATATGAAAAAAAAAAAAAAAGCTAAAACGAATAGTGGAACGTTGATTACTTGTTTTTTCCTCCAAGTTTTATGAATTATTACAATGAAATGTAGTTGAATTTGTCAAATTAAAACAGTGAATAATATTAACAAATGCAGGATTAATGTTTTTAGTATAGATTAATTATAAGCTCTTTTTATTATTATTATTTAGTTATTTATGCATTTATATATTAAAATATTTATTTAATATATAGCGTGTTGGAATTCTCTACTTTTTGAAAAATGACGTGTCGGCGTGTCGTGTCGTGTCGTGTCGTGTGATATCGCCTATCGTGTATCCGTGTCGGTGCAACCTAGGCAGTATATAACACACAATACTTATAAAATAGATATACAATAGGACCAAAAAAAACAAGGTGCCTTCTTTGCATTTTCTAATATTCAGTTTTCAACGTCATAAATTTTTTGTTTGATGATGATTTGTTGATGAGATTTGTTTGGAAGCCAAGAAAAAAGTGGAGCGAGGGCCATTTCTACTATCCCGGGCTTTTGCGGATGACAACTTTGTCATGTTTCTCCTCAGCCGTTCGATTCAAGTGGTTTAATATCAGCCGTTCGATCAATGCGAGTCGTTAGCGTTTCTGGATCACTCCTAATGGTGGAAAATTTGTGGCATTGGCCACTCAAAAGTGCCAAAATCACAGCATTGCCCTTCCTTTGTTTATCCCCTGCTTTTTTTTGTCTTCCACCGTCCCCTTCTTTCCAAACAACATATGTTAATAAAATTTTTAATCAATGCACTAACATTGTCACAATTTCTTTACATAAATTGGTTTCTATAGAATGACGCATATTCAATTTTAATTTTTAGCATGTAGATATATTTCATTAACATGTCATGTTCCCATTTTGAGATTATTTCTGTGAAAAAAAGAACTTACACTGACCATGTATATAATATTTATCCTATTCAAAGGGCTTTTATTTTGTACAATGGCAATGCACAAATAGGTTTTAGATAATGTTACATAATTAAGATATTTTTGAATGTAACTTAATTTTATAATAGGTTTATATTTGCATTATGAGATTATTTGTATACAAAAATTTACGATGACGATATATGTAATTATATATCCATAATATTTTTATTCACTGTCGTCAAATCCATACTCTCTAAGTGAGAAGGGAGAATCTTTCTCTTCACCTCTCTTTTCTTCACTTCTCATCCCCAGTTCAAAACATTTTCTTGACATAATTTGAATCTAAATTGCGTTGGTGCGACCTTCTTGTTAAAAAAGATACATTGAAATCTGTAATTTTACCTCATAAAATTAGAACATTAGTGTCCTCAATAAATAAAATTTTTATACACATTTAGCTTAACATGGGTATTCTCAAAAACTTGACATCACACATTTTTTCTAAGAAAAAATAAGGAATCGGGTATGGAATTTATGTTACCTTTGAAAAAGCTAGGAAAATGGGGAGGATAAGAATTCAGATTGAAGGTTAATTAATGAAACGAGTTCATATTTGAAAAATGGAGATGGAACGTTTTTCATGCACATGGTGGGATACATGTTTGAAAATGTGCAATTATGTACGAAATTATTGAGTACGTCGCCTCTCTGAATTGTACACGTGTCGCCAGAGCACGTCCTTTTAACACCTGTTTGGCCTCGTATTGGACGACTTAAAGATGTCATTGAAGTCAAGGATGCTACCAAAGTTTCTACCCCACGGTGCTGTCACATTCTCGTGTCATCTTCGAAGTTCGTGTGACGTCATCTCTTACATCCTCAAGAGGAAATTCTGGGTCGCGTCCTGTCATAGATTATGACGCTTGCTAGGTGTCTCAGCATGAAAAGATGGAAGAGATAGAGACAAGGCATCTGCATGGGAGACATCGTCTCTTTACTTCGAGGATTGTTTTTCGTCGAGAGAGAGTGGCTACTTGGATCATGTGAATGTGAGCCATTCAAAATTGAGATACTGTGTGTGTGGCCTTGGCATCCTCTAGAGAAGATTTTTTGTTTTTTCCAAAATTAAACTGGATATGCATCGAAAAAATTCGGTTTACACCCTTTCCTTTGTTTATACCCCTGCTTCAATTTTTACCTGGTATCAAAGGAAGGCTTGCATGCCTCATGATTATGCTAATGATGCATTTTTTGGTCCATTCAAAGTGGGAACGCTACTATCACTAAACAATTTCAAGCTTGTAGCAATGTGAATGTAGCACTTCAAAGAAGTTGATAAGTTAAAAGATTACTAAAATGTTGACATATTTACTATAGTGATGATTACCTACTTTTGATGCTTGTAAAATTTTTTCAGAAGATTTGATGATATGGCAATTTATTTGGAAGTTAGCAAATTCTTAATAGTGTTGGTAAGTAATTATTGTTGTAAAAAACAATAAGAGAATATGAAAATGAGATCTACTGTTCCAGACGTATAAGCATCATCCTTTAGGATAATTTCACATCTTGGAGTATAAAACTTGATGGATTTGACTCTAGCGACTATCTTCTGGAGATAGAATAGACATTCCTCTTTTCTCTACAATGAATAATAAAGGAAACATGAACAACAAATTTGTATGTTAAACCCAACAAAGAAATGAAAATTATGAAGAAGAGTAAAAATGTTCTTGCTTTTGTAATTATGTTTGGAGCAACAATAAATGAAAGAGACATTGTTTTTCCATCACCAATTCTTGCATTAAATTGAAAATTGTTATAAGTCAGGACAAGTGCAACAGGAGTGCACTCACTTAAATGCCATAATTTTTTTTTTTTCGCTTAATTAAGAGTCACATCATAATAAAATCAATCATTTAAGTGTCCTCCGGCAAATTGTCTTATATGGATTTTTTGCATTTTAAAAAAATTGAATTTTTTAATTAATTTTTCAATTTTTATGTTATATTTTTATTTTCATTTTATTTTCTTGTATGTTTGCTGCAAAGGCCTCACCCTTGGCCAGTGGGGTCATGAAGGCCCTGGGCGAGGGCATTAATAGTTGTGAGCGAGGGCCTTCGTGGTAAGGCCACCTCTCTTGTGGCCAACGAGATCAGGATAGCCTCCCCTTAAGGCCATGGCAACCTCGCTAGCCATGGGTGAGGGCTTGAAGTGGCAACCTCGCTAGCCATGGGTGAGGGCTTGAAGGCCCTTGTCAAATTTGGGTGAGGCTAGTGGTGGATTTTCCGGCAAGACAAATAATTGATGGCATTTAACTGATTTATTTTTTAAATTTATGGCACTTGAATATCGATTTTTCAAATTTGTGGCATTTTAGTGAACAAAAAAAAAAAGAAAAAGTAATGGCATTAAAGTAAGTACTGTACAAAAGTTATAGCACTCTTACTGTACTTATCCAATTAGAAATCTCTCACAAATTGATGGCGGTTAAAACTATGACAAATTAATGGTGATCATGACTTCTATTAGAGCTGTTACAACGATAGTCAACAATATCCCACATATTTTATAAGGTTTTGACGACAAAGGAAAGATATATGCCGGTTTAACTCAATTGAATGCAATGCATCAAAAGTAGTTGACCTGATGGTTGACTAGGGTACATGCCATTGGCCAAGGCACGACGACCTCGACTGATTCTTACCCCACCATTGCCAATCTCTTCCAACAATGGTGAGGGCCTTGTAGGCCCTTGATTGATTTTGTCGTCCTTCCCTCCTTTCTTATATAAGTTTATATTATTTTTAAAATTTAATTTAAATAATATTTAGATTAAAAATTAGATTTGAATCCAAACAACATCATTTTGGCTTTATCCTTCATGTTTTAGCCACCCAATATTTTTTGTTAGCCAAGTTGGATGGAGTTAATAGGAAGACTTGATTGCACAAACTTGGTAAGTTTTAGGATTTGATTGCACTTATGAAAAGTTTTAGATTTCAATTACACTTTTGTGACAAGTATTAGGACTTCTAGTGCACTTCTCCTATTAAAATATTTGAAAGTGTGGGGCGCCTTGCTAAGGTTATGCTTTTTGGTACTAAGAAAAGGAAAATAGGCTTTAAGACATCTAATTGCATTTTTGTTGGGTATGTTGAACATAATAGTCATGTAGATTTCTTGTACTAAAACAAGTGATGTGCTTGATAGCAATACAATGTTGAGACAAAGAATGCATAGTTTCTTAGCATATTTTTCCAATTAAGAACTGACACTATTTCTCACACACCTCTTCAAACAAAAGATATTGAAAAATCAAATGACGAATTTAAAATGAGTAAAGGACTAAGGAAAGAAACTTCTTTTGAAAATGATTTTAATACTTATCTTGATGATAATAATTTTTTAACTTACTTTGAAGCAATTTTTGCTAAAGAAAGTCGTTTTTCATAAGAAGCCACAAAAATTGAGATTGATTATATTTTACAAAATCATACTTAGTAATCGTTGATTTACCATCATATGCAAAATCGATTGGTTGTAAATGACTTTTTGAAAGAAAATTTAATCCTAATAGTTCCATTGATAAATATAAAGCAAGATTGGTTGCAAAAGGTTTTACCCAAAAATTAGATATTGATAATTTTGACACCTTTGGTCCGTGACTAACATTTCATTTATTTGTGTTTTAATTACGTTAGCTTCTATTTAAAAACTTGTTGTTCACCATATGGATGCTAAAATAACTCTTCTAATTGGTGATTTAGGAGAAGAAATTTACATGGTGCAACCTAAAGGCTGTAATCTTCCTAGCCATGTAAAGAAAGTTAAGTCCTTAGATCCTTATATCTTTTTAAGCAAGTACCAAACAATAGGGTGAGAAATTTGATCAAGCTCTAGTTAATAATGGATTTTCCTCTATTGGAGAACAGCTTAGTGAAGTCGTGAAAGAGTAGAGAAACAACCATTTGTAAATATAGATTGCTTAATTGCAAGAGTCACTTAGGATGTGTTTGATTTCTTTGTAATGATGAAACAAGACCATATACTATTGTTTGCTTAATCTTCATTTCTCTTATCTCTATTGCTTTCTTAATTTTTTTACGTGTCAAAATTTTCTGCCGGCTTTGAAATGATTAAATTTGCTTTCATTTGTGAAGAGTTATATTTCTTACTCGAGGGGCCTCCTCGTGACCGTTTGGTCAATGATCTTTTAAAAGAGAAATTAAGTGGTCGAATGGTGACATGGTCAGTGACCGTTCCACCGCATTTCAAGAACTCCTTTCATTTTCACCTTCATTCACATATTATATTCTCTTTTGAAATTTGATCAATCAATATTTATGCCTGCATTCCTTCCTATCTGAGAATAAGAGGCTTTATGAGAAGATTGTGAGATTGTTCATTCTTAAGAGCATGAATAACTGCTGAAGCATCTAATTCAATATTTGGAATAATAAAGTGAAAGAAAGATTTGTGGAATTTTCAGCATATTTCAATGTATCTTGAAGTTTGACAAAAAAATGTATCTTGAAATATAATATATATGAGCTTATTTATAGGCTTTATTAAATGATTATCTAAAATAACATATCAATCAAGATATTCATAATTAAAGCAAGATATACGTGCAATTTCGAGAGATGCGGAAAATGAATAGAATTACCAAAATATTGATGGAAGAACAGTAACAATTCGAACAATATCGAATTAACGCAGCGGAATAAAATAATCTCGCCTCTTATGTAAACCTAATAGAAATCAATATAGTAGAGTAAAATAAATACCAAGCACGCGAACACAAGACGATTTTTTTACGTGGAAAACCTCCTCAATGTGAAGAGATAAAAAAACCATGAGACCGGAGTCCACCCGAAAATCTTCACTATCAACAAAATTGTTTGAACAATGTTCTTTTCTAGCAAATACTAGAGGTACATAGCAGCAAAGATCTCAAGAACATAATTCTTGGCAATACACATGAATTTTAGAAGGGATCAAGGATAAATCTGACCAAAAACGCAGGTTTTTATCAATCCACAAAAAACCTGATGGAGGCAGCTTCAAACGAAAATCAAACCGTTCAGATTTGAGAAGATTGTGTCATGAACATGCTAACAAAATTTCAGTTCAATCGAACCACGAATTGACCTGCGATGCCAGCTTGATGTAAATAAGATATTGTCTCAACCCCTAAATTTTATGCTTTCTCTTTTTCTCTTGTTACTACGTCTTTTTGCGGCTACAACTCTAAAGATAGTGAGAAACCCTATTTACCCGTATAACTTATTATATGGGCTCAAACCCTTTTTAGGCTTGCAACTCATTGGACTTCTTCCACATAGGAATGAACACAGCTAACAAATCTCTCCCTCACGACAATGTGGAGGGATTCACCATCCCTGCTATCAATTGGCAATATTCACGCTTCTCTCTTGGTAGAGTCTTCGTCATCATATCAGAGCCATTATGATATGTATGAATTTTCTCAAATTCCAACAACTTTTCATCTAGAACATCCCCTTATCCAATGATATCTAACATTAATATGTTTCGATCTAGAATGAAAAGATGAATTCTTACCAAAATGAATTGTGATTTGATTATCACAAAATAGCACATACCTCTTTTGCTTGAACCCAAGTTCTTCTAAGAACTTCTTCATCCATAGCATCTCTTTATTAGCTTCAATCGTTACAATAAATTTAGCTTCAGTTGTAGAAAGTGCAACACACTTCTGCAATTTTGATTTTCATAACATAGCTTCACCCACAAAAGAAATCAAATAACTAGAAGTAGATTTACGAATATCAATATCTCCTACCAAGTCGGAATCTATGTATTCAACTAACTCAAGTTTCCTGGTCCCAAAACTGAGTTTCAAATTTGAAGTTCCCCAAAGATACCTCATAATCCGCTTCACTACATTCTAGTACTCTTTGCCTGGATTTGACAAATAGCGATTAACAACGCCAACTGTGTGCGCCAAGTTTGGGCGTGTACATACCATCGCATATATTAAGCTTCATACAGCTAAGGCATATGGAACACTTTACATATCTTTCTTCTCTTTATCAGTCGTAGGACTTTGCTTCATATTTAACTTAAAGTGGACAGCAAGAGGAGTACTAACCACTTTAGCCTTATCCATGTAAAATTTTTGAAGGATCTTCTTGATATATTTCTCTTGCGACAAAAACAACTTCTTAATATCTCTATCTCGAATAATTCTAATGCCAAGAATCTGCTTCGCTGAGCCCAAGTCTTTCATGGCAAATGACTTGCTCAACTGTTTCTTCAATAACTCAATTCTTGAAGCATTTCTGCCAACAATCAGCATATCATCAACATAAAGTAAGAGAATAATAAAGTCATCATCAGAAAATTTTCGGATAAACACACAGTTATCCGAGGAAGTCTTCTTATAGCCATGTTCTGTCATAACTGACGCAAATTTTTTGTCCCACTACCTCGGTGCTTGTTTTAGGCTATAGAGACTTTTCTTCAATTTGCACACATAATCTTCTTTCCCTTTCACTTTAAAACCCTCAGGTTATTCCATGTATATCTCTTCCTCTAAGTCACCATGTAGGAAGGCCGTTTTAACATCCATTTGCTCAATTTCCAAATCTAGGGTAGCTGCCAAGCCTAGTACCACACAAATGGAAGACATTTTCACTACCAGAGAAAATATATCATCAAAATCAATACCCTTTCTCTGACCGAATCCCTTAACAACTAATCTAGTTTTGTACCGTGGTTGTGAAGTATGTTCATCTTGCTTCAACCTATATATTCACTTGTTCTTCAAAGCTCTTTTACCTTTAGGTAATTTCACCAACTTAAAAGTATGATTATCATAAAGTGATTGTATCTCATCTCGCATAGCATCAAACCAATTGCTTTTATTCTCATCTTCTATTGCTTCTGCATAGCACTCTGGTTCACATGCATCAGTCAATAATCATACTCTTCTTCAGAATACCTGGTGGAAGGTCGTCGGTCTCTAACGGATCTCCGGACTAGAACATCCAATGGAACATCTAATTGAGCCTCTAGTTCAAGAATAGTATTATCTATTTCAACATGTTCAGGAACATGTGCATTATTTGGAATATTGACTTCCTGTTGTTCTTCATCAACCTGTGTAGGAATATTCGTAAAAGGAACTGGATTCAAATCAACCAAATTATCACTAACCTATGGTGCTGAAATCACCTATGCTTTCTCAATATCCTCTATAGTTTGATCTTCTATAAACACAACGTCTCTGCTTCTTACAATTTTCTTTTCAACCGGATCATAAAATTTGTAGCCAAGCATATCCTGTCCATAACCAATAAATATGCACTGTCGTGTTTTTACATCAAGTTTAGACCTTTCATCTTTGAGGATATGCACAAATGCTTTGGACCCGAAGACACGCGAATAATCATAAGAAATATCTTTGCCTATCCAAACTCTATTAGGAACATCAAACTCTAAAGGAATGCATGGAGTAAGATTTAATACATGCACAACTGTACTTAAAGCCTCACCCCAAAAAGATCCAGATAGCTTTGATTGTGAAAGTAAGCATCTTACCATTTCAACCAGTGTTCTGTTCATTCTCTCAGCTAAGCCATTTAACTGAGGCATCTTGAGAGGTGTCTTTTGATGTCAAATGCCTTATTGTCTACAATATTCATCAAAAGGTCCAATATACTCTCCCCCGTTATCAATTCTGATGCATTTCAATTTCTTTTCAGTCTGTCTCTCAACTGAAGGCTAGAATTGCTTAAAAGCATATAATACTTGATCTTTAGTTTTCAAGATATGAATCCAAATTTTCCTTGAAAAATCATCTATGAAGGTAATAAAATAAAGAGAGCCACCAAGTGATTTTGTTTTCATAGGACCGCAAACATCATAATGCACTAAATCCAGTATACTTGACTTTCTTGAAGGAATGGAGCTTTTAAATGCAACTCTGTTTTGTTTTCCTGCTAAACAGTGAACACACTTCTTTAGCGTCAAACTTTTCAATCCTAAAATGAGCTTCTTCTTGGCCAATATTGACAAACCCTTCTCACTGATGTGATTGAGCCTCTTATGCCATAACTCAGCTTGCATAATGTACAACGAAGGATACTTTTCACCTCTAGCCACAACAAGAGAACCTTTGGTGAGCTTCCATTGACCATTACTAAAGATGCTGCAATACCACTCATCTTCCAACTTGCATGTAGAAATCAAATTCAAGCGAACATCAGGTATATGTTTGACATTATTCAATACTAACCTTATGCCATTGCTAGTTTCTAGGCATACATCACCAATGCCTACAGCTTGAGTTAGCCCATTATTTTCCATTTTTCATAGATCTGAAGTCACCTAACCTATATGATGTAAAGAAATCCCTATGAGACGTAGGATGAATGGATGCACCACTATCAATTACCCAACTAGTCTTATGAGATACAAAATTCACCACATCACCATAAAAAATATTGAGAAAATCTTCTTTAAATGCAGTGACACAATTATCATCGCTGTCATTATCACTTTTTTTTTTCTCTTTACCTTTCTCCTTTTGTTTCTCCATTTTTAACTAGCAACAAAACCTCTGAATATGTCCCTTCTGATGACAATAATGACACTCAACATTAGCAAATTTATTATACTTACCTCTGCTTTTATCTCGACTTTTATCTCTATTTCTCGGATCTCGAGACTCACTTCTTCCCCTTTTCTCAATAACCAAGGCATCATAATGTGAAGAGGACGATCCCTGTGTCTTCCTTCTCATCTCTTCATTCAAAATAGTACTCTTGGCCAAATCCATGGTAATTGTACCATCCGGGGCAAAATTAGACAAAGATGTTCGAAATGTCTCCCATGAGTCTGACAAAGTACCAAGCAATCATAGTGCTTGTATCTCATAATCAAACTTGATTCCCATCACAGCTAACTGATTTATAATTCCTTGAAAATAATTTAAATGATCAGTCAAACGAGTACCATCTTGATATTTTAGAGCCATCATCTGTTTTATCAAAAATAACTTATTATTCCCAGTTTTTCGAGCATATAATTGTTCGAGCTTATCCCATAAACTGCGTTCATGTGTTTCCTCAATAATATGATTCAAAACATTATCATCCACCCATTGCATGATATAATCACACACTTGACGATGAAATATAGACCATTCAGCATCGGTTTTATTCTCCGGTTTCTTCTCAGTAAATACGGGCAAATAAAAATCTTTCACATATAAAATGTCTTCCATCTTTCATTTCCAAATATGATAATTCGAACCATTCAATGTAACTATTCTACTCGTATTCGTTTCCATTGTTTAACACAAGGCAGAAAAATCAAGTAATAACCAAATGCTCTGATACCACTCTGATGGAAGAATAGTAACAATTCAAACAATATCGAATTAACGCAGTAGAATAAAATAATCTCCCCTCTTGTATAAACTTAATAGGAATCGATATAGTAGAGTAAAATAAATACCAAGCACGCGAACACAAGAAGATTTTTTTACGTGGAAAACATCCTCAATGTGAGGAGATAAAAAAACCACAGAACCAGAGTCCACCCGAAAATCTTCACTATGAGCAAAATTGTGTTAACAATGTTCTTCTTTAGCAAATACTAGAGGTACATGTTAGCAAAGATCTCAAGAACATAATTCTTGACAATACACATAAATTTCACAAGAGATCAAGAATAAATCTGATAAAAAACGCAGGTTTTGATCAATCCACCAAAAACTTGCTGGAGGCCACTTCAAACAAAAATCAAACCGTTCAGATTTGAGAAGATTGCGTCACGAACATGCTGACAAAATTTCAGCCCAATCGGACCACAAATCAACCTGCTATATTAGCTTGATGTAAATCAAATATTGCCTCAACCCCCAAATTTTCTGTTTTCTCTTTTTCTCTTGTTACTATGTCTTTTTGCGGCTACAACTCTAAAGATAGTGAGAAATCCTATTTCTTCATATAACTTATTATATGAGCTCAAACCATTTTTGGGCTTGTAACTCATTGGACTTCCTCCACATAAGAATGAACCCAGCTAACAAATATTTCTAACATAAGAAATTATCTTAAAGAAATCTCTAATTATCTCTAACAATGCAAATGAATATCCCTATGCGCAACAATAAGTCGAATTCCGTCTCCTAACGTCCAAATCTCAGCTATGAAAGCATTCGTTCTACCTGTGTTTCGACAGGAAACCAGCTATCCAGTTTCGCTGGTGGTCTCTCGAGAGACCTCTTGTTCCTGCTTCTCCGTTCTCTACGGACATTAATTGCTTTGTCTAATTTAAGCTTAATCCACCCTTATTCAGGTTACCTCCATCCGCCCCCTGCCTCAATGAAAAGAGGAGTTACTTTCCCCTTCCTAAAAGCATGGGCAGATGCGGTATAAAGGAGCAGACGCATGCCAACAAATAACATAAAGACACTAAGGAAGTTGTGTTCGTAGTACCATGCGAACACGCGAGAAAAGAACAAACACGGAGGGCTTGTGTGAATGTGTGCGAGGTTGACCGAGAGGAATACAAAGGAAGTCATGTCCCAAGAAGTTATTTGGAAGTTATTCACGAAATGAAGTTATTCACGAAATACCGGATAATTAAGTTACTGACCATACTTTTTCCAACAAGACCATTTGAAGTTTGCCAACAGATATAGAAATCATCTAACTTCGAAAACTTTCCAAATTTTCCCTTGAACTTGTCCTTGCTGGCATGAAACACGACGAAGCTGACCAGTTCATGGGCCACACCCGTAATTATCTCACCGTGCAATAGTTATAGCAAAAGGAGATCAGATACATTGAAATACGACAGCAAAAATAAACGTCAAATAACACAATGAAACGCGGCACACTTGCAACCACCGAATCGCCAATGATTTAAGTTGGATAGAAGGCACATTTACAGCATGTGATGCCCCAAAACAAAAGTACAGCGGGGTAGCTACACTTCAATCGTCATAAATTGTCCTAACAGCATGTAGTTGAGGATCTACATCACAAATATCCCCCATGGCCATTAGGTGGTTTCGACCATTTCGACGTACAAATTAATGTATTAATTAAGCGATGGAAAGGTAGCTGCCAAGGTACTTTAGATATAAATCCACTTCAACCGTTCGCCTAGGACGATCATAACTTTTGCTCAGCAAAGTAGTTGGGACGTAGATTTATCTGGTCATTTCTTCGTTCTGTCCTTTACAAAAGATCGATTGATATGACTTTTCCTTAGCCTTTTGCCGAAGATCCATTGACACCAGAAAGACGTCCAAGTCTTTTGATCATCAACTCGGACTGGATGAGACCAAGCAAAACGCTGAAGAGGCAAAATCTGTTAGGTGTTGAAGGCTTCAAGTCGGCAAACTCGATTGATTGACGAGGAAATTAGTTGAGAAATATGAGCGAAAATAAGTGAGTCTCAAAGCAAAGGCGTAGATTATTAGGATCGATCGAGTCGACAAAAGGCTTCGATCAAAATAATCTTCAAGGGGATGAAAATGAAGTGTTGGAGCCGATGATTTCGGATACAACCGTCAGAGAGACAACCATGAAGGATGAAATCGACGCCACTGCCAATAAGTAGAGCCAAAAATCCAAAAGGGAATTAAAATGACATAATGGTTAGAAAGTGGAACCATGAATTTAGGAAGCAACTAACAATAGTAATCATGAAAGTGCGGAGAAACAATCGTCGAGTGATGCCATCTTTCATTGCTTAACAATCATTTGGTAATAGAAATCGCTAAATTGCAGGAGTTACTTAGGATGTGTTTGATTTCTTTGTAACGCCTTAAACAAGACCATATATTGTCGTTTGCTTAGCCTTCACTTCTCTTAATTCTCTAGGGCATGTCTAGATAGACTCTTACGTTTTTCCTCTTGCTCAATTTAAATCTTGTGGCGACGCACTTTGGCTTTTTTAGCTTGTAACGCCTGGAATATAGTCAATACATAGATGTCGACGGTTAGATTCATATTAAAATTTTCATTACCTTTTAAAAGTTGGAAAATATTTAACTTTTGGTGGACAATCACGGGTTCTTTTTTACACTTTTTCGTTAGCCAAATTGGATGGAGTTAATGGAAAAACTTCATTACACAAATTTAGTAAATTTTAGGACTTGATTGTATTTATTGAATATTTTAAAACTGAATTGTACTTTTATGACGAGTTTTAAAAATTCTAGTGTATTTTTCCTATTAAAATATTTGAAAGTGTGGGGTGCCTTGCTAAGGTTATGCTTCTTGGTACTAAGAAAAGGAAAATAGGCTTTAAGACATCTAATTGCTTGTTTGTTGGTTATGTTGAACATAATAGTGCATTTCTTGTACTAGAAGGTGATGTGCTTGATAGCAATACAATGTTGAGATGAAGAAGGCATAATTTTTTAGCGTATTATTCCATTAAGAACTGAACTATTATCGTGCACCTTTTTGTACAATTGATAGTGAAAAATCAATTGATGAATTGCGAAGGAATAAAGACCAAGGAAAGAAACTTCTTTTGAAAATGATTTCAATAATTATCTTGTTGATAATGATTTTTAACTTACTTTAAAGCAAATTTTGTTAAAGAAAGTTGTTTTTTTTTTTTTTTTTTTTTTAAAAGCCATAAAAATCGAGATCAATTCTATTTTGCAAATTTAAACTTAGGAATTGTTGACTTACCATCAGGTGCAAAATCAATTGGTTGTAAATGTATTTAAAAAAATAAATTAATTAATCCTAACAATTCCATTGTTAAATGTAAAGAAAGATTAATTGGAAAATGTTCCGAGGGATTTGCAGTCACCGTGGAAAAATCCATTTTTGGTAAGATTAGTATCTTCCTTAGGAAGGAAATAACTCAAAAATAAAATGTTGATTATTTTGACACATTTGCTCGAGTAACTAACACTTCATTTATTCGTGTTTTAATTACCTTAGCTTCTATATTCAAACTTGTTGTTCATCAAATGGATGTTAAAGAAACTCTTCTAATTGATAATTTAGGAGAAGAAATTTACATGGTGCAACCTAAGGGCTTTAATCTTCCTAGCCAAGAAAAGAAAGTTCGTTAACTCCTTAAATCTCTATATCATATAAAGCAAGCACCAAACAAAAGGGTGAAAATTTTGATCATGCTTTAATTAATAATGAATTTTCCTCTATGGGAGAATAATTGATGACGGTAATCATGAAAGGGTAAATAAACAAAGATCGAGTAGTAAAGTCTTTTGTTGCTAAACAACCATTTGTAAATATAGATTCCTAAATTGCAGGAGTCGTTTGATTTCTTTGTAACGGTGAAAAAAGACCATATACTATTGTTTGCTTAATCTTCATTTCTCTTATCTCGATTGTTTTCTTAATTATTTTACGCGTCAAAATTTTCCGCCAGCTTTTAAATGACTAATTTTGCTTTCATTTGTGAAGAGTTATATTTCTTACTCGAGGGGCCTCCTCGTGACCGTTTGGTCAACGATCTTTTAAAAGAGAAATTAAGAGATCGAATGGTCACATGGTCAGTGACCGTTCCACCACATTTCAAGAACTCCTTTCATTTTCACCTTCTTTCACATATTATATTCTCTTTTATTGATTAACTTTCCATCTAAATTCGTATCCTCCCCATATTCCTTGCTTTTTCAAAGAAAGCATAAATTCCATATTTAGTTAATTATTTTTTCTTTAAAAAAATTGTGATATTAACCAACTACGAATACCCACGGTAAGTTAAATGTATATAAAAAAATTTATTAGAAGATGAAGACGTTCTCATTTTATTAGACAAAGTCAAAGATGTCGTTGTATATCTTTTACGAGAAAGACACATTCGCGCGATGAAAATAACAGTAAAGTAAAAAAGAGGTGAAGAAAATGATTTTCCCCATGTTGAAAAAGTATGAATCTAATTGCAGTGAATAAAAACATTATGGAAACATATATATGTAATATATTAACATACATTGTGATCGTCATCGTCCAAGAGATTTTTACACAAATAGTCTTCGAATGGAAATATGAACCTATTTACTAAATAAAGTTACATGTAAAAATATAATTGATTATGTGTCATTATAAAGTTACATATAACAGGAATTTTCTTAAAATTTTAAAGGTAGCAAAATTTGGAAATGAAGTCAACATTAAGGAATTATTGTATTGTCATAAATTATCAACGAGAATGTTAGGCATTCTGTTGATTGCGCATTTTGGTTAAGTGTTCTGTCTTAAGATTTGCTTGTTTCGTTGAAAACATTTTCCTTATTTGCTGACATTTGGTTTACTTAGGAAATGAGTTAATAGAAAATATTTTCATGATCAACTGAAATTTTTTTTCTACCAAAGTTTAAATTCTGACGGCTGAGCCTTGGTCCATCTATGTCGGGCCTAGGACCTCAGCGCTCGGGTTGGGATTTGTCTAGGCCGAACCCAGGACTCTGGTGTTCGTACCCAATTCCCCAACTACCAATGCGCAAATTATTAGGGTTCGAATAGTATATGTCTATTTAGGAAAATCAAATCATATTTTTGGTACCAAACGACTAATAATATTTTTCATTTTATTTTTAGATTGCAGTCAAATACGAAAGAATATTATTATTTTCTTTGAAAAATAATTTTTTAAAACATTTTAATTTTAATTTTTTAAATACTTTTTCACGAAATAAATGGAGCTTAAATTGAGCTTTTCCATCATCGTACAATTTAAATTGATTTCCATGTTAAGCTCCATCGCTCTTCTTCTCCCTCCGTCTATTTGTCCCTTTTTCTATTTTTGCGCGCACATACATAGGGGTGAGCATGGTCCGGGTTGGTCCGGCCACCTCCTAACCCTAGGACCAACCCGTACGGTGTTGGTCCTCAATTTTGGACCGAGGACCGACCCTATTGAGCCAGGGACCAAGGACCGGACCGACCCAATGGGTTTGGTTCGGTTCCGGGTCAACCCTGACCGATCGATAATTTTTTTTCATCTTGTTTTTTATACTCCCTAAAAAAGCAAACCTACAAATTCAAATTACACATCTATCTACAATGCGGCATTGTGCAACTAAACTATAAATACCAATACATATTCAGCAAATTTAAGATGACACAATAATAAAAATTTCGTACTTACTAACCACTCATTGAGATACGGGACAAGATAGGGTCCACAATGCGGCGAGTGGGATGTTGCTACTTTTGATTTTGGCAAATTGAAGAACAAAGAAGATAGAATGGAAGAGAACGTACTTTTAGGAAGGAAGCCGTGAGGAGATTTACGGTGTAAACTTCGCGCCGTTTTGGACGTTGCGAGTCCGTGACTGTGAGGAGTCCTTGGTCCTCACGGTGAAGAACGTACTCTAGACTGTGGAGGAGGAGGCCATGAAGACCTTTACGGCGTAAACTTCACGCCTTTTGGAATTGGATGTCGTCTATCCATGACTTTGAACCTAAGGAGTCAATGGCTTTCGCATCATTTTACTTAAGTTTCTTTTTTCTTTTTTTAACAAACATTTTACTTAGGTTTGAATATACAAAAGAATTATAAATAATGTAAATATAATATAATATACGGGGTTGGTCAGGGTTGACCGACCAAAACTCTCGGGATCGGGGACCAACCCACACAAATGGTGTTGGTCCTGAATTCGGACTAAGGCCCAGGGCCAACCCGGTCCCCGGGAATCGGACCAAGACCCAGGCGGGGTTGGGCCGGTCCAAGGTCGGTCCAGGGTCGACCCTAGACCGTTACTCACCCCTACACATACAGGCACGCGCGGCCTTTCCACGCTCCTGCTGTGTCCGAACTTGGGACCGAAAATGATCCGATTCTCTCTCACTATGAAACCACCCTCGAAGTTCATAAAAATCACTCGGGTGCCATCGTGATGGAGTCGCCAGGGTTTCGGCCACCCTCTTATACCTTTCATCATTTTCGGAATGATGTTGAGACACCAGCGGGTGTCGCCCTCTTGAGGAGGGTAAGCAACGACGTCATACGAACTTTGGGGAAGAGGGGTGGCGCGAATGTGGGGCCAAAAAGGTCCTCTTGGATTCGACGGCACCTTTTAAGTCACCCAATGTTGGGCCAAAAAGGGAATTGTCAAAAAGTAGTCCTTGCGTGACGCGTGTATGGTTAGAGAGAAGATAAGGTGCTCAATAATTTCATACATAATCGCCCATTTACAGACATGTCTCTGTCCCCCGATGTATGTGAAAAACGTTCCATGTTTATTATTATTTTTACTGTATTCTCCCCATTTGCCTAGCTTTTTTTTTTTTTTTTTTTTTTTCAAAGATAACATAAATTCCATATTCAGTTAATTATTTTTTTATTTGTGATATTGAGCTTTTGTGAATAAGCAAAATGTATATACGAATTTTTGTATGATGATGATGATGATGATGATGATGATGTTCTCACCTTATGATGTAAAGTTAAAAATATCAATATATCTCTTTTATGAAGAGGACACATTAGCGAGATTCTGGCTCAAATTATGCGTGAAATATTTTCTGAGATTACAAAAAAAAAAAAAAAAAAAAAAAAACAAGAGAGGTGAAGAGAAAGATTCCATGTTGCTAAGAAAATATGGATCAAACAGCGGTAAGTGAAAATATTATGGATATATAACATATACATACCTACATGGTCATCATAAAATATTTTTCCTTTAGAAAAGGATTGTCATAATGGAAATACAAACCTGTTTATGGAATAAAGTTACATGCAAAAATTAAAATTGATTACGTGTCATTATCTGGAATATGCTTGTGAAGAAAATTTTACATCGCTATTATACATAATAAACGCCCTTAGATTTGGATATTTGTTACATACACCGTTAGTATAAAAGTATTTTTTACATAAACAATCTTAAAATGGGAACGTAAATCTCTTTATGAAATAATTCTACATGCTAAAAATGAAAATTGTATATCTATTGTTAACTTATGTATAGAAGGCACTGAATAAAAATCCATTAAATATGTCGTTTGCAAAGAATGGGATGGTGAAAAACATTACATGGAGCAAGCATAAATCACTTATCAACCAAGCATCTGATGTCCATAAAGAAGAATAGATTCCTAATAAGATGCGCGAATCTCTTTTTCTAGATTATATATATGTTCTAAATTCAAGTTATGAAGATCTTATGATGCTGCTTTCGCGGCTTATGATGTTATATCCCACAGATAAGTAAAGTTGCAACTGCTGCCATAAAACTAGGTATGTAAAATCGAGACCTTATTTTCATTATCTTGTTCGAGATTTGACAAAAGTTTAAATTATTTTCTTGAGATGATGCCAACGCCACTCCCAAATTTGAATGGCTCGCATTCACCTAAAACTATCAACTGCAGAACACCCCGGACCCAAAAGGAAAAGGACTCCATTGTCCCAATTTGAGGCAAGGGAGAAAAAGCCATTGTGAGAGAGGTTTAGGCTTCGTTTGGTAACGTATCTGTTTTTCCTAATTTCTGTTCTTTTGTCCATTGGAACAAAAAACATAATCTGTTTGATAATGTTACTTAATTTCTTTTATTCTCCGAAATAAAAAAAGTGGTAAGGAATAGATTTTGAATAGAAACTAGAAGTAAAAAAGAAAAAAAGAAGCTTCTTTTTTTTTTTTTTTTTTTTCTTTTCTCGTTTTTGTTAGTCGCCACCCTCTGATGTTGCTTGCCGCTTGCCGTCGGCCAACTGTCGACTAACCCTCGCCAACCGGGAACCACCGCCGTCGCCGGCCAATATGCTTGGCGGGCGACGGTAACTAAGAATAAGAGAAGGAAAAAACTTAAAAAATTAAAAGAAATTATATGTTAAAAAATTTATGAATCGTACCAAAATACATTTCTATTATTTTTTCAATTTCGGAAATAGAAATTTTGTATAATTATCAACGGTATTTTTTTACTGAGAAATTATTTTAGAGCATATAAATAAAAAAATTATTTTTAAAAAGAAATTATTTTTCCAAATAGTAACGTTAACTTAGGTCTATAGTCTTTCTCTTATCTCTTCCATGCCAATGCCTTGTCTTTGTCTCTTCCTTGTCTTTTCATGTTGAGATACCTAGAAAGTGTCAAAATCCACGACGGGACGAAATGTAATTTTCCTCTCGGGGATGCAAACAATGACGTCATACGAACTTTGGCAGCATTTCCAGTACAGAAGACGTCTTTGCGTGACACGAGTACAATTAGAGAAGATAAGGTACTTGATAATTTCATACATTATTGTACGTTTTCAGATATGTCCGTGTCTCACGATGCGCATGAAAAACGTTCGATCTCTATTTTTTTTTTTTTTAATATGACTTAATTTTATTGATTAACTTTCCATCTAACTTCGTATCCTCCCCATATTCCTTGCTTTTTCAAAGAAAGCATAAATTCCATATTTAGTTAATTATTTTTTCTTAAAAAAATTGTGATATTAAACAACTACGAATACCCACGGTAATTAAAATCTATATAAAAAAAATTATTATTTGACGATGAGGACGTTCTCATTTTATTAGACAAAATCAAAGATGTCGTTGTATATCTTTTACGAGGAAGACACATTCGCGCGATGAAAATAACAGTAAAGTAAAAAGAGGTGAAGAAAATGATTTTCCCCATGTTGAAAAAGTATGGATCTAATTAGAGTGAATAAAAACATTATGAAAACATATATATGTAATATATTACATACATTGTCATCGTCATCGTCCAAGAGATTTTTACACAAATAGTCTTCAAATGGAAATATGAACCTATTTACTAAATAAAGTTACATGTAAAAATATAATTGATTATGTGTCATTATTTAAGACTTGTTTCTGTGAAGAAAATTTCACATCGCTAATGTATAGAATAAAAGCTCGTCAAAATAAAATTTATACTGCATAAATTGTTAGTATATGAGCCTTTTTTTACACAAAAATCTCAAAATGAAAACATTGACCCGTTTATGGAATGAATCAAGATGTAAATAAAATCTATATATGTTCAATGTACTAAACCTTTTTTTTTTTTTTTTTTTTTGGTCAGAACTAAACCTGTTTATCTAAAGAAATTTTTACACCACCAGTACACGGAATAAAAATCCATTGAAAAGTATGCTGTTGCAGAGAAGGGGATGATGGAAGAAAACAAAAAAGGATAAGTATGTGAAATTACGATCGAATCTTTGTGAGTACATTTTTCCAAATTTACACTATTGTAAATAAAAGGAATTTTCTTAAAATTTTAAAGGTCGCAAAATTTGGAAATGAAGTCAACATTAAGGAATTATTGTATTGTCATAAATTATCAACGAGAATGTTAGGCATTCTGTTGATTTCGCATTTGGGTTAAGTGTTCTATCTTAAGATTTGCTTGTTTCGTTGAAAACATTTTCCTCATTTGCTGACATTTAGTTTACTTAGGAAAATGAGTTAACATAAAATATTTTCGTGATCAACTGAAATTTTTTTTCTACCAAAGTTTAAATTCTGACGGCTGAGCCTTGGGCCATCTATGTCGGGCCTAGGACCTCAGCGCTCGGGTCGGGATTTGTCTAGGCCAAACCCAGGACTCTGGTGTTCATACCCAATTCCCCAACTACCAATGCGCAAATTATTAGGGTTCGAATAGTGTATGTCTATTTAGAAAAATCAAATCATATTTTTCGTAGCAAACGACTAATAATATTTTCCATTTTATTTTTGGATTGCAGTCAAATACGAAAGAATATTATTATTTTCTTTGAAAAATAATTTTTTAAAACATTTTAATTTTAATTTTTTAAATATTTTTTCACGAAATAAACGGAGCTTAAATTGCAGCTTTTCCATCATCGTACAATTTAAATTGATTTCCATGTTAAGCTCCATCGCTCTTCTTCTCCCTCCGTCTATCTTTCCCTTTTTCTATTTTTGCGCGCACATGCAGGCGCGCGCGGCCTTTCCACGCTCCTGCTGTGTCCGAACTTGGGATCGAAAATGATCCGATTCTCTCTCACTATGAAACCACCCTCGAAGTTCATAAAAATCACTCGGGTGCCATCGTGATGGAGTCGCCAGGGTTTCGGCCACCCTCTTATACCTTTCATCATTTTCGGAATGATGTTGAGACGCCCAGCGGGTGTCGCCCTCTTGAGGAGGGTAAGCAACGACGTCATACGAACTTTGGGGAAGAGGGGAGGCGAGAATGTGGGGCCAAAAAGGTCCTCTTGGATTCGACGGCATCTTTTAAGTCACCCAATGTTGGGCCAAAAAGGGTATCGTCAAAAAGACGTCCTTGCGTGACGCGCGTATGGTTAGAGAGAAGATAAGGTGCTCAATAATTCCATACATAATGGCCCATTTACAGACATGTCTCTGTCCCCCGATGTATGTGAAAAACGTTCCATCTTTATTATTATTTTTAAACATGAGCTAATTTCATTAGTTAACTTTCCATCCAAATTTGTATTCTCCCCTTTGCCTTGCTTTTTTTTTTTTTTTTTTTCAAAGATAACATAAATTCCATTTGCAGTTAATTATTTTTTTATTTGTGATATTGAGCTTTTGTGAATAAGCAAAATGTATATACGAATTTTTGTATGATGATGATGATGATGATGATGATGATGTTCTCACCTTATGATGTAAAGTTAAAAATATAAATATATCTCTTTTATGCAGAGGACACATTGCGAGATTCTGGCTCAAATTATGCGTGAAATATTTTCTGAGATGACAATGAGAGATGACAAAAAAAAAAAAAAAAAAAAACAAGAGAGGTGAAGAGAAAGATTTTCTCCATGTTGCTAAGAAAATATGGATCGAACAGCGGTAAGTGAAAATATTATGGATATATAACATATACATACCTACATGGTCATCATAAAATATTTTTCCTTTAGAAAAGGATTGTCATAATGGAAATACAAACCTGTTTATGGAATAAAGTTACATGCAAAAATTAAAATTGATTACGTGTCATTATCTGGAATATGCTTGTGAAGAAAATTTTACATCGCTATTATACATAATAAACGCCCTTAGATTTGGATATTTGTTACATACACCGTTAGTATAAAAGTATTTTTTACATAAACAATCTTAAAATGGGAACGTAAATCTCTTTATGAAATAATTCTACATGCTAAAAATGAAAATTGTATATCTATTGTTAACTTATGTATAGAAGGCACTGAATAAAAATCCATTAAATATGTCGTTTGCAAAGAATGGGATGGTGAAAAACATTACACGGAGCAAGCATAAATCACTTATCAACCAAGCATCTGATGTCCATAAAGAAGAATAGATTCCTAATAAGATGCGTGAATCTTTTTTTCTAGATTATATATATGTTCTAAATTCAAGTTATGAAGATCTTATGATGCTGCTTTCGCGGCTTATGATGTTATATCCCACAGATAAGTAAAGTTGCAACTGCTGCCATAAAACTAGGTATGTAAAATCGAGACCTTATTTTCATTATCTTGTTCGAGATTTGACAAAAGTTTAAATTATTTTCTTGAGATGATGCCAACGCCACTCCCAAATTTGAATGGCTCGCATTCACCTAAAGCTATCAACTGCAGAACACCCCGGACCCAAAAGGAAAAGGACTCCATTGTCCCAATTTGAGGCAAGGGACAAAAAGCCATTGTGAGAGAGGTTTGGGCTCCGTTTGATAACGTATCTGTTTTTCTTAATTTCTATTCTTTTGTCCATTGAAACAAAAAAGGAACATAATCCATTTGATAATGTTAATTAATTTTTTTGTTCTCCGATATAAAAAAAAAAAAAGTGGTAAGGAATAGATTTTGAATAGCAACAAGAAGTAAAAAAGAAAAAGTAGCTTCTTTTTTTTTTTTCTTTTCTTCTTTTTTGTTAGTCGCCACCCCTTGCCGTTGCTTGCCACCTGCCATCGGCCAACTGTCGGTTGACCCTCGCCAACCGCTGACCACCGCTGTCGCCGGCCAACGCTTGGCGGGCAACGGTAACTAAGAATAAGAGAAGGAAAAAATTAAAAGAAATTATATGTTAAAAAATTTATAAATCGTATCAAATATATTTTTATTATTTTTTATTTCGAAAATAGAAATTTTGTATAATTACTAAATTTATTTTTTTATTAAGAAATTATTTTAGAGAATATAAATAAATAAATTATTTTTCAAAACATTAACGTTAACTTAGGTCTCCAGTCTTTATCTTATCTCTTCCAGGCCGATGCCTTGTCTTTGTCTCTTCCTTGTCCTTTCATGTTGAGACACCTAGCAAGTGTCAAAATCCACGACGGGACGCAACGTAATTTTCCTCTCGGGGATTGTAAACAATGACGTCATACGAACTTTGGCAGCATTTCCAGTACAGAAGACGTCTTTGCGTGACACGAGTACAATTAGAGAAGATAAGGTACTCGATAATTTCTATACATTATTGTACATTTTCAGATATGTCCGTGTCTCACGATGGGCATGAAAAACGTTCGATCTCTATTTTTTTTTAATAACTTAATTTTATTGATTAACTTTCCATCTAACTACGTATCCTCCCCATATTCCTTGCTTCAAAAAGTTTTTTTGGTAAAGTTAAATAAAAAAAAATGTTGTGATATTAACCTATAGAGAATACCCATGTTAAGCTAAATGTATATAAAAAATTTAATAATTGACAATGACAATGTTCTCATTTTATTAGATAAAGTTAAAGATGCCATTGTATATCTTTCACGAGGGAAACACATTAACTCTATTCAGACATAAATTATGTTTCCAAGATTTTTTGAGTTGTGTAGAAAATAATAGTAGAGTAAAAGAGGCGAAGAGGATGATTTTCCTCATATTAAGAAAGCACGGATCTAATTACAGTGAATAAAAATATTATGGATATATATATACACACACACATACACATACATCGTTGTCGTCATCATCAAAGATTTTTTTACACAAGTAATCTTAGATAATGACACATAATCAATTATATTTTTTACATGTAATAAATAGGTTTATATTTCCATTCGAAGACTTGCTTGTGTGAAGAAAATTTTACATCGCCGCTACTGCATAGAATAAAAGCTTGTTAAAATAAAATTTATACTACAGAAATTGTTAGTATAATTTTTTTTTACACAAACAATCTCAAAATAAAAAACATTAACCCGTTTATGGAATAAATCTAGATGCTAAAAATAAAAACTATATATGTTCATTCTACTAAACCTAGGAAACTTTTACACCACCAGTACACGGAATAAAAATCCATTGAAAAATATGCTGTTTGCAGAGGAGGGGATGGTGGAAGAAAACAAAAAAGGATAAGTATGTGAAATTACGATCGTATATTTTTTAGTAAAATTTTCCAAATTTATACTATTGCAAATAAAAGGAATTTTCTTTATATGTTTAAGGCCCCAAAATTTGGAAATGAAGTCAACATTCGGGAATTGTTGTATTATCATAATTTATCCATGAAATTGTCGGGCATTCTATCGACTGGGCTTTATGGGTTAAGTATATTATCTTAATATCCGTTTGTTTTGCGGAAAATATTTTCTTGAAAAACATTTTTCTCATTTTCTGGCGTTTAGTTTGCTTAGAAAAATGAGTCAACGGAATATATTTTCATGGTCAACAAAAAAAAAAAACTTTCCTACAAAAATTTAAATTTAGAAAAATAATTTTCCTTTTGAAAGAATTGGAAAGCATTTTCAAAATATGATTAACTATTGGCGTTTAGAAACACAATAAGCTTGGCAACAGAAACCCCATTCTTGGTTCTCAATAGGGGTGAGTGGTTCGGTTCCTGTTCGGTTCCATCCGAAACTTGGAACCTACCCTCGTACGGGTTCCTCAATTTTGGAACCCGGAACCTACCCATCGAAATCGGGAACCTAGAACCTACCTTGTCACAAGTTCCGAGTCGGTTCCAAGTTCCAACAGGTTCTTTTTTTTTTTTTTTTTTTCATTTTCGTAATGGGCGTGAACATTCGAAGCCGAAATAATTCAATAGTTGGCTCTCCATTTTCAGTTCCTGCCAATACACAACAATGTGAATATTTTACATCCAAATAGATAACTAAATTCATAATTTTCTAGAGAAAACATTAGAAACTTTAAAGGTGTTGGCAGTTGCTGGTGCATGAAAACAATGGCTGAACAGAAGTGAAAAGAAAGAAAGAAATGAAATAACAGAAAATATGGAGTTGGGTCAATTTAAGTCAGCATGCGAGTTACGAGAGCATTTACCAATTGCCATATCTAAAATTTTTGAAAAAGCTCGACGAGCTCGTCTTCGAGAATCGGTCGTCGGAGAAGAAGCTCAACGCGAGCGGCATCTTTGCCCCTGTTCAACGGCTTCAAGCTCGCGTCGTTGAGCTCGACCCACTTCGCCCAAGTCCTCCACTATGCCTTATGATCCATGAGGCACTTCGCAAAAGCCATGGCTCGCGAGATGGAGGCAGCGAACTGGAACCTCGATGAGGCCATCCGATTCATTGAGCCGCGAGCGAGGTTTGCGAAGCCCGGCCATCGGCACTTTGCCATCGAATCGTTCGTAGCCAGATCGATCTTCGAGGGCTTCAACTTCCCCAACTTCACGCTTGCGAACGAGTCATCGTCCATCGAGGAGCACGCTCCCCAAGCCTTCTTTGACTAGTTCAAGAAGCTCAAGTTCGCCAGCCCCCGAGCTTCATCGTGTGGAACCTAGGCTCGCCGTTGGCCAGGTTCGCCAAGGCCAAGTACCTGCAGTTCGTGCACACGAAGCATAAGATTCTCACGCTACCTTTAGGAGGCCTTGCGAAAGAAACAGCGTGACAATTAAGTATTCAACCCAATGGAACCAGTAAATCCAACAGAATCGAGTAACAGTGCATCTTTTTGCAATCTTCATTTTTTCCAAATTTTGAAATGAAGGTTGAGCAACTGTCAGTGTTGCTCATCTTAGTTAGGTAAAGGAGAAATCTGTCACTTGAGCAAAAATGCGGAGGAAAACCTGTTGTCTTGTCGAGCTTGAGAACTCGTAGAGCTTGCTCCTCGGGGAGAAGATGATGGGTGCAACCTTGGCATTGCAAAGGACGGAGAGCTCGAAAGCCTTCTTCAGCAGCTCGTTCCTGCGCTTTGAGAACGTCACTTGCCTACTTGTGTCGTTCTCTATCCTGTTCATCTGCGTCTTCCCCCTCACCATTTCCCCCCTCCCTCTCTCTCTCTCGCTCTCTCAAGCCACAAAAAACAAGAAAGAGATTAGAAGAAGAAGAGCGGGAATTGATCGACGGCGACGAGCGCTCAATTGAAGCTCTGAATCGGAGTGGCCGCGGAACGGAGAGCGTTGCACGGACTAGGTCCCGGAAAGCAGGAGATCGGAGATGGCGCCGGGAGGAGGTGCTCGTTGAGAAAGAAACGGAGGATTCTAGAGAGAGAGAGAGAGAGAGAGAGAGAGAGAGAGAGAGAGAGAGAGAGAGAGAGAGAGAGAGAGAGAGAGAGCAATCCAGGAAACCCTAGGCGATTCGGAACCACAACCGGAAAGAGAAGAGAGGGAGAGAAAAGAAAAGAAAAAAAAAGTTGGGGGGGGCAAGAAGTGACGTGAGGAGGGAAAAGGGGAGAAAAGAAAGAGAGAGAGAAAAAGAAAGGGGAAGGGGGAGAAGAATCCGTAGAGAGGGGAAATCTGTGGGGGAAGTTAGGGTTTTTTTTTTTTTTGAATTATATGACTGGTTCCCGGAAAAGGGGAACCGGGAACCGAAATCGGTCTCTTTGGAACCGGGAACCATGCTCACCCCTAGTTCTCAAGTCCCAACATTCAAGATCAGGTCACTAATGGCCGAGCCCAAGTCCATCGAGGCCAAGCCTAGGACCTTGATGTCTTAGGCCTAGGCCCTTGGCGCCCACACCTAAGTCCATTAAGGCCAGTAATCCCTAGTGCTAGCATTCAATGCTTCGGCATCCGAACTCGGGTTTACAAAGGTTGTGCTTGGGTCTTTGATGCTTGAGCTCTAGTCTTGACTTTTAGGCTTGGTCTACAAAGGCCATGTGTAGGTCCTTGGTGCTGGGGCTCAGATCCTTGGTTAATGAAATGTGTATATATATATATATATATATATATAATTTTAATTATTTTTTATTTTTCAAAAAAGCAATTTTTAATTTCTTTTCCTTTTTGCTTCTCCCTCGGCCCGGTTGCCGACCATAGCGATGGCTAGTGAGCTCGAGTCTCACTAGATTTGGTGAGCTTGCTTGAGGCCGGTGAGCTTAGGCCTCACTAGATTGGGCGAGCTCATGGCCTCTAGCGGCAAGGCTTGAGCTTACAATGGGGCCAATGACCGGCCAAGGAAGATGGAAAAGAAAAGAAAAGAAAAGAAATTTTTAAAAAATTAAAAATTTAAAAAGAATTTTTTTTTTTTTTTATAATTTTTACATTAGATCTTCCTTATCAAATATTTGAAAATAATTTTCAAGCTTTTTTTTTTTTTTTTTTTTTTTTTTTTTAAGGTTGTAGACAAATATCAGAAAATGAAGTCATTTTCCTAAAAATTGACTTCCTACAAAGTATATTTTAGAAATGGTAAGTTTTCCTTAAAACAAACAAACCTTAACTTGATTTTGCTTAACGTATGTGTGTGTGTGTATATATATAAGGTCCAAATTATGATCCTAATGTCAATATTAACAATTCAATTGGACATTTGTATGATCTATAGAATATGCCTTATTTTTTCACGTTGAAACTGATATGATATACGTGTGAGTTGTACTAGAGAAATCTCACATCGGATGGTAGTTATTATGTTGAGCAGTTAATATGTTCTGGTTGGTCCATAACTCATTAGCTTAAGTTTTTTGAGTGAATGTAGATTTAACTGGATATGTTGACGGGTTCGAACTTAGTCTCCCTCTTGGAGATTTTCTAGGTGAAGGTATCAGACTTTTGTTGTGCACTATCAATAAATGGTATCAAAGCCAATGATTGATTAGTGGCCTACTCCCAATTGTATCGGTGTTTGATGAATATCTCAAGAAAAGAATCTAGTGACCAATTTGGTTTCTAAGCAAGTGAACATTGGGGCATAGCAACACGAGCCCGATGGCAGACTTCATGGTTCAGTTCAAAAAAAGAGACCAAGATGAAGTTGGGTGTTGGAGATTCAAATTGAGATAAGTTGTTGCAGAAGAATACTCGAATTGAGGGAGAGCAACTTTAATACTAAGGCTTACACGTGAGGGGGAGATTGTTGGGATACACGTGTACTAGCAAAGTCCCTTATAGGAGAATTAATGTGGTGTTAAGCAATTAATATATATTTTAGTTGGCTAATAACTCATTAACCTTAAGTTTTTGAATAAAAGTGGGTCTAGCTAAATATATTAACGGGTTCGAACTATGACTCTCTCTTGGAAATTTCCCTAAGTGAAGGTGTCGGATTTCCATTGTGCACGCCCAACAGAAAACACCTAGTAAGCATCATAATCTATGTTGAGACGCATAGTAATTTTCATCTTGAGAATGTCAGCTATGATGTCATGCAAACTTTTGAGAAGAGGCCAAAATGTCACATCCTTGTGAGAAGAGGGTCAGTGACACTTGCCTAAATTTGGTAGAGGGTTGGACCCTCTCCCGATCCTAGCGAGGGCCGGCTAGCCCTTGCCTCTTGTGGGCGAGGTTACTGGCCATGGCTGATGCCCCACCGACAATGGGGCAGTGGCCATAGGCAAGAAGGGCTTGCCACCAGCCCTCCCACTTGTATATTTCTTCTTTTTTTTTTTTTTAGTTTTAGCCTATATTTCTTTTTTAATTTTTTTAAAAAGAAAACGATAGAAAAAGGAAGAATGAAAAAAAAATAAGAATAAGTAAATTATGGCACTTTAGCCATTATTTGAAAATTGAGGATATTTCGTGTCCTTATTTAAAATTTTCCCATGTGTCTTTTTCATGAGAAGGACACATTAACCAAATTCTATAACAACCCACTAAAGTATTGTTTGCAAAGAAGGGGATGGTTAAAGAAAAAATAATAATTATGTGTCACACTTGTATCTTTATCTCAGTAAATTTACCAAATTCACACATTTGTGAATAAAAGGAATTCCCATAAAATTTCTGATGTCATCAAATTTGGAAATGAAGACGTCATTCAGGAAAAGGGAGTGGTCCATCATCTACAGCTGGAACTTTAGCTTCATTTACCATTCGGTGTATAAAAACAGAAGATCCATGAGAACATGAAATAACTTCAACCCCGCAAAAATACTCTCTGCTTTCAGATTATTACCTGCTCGCGAGACAGCGGAGCAAAGGAGTCTCATAAAAAAAGGAGATGGCAACAACTTCGACTTCAAAACCAGAAATTGTGATTCATCGATCGCCAGGTATGTTCCGTCCTTTGCTTTGTTGTTTGATTTGATCCATTCGCCATAAGGCTATGGAAATTTTTTTTTTTCACTTTCCGAGTGTTAATTTCGAAGTAATATAAGCAATATCATGAACAACATCACAGATAGATAATGCGATGAAAATTGAAACATTTCCTTATTCATTGCTTAATAAGTGTTCGCACACTTTTTTTAGAGTCTTAGGGTCTGTTCGTTTCGCGGAAAACAACTTCCGGGAAAATATTTTTCGGAATTTCCGGTGTTCGGGTGGGCAGAAAATGGACAGTCAAAGAAAATATTTTCCGTTGACCAGAAATTCCCCTCGTAAAATCGTGGAAAATGATTTCCTCTTCGTCTTCTCGCACGCTCTCTCGCGCTACTTCTTTCTGCCCTAATCTCCTCCTTCGACGCCGACGATCAGCAGTGGCGGAGCGACTCACTCACCTCGGACGGTTTCCCCTCGCCGGAAGCAAAGAATATCTGTGATCCAAGTACGCACCTCTCGCTTCGGCCACCGGATGGTTTTCCCCTGGCCAGCCACGTGAGTCGACCATCGTGCTTAGACTTAAAGTGCCTGCCGATGTGAATCGCCAGCGTTTGACTTCGTGTCTCTACTCTGTTTTCACTTCTTTCCTTTGCTCGGATGTTTCGGATTCTCGATTTACTCGTGTTGCAAAAATTGTTTGCGGATGTGATTTTGCTGTTGTGTTGTTCTTTGATCTCGATAGCGATTGTGGTCTGAGCCGCACCCGCCAAGGTGTTTCCTAAATGCGCGAAATGTCTCTAGACAGTGGCTGTGTTTCCCTTTTTTTTTTTTTCTAGATTTTCGAGATTGTGTTGTCGGGAGGTGCAGAGATGATGGTGTCCGAATGGGAGGAGATTGTGTCTTCGGGATGCATATGCCTCTTTCGTTTGATGATGTGGATTTTACTGGAAATGAAATTGAGGCAATGCTTCCCTGATTTCTCATGATTCCCTCGCTTGAGGTAAGTTGCAACGTCATAGACACCCACTTAGCCGTTCCATATTTTAGTTGTCGAACCCAACAATGCAAGTCCTTGGATGTCTTCTTCATTGTGGAGATAGTAGCTCTACGTGATCTGGAGTGATCTACATGGGGGTGAAATTCTCACTTGCTTCTTTTCAAATGCTTGCTGGTGTATGAGGATTAAGGTTTTGATGCTACTTATTATCGTTTGCATTTGTGAAGATGAATAACAGTAGCTTGAAGCTACAAGACAAGGGAAATGATTTCTTGAAGTTCTTTATCTCTTACTTGCATTTGTGATAGTGATTTGATCTTGATTATGGGTACTGTCTAATCTCTTTTCTGGGTTCAAAGCATGTTTAAAAATCACTGTCAATGTACAGTTTGCTTTACATTTGTAAACAATTGCTTGGCTTTATTGGATGACCTTCATTGAACATAAATTCTAACAAATTTGGCTTAAAATGAAGACTATTTTACTTGTTCGTATATAAAGGCTCACATGTCAATAGATTTTGTTCATATCAAGTTGATACTTCTTTGTAGGTGTACATTAAGCAGCTTGCTTTCCCTTGTTGAATGCAACTTTGAAATGGAGGCTGAAATGTGTCTTGCAACTCCTATTGTGTGACCTACAAAGGGAAATTGATTAAGCTAGACATCCAAATTGACATAGACAAAGTAAGGTAATACAATCTTACAATACAACCCCAAGTTTTCTGGATTAAGAGCTAACTCCTTCATAGTAGACAAGCCTAGTGAAGATTCATTTGGTCTCTTTCATGAGAAATTTGTGCGTTATATACTGATTTACCCTCTTAACCCCTTCTACCATGTTTATAGACGATTAAACAAGCTGTCATGTATATGGGTTGACCTCTTAATCCCCTTAAATATCATTTAGATGAAAATAGTTGAGCATATTATCATTTGCTGTCCCCAATTTTTTTTACTCTTCTAGTATTGCCCTTCTTGTATTTCACATGCATTTTGTGTTTAATGATGAATGTGTTCCAATATAGATGGATAACAAAATTAAAGCGGTGGGAACAGGTGTAGCTGCAGCTCTCTGATATGTTTGAAGAGTCGTTGATGATTTGTTTGGTTCTTGCTTTGAAGTGTTAGGTTGGATTTGGATCTTGTAACCTGTTTGGGCAACAAGTTTGAAATTTGATAATTTGAGATTGGAGCTTCAAATATTAAGACAGGAGGGTAGTCAAAATTATGCCTTTAAGCCGCGGGAGTTGTTCGTAGTTACTCGGATTTTAGATGATGGGTCGAATTGTTTCTTGATTGAAGGAAACTGTGGTGGAGGGCGGGCTATGCGGCATTGTTGACATGTTGTATTGGGATATGGATGTAGAATTTTTCAGTAGCAAGATGTTGTCTTGGACTTGTCTCTAGGTGTATGGTTGGTGATCGTGATTGTGATGGTGATCGAGAACTCTTCCTTGATGCTCTGTTTCTCCTCCGGTGAGGCTTAGATGTTTGTTGGCACTTGTGAGATTGTATCCAGGAAGGACTTCGAGCTTCTGCGCCTAGAAAAACCGGCCTAGGAAAACCGATCTTTACACTATGCAAGAATTGAGCGACTCTAGATATTGGTTGACTGAATGCTGCAGAAGCAAGAGTCAATTCGCAAGTGTTTATTTGCCAAAAAAACTCTATTTTAAATGGCAATAGATGCGAAACATGAATCCAAGTTCAGTTGTTTGGTTTCCTAGAATAATTTTGCCAAGTGGGTTCATTCTGAGTTGAACACCAATGGCCTGAGGCATTGATTTTTAGCCCATATCAGTTAAACTATTCCCAAGCAAAAGGGTTAGAAAATATTTTCCTTACCGAACATCGGAAAACATTTTCCGAAATATTTTCAGGTTTTAGCCGAACATAGGAAAATATTATCATTTTCCAGGAAAATGACTTCCTAGAAAATATTTTCCAGCATTGGTCCATTTTCCGTGAAACGAACGGACCCTTAGAAAGGGAAAAAGGAAAAAAAAAAAAAAAGGAGAGAGTATGCGTGAAAGCAGAATAAATTGCCATAGAGTTCGAGGGCATGTTTGGTACAATGAAAATTTCCAATTTCATGTTTTCCTTTGGGAAAAGTATCAAAATAGTTCTAAACCTTTGTACCGGTACCAATTTAGTCATAAACTATTTAATTAGACCAATTTAGTCATAAATCTTTTTACATTAGTACCAATTCAGTCCATCCGGCTAATTTAAGTTGGAAATTGCTGACGTGGCCGCCGGCGGTTTTATGTGGCGCCACGGGGACAAATTCTTATAATTTTTATAATTTTTTTTTTTAGATTTTTTAAATTTTTTTCCTTTTTTTCTCTTTTCTCTTTTTTTTTTTTTTTTTTTCCTTACCCTTGGCCGGCGAGGTCACCGGCCGGCTGACCATCGCCAGCCACAAGCTGGTCGGGGCGAGGGGCCCCACGCCTTCGCCGACCACAAGCAAGGGTGACAGCCCCGCCCAGATCTAGGCGAGGGCCGAAATCCTCGCTCGTTGTCTGGCGAGGGCATAGCGGCCCTCGTCCGGATCCAGGCAAGGGCCACAGTGGCCTCGCCTACCCAGGGGAGGCTCGCGACGCTATCGCCATGCTTAATCCGATGTGAGATCACGAACTTCCCCACGCCATTATCCCTCCAAAAGCTACCCGAGCTTGGGACGCCGACCACCTCCTTCAACCTCCAGGGGGCCACGAAGGCTCAAATCCATGTTGCGATCGTAGGTGACGAATCTTCAGATGAGGCAGACGCAGCTCACCTGGATCTGGGCAAGGGCCGCTGCACCCTCGCCCGCCATGAGCGAGGGTTGCCACGCCCTTGCCTGTGGCCGACGAGGGCATAGAGGCCCTCACCGGCCAATGGGCGAGGGTTTCGGCCCTCACCTAGATCTGGGCGAGGGCTATCACCCTCGCTTGTGGCCAACAAGGGCGCCGGGCCCCTCGCCTCGACTAGCTTGTGGCTGGCGATGGGTGGCCAGCCGGCGACCTCATCGGCCAAGGGTAAGAAAAAAGAAAAAAAAAAAAAAAAAAGAAATAAATAATTAAAAAATCTGAAAATTATATAAAAAAATTATAAAATTTGTCCATGTGACGCCACATTATACTGCTGGCGGTCACGTCAGAAATTTCCGGCTTAAATTAGCTAAATGGACTGAATTTGTACTAATGTAAAAATGTTTAGGACTAAATAGGTCAAATTAAAAAGTTTAGAACTGAATTGGTACCGATTCAAAAGGTTTTGGATCATTTTGGTACTTTTCCCATTTTCCTTTCAAAATTCCCAATGAATATACATTTGGCAGAAATTTTGGTTGCCGTGTTTTCAAATTCTAACCTTAAAGCCGAAAACAGGCAAAATCGACATTATTATTGAAAGGATTGCTTTAAAACTGCACCAACGGAAAATGGCTTCTAAAATATTTGTAAAGCCGAACTAAATCATCAGAAAACAATATTATTCCTTTTGAACAAATAAAACTTGCCTGAAAATCATTCAAGTAAACAATACTTTTTGTCCTCGTAATTTTCACAAAGTGAATTAAGTGTCACCAAGAATAGTATAAGGACTGGAATTATAACCACACAAAGTACATGATCAAAAGTGAGATCCTACTGGGACCGAAGGAATTTCAATTTCCCCGAACTCAAAATGCAGAAGCAATGGGTGGCTACCAAATACAGTTAACTGGCTCATTTTCTCGGTCCATGGGCATCACTATTCCTTTGAAGTACACAGTAAACACGCAAAATGTCTTACTCAAAGTCGAATCTAAGTTTAATACTGAAAATTCTATGCAATGAATGAACTTGATACTAGTCATGTATAAATGATCTAAAGTATACAAAGTATGATTGATTTTTCTAAAGTTATCTATGATTTATCTCTTTCGGCAACAAGAGGTTCATGGGGACATGAGGTCAAAAGGGGCAGAAGAAACAGCCCAAGTGCCATAACTTGGCACGGGAGGACACTTAAGTGCCATAACTTCAAAAAGGTACACTTGAGTGCTAGTTTTGAAGTTAAATGGAACACTTAAGTGCTACTTCGGTAAAAATCCGGTCAAATGGTTAACGTGGCAATTTTCCGGCAAGTTTGGTCCAAAACAGCGTTGTTTTGCACGCCGACGTGGCGAGAAAATGCAAAAACGACGTCGTTTTCGTGTCTAACGTGTAAATAATAATATAAAAATTAATTAAATTAGAGTTAAACTTAATTTTATTTAAAATATTCTAAAAATTTAAAAAAATTAAAAAAATTTTAAAAAAAGGGGGAGGTCGAAAGGGGCGGGCGAGAGCCGAGCCCTCGCGCCGCCGCCTCCCCCGCCGTCGCCGGGAAGGGCCGACGATGGAGGGGGGTGTTATGAAATCGCACGTCGATTCCAGAAAAATAACGCTCACAAACAATTCACCAGACAGAATATAGTAATAAAAGAGTAGAATTAGATTAACACGCCAGAAAATTTGTTATCGAAGTTCACCCAAACCTGGGCTATGTCTCCGCACAGAGGCACTCTGCGAATCCACTAAACTTCAGAAAAAGTTGGAATACAACGACGATCTTCTCTCAAGATCAGGGCACAAAGAGATTGAGAACTTTCATCAAGAAAAAACTCACTTTTTCTTCTCTCTTTTCTTGCCTCTCTATTTCCTTTTTCAGCGTCTTGACGGCTAGGGTTTTTGCCATCGCTAATATATAGGTACCACTTTTAACCTAAAAGGAAATCTAATAGAAAAGACAAAAAAGCCCCTAAAAACAAATATTTGGCTTTATCTATAACAATCTCCCACTTGAAGACAAATATACCCAAGCACCAAGCAAATTTGCATCCATCTTTTTCAAAAAATAGTAGTTGAAAAACTTGTGCCTCTGCGTTACTCCTCATCAATCAACATGGAGTAATATCAATGGTAGTAGTACAGAAAATATGCTTCTCTCTGTCTACTATCTTGGTCATCATGTCAGCTGGATTCTTCGAGCCATCAATCTTTTGTAGCTTTAATTCATTATCTTTCAATGCTGACCTGATAAAATGATAACGCTTCTTGATATGTCTAGTTCTTGAGTGATAAGCTGCATTCTTTGCTAAGTGCACTGCACTTTGACTATCACTCCACGATTGTCTTGACTGGCTGTTTTTCGATGTAACTCCTCCATATAATCTTGTAACCACATGATTTCCTTGGAGGCTTCTGTAATCGCTACATATTCTGCCTCTTTTGTTGATAAAGCAACTACTTTTTGTAGTTAAGATACCCAACTCACTGCTGTACCTGCAACTGTAAAGACATATCCAGTGATACTCTTACCACTATCTCGATCACCCGAATGATCTGCATCTACATAACCCTGCAACTCTAGAGATGTACCACCATAACAAAGTGAGTAATTGGAAGTACCTGCTAGATATCTCAATATCTATTTAACTGCATTCCAATGCTCTCTACCTGGGTTCTGCATATATCGACTCACAACTCCTACTGCTTGTGCAATGTCTGGTCTTGTGCTCACCATGGCATACATCAAACTCCCCACTGCTGATGCATATGGAACTACCGCCATCTCATCTTTCAAAGCCTGAGTGCTCAGATACATGTCCTTAAAAAGTTTGAAGTGACTCGCTAGAGGTTCTGCAACTGGTTTTATCTTGTCTATGTTAAATTTCTTTAACACCTTGTTCACATAGTCTTCATGTGAAAACTGTAATTTCTTATTTTTCCTATTCCTAATAATTTTCATGCCTAAAATATTATTGGCCTCTCCCAAGTCTTTCATAGAAAACTGTGATGATAACATCTTTTTCACTTCTACGATTCTCTTCATATTGGAACTAGCCACCGGCATGTCATCCACATATAAAGATAGATACACAATGTCACCATCATCATATTTGCGAAAATAAACACAGTGATCGGACTCACAGTGTGCAAATCCTTTTCTTGCATGAAACCATCAAATTTTAAGTACCATTGTCGCAGAGCTTGTTTCAAGCCATACAAGCTTTTCTTCAAGCGACATACCATGTGCTCCTTACCTTTGACTTCAAAACCCTTAGGTTGTGCCATGTATAATTCTTCATCTAAGTCACCATGTAAAAATGCTGTTTTTACGTCTAATTGCTCAAGATGAAGATCCTCCACTGCAACTATACTTAGCAGAACTCTAATTGATGTCATTTTCACTACAGGTGAAAATATCTCGAAGTAGTCGATCCCTTCTTTTTGAGAAAAGCCCTTGACTACAAGTCTCGCCTTGTATCTAATACTACCATTTGCTTCATTCTTAACCCTGTACACCCATTTGTTTAATAAAGCCTTTTTACATGTGGGCAACTTGGTCAACTCCCAAGTTTTGTTCTGAAGTAACGAGCTCATCTCGTCTTTCATAGCACACTCCCACTGCAAGTGAGACGTGTCTGTCTTTGCCTCATCGTAAGTCTCCGGTTCCCCCGAATCTGTATATAAGACATGGCTCAGAACAGTATTAGCTGATGGATCAAAAATTACCTTTGGCTTTCTCACACATGTAGACCTTCTCAAGACAGGTACTTCAGGGTCATTCGTTTGCTCCGAATCACTGCGTTCTTCTTGAACTACCTCTTCACTGATAATAGGCTCATCTTGAACCTCTCTTTCAGGTGAACTTTGATCTACTGGAAACATCTTCACGGGCATTATGTCTAATTCAACATACTCTGGTTGTATTACCTTCTCATGCTCTATCTCTGTCTGACGATTCTCGTACATCTTTTCTTCATGGAATACCACATTGCGACTGCGGATGACTTTGTTATTCTCATAATCCCAAAGTCTATAGCCATACTCGTCGCCACCGTATCCGATAAAGACGCACTTCTAGGACTTAGCATCAAGCTTTTTCCTATCCTCCCTTTCAATCAAAGCATATGCAATACAACCAAACACCTTTAGATATGAATAATTAATCTTCTTACTTGACCACCGCTCTTGTGGTATTTCTCCATCCAACACACTAGATGGACTTCTGTTGATAAGATAAACAGTTGTATCAACCGTGGCAGCCCATAAGTGTAGCGGGAGACCCGCGTGTAGTCTCATGCATCTCGCACGTTCTAGAATAGTCCTATTCATCCTTTCAGCTACACCGTTCTCTTGAGGAGTTTTAGGAACAGTCTTTAACCCATGTATGCCTTCTCGACTCAGATAATTTGCAAATTCTTTACTTGTGTATTCACCACCATTATCAGATTTCAAAGCTTTAATCTGATAACCTGTCTCTTTTTCTACCGTGGTCTTCCACATTCTGAACATCCCGAATACTTCTTATTTTTCTTTAAGAGCATAGACCCAAGTCTTTCTTGTTGCATCATCAATGAATGTGACAAAATATCTCTTACCACCATAAGAGAGTTCTTGAGCAGGTCCCCATACATCAGTACGATCCAACTCTAGCTTCTGGCCTTTATTTTGTCGCCCATTCAATTGAAAACTAACAGCCTTCTGTTTTCCATAAATGCAACTCTCACAAAAATCTAACTCAACTTTTTGTATATTTGGAAGTAATTTCCCCGAGTGTAACTGCTTTACACATTTTTCACCAAGATATCCCAAATGATAATACCAAAGAGTAGATAAATTATCTGTAGCCATTGTAGTTGCAACCATATCACTAATATTGTCTCCTTGAAGAAAGTAAAGTGTACCTGTACGCTTTCCCTTTGCTACTACTCTTACCCTTGAGGTTATTTTCCACTCTCCGCAGCCAAAGGTTATTACCAAACCTTCTTGGTCAAGTTTACTGGTTGAAATCAGATTTTTCTTTAATTCTGGAATATGCCTAGTTTCACGCAAAACTAGACGTCCTCCACCTGAGATGTTCACAGTCACGGTTCCTTTCCCAACAATTGGACACATGTGGCCGTTTCCCACAACCACTTGTCCAAAATCTCCATTGGCATAATCATCAAATATGTCTCTTTGTGAGGTGCAATGAAAAGAAGCGCCGGAATCAATAAACCATTTATCTGTTGTCAAGTCAAACCCTGCAGACAAACACAAGTTATCTAGCAAAGATTTATTGCTAACTACATTAGCACCTTGATTCTCATCTTGCTGCTTCTTTTTGTAAGCTTCACACTGAAACCTCCGGTGTCCGGTTTTATGACAAAACCAACACTCATCTTTTGCAACCTGTCTCTTACCCCTTGATTGTGATCTGCCACGACCGCTGAAATTTCCTCTACTTTTACTTCTTCCATGGTTCTGCACTGCAAGTGCCGTTGAAGATGTAGATGCAGAAAAATTATCTCAACCTAAGACTTTCCTTCGCATCTCTTCATCCATGATACTACTCACAGCATCATCAAGAGTTAAATCATCATTCATGGTGCTCGAAATTCCCTGCACTGTGGTATTGTAGCTTTCTGGAAGATAACATAAAAATAATAAAGCTTGAAGCTTCATATCTAAATTTATGCCTGCGAATTTCAATTAACCCGTGATCTGCGTGAAACTATTAATATGCTCTGCCACAGAACCTCTATTAGATAACTTCATATTAACCGGTTTCTTCAAAAAATACCTGATTTGATGTGGATGGCTTCTCAAAAATATTTGTTAGAATATCCATGGCTTCTTTTGCAGTTTTGCTTTTGCGATGTGGTACCCTGTCTTTTTCGTCAACCCTAGACAAATTACACCTAACGCCTTTCGATCAAGAATTTTCCATCCGGCTTCTGCTGTCGGATCCACTTCTGCCATCTCGGGTTTCCAACCCTCAAGTGGTGCATAGAGATCTTTCTGATAAAGATAGTCCTCTATTTGTAGTTTCCACCATCCGAAATCCTTTGCATTGAACTTATCGATTCTGATTTTATCTTCTGCCATCCTGTTTGCTTTCAATCGAACGTCACCGAAAACTCTCGATGTTCTCGATTAGCCAACCCAAGCTCTGATACCAGTTGTTACGAAATCGCACGTCGATTCCAGAAAAATAACGCTCGCAAACAATTCACCAGACAAAATATAGTAATAAAAGAGCATAATCAGATTAACACGCCAGAAAATTTGTTATTGAAGTTCACCCAAACCTAGGCTACATCTCCGCGCAGAGGCACTCTGCGAATCCATTAAACTTCAGAAAAAGTTGGAATACAACGACGATCTTCTCTCAAGATCAGGGCACAAAGAGATTGAGAACTCTCATCAAGAAAAAACTCACTTTTTTCTTCTCTATTTTTCTTGCCTCTCTATTTCCTTTTTCAGCGTCTTGACGGCTAGGGTTTTTGCCATCGCTAATATATAGGTACCACTTTTAACCTAAAAGGAAATCTAATAGAAAAGACAAAAAAGCCCCTAAAAACAAATATTTGGCTTTATCTATAATAGGGGGAGGGTCGGCCAAGGTTGCGGGCCTCCGGCCAACCGACGGTGAGGGTCGTGAGCCCTCACTAGATTCGTGAACCTCGCCCCGGATCTGGCGAGGGCTCGCGGGCCCTCGTCGCTGGTCGGCCGGCCTTGCTAGCCCTTGGCCAGGGCCCGGCAACCCCGGCCGACCCTCCTCACTCCATCGCCGGCCCTTCCCGAAGGCAACAAGGAGGTGTCAAGGGCCCGCGAACCCTCGTCGGGTGCAGGGCGAGGGCCGCGACCCTTGCCCCAGATTTGGGGGAGGGCTCGCGTGGGGCAAGGGTCATAAGCCCTTGCCGCCTCCCCGTCGCCGCCGGGAAGGGCCGACGACGGAGTGGGGAGGGTCGGCCGAGGTCGCGAGCCACGGCCAAGGGCCAGCAAGGCCGGCCGACCGGCAATGAGGGCCCGCGAGCCCTCGCCTAGATCTGGGCGAGGGTCACGCCCTCGCTGCGATCCGTGAGGGCTCGCGGCCCTCACCGCCGGTCGGGCGGGAGCCGGCGACCCCGGGCGACCCTCCCCCTCCGTCGCCGGCCCTTCCCGGCGACGGCGGGGAGGAGGCGTTGGTGAGGGCTCGACCCTCAACCGCTCCCTTCGACCTCCCCCTTTTTTTAATTTTTTAAAATTTTTCTTAAATTTGTTTTAATTTTTAGAATATTTTAAATAAAATTAAGTTTAAATCTAATTTAATTAATTTTTATATTATTATTTACACGTCGACACGAAACTGCTTTGTTTTTGCATTTTCTCACCACGTCAACGTACAAAACGACGCCATTTTGGATCAAACTCGCCAGAAAATTGCCACGTCAGCCATTTGACCGGATTTTCACCGGAGTGGCACTTAAGTGTTCCATTTAACTTTGAAACTAGCACTCAAGTGTACCTTTTTGAAATTATGGCACTTAAATGTCCTCCCGTGCTTGAGTTATGGCACTCCGGGCGTCCCAAACTTAGTCAAAAGGCATACAAACTGATGAAGCTTCGCCGGATGGCCTCGGACCAGCTCAAGGTATGTCCCTTTGAACTTTTAATTTTCCTTTTACATAAATTCTCATGTTTCATGCATCTTTTTCTTTTGTAATTCGAAATATTTTAAATTTCACAGCATACAATTGCTGACATATAAATATAGATATTATCTTTTGATAATTTTTTAAAATCTAAATAATACTTCAATTATATATTGAGTAGGCCAAAAAAGAAATACTTTTTCACTTCCAAAGAGTAAAAAAAAAGGCACTCATAAATTATGAATGATATCACAGACAAGATAAATGGGAACGAGAAATAAAAATTCATTTAAAGCACATTGTCCAAGATATGAAAGAGATTCCCACAAAACTAATGTATGATACAATGCCTATCTCGAAAAGATTCATGATTTCGGTTAAGTTTGATGTTAATTTTTTTTTTTTTTGGTTCAAAATTTTGCTAACTAAGTTTAATGCAGAAAATTCCATGCAACAATTGAGCCTGATACTAGTCATATATAGCTGATCTAAAGCATACAAAGTGTAATCAACTTTTTCAAAGGTTTTTATGTTGATTTTTTTTTTTTTTTAGGTAACGGAAAGGTTCGCATATATGTTCATCCAGAAGGCACGACAACTGGTATGTTCCGTTTGTTACTTTTTTGTTCTAAATTGATCTCATAAGGGATGGAAAAATTGGAAAAGTTTCGCTTGTTGATCCCATAAAGGTTCGCATACAATCAATGTCATGGACAATTAATGTATTGAAAATTATAGTTTTTTTTTTTCTAATTTTTTTGCTATAATAAGCAAAGCGCCGCCACCAAATACATGATCGATTCATTTTTTCGAGCACGTGGGCATGACTATTTCTTTCAACTAAACAGTACACACGCAAAATGTATTGCATAGAGTGGAATCTCCCAATTTGGCATGATTTAGGGCGCGCATAATAAAATTTCTGTCTCTTAATTTCTTTGTTTCTCTCGTTAGAACAAGTTTTGAACAAACTCCGTTTGGTAACGATTTGATTTCTCTATTTCTAAAACAGATTTCTATTCCAAATATAGAAATTGAAGAAATCGAGAAGCTGAAATTTTTAACTTTTCAGTTTTTGAAGTAGAAATATAAATTTTTTTCTCAACTTTTCATTTTAGTCCAAAATATTTTAGATCACTAATATTGAAATAGAAATAGAAATAGTTAATTTAGTCCAAAATATTTTAATAATTTTTTAATATAATCATTTCAATCAATATTGATTGAAAATCTTAACCATTGGGCTAGATGGTGGGAATCGAATGAACAAGGTTTCATTTGTTGCACGGAAGAGATTTCATGCATGGTAATAGTCAACTTGCCATATTCATATCTAACGAGTCTTTATTCACCTACTCTTCCATAGTACGTTAGACAACGGCTCTATCTGGCTAACTATTTTTTTTAATCATAAACTTCATATTGAGGCGGTAAAAAGGAGTAAAATCATTAGGGTTTCATCCGGTTTTTCTTTTATAAGGAAAAGAGATCTAATAAGAAATATGTTGTTCTTGTAAGAGTGTTGATGAAAATACAGATTTTGATAATAAATTTTTAAATAATCCTAGTGTTGATAATTTTGAAAAAAATTGGTGAGGATTTTTTTTTTAACAAAATTTGGAAGAAATTGGAATTAGACTTGAAGTTAGGATTTTTTTTTAGGAGATTAGACTATTATAATCATGGCTATCATTAGACTTATTTGATTAATGTGAAATCAATTTCGGCAAAAACATAACGACATATTCACTACAATTGAATTTCAATTTATTTATTTTTTTGCCACGTTGGTTATTTTTCAAAAGAAAATATTACGTAATAGGAAACGTAAGCACATGTAATAGGAAATTCCATGAAATTGTATTTTCAACTTTTGTAATGTATTAGTATTATTTCGACTATTATTTTGTATTTGAGGATTTACTATATTGTTATTTAATCAATTTCTAATCCTAGAAATAGAAATTTATTCTGTTATCAAACGGATTTTTGTTCCAGAATTAGAAATTTTAAGTCATTATCAAATAGGTTTTTTTGCTTAGAAACTTGTCCGGAGAATAGAAATTGAAAATCAACTTCAGTCGAAATCAATTTCGGAATAAAAATTTTGTCACGCGCGCCCTTAGTTACACAAGTTTCGCTTTTTTAGTGTGCTTTTTATTTTTAACTTCTATTTTTTTCTTGAGTATTTAGAGTTTGAAATCTAACTCTAAGTACAACCAAGTCAATCCTACTTTCATTATTTAGAAGCACTCAATGACTACCTCATTAAAATTAATTACCGGAAAATTTCCTCTTATCCGAGAGTTCAGTCTAAACAATTGCCTCACGAGGACTATCTATTTTCCAATGTTTACTTAATATGCAAATTGAATTTGTAGTTGATTGTCCTAGAAACCAATTTCATGAAGACTCGAGGGCAAAATGAATGTGTTATAATAAGTAGACGCTTATCATTGAGTGGCTACACGAGACTAATCCTTTGAAGACATGACCCTCAAGCCAGTCAATCCACCATTAGTCATCTTCAAAAAAGAAATCATGTAATGTTATTCTAGCCAAAGATAACTTGTCATATAGAAATATTGTCACAATTATGACAAAGTGTTAAATTAAAATCAAAAAAGAAAATTCACTAAAAAAACATCGTCCAAGGTACATGGATGGTGGAATGTACTTGCCAGAAAAACAAGAACAAATTACATGGATTTTGTAAGAAAAATTAGATCAATTATTTTTCCCAACCGGTAAGTCTATTAATAGTGTTTAATCGACTTCATTTGACAAAAAAATCCATGCAATGCATAATCATGCACGTGGCAGCATTCTTGACTTCAAAGACATCCTCTAGTCGCCCAATGTTGGGCCACGAGGTGCTGTACAAAAGATGTCCTTGAGCGACATGCGTCCCCCTCAAGCATATAAAAAACGTTCCATCTTTATTTTTTAAATATGAGCTGAGCTTATTGATTAATTATCGATGTAAACGTCTGTGTATCCTGCCCATTTTATTTACTTTTTCAAAGATGACTTAAATTCCATATTCAGTTAATTATTTTTTTCTTAAAAGAGAATTGTGATATTAAATTAATCTTTTGAGAATATCCATATTAAGTTAAATGTACATAAGAATCCTATTAATTGAGGATGGCGATGTTCTCATTTCATAACATAAAGTTAAGATGTCAATGTATCTCTATTATGAGGACACATTAGTGCAATTCAGACTCAAATTATGTTCGGAAGATATTTTTGAGTTTGCGATGAAATAAAAGCACAAAAATAAAGAGGTGAAGAGAAAGATTTTTCCCTTACTGCTAGAAAAAATAAAATCTAATAACACTTAAAAATATTATTGACATATATTACATACATCGCAATCGTAAAAGTGTTATTTACATAAATAGTCTCATAATGGAAGTACAAAACTGTTTATGGAATAAAGTTACATGCAAAAGATAAAAATTGATTATGTGTCATTATCTAAAACCCGTTCGAAGAAAATTTTGCACCGCCATTGTATAAAATAAAAGCCCTTTAAAATGGGATATATTGTGCATACACAGTGAAGTGTAAAAGTCTTTCTTGCGCAAGCAGACTCAGCATGGAAACATAAATCAGTTGATGAAATAATATTACATTACAAAAAGTAAAAAATTGTGCATGTGTTATTACCTAAAATCTCCTTGTGTGAATAAAATTTCACACCATCCTTGCATCGGATAAAATCCGTTGAAATATGTTGTTTGCAAGGAAGGAGATGATGGAAGAAAGGAAAAGAAATAATTATGTGAAATAGCACTTACATCTTTTTCCTTTAGTAAATTTTCAAATTTGCACCTTTGGAATTTTTATAAATTTTTTATGTTATAAAATTTGGAAAGGAAGTGGTCATTCAGGAACAGAGAATGATACATCACCTCATGGAACTTTGGCTCCATCCACCAGTCCATGTATAAATAAAGAAAATCCATAAGAACAGAAAATAACTTTGACTTCGACCACATAAAAATACTTCTCTGCTTTAGATTTTTTACAATGCTCCGGCACGGCTTGGCAAAGAATCCTCCATAGCTACCCAAGACAATTCCGTTTTGGAACCATTCTTTCCTTTGTTGCCCTGATTTGATCCCATAAGCCGATGAAAAAATTGGAAAAATTTCGGTTTTCGTATGTTAATTTTGAAGTAATATAAGTAAATATCATGAACAATACCATGGACAGATCATGCATTGAAAGTTGCACATTTCTTTATTTATTGTTCGACCTAAATTTCAAGTGCACCACCTAAAATTAAGCTAATGGACTACTAATTCCAAGCCCATACCAATCACGACTTAGATTCAAATATCTAGCATGCAAAAGATTTTCAATCATAAGTCGCCATTAATCGGTTACGGTAGATTGATTAGACACCTAAGTAAAATAATTGGAAAGTTATTTTACTCCTACGAACCGCAGACTATGGGTGCTTGGGACTGATTACACTGTAGATTTCTCAATATCTTTTCGGTACCATTTCTTTTTAATTTCAAAAATGTTTTTGCAGACAACTTGGATTTATTTTAACCTAAATCTCTATCATGCAAAAATGTGATCACATCACATGGATTCTTAGTCACTATTAGACAATCAAAAGACTTTCATTAAAAAAAAATAAACACACAAAGCATTTTTTGATTTTCTTTTATCTTGAAATCGAAATGTGCATTTTGACTTCATGACCTAACTTTATTAACAAGCAAATTCTAATTAAATGAACCTATTATGCAAACTGATCAATATGCACCTAATATTTTTATATTTTTTTTTATTAAAATTCATAATTAATAAAAACCCTAATTAAACTATCTAAAAAATAATTTTCTAATTTATTTTAGGGATTAATTTGACTTAAACTCTATCATTTCTTATAAAACTATTTCTAGAGAAATGAGATAATTAAAATGTGCAATCATTATCTAAAACCCTATTTATAAAAAAATTATTTAGGTCCAACCCTAATCTATTTCAAAAAATTATCTAAAAATGCAATCCTAAATAATGTGATCCTAAAAAAAAATCCAATTTACTAAACCTACATGCTCATGCAGGATTTTGATTTTTTTTTTTTTAGTTTTTTTTAGACAAGCAATATTATATCTAAAATAATACAAAAATTCAATCAAATAAATAATTAAAATAATTGAAAAGATAACCCGTTGTCTCACAAGTCAAATTAACGATTATTCGAACTCTAAACATCATGACAAGGAGTTCAAAATAATTAAAAATTTGATTCGACATCTTACTGACCAATTTAATAATTATAATGATTTAACAATTGAAATTCTACGAAAATGCCCAAAAAAATTAAAATAATTAAAAAAATGATCCGACGTCTTACGGATCAAATTAGTAATTACAATAATTTTGGGCAAAATCCTTGCAATTAATGCTTACAATATTCCCAAAAAATGACACCCAATCCTCTAATTTACATAATAACAACTCAACTTGATAAAAAATAAAAATAAAACTACCTAAGGTAGAGAACCAAAGGGAGGACAGCAGCACGATGGGCGTAGGCGCAGCAACAGTTGCTGGCTAGCGTCGGAGCTCCGGCGAGAGGTGGCCGGCGGTGACGATGAGGGGGTCGCAGGCGGTGGTGCTGAGGCGACGGCAGGCGCGCAGAGGTCGCGGGCGGATCTCGGCCAAAGGTGTCTCGACGGCGGATCGTCGGGCGAGTGGGGGGATCTCCGGCGACTGGTTTCGGCAGCTGCTGTGGAGTCGTCGCACGGAAGAGGAGGTGTCGGACACCGGGTGGTTGCGGACGAAGGCGCTATGGGTTCGTCGGGTCGGAGGCCGGTTCAGATCTGCCGGCGTCGGGGCAGCCAAGCGATGAGATCGGGAAAGCAACAATGGGAGCGGCGTCGCGGACGTCGGGCGCTGGCGCAGTGGCGTCGGCTGGGTGCTTGGGCACTGCTCGGGGTGCCGTAGCGGCGCTGGTGCAGAGACAGGGGCGTCGGGATCGGCTCAGGGTCGCGGACCGGCGGGCAGAGGCGCGCGACAGTAGTGCAGGCGTCGAGTGGGCTGGGGCGCGGAGGCGCGGCGCTCGGGCAATCGCAGGTCGCCGGTGCGAGGCGTCGGGTGAAGGTCCGCTGAGGTCGCGGGCTGAGGGTCGCGAGTGGAGATCTGGGTCGGCGACGGTGAGGTGCGGTCAGAGCGGCGGCTTCACGGCTTCTGCGAACGCGAGCAGCAGCGACTTCGCGGGTCGGCGAAGGCTCGCGAGTGAGGGGGAATCTCCGGCGACTGGTGAGACGCCGACAGAGCGGCGGTAGCGGAGCAACGGCGACGGAGGTGCAGAGGCGGCTGGCGGAGGCGGCACGGCGCGGTGGACAGCGGGCACGCCTGGCGCGATCGGCCTTCCGGGGAAGACGACACTGTAGCGCTTCCCCTCATTTCCGTTTCTTTTTTCTTTTTATTTTTATTTTTCTCTCTCTCTCCCTCACGTCACTCTCACCTCCTCTCTTCTGCTGCTGCTGTACTTTTGCACCCTTTTTCACTTTCGAAGCCAGCAGTAGAAACCTCAAGGAATTCCTCTTGCTTTCTTTCACTTGTTTTTGGACTTTTTTCTGTGTTTTTTCCTTTTTTCAACCAAGAGAGGCCCCCCTCATTATCGAAGCCATGCCTTCTCTATTTATAGAGGAAATACTCAAGTTTGTTTTGCAAGTGAAATATTCACTCAACAACTCAACAAGAAAAATGGCTCCAAAATCAAACAATAACTTTTTTTTTTTTTAAATTTTGAAATGAGGATATATTTTCAACAACAAAGATAAATTTACAAAATCTCCCTCCAAATGTATTATTTTATAAGTTATTTATTATTCTCTATTTTTATTTTCTAAAATGTAAGTTTAATCCTAAATGTTATTATTACCTACATGCAATGCTATGGAATGCTTAATGTAAGTAAGTAAATAGCATGGTTAAAATTAGGTGTCAACAGTTGCCCCTCTTTGAAGGGAAGCTCGTAAAGATTTCCTTCAAAGATAAATGAAACCTAAATTTAGACCATGTAAAATGAATATGCAAATGTTAATTGCAATGACTCTTTTTTCTTTTCTTTTTTTATTTTAAAGAAATGGACTCAAATAAAGAATGCAATGTAAATGTAATGATTTGATCAGGAACATAGATTTCAATGTGTCTATGCCTAATGACATGTAAATGCAAAGAAGGACACGTACCTATCATACTTGTATGGGGATTTAGGTGTGAAATGATTCTTGACAATCATCCGGAACTCCCTTTAGATAATTGAAAGGCTCAAAGTCTTTAGGGATCTGGAAATCTTATTAGATTCTAAGTAATTAGAAATTGCATCAAGTACTTGAAATTTCAAAAATCTGATTTTTATGTCAGACATTTGAAAACATTTACTAAATATCTGGAAATCACATCAGATATTTGGAAAGACAAAAACTTGGAAGTTACATCAAGCGTTTAAAGGTTCAAATATCTGGAATTCACACTAGACATTTGAAAACATTTTATAAATGGGTACTTGGAATTCTCATCAAGTATTCAAAGATGATTGAACAAACTCAGGGCTTTAAAGACAAATCATTTGGTCTTTGAGGAAAAATTCATTTAAGACACTTGAAATTTTATTAAACATCTGGAAATCACATCAGATGTTTGAAAAGATAAACACTTGGAAGTCACATCAATCGTTTAAAGGTTCAAATATCTAGAATTCACACTAGACATTTGAAAACATTTTATAAATGGGTACTTGGAATTCTTATCAAGTATTCAAAGATGATTGAACAAACTCAGGGCTTCAAAGACAAATCCTTTGGTCTTTGAGGAATTTTTTTTTTTTTTTTAAATTCAATGAAGGTCCATGCATGATGGCTTTATCAAACTTCCACTGGAAAAATTATCATTAAGACAATTTTCACTTATAGCGTGAATCTCTTGAACATGCTAAATAAGACATTTTTGGTGTGAAAAGGCTTTTCACTTGCTCTCACTTAGGAGGGGTTATTTGTCCCGATCATTGATGAGGGAATATATCACTCAATCTTATGATCATCTTGTATCAACAATTGTTCAACAATTGTCCGGATAATTTTGGAAAAATCCTTATAAAAGAAAAGGAGAGAGTATGGAAGAAAAATAATTTACGTAGAACCTAAGGGCATTTTTGGCACAAGGATTTTTTCCAATTTCCTATTTGACTTTCCAAAATTCTTAATGATATTTTGGTTGTTGTGTTTTCAAAATTTGAACCTTAAAATTGAAAAAGGCCAAAAATTGACATTATTTTGTACAGGGATTGCTTTAAAGAACCTGGCTTTATGTTTATTTGGGCAAATAACACTTATTGTCCATATAATTATGATAAAGTGACTTAATTGCCAACACGGAACAGTATGAAGACTGTAATTATAAACAAAATATTAAGATTAAAGAAATTTTTCCCAACTTATAGGGGCCGAAAAAATTCAATTTCCCCGGACTAAAAATACAAAAGTAATGCGTATAGTTGTTGGTGGTGACAATGTTTATGGAATAAAGTTACTAATTAATGAAAGTATGATTGACTTGGTAATATTTCGGCATGACAACTGATAAAGCTTCCTAAAACGGCCGAACACGAATGGAAGGTTTGTCAATTTGAACTTTTAATTTTTGTTATTCATAAACCTTGCATTTCATGCATTTTGACTTTTTAAATTTGAAATATTTTAAATTTCACAGCATACAAATACTGACATATAAATTCAAATATTGTCTTTTCATAATTGTCGAAATCTGAATAATATCTTGAATTATAATTGAGAACCAGAAAAAAAGAAAAAGAAATTCTCCTACTTCCAAAGAGAAAACAAAGGCGCTCATAGGAAAAGGTAAGTTGAGCAAACGACCACCCCTTCCTTTGCATCCCCGTTTCATCACTTGACCTGAAAACCAAGAAGTGCGAAAGATTGAGGACTTTTAAAGTGCAATTTTTGCAGTCATGCCGACAGTGGAGGTCACTGAAAAGTGTCGAATATTATTTGAGGCAATAAAGAAAGCTGATTGGAAATTTGTCGAGACAATCCTCGATGAGACAAACCTCGATAAAGATGACGAAGAAATGAAGGCAAAAGTTATGGCAGAAAATATAGAACTTAATGCGCTTGAATATGCTGTTATGGCCGGCGTCGCAGAAGATCAATATCAATGGGTTAAGAAGTTGGTCGAGTGCTTGCCTAAGAAATTTGAAGAATATAAGTATTCCATTTTGAAGGGCGCCCTCTATTATGCTGCTCGGAAAGGAAGATTAATGATGGTAAAGGTATCAGTAGAAATCGTTAATTTCAATTCTGATATCGTGTCCTCTGTCCTGTATGCTAGTACATCTGCTCCTATGCAAAAGGAGGTTATCTGGTACCTGGCCAAGAAAACATCCTTTCCAAATTTTAATACGATGAGCTGCCCTATTCTAGCAGGACATGTAGGTAGGATTTTACACCCACTCATTTTTTTTCGTTTCCTTGATTGTTTACTTGAATCAACTGTTTGGTTCTTGTGTCCCAAAAGACATAAGCTTGCATTTAACTCGCTGATACCATGGCGCAGAAACATCCAAAGATAGCATAAACCGTAGCCTATTGGGAGACTTGGCGAAGATGAAGTCTTCCTTCCGTAGTGGATCTAGACTTGATTTTTGGGAAAAATGTATTTACAAATGTAGGTACTTCTTGCACTTCTTTCGTTAGATATTTACAATTCGAGCAACTCTATTTACGTGGTGTTCACTCTATCTGTTCCCATTCTTAGGTATCCCCTCATGCTTAGGCGTACATCATTTAAAAATTCTAAAGACAAGAAGATGGCCCAAGGTATTTCTGTTAATATGTTTAATATTTAAATTAAGGGACAAAACAAATTATTGGATTTCAAGTTATAGAGGCGGATTGGTCCTAGTTGTTTCTAACATATTCAAGCATCATTACATTTAATTACATGTGCAATATTCATTTCATGAGTGTCACATGTACCTTTTTGTTCTTCATCAATTCCTAATTTGCTGACACGATTCTTCTCTACTGTTCGTGGTGATCCCACCAGCACTTAAGTGGTTTAAGACATCACTCTGGAATCTTGTCACAAAATCAGGTACACGAAACTGTCAAGTATCTATAGAAAAAGGATCTTATTTCATCTATAAGTAGAAATCTCTATAAATTAAAGTGTCAATTGATATTTTCAATATATTCCTTTGAGATAATAGTTTTATTAGTATAGACTAGCTCCCGATTTGTATATTACGCCACAACTCAATTTGATTCTATTCAATTCAAAGTCCAAATAATATTATTTATTAGGTGAATTGTAAAAATCATCAATCGAAAAAAAGATCTATCTGACACTATATCTACCCATTTTCATTAAAAAAAGGAATTCTTTTTTTCTTATGATATTGTTTGTCATCGATAGATCCATCTCTTCTCCGATGCATGCATTTTGATTTTCAAGCCATATGAAGTTTACTTTCTGATTAATATTTTAAATCCATCATTTCTTCTTAACTTATATATATACATAAGAACCTGGCGCAAAGGTAAAAGCCTCTTTAACCTTTTGATTATTTTTTGTGGGAAAACTGTTTAATGTTACGTGCAGCACCTTCCATCAAAAGGATTAGAGATTTGAAGTCGAGGCACGAATGCTCGCTTGAGTTTGTAAAACACGCTCTTAAGGAGAAGAAGTCTGGTATGGGAACCTTGGAAACGGTCAAATTTTTATTGACTTCAGGCATTGTCCTTGACTCTGCAAATCGTGGAATCCTTGAAATTGTCGAGTTATGTCTTGACCAGTTTCCGGAGTTGATGTGGGACAAAGATTTCCCAAAAACACTGATGACAGAAGTGGTGAATGGGCGACAAGTTGAGTTGTTTAGAGTAGCGAACGCTTACAACAGAGCTCCAAAATTGAGTAAAGATATTTTTATGTATTCCGACCTGATGGAGGCAGTAGTAAAATGGCAACCAGAATGTGTACCGGCAAATGTTCCTGGAGCAGTTGTTCTTATGCAGAGAGAATTTCAGTGGTTCAAGGTTCGTTTACTTTAGTTGTCTGCCACCCTTATGTGTTCTTTAATTTACTCACATTCATATTCATTGGCGTCCTCTATTTTTCTGAAGGTACTGGAAGAAAGGAGCGATCCTTTTTTTAAATGTCTGAAATTTGAGGTTGGTTCACCTTATTTGTTTGCCGCCCTTTTGTGCTCTTTAATTTATATAAACATTCGGACCAAAAAAAGAAATTTATATTTACATTGATCGGCGTCCTTATTTTTCTGAAGGTACCGAAAGATGTGATTCAGATATTCGTGCAAACAAAAGAAAGAGGAAAAACATACTGGGAAGTTTTCATAGAACAAGGCAAAGCTTTGCTCATGGAAGCAGGGCAATGGATGAAGGATACATCATCATCTTGCAGTCTTGTCACGACTCTCATCGTTACGATAGCTTTCACTGCAGCTTTGACAGTACCTGGAGGCAACAATGGCAGTACAGGAATCCGGATCTTTATGAAGAAGGGTTCATTCATTACATTCATGGTTGCAGACGCTCTCGCTCTCTTCTTCTCTGTAACTGCCACCTTGATGTTCTTGGCTATCGTAACTCCATGCTACACAGTTGAAGATATTCTCCATTCACTACCAAGAAAAACGATAACGGGCATCACTTTTCTCTTCCTCTCTTTGGCCTTTATGCTGGTGGCATTCAGTTCTGCCTTACAGTCGTCCTAAGCGAACAATCGAAGTGGATTTACATCCCAATTACTTTGCTGGCTGCCGTCCCTGTCTATTTCTTCTTAAACGTACAGTTTCCCTTGTATGTTGAAATGGTCAAATCCATCTACTGGCCTCGCCTCTATAGTCCGCTAAAGCTTAGGAAGAAAAGAGGGCAGGATTTTAAGTTTAGAATCTTTTTGAATGAAGCAGTGTGAGGATTCTACAATTCTAATTCCTTAATTTTGACGCATGTTACTTTAATGCTTACTTTGATAAATGTACTTGGATAATAATAGCTGTCTCGTCTCACAACAAGTATGATTTTTTAATTTTGATGCACGTTACTTTGATGCTTACGTTGACACCCAAAAAGAAAAAAAAAAAATCCCAGTCATGATGGATTGGTGAGAGTCCGTGGTGCGATGTTTGGGGGTTTGCTGTAGTCTAATATTACAAATCGACAACTGAGAAAAGTAGTCGTCGTGGATGGAAGGATGCGGTGAAAACTAGAAATCGACATACAAGAGAGAGGCTAGCTGATTATGAGATCGATGGAAATGCAAAAGTAGAGACGGAGCCGAATCATAACCGCTTGAAGATAAGAATATACCGTTGTAATTAAAGGTTGGCCTAGAAACTCGGGAGTAATTAGGATTTGGAATTTGAAAAATAACCGCTCTCGACGGTTTCACTTTTTACAATGCTATAAAATGCCAAGGAAGACCAATTGTAAAGGATCAGCCAACTAATAACACTTATTAAATTTCTGCAATTTACTTATTAATTCTTTACTTGCAATTATTTACCCTTTACTATTTTATGTTCCATAATTTGCTTCATATGTATTGCTTCCTGTCCAAGTCACCAGAGAACCCAATTCACTTTTAAAAAAACCAAAAAATCTATCCTTTGGTGAAGGTATTTTGTCGAGAAACATTCTCGATGAAATATCTTTTTGACACACCTAATGAGACTATTGAAGTTCAATTTGAGGAAGTGCAAATGGCAAAAATGAGGAATCAAGAGCCCTCAACTGTTTCTGGCAAGGGGAATCAATCCCTGTGATGAGTCAATAAGAGGCTCGCTCGATTAGAGTCGTCATCCTCTAATGTAGTGGGAGTGACAAACAAGGTAATTTAGCGGATATTCCGTTAAATGTCATCGATGAAAAGAGGAGAGAATTGGAGCCAAACCCGGAAATAATAATGATCATGAGAAGATGTTTGAGGAACAACAAAATGATTTGGTTGATCATGTGGTTGATCATCTTGCAAACATTCGTAATGTAAGACTTGTCCTTGTAATTTACCATTTTATGAGATTGGTCTAGTAAGATGTGTGACATCATCATTCCGACTCGATTCTTCAGAACGGAATTATTCCGGCAAGTGATCGTCAAACGAGAGTGTCTTGAGAATCGATTAGCCATGAGGACATTGGAAAATGCCATTTAGGGGTGAAAACTCGATTTTTCATCGGCAATGGCATATGAGTGTGGAAAAGTGGAAACGGACCACGGACGATGACCCATTGGGCCCAAGCCCAAGTGGGCGGCCCGAGGCCCACACACCCAAGGGGTGGGCGGCCAAGGGAGGCCCATGGGCCCCTCAAAGCCTATCAAGCCATTTTGATACAATCTTGACATTAAATGCACAAAAGGACATGAATAATGCATGAACAATGCAAGATCTTGGTGAAAGTACCGAAGTGCCCTTCCATTGGACTAAAGAGAAAATGACAAAAATGGAAGAAGGGCAAGGAAGGGGCATCCATGCATGTGGGCGGCAAAGGAAGAGTTTGAATCTAGCCTACCTAGTCTAATCTAGACCTAATCTAACCACTTGAGTGCAAATCCTCCCATTTAATGCTAGATCTTGCTTCTAAAGTAGGCAACCTTGACAGACAAGAGACAGGAGAAGTGATGGGGCTTTAATGAGAGACAAACCCTCTCTCTCCTCCCTTTCTCTCCCCCTTACGCTGACACTCTCTCTCTCACCCTCATTCTCTAATTTTCCTCACTTGCAATTTTCAAAACACACACACACACACACACACACACACACACACACACACACACACTCTCTCTCTCTCTCTCTCTCTCTCTCTCTCTCTCTCTCTCTCTCTCTCTCTCTCCTTAGCCTTAGCCGAATCCCACCCTTCCATTTCTCTCTTCTTCAAGCTTGTTTCTTCCATTTTTCCTCTTGTTTTCCCCGCTGGCAACCACCCGTCGGACCCTCGATGGCGGACCACCCTCTTACTTCGCCGTATTGCCGTTCGATCATTGCCATGCGACCATCGGACTACCATCCAGCTACTGTCCGGCCTTGTAGTCCTCTCCCCCAATGTTTTTCAAGGCCCAAGTCATCTGTGAGTGGCTTTCTAACCTTTGATTAGAGCTTTCATTGCATTTAGAGAGTGGTTTCGGGTGTATTAGTGGTTATCCATGTCATTTGGGTTATATGCCATGTGGTTTAGGGGTTAAACATGTTATTTGGATTATGTGCCATGTGGTTTAGTGGTTATCTATGTTATTTGGGTCACATGCCATGTGGTTTAGGGATTAAACATGTTATTTGGATGATGTGCCATATGGTTTAGTGGTTATCTATGTTATTTGGATTATATGCCATGTGGTTTAGGGGTTAAACATGATATTTGGATGATGTGCCATGTGGTTTAAGGGTTAAACATGTTATTTGGATGATGTGCAATGTGGTTTAGTGGTTATCTATGTTATTTAGGTTATGTGCCATGTGGTTTAGGGGTTAAATATGATATTTGGATGATGTGCCATATGGTTTAATGTTTAATAATGATATTCAGGTTATGTGCCATGTGGATTAGTGGTTATCTATGATATTTGGGTTATATGTCATGTTGTTTAGTGGTTAAATATGATCATTGGATTATGCACCATGTAAATTAGTGGCTAAATATGATATTTGGATTATGTGCCATGAGTTTGAGAGGTGAATGGTGCATATGTGTGTGATATAAAGTAATGCACGTATATGAAACGATGGCATATGACAAGTGGAGTTGCATATCGCATGAGTATTACATGGGCTAAATGAGAAAGATAAGAAATGGAATGTGTGATGGTATGCTCGTGTGATCACCTAAGGCCTTGATGCATTTTACGCGGGGTGTGAACCTGTCCGGAGGCGTTTTATGCGGGATGATGCCCAATTAAGTTCGAATGCCCTCAAGTCAACGGGATGCCATTCGTGGATGGATTTCGGAATGGAGCTCCTTATAGAAATGTCTCCAAGTCAACGGGATGTCGTGCTTAATGGGACAAGACGATGTTTGGTTATGCTGGATGACTGTGAACCTTCGGGTTGGCCTTGGGCCTTGAGTGGCTGTAATAATCTAAAAGCATGATCTTGAGAGTTGCATGGTAGTATGGGATACCATGCGATTCTCGAGATGCCATGTGTGTAAAGTGTATGAGCGCATGATTTAAATCATAATGCGCATTCGTATGGTTGGCTTGAGAACATAAAATATATATCATGGAATTGCCCATGCGTCTATATTAATGGCTTTGATTAAGACTTGTTGTTATGAGGATAGTAAGAGAAAAGCAAGACAAGCGTTGCCATGTTTTGCCATCGATAGATAATTGCATTTTTAGGGCGCTTCCAAGGTGAACGACTTCTCTACACAAGGTCTAAAAAGTTCACTCATTGAGTTTATCTCATATTTGTTTGTTAAAATGTTTACAAGCCCTAAGAATGGTTGAGCCGTTCTGACATATTCGTTTTAGCCTCCCTATTGAGCATAGTTAGGAGGTGACGGAGTACCCAGCACAGGAGGGGCCGATGTGTACTACATGCGTTAGTCATGACCATTTGGGTCAATGAAGGCCTGCCTAATCTCGTGCCACACTAATTCGTGGCATGGTATTTTTGGGTGGGCAATGAGGGCCATGGTACTATTCACGACTTTGATTGTCCGCTGGGTGTTAGAGGCTCTAGGGGAGGCATTAGCTAGGATGCCATGTGATCCAGATTTTTTATCCTGTTTTCTATTCAATAAATCGGGCATTTCATCGATGCGCCTATAGGGTTGTTCTCAGAGCTGATCACTCTCGAGATAGCTAGACTATGTAGGAAAGCCATTAAGGAATTTTAAGGCAATCGACTTGAAAATTTGACTAGGAATTGGCTATTCGACCATACTCATCTTTAGAGGCCTTTAGGTCATAGTTAAAAATTGATTTGAGATCAGAGATAGGTTAGTTCGACTGAGATGTGTGGCTAATTGTGGGTGACTTCACTAAATTGGAAAATTCTCATTGGCCAGCACTAGACTGATTTTCATATTGTTTTGGTACCCTGTATTCGTATTTGAATCATTGAGATTTTTATGACAATCGAGAGTCACCAATGCATTGAGTGGGTTCATTTGCACTAAAAATTTCTGAAAGTTACCTAGTAGCCTAGGTCACACTAAAATTGCACATAATTAAAATTAACCGAGAATTTAAGTTCGATTTCAGAAATTGAAAATTCGGTCATGTCATAATTAATTCTAGGAGTGTTGAATCGATTTAAAAGATTTTTCTACAAACCGAGACTTTTTGGGAAAAAGTCATCCTAAGGCTATTTTTGTTCAGAAAAAGTTAGGGACCGTTTTTTATCGCAAAATTGGGAAGCAAGTGAGATTAATTGGTGAGGAAAAATACCAATTTCATTGTTGAGATGTCGGTTGATTTTATTGATGTCGAATTGGATTGATTTGAGGGAGAAAAGTGTCCAATTGGATGAACTTCTAAGCAAATTCGTATCCCCCATATGCCTATGGTTTTTGGACCATTTCAAGGGTTGCAAGAAGAGCCTTGGTGGCCGATTTGAGGCCAAGGATTAGCTGGTGGATGAGGATGGTCAAGGGGACCAAGAGTTGGAAAAATAAGGCCATGGTAGGGCCCTTGTTCCCTTGCTCCCTCAAGCTACCGTCCACAGCTCCCTCAGCCTTCTCCTTGCCATTTTCAGAACCCAGCAACTTGCAAAGGAACCAGTAAAGCCACCGGAGTCGCCAAAGCTTGCCTGTCGCCGTCTGCCGTTCATGTGTGCTACTGCACGCACGCGTTGCCCCATGCTCATCCGCCCGGCTCGACGCCCCAGTAGCCTTGTCTTGCATCCCAGCCTTTGTTTCAGCCCGTGTCGGAGTTGTTTGGCCTGCCTCCAATCTTCGCAAGTCCCCGCCAAGCCCTAGTTTAGCCATTTCCACCTTCCTTGATCCATTCCCACCTTAAACCGAGCTTGTTGCCCTTTGTTTTAACCAATAACATAATAGAAAAGTGTGCGTTTCCAACGGTACTTTAGGCCCGTTTTGAGGTCGTTCCCGGCCCCGAAAGTTAGGCCCGTCTTGGAAAGAATCGAGTCTCATCACGTCCCTGTCGAATTGCACCGACCGGATCGCAAAACAAGTGAGTTTAACTTATTAATCATCGCTTAGTAGGTTAATGATACTTAATGATTGATTATATTAAGTTAAGTATGGTTAGGTGGATAGTTAGATTAGATTAGTGAAATTTAATGATTTGTCGATGCATGTTAGGTGGTTAGTTAGTGCAATTAGTGAGTAAATAGACTCTAGTATTTATTCAATAAGTCTCGAAAATTTTCCGGGTCTGTTTCGGTGTTCAATTAGGCATTACAGGCCTAAGTTGGGTTTATTGCTATTTAATAATTCATTTTCGTAAGTATTTAATTAATAAATTATTTTCCAGAAATTAGATTGGGATAGCCAGTGACCAAAATTTTATGTTGGTTATTGTGGTGCAATCTATTTCTTTATTTGAGCTTTAATTTGTGCTAACTTTGCATAATTATGATTTTAGGATTTTATTCCTAAATTGGTTGAATTTCGGTAATTAATTGGAAATTACCGGGTGTCGATCGACAGCACCAAAAATCTAATTTTGGACTGTTGAAAGAAGTGGGAGGATCAAAAGTGAAATTATTATATTTAGCTAAGGCCGACCGTATACCCACATATGACTATTTTATTGGGAATGGTAAAAATGTGGAATTGGTTGTATGTTTAGAAGGGTATACTATATCAGCCTATGGACGATATGTCAACTTAGCAGAAAGCAGTATAACGGTATACTATATCAGCCTATGGACGATATGTCAGCTTAGTAGAGAATAGTATACCTTATCAGCTTAGATTGAGCAAAGTCGGTATACTATATCAGCCTGAGGGCGATATGGCAGCTTAGATAGAAAGTAATATACCTGAACATCTTAGAAGCGAGCTATACTATCTATTTATCAGTGTAGCAGTGAACAGTCTTAATATGAGCAGACTTTATAGATAGTATGAGATGAGCCGACCAAGAAAGGGTCGTGATGATATGTAATCAACTAAGTCGATTGATCGATGAGTCAATCCGAATTGATTGAGTGTTATGATTGTGAGTTTATGAATTAAACTGACTTGCAGGAAGGAACAGAGGCAAAAGTAAGACCTCCAACTCATGGTTGTACTTAAGCAGCCCTTAGGGCGTATTTTCTTTCTAATCGAGTCTTAGGGAGTAGAACTCGCTAAGACATCGTTTCACCCTATTGTGGGATGATATTTCAGAACCATAGATGGTAGCACCTCTAGCTCATCCCGAGCATTTTGGTATACCTGAGGAAATCATTGAAATAGGTTATCACATTCCGATACACCATCACCCCGAAGGACTGGAATATGTATTGGTGAAATCCACCATTTGGGTTGATGTGGGTAGACCCCAAAACGTACAGAGGTATAGGGCCCACCCTTCGTCCATCATTGTAATGATCTTCAAGGGGCTAGAGACTATAGGAGATTAAGTAGTCGCAAGGTTGTTAGTACTTTTTTGACCACCCTTGTAGTATTAGAGGCGTAGGTAAAACCCTGGGCCCCTTTTTGTAGGAAGTGGTGGCGAAGCGATTAGACGTGTCAGATATGATGAAGCTGGTTATTTAATTTTGAACTCGTGTCGTATGAGATGTTGACTCATAACGCTTTTCTATATATATGAATATGTTTTTAATTATCCCTGTTAATTGATGGTTGGAGATTTGTTTACACTTTTGCTTGTGCGTTTTAATTTTATTACGAATTGGGTTTAGGTCGGTGCTCGAACATAATGGGTCAAGCCATGGTTTTCGTTTTATGTTAAGCATATTTCAACGACGCGGTTTTGATAAGTCACAATACATACTTCGCTTGGCATGCCATTGAGGCACTCTTGCATCATATTAAAGCAAAGATAAAAACCGGTCGTGTGCTTGTTTGCACGTGTGGTCACACGAGGGAATCCGTCACCAATGAATTTTGGGACGATGCTACCACCGATCAATTCGGAGCGATGCTCAATGAATTTCGGGACATTGCCGTGTCTGATGGGGCGAGAAATGCCCAATGGATTCCGGAAGGATTGATGGATATCAGTTATGTATGTAATAACTGGAAGACCTGTAATGTATTTTGATGCTTGTGTGCATAAATTATGGAATATCATATGGCTCCTTGATCATGCATGCATTTTAGGCACTTGAGAGTCACGTGCATGTTTTAGGTGCTATTATTGTCACGCCCTGATCTTTGAGTGCGCGCCCATCCCTCAATTGGTTGATTAAATAGCGACGTCCCAGGATGCATCGCCAACCCATTCATTTTAATACACATGTGGAAACATATAAATAATCCTCAGACAATAAAACAACGGAATAGGAAAGTAGGGCCATATTTTTCAAGCCTGAAAACAACCACACTTATATACATATACAACAACTGAGTTATATATATACATACATTACGAACTACAAAGTCAGGTTCAACTAAAAACGAGTCAGAAAACAAAGTATGCAAGCAGGGGTGGGGGTTTCTAATCCGCTACAGGTCATCCTCCTCAATTTCTCCTTTTTTCACGCTCCAGCTAGAGCCTACTGCTGAGTACACCACAGAATCTGGATCATCAAGCTTGGGGTCCTTTGTGTCCACCACCGATCTACCCTTAGGCTGCGTTTGGCAGTCGGGATAAAATTCGGGATAGGATATAATTTATCCTATCCTACGTTTGGTGCTCACTCGGGATAGGATAAAGTCGGATATAAGGGGGATATAGACAGGATAAAATTATCCCATGGGGGGTGGGATAAAGGTGGATAGGATTTCTAACGTCCATAATAGGAAAGTTATTTTTTTAATAACAAATTTATTAAATTAACAAAATTGAAATTATATTTCAATATAAATAATATTTGAATTCTAATTTAAGAAAATAAAAATAAAAATTTATTTTTAATTAATCTTATTTTAATTCTATTTTATAATAAACATTCAATCTATAAATTAAATATTTATATTTATTATATATTTTAGGTATTTTTGTATTTTAAATATGTTAGTACAGTTTACTATTTGATAAATTTTTATTAAAGAATGATGAAAGGGAAAAAAGAAATAATAATGAAAGTAATATAAAAAAAGAGGAAAAATATAATAAATAATAAATAATAAATAAATTAAGGAATAGTGTTACGAGATATTTTCACCATCTTCGTTTATGAACATTTATGTTCATTTATAATGATATGTTGTTTATATAAAAATAAAAATAAAAATGTACATGATGTGAACATATCCGACTTTAATACTGTGATTCACCAAACATTGGACGAGACATAAAAAAATCCTAGGATTTCATATCCTATCCTATCCAATCCTATCCCGATTAGAAATCCGGACGACCAAACGTAGCCTTAGGGTTCGCCGTATCCTTTCCAAATGCGACCTCCATCACATACAGAGGTATCACAGATTCCGGTATGGGGCCCTCCCTTTTTCCATCACTGTAATGGCGATACCATGCCCTGTATTGATGGGGCACCTTTTTGGGTAAATCCGCATCAACCCAGATTATGGACTTCACCAGTACATATTCTAATCCTTCAGGGTGCCAATGTATCGAAATGTGGTAACTTTGTTATGTGAACTTATTTGGTTCGCCAAAATGCTTAGGAGGAGCTAGAGGGGCTGTCATCTATGGGCTTGAAATGTTATCCCACAACGGGGTGAGACGATTCTCATTAAGTTCAACCCTTTAAGACTCGACTAAGAAGAAAATATGCCTTGAGGGCTGCCTAGGCACAATCACGAGTCAGATAACTTATCTTAGCCTCGATTTCCTTCCGGCAAGTCAATACAATTCACAATCCCATCGAGTCACATCAACAAATTAAATCATTCAATTAGATCGAATTATCAATCAATCGACTCAGTAGATTCCATGTCAACATGACCATTCCCCAGTCATCTCAGTCAATACTATATATAAGTCCAATCATAATCCAGGACTGCTCACTCTAAGCCAATAATAGATAGTATAGCTCGCCATAAGCTGCCTTAAATATTGAGATAATATACTATATATCTGCTTGCCAGAAGCTACCTCAAATACTGATATAGTATATTATATATGCTCACCAGAAGCTGCTAGATCCACTGATATGATATAATAAGTATGCTTACCAAAAGCTGCTAGATCCACCAATTTGATATAATAATATGCTTATCAGAAGCTGCCAGATCCACTGCTTTGATATAGTAATATACTCACCAGAAGCTGCCAGATCCACTGATCCGCTATTCTAAGGCAATTTCTCCATTTTTTTCATACTCGATAAAAATACTTGTGTGTAAGCATATGGTCGGCTTTAGCCAAAATACAATTTTTTGCCACTTGAAAATCCCACTAATTTATATGGTCCACCAAAATATTTTTTGGCGTTGTAAATTGACGCTCAGTTATTTTCCAATTAATTACTGAAATTAATTAAATTTAAGAATAAATTCCTAAAATACAAATCACATCAATTCAACACAAATTATAGCTCAATTAAATAAACATATCACACCATAGCAATCGGCATAAAATTTCGGTCACCAGCTATCTCAGTCTAATTTTCAGAAAATAATTAATTAATTAAATAATTACGGAAAATTAATTATTAAATGCCAATAATTAAAACTTAGGCCCGTAAAGCCTAATTGAAAATCAAGACGGACCCAGAAAATTTCCGAATCACTCTAGATAAATACTAGAGTTTGTCTAGGCCCTAATTACACTAACTATCCACCTAACATGCATCGACAATTAATTAAATTCACTAATCAAATCTAACTAAGCACATAATCCTAGCTTTATCTAAACTAATCAACCCTTAAGCGTCATTAACCTACTAAGCGAAGATCAGTGAATTAAACTCACTTGTTTGACGATCTGCTCATATCAAACTGACGAGGATGCGACAGGGCTTGATCTTCTCCAAAGCGGGCTTGCCTTTCGGGGTCGGGAAACGGGCCAAAATAGGCCTCAAAGCTCTAAAACCCTTGTTAGTTCTAGCTACTAATCTTGGTCGAGACGAGGCTGAACGGGAGTTGGTTGGGTGGAGACGGGCCCAGGCATGTGGCTGAGGTAGGCACGGGTCCAGTCGGAGCTCGGCGGGCCTCCGGCAATCATAGCAAAAAAATAAAGAAAAAAACCAAAAAATTATTAAAATTCAAAAAAAAAAAATTGTAAGAAAAATCCATGTTAGCGCTAGCTATGCCAATAGGACTGTTGACATTTATGTCAATGATTTTTGGCCTAAATTGGCCGGATTGAGTTAATTGACAAAACTTAAAAAAGAACTAAACTAACATAATTGAAAGAGTTATGATTGAATTGATACAAATATAATAGGTTTATAATTTTTTTAAAGATTTTTTTGGTAATCTATACTAGATTGAAATAGCATTAGCATCTGCGATTTGTGAAATAAAAAACTTCAACATCCAACAAATTTTAAGGCTTGTTTTCCTTAGAATTTATAGTTGCACCTTGCGGTCAGTCAATGCCAGGAGCTGCCAATCAACCAGACTTCCTCAAGCAAAGTCACCAGACCATCTTTTTCGTTATTGCTTACTGGTATTTCCTGTTTCTTAGCTCAAGCTTTCATGTACATGTACATATAGCCAAAAGTAACATGTCAGGGCCGTCCTCGTGTCAGCATGTCAGCATATCATGCCAAATTTGAATGAATTATGCAAAGTAATTTTAGTAATGCTTAGCACGGTTCTTACCATTTGCAACCCATGATTTAATGCATTTCGCCTGGCATCAAGAGCATATGCGATGCATGCAAAGCTCTCTTCCCCTTCAATCTAACGAGCTACATTTTTGTTCGTAGAAGTACAACACAAATACCAAAACTTGACAGGAGGGACATTTAAATGCAAAAAAGTTATGAAAGATATACATAAGTATCAATTTTTTTGAAAATTAAGACATTTGAATGCCAACTCTAACAAGGGATCCTGAAAATCCTACGTGACATTTTTTTTAATAATTTAACTCATCCACGTGGCTCACCATAATCTTGAGTTAGTAAAGAAGAGTCAAAACAACGTCATTTTGCCTCTTATTTATCTCATATAAATATTAATTAAAAAAAAGATTGATTGATTACAGAACACTTGGGCGAGGGCTGTGCAAGCCCTCACCGAACAAGTGCAATCCCCTTTTTTTCTTTTTAAATTTAAATTTAAATTTAATTAATATTTATATTAAAATTCAAATCAAACGCAAAACGGCGTCGTTTTCAACTAATCTAGCCTGTTAGCGTGCAAAACGACGTCATTTTATATTTGTCTCGCTTGAAAAACACCATGTCAGTATTTTGGGCAGAATTTTTCACTATTGGCAATTAAGTGATTCATTTTTCTTCAATTTCGGCATTTAAGTGTATATTTCCGAATTTTTGACAATTAAGCATCTCTTGTGCCAAGTTTTGGTACTCCAAACATCCATACCTCTATTTTTGTTGATAAACAGGGACCTCAATTGAGCTAATTAACTGGCCCTTGATTGGAACAAAGATGATTAACTGAACTTTGAACCAAGAAAGGGAGCTTTCATTCGTCACCTTCAACTAGCAATTTTGGTTGGTCGATGAAATGAAATGCTGGGAGGGCCAGTAGGGGGATAGTAATGGTCGTTGCTGCTGAACTCAACAAGCTCGTCAAACGCTCGAAGTGCTTCCTCAAACATCAATGTGCAGGTTCGAATTCCTCCACCCAAATACGGACGGCCCTCGCTACCAACCATCACCGCCCTCACCCACCACCTGGTCTCGATTCTCACGTCCCTTTTTCTTTTGTTCTCGGTCTCTGCGAACTCAGAACCATCCAAAAGCCATAGCTTTCACCTGTTTCCTCATTATCTTAATATCTGAATCAATCCCCGGCAAAAAAACGGTTCTTGCAGGTCGGGTGGGGTCGCTTTGGCTTGCCACGCTCTAGCGAGAGAGGGAGAGAAAAGAGTAGAATCCCGAAGCTGTGTTTCATTATTTGTGTTTGCCTTTTCGTTGAACATTTAATGTGCATTCCCGCTCTTCACGCATAGATTACACCCGCTACAAGTTCTCCGCTTTCTCCCCCTCATTTCGCCTTTGCCTTCGTTTCCCTTCCCGCTACAAAGAATCAGTGTTCATGGCTGCCTGCGCTTTACTGAGTGGTGTCGACAATGGCAGCAACACCGATGACAGCAACAGCTGTCGCAAGAGCATGAGCTTCATGAGTTCCTCCGACATCGGCGGGGGTGGTAAGGACAGAGGAGGAAGAGTGCTCCCCGAGCGGTGGAATCAAAGAGAGACAGAGAATAGCCAATCGTGAAACTTCTTGTTATGTAATTCTAGTATTTTGGGTCAAAAGTGGATCCACAATAGACCAACTAAAATCCATATTCTTTCTAGGCTTTTCTCTTTGGACTCATCTATGACCTATATTCTACATTTATCTGATTGATATCTAACCCATTTCAACAAACTTGAGTCAAAATATGGGTTTGTGACTCGTTTTGACTGTCGTAGGTGGAATGTATCACCTCGTTGGCACCTGCGAAAAACAGAACACGTTTGTGTTTTTCTTTTTTTGTTCACTTACAGAACACGATTGTAGATCCAGCAAAATTGTGCTTCTTCATGCAGATCATGGTGAAAAATCGTGTCTTAACGTACTGTTCGTGCTGTTTTACTTGTTTTATTAATGCATCGCCTTTCTCTGCCAAAGGTGCTACATGACTATTTTCCTGTCATGCGACTTTGTGTGGCACTCTTCATTTGAAAATAAGTGATTATCACATAGCAGCACAAATTATTAGCCCTGGCTAGTTCAGACAGTTTGGAATTTCGCTTCACCAAAAATCTAGTTTTGCCTATATAATTGGACGTGTACTGCTGGGATTGAACTTTTTTTGAGGTGTTTATTAGCTAGGCGGTTTTACAGAGCCTAGGAATGGAAAATTTGACTTTAAGAATTTCTTGTCTTCTTGTGATTAATTAAGTTTCAAAAGAGGCTTTCATGTGCTGACGTTATCATCTGAATGGAATCTTGTCTATCAGAATGTGGACAATCAAGTAATCTTAATCATCGAAATGGAAATACTTGATCATCGGTTCGTTTTTTCCTGCCAAATATCTCGGTGACTTAGAAACTTCCATATCTGTGTTATTGTTGGTTCATTACTTTGCTGAAAGAAAGGTTTTAAGTGCTTGACTATAAAGTCTTCAGACACAAGCTCCCCAAATGCTCTTTTGCAAGCTCTATAGTGCATTAAGTGATTGATGCTAGACTTCATGACATCCAATATCAAAATCTGCTTCTTCTGTCGTCTAAGATTGCAGTATTATCTGATTAATATTGTAAAATTGCTTTCCGTGAAGAATGACTTTTACACTTTTTGGTTGTATTATGTTGTTCTAACTTGGTTTGCCAAAATCTGTAGCTTTTTGTAGCTTGATCTTTGACAAAGTACCAAGTTTTAACTTATAGCAATATGGCCTTTATTGTTTACCTAAATAAGATACTGCTATGTTGGGCTGGCATTTAAAAAGCAAACATAAAAAAATGAAAGATAAATTCCCTATTCTATCACCCTTAAATGTCTTATATCTTGGTGTGATCGTGCCTGCAATTTGTTGGAAGCTTCTGAAGAGATGCTCCATCATGAATGTGTGAACTGGTTAATTTATTTAATTTCAGTCGATTAGTTACTATTCTAGGGCTACACCTCCTGGACTAGCCCAGTGCTCATCCCAATGAGAAATTGGATAACGGTGGGAACTTTGAAGTGGTTTTCCTGTTGCTAGAAGCAGTCTAAATGTTTTGGGTGGTGGAATGCACAATATTTGGATGTCCATGTGTAACATCATTAAGTTTAGCTTGTTAGGATGGTGAGAGCCAGTTTTTTCTTCTCTTTTTCCTTTTAACATAGGTAGCCACTTTTTGTCTAGCTACCAAATATAAATTCCAAAGTCCGGTCCAAAATGCGAAATTTAGTTGTAAAGGTATCTCGGAAGAAACACAGCATCATGGTTTTCAATCATTGTCAGTAAAGGAAAAAGGAAGCTGTTAAAAATTGCAGTACGCAGAAGCGAAACATCCATTATGCAGCATAGGAAAACCCCTGATGTGAGCGTATGGTATAAAAGTAAAGGTGATCTGCATCTGCTGGTGCCAGATTTGCTCTAAGGTTCAGATTCTATAACGCTTGATGACTATCTATTTTGATCTCTGATGTGGACATCGAGCCATATCGAGGAAGAGGTGCTGGGACCCATTGTCTATTTCTACTGGTTTGATCACTCGAGCGCGGGCCAAGCAATTAGGCAAGCTGTTGGTGTGATGGTTCGTTATCTTTGGCGTGAAAATGACCTTGGATCAAATCTTGAAGAATCATGGAAATCTTGACACAATTTAATTATCTAGTCACAAAATATTTGACCAAGTCAATATATATATATCTTCTTGTTTAGGAATATTTTAAAATATGACGCATTAGATTTCTAGGGTTGGTATTAGGGTTTGTGTGATTTACCAAATTTCTTTGGAGATAGATATATTTTATTTTTGAGGAAAAGTTGAGAGGTTCTCTTTTACTATTCTTTTGAGGACTTGACCTTACCAAGATTCTCTTGTGGTGGTCGATTCAACTTATCGAGCGAGATAGCGAATTCTTTCACTCGTAGCGTCTATAACGTTAGTTGGTTGACACGCGTTCATCAACATTTCACGTTCATACCGAGGTTGCCAATCATAGGTTTGATTGGAGGTCGAGGTTCGCACCCGCACCATCCAGGCCTTCGTAGAACGATTTTTCCGCAACGATTCACATCATTTTAGTATCAGAGCTTGCTTCTACAAGGTCTATTTATCTTTAATTTTCTGTTGATATTCAGCAATTTGAGATTTATTGAGCTAGGGTTTCGGTTCTAGCTAATTTAGGGATCTGATTGCTTTTGTGCTTCTATACGTAGTTGTTTGCTGTTAGTTTTAATTTTTTTTCTAGCATCTTAAATTGTATCTGAGTTCGCAAAAAAAAAGAAAAAAAAAAAAAAAAAAAAGAGAAAGTTCGTCAAAAAAAAAAGAAGAGAAAGAAAACGCACAAAAAAAAAAAAAGTGTGCAATAAAAAAAAACAGATTCGGCAAAAAAAAATTAGCCGAACAAAAAAAAATCAAGAAGACGACTCGTTTGTTAGTAGACCGAATTGAAACAAAATCAGTAGTAATTTGCGTTTCAATTGGAATTTCGAAAGTTGTACTTGTTGATTTGAAATTGTTACTTGTTGAAACAAAATCAATAGTGATCTAATCTTGTTTGATTAGTTTGATTGATTGTTGTGAAGGGGTTGAGAGACAAGTTTTGAGTCCAATAAAGAATTTGTGAAAAGAGAATCTTGCTAAGGTCAAGTCCTCAAAAGAACAGTAAAAGAGAACCTCTCAACTTTTCGTCAAAAATAAAATATATCCGTCTCCAAAGAAATTTGGCAAATCATTTATATAGGCTTTCTAGCCGCCACACAAACCCTAAAACCAACCCTAGAAATCTAATGCGTCATATTCTAAAATATTCTTAAACAAGAAGATATATGTATGTATGTATGTATGTATGTATGTATGTATGTATATATATATATATATATATATATATATATATATATATATGTATGTATGTATGTATATGTATGTATGTATGTATGTATGTATGTATGTATGTATGTATGTATGTATTGACTTGGTCAAATATTTGGTAACCAAATAATTAAATTGTGAAAAGATTTCCAAGATTCTTCAAGATTTGATCTAAGGTCATCTCCATGCCAAAGATCACGAACCATGACGCCAACAGCTTGCCTAAATTGCTTGGCCTACGCTCTAGTGATCGAACTAGTAGGAATAGACAGTGGCTCCTTAGCACCTCCTCCTCGATATGACTTGATGTCCATCGATAGAGACGTGAGATGAGATGAAAGTGATGATGAGGAGGTGTTTTGTACCAAGTCATTACCACCGAGATTTGTTCAAAAGTTACAAAATCTCACACAAGGCAATAAGAGCATGGAAGAGTATCATAAGGAGATGGAGATTGCCATGATCCGTGCTAATGTGGTGGAGGATCGTGAGGCCACAATGTCAAGATTTTTGAGTGGTTTGAGCCGAGACATAGCAAGGGTGGTGAAGTGAGGAGAGCTTTAGTTCTACATCGACCAATGCTTGTACTTGTGTACAAGGATGTTTTATTTTCTACTAATGATCTTGACCCAAATTTGCCTAGTCCTATTATGTCTTTATTACAAGAATTTGAAGATGTCTTTCCTAATGAACTTCCTGAAGGGATACCATCGATTCGAGGCATAGAACATCAAATCGACTCGATTCTTGGTGCGCCATTACCTAACCGATCCGCATATTAAAGCAATCCTAAAGAGACAAAGGAACTTCAGCGGCAAGTTAGCGAACTATTGGAATGGGGTTATGTAAGAGAGAGTCTTAGCCCATGCGCTGTCCTTGTTTTGTTGGTGCCAAAGAAATATGGAACTTGGTGAATGTGTGTCGATTGCCGAGTAATCAATAACATTACGGTAAAGTATCGACATTCTATTCCTAGGTTAGATGATATGTTGGATGAGTTGCATGGTTCTTGCATTTTCACTAAGATCGATTTGAAAAGTGACTATTATCAAATTAGGATGAAAGAAGGTGACGAATGGAAAACTGCATTTAAGATCAATTATGGATTATATGTGTGGTTAGTCATGCCATTTGGATTAACTAATGCATCGAGCACGTTTATGCGATTTATGAATCATGTTTTGCGTGCTTTTATTGGTCGATTTGTGGTTGTCTATTTTGATGACATCTTGATTTATAGCCGAAGTCCTGATGACCATATTGAGCATGTGCGAGCTGTCTTGCACATTTTAAGGGCCGAGCAATTATACGCTAATCTAAAGAAGTGCTCTTTTCTTATCAACAAATTAGTATTTCTAGGAGTTGTTGTTAGTGCTAATGGTATATAGGTTGATGAAGAAAATGTCAAAATTATCCATGAATGGCCAACGCCTAAGACCATAGGAAAAGTGTGTAGCTTTCATGGATTGACGAGTTATTATCGGCGATTTGTGAGAAATTTCAGCACCATTGCCGCACCTTTAACTGAGGTTATCAAGAAGCACGTGGGTTTCATGTGGGGAGAAGAGCAAGAGAAAGCATTTAATCTGCTAAAAGATAAGTTGACTAATGCTCCTTTGTTATCTTTGTCGAATTTCAGTGCTACTTTTGAAATAGAGTGTGATGCTTCTAGTATAGGAATTGGAGCCGTGTTGATGCAAGGAGGGTGTCCCATAGCTTATTTTGGCGAGAAATTGAGTGGAACAACATTGAATTATCCTACCTATGATAAGGAGATGTGTGCTTTAGTGCGAGCTTTGGAGACTTGGCAACATTATTTATGGCCGAAGGAGTTTGGGATCCACACCGACCACAAGACCTTGAAGTACTTGAAAGGGCATCAAAAGTTGAATAAAAGACATGCCAAATGGATGGAGTTCATTGAAACTTTTCCATATGTGATCAAGTACAAGAAAGGTAAGGAGAATGTGGTAGCCGATGCACTTTCTCGAAGGTATGCGATTCTAACTACTTTAGAAGCAAAGTGTTTAGGTTTTGAGCATATCAAGAACTTATATACTGATGATGATGACTTTGGGAGAGTGTTTGAAACATGTGAGCATGCTACATTTGATAAATTCTATAGGCGTGAAGGTTATCTTTTCCGTGAAAACAAACTATGTTTGCCTAAGTATTCTTTGCGTGAATTGTTGGTGCGAGAAGTGCATAGTGGTGGTTTAATGGGGCATTTTGGTATTAATAAGACTTATGAAGTGCTGCATGTACATTTTTATTGGCCACATATGAAGAGAGATGTCACACGTGTTTGTGAGAGATGCATTGCTTGTAAGCAATCGAAGTCTACAACTAAACTGCATGGCTTGTATACACCATTACCTATTCCAACGCATCCTTGGACTGATATTTCTATGGGTTTTGTGTTAGGATTGCCTGGGTCTAAGAATGATAGAGATTCTATTTATGTGGTTGTTGATCGGTTTTCAAAGATGGCTCATTTTATACTTTGTCATAAAACTGATGATGCATCTCATGTTGCTAATATAATTTGTTCAGAGTCACCACATAACCTACCTCCTTTAATTAAAAGACTTGTTTTCAGTGAAAGATATTTCATTGCAGGATCAATTCTAGCAAAACAGGATGTGACGTGATATCGAAAAGCCAAATTATAAATTGCATAGTTAGGCCAATCATGATGACTAAAATTTTCAGAAGTTCAAATCAACAAATTACAAGCATCAAGATTGAAACATTCCGCATAATCAGAAGAAAATTTCTTTAAGGTTTATGACCAAGAAGAGAATGTTTTACATGGCGAGTGTTTATAATGTTTGATAATAATATAAAGTAGAAAACACATGCCCTCATATATGGTTCTCAATTTATTAGATATTCATATTTTTCTAGTAATTGAGCCCCATAATTAAGGGCATGTGTTTCCTAGTTTATTTTTATATTTCAAGCATTATAAACAATTGCTATCTTGGTCATAAATCTTAGGCTACATTTGATTGTCAGGATAAAATTGGGATAGGATAGGATAAAGTGAGATACAACATCTTCCAAATAATAAAGATGGACATATCTAATCCTATAAAATTTTTGGTACACTTTAAGATAATATTTAAAAATAAATAAATTTTTTAATTAAATTAGAAAATTTAATTAATTGAAAGCTATGGAAAAACCCTAGATCTAGGAATTCTGACCACCGCCTCCACTTGACTAGCGATTGAAGACACGACCACCATGGAAAATTTCATTCCTGATATTGTGCGAGAAGAAGAAGAACAAGAAGAAGCAAAGAGTCCATGGTGTGATCTCACTCTCGATCTACTCGATTTGGTGCTGTTGCGCCTTTCGGCCCTGGACATTTCCTCCTTCCGGTGGGTGTGCACTACGTGGCAGTCCATCACCAACCCCGTCCTCCGTCCCCTGCTTCCCTCCGCCGACTTCTTCCGCCCTAGCACGCCGATCTTGGCGGCTGTGCACGACAACTTCTGCACTTTCTTCGACTCCATGCACAACAGCGAAGCTCGCTGGGTCGCGGCTCCATTGCGGCGAGCGTGGGGATAGGCTGCTTCTGACCTGGGGCACGCATGAGGTGTTCTTCTTCAACGTGTCTGTGCGGGTCACGGTGCCGCTCCCCGACCTCGACAAGCACGACGTCGATGATGCAGATGACTAAGAGAAAACTTCCAGATAGAACAGTTGGGTTGATTTGACGTGGATGCCTACCATCTCTTCTCTTTTGATAAGTCTTTTTTTTTTAAAGAAAATTTCTTATCCAATTTGAGTTTATCTCACCTCTTTTTTATCCGATATTTTTTTACGACTTATCCAAGTTTATTTGGTTTGGAGGACGTTCTCAAATATCAAATAGAATAACAAATTATCATATTCGGACTTAAATCCAGACTATCAAATGCATAAAGCACTTATCAAAAAGGGTAAGAAATTTATACTGGTGTAGATTTTACGGAGCTTACAAAACTCATTTGGGTTTAACCTGCATCTTCAACTAATCCAACTAGGTTTTCGGGAATTGGAACTATAAGAGCTTTGTGCTTCTTGAAAATTGCAAATGGAGACCGTTGATAACCTCCATGTCGTGCAGTAGACTCACAAAATTAAAAGTGGGTGCTAACATAGTGCAAACATCAAACAAACAGGAAAACAAGGTAAAGTCCAAAATTACAATCATGGTCATTAAAACTTGTTGTTGCCTATTGAACAATCTCTTTTAATCTTTACCAAATGATCAAAAAAGAAGACGCAAATAAACTTAACTTTAACTATATGATTTAACACAAGAATCTCATCTATCCACAATAATGCTTGGCATATCTTGTGAATCTTTCAATCTTCGTGCCACGTACATCTTAAACACGTCTACCTGCAACAAAGAAGAAACAAAAAAGGAAAAATCGCTCATGATAATGAAAGGGAATTGATAAGAAACAGAAGAAGTTGATGAAATTGTGAGAAAATCAATAAATACTCGCACGATATCTTTTCGCCCATGCCGTGTTGATATCGGCAAAAGGAATGAACTCTAATCGGATCAGTGATTTACCAAAAAAAAATAAGCAAAGCAAATTTTGCCATGAGAACATTTTTTTTTTTTTTGGTAGATCATTGCCCGAACAGAGGTCTATCTCTAATCACTTTGCTTGAAGATCGCCTTTCTTTTGCTTTTGTGAATGATCAGTTTGATGGAAATCATCCATATTTATAGCCTATGAATCATGTTGGGAATAACGGATCCTCGAAAACCGGATTCGACACTTAATCGAACCCCTAAAACGAATGCGGAAGACGAAGCCCGGGAATAACACGTATCACCGATCGTAAAGCACACCACGGATTCGAGCGTACCTTGTTAGCCACAGATTAGACACCAATGCTGAAGACCGAGGAAGAAATTCTAATTCGATGATGTCAATTTTCCTTGAAAAGGGAAACAACGTGCCTTAAGCGTTTGGAGGGAAAGAGAGAGTGAGAAGCGTACGTTAGAATGGCCAAAGGGTGTCTTCTCTCTCTCTCTCCTCCCTTTTATACCTTCCCCCATCCACGGGCCATATTCCCGTGGGCCGGGCTTTTTGGGCCCAACTTGGGCGGACGGGCCAACTCAGGCCCATCAATAAAGAAAAAATCCATCATTTTCCACTCGTACATGGTGGTCCAAAACCAACATGGGCAAACAGGCCCTACTCAACCCCATCAGAGAAAAATCCATCATAGACTCTCACTTAACATGGTGGGCCGAACAGAATCCTCTTTTTCTCTCTTCAACATTCATACCGGTGAATAATCCGTGCGACCACCATACTTTGAAAGCTCGTTGCCATACATCTGTTAGGAATATATAGTAGCTCATAATGGGCATCACATTCTGAGTAGATTTAGTATGCAGTACCCTAGATCGATTGATCACATTTATATATCTATTGATCTCTTTCAAACAATGATATATATATTGTATTCACAATTATGATTATCACAAAGACAGTCATAATTGGTTAACCGGTGAATACAAAACTATAATGTGATTCTCCAAATTCGATCTTCCTCTTTCCTTCAAACTCTCAATTTCAGTTCAGCTTGCTTTTCTAGAAATGCCCCATTAGATCGAATCAAACTCATGACCATTGGCAACATCCTAAGATAGCAAATACTAAATAGAAATCTTGAGAATAAGTAAGAGTCGTGAGGGGACTAAAATAAAGGAACTCTTTTCCTCAAGAGTCTCGCACGACATAAAAGTTGAGATCAAACTTTTGTCACTCTTATTGGTCGTCTTATGCATACGTAGTATGAAATACGTATTACGGTATTTACTCCTTTCCCATGGAGCGTATGTTTACACCTTTTATACCGTATAGATGATAGTTCAGATATACCCAATGTCTAACTTGAGTTCACGTATCTACTCATTCACAAAATTCATCAGAACTCACATCTGGCATTTTAGACAGATAAAGTAAAACATGTGGGGTATTTTACTTTCGGACATAGTAAGTATTATGTCCTCATCTTAACACTCAGTTAAGGCGACATACGTGTTTTAAGCTTGAGCTCTCGATTATCACCTAGATAATAAGCTTAAAAACAGTCTCATCTCTATTTATCACACAGTAAACAGAGGCAATTACCTGTGTGAGTGGGCTAATTTTATATCTGTCCAACATACTTCTCAACTTAAAATAATGCACTGAGCATTAAGATGCATAAAGATCAAATAAAGATTCATAGGCATTAATGATGAAAACACAAATTCATCAAATGTGAACACTTAGGGAAAATACAATATTCAGTACATCAGTCTCTACGCAATCCTAGAGATTTTACATGGTCACAAAATACATCTCTAGGTATTGGCTTTGTCATAGGATCTGCTACCATTCTATGCGTAGTATGTACTCTAAGTTCACATATTTTCGTGCAACCATATCCTTGACAAGATTATACTTGGTATCTATATGTTTGGTCTTGCCATGATATTTTGGATCTTTGGTGTATGTTTTTGCTGCTTGGCTATCACACTTAACCAACAATTAATCTGCAGCACTTCCAATAACACCTAAATGATCCAAAAATCTCTTAAGCCAAACACTTTCTTACACTGCTGCGATAATGCCACGAACTCAACTTACATCGTGGACAAGGCTATACACTTTTGTTTCTTACTGCTCCAACATATGGTGCCATTATTCAGTAAGAAAACAAATCCAGAGGTAGATTTCATTTCATTTAAATGTCTTCCCCCAATCAACATCAGAATAGCCTTTGAGTTGCAGATCCTTTCCTTTATAACTCAACATATAATTAGCAGTCCCCTTTAGATACCTTAGTATTCTTTTAACGGCTTTCCATTGTGCTGGACCTAGATTGGATTGGTATCTACTCACCATTCCAATTGCAAAACATATGCCAGGTCTTGTACACATCATAGCGTACATCAAGCTCCCAACAGCACTAGCATAAGGAACATATTTCATTTGTTCCTTCTCTTTTGAAGTCCTTGGACACAGTCTATGGCTCAACCTTCACCTTTTGCAATAGGAGTGTCTATGGGTTTACAGTCTTGCATACGAAATCGTTCAAGAACCTTATTTATATAGGTTTCTTGCGAAAGAGACAACGATCTCTTCGAACGATCTCTCGAAATCTTAACTCCAAGAATGTATGCAGCCTCACCCATATCCTTCATCTCAAAGTTAGAAGACAACCATCTTTTGACAGTATTAACCAACTCCATATTGCTTCCGGCAATCAGTATATCATCAACATATAATGATATGATCACAAATTGATCCTTGGATCTTTTGATATATACACAATGATCCTCATCAATCATTTTAAAATCATATGCCATTATGGCATTATGAAAACGTATATACCATTGTCTTGATGACTGCTTAAGACCATATATCGACCTCAAAAGTCGACATACTTTTTCTTCTTGGCCTTTTACTATAAAACCAGCAGGTTGTTCCATATATATTTCTTCCTCTAATTCTCCATTGAGGAAAACAGTCTTTACATCCATTTGATGTAAATCAAGACCAAATTAGCCACTATTGCCAGAATAATGCGAATCGAGGTAAATCTTACTACAGGAGAAAACGTATCTTCATAATCAATTCCTTCCTGTTGATTATACCCCTTTGCCACAAGGGGAGCCTTATGCCTTTCTATTGAGCCATCAGCCTTTCACTTTAATTTTGAGAACCCACTTGTTCCCAATAGCTTTGTGTCCTTTTGGAAGATCAACCAGTTCCCAGACTTGGTTTGATTTCATTGACTCCATTTCCTCTTTCATTGCATGAATCCATTTTTTCTTATTAGGGCAATTCAGAGCCTCATTAATATTTCTTGGCTCATCCTCATCTTGTGGAGCAACCATAAAAGTTTCCCTTTCAATGTTAAAACATCGACAGGGAATACTTTGGCGACTTGTTCACCGTATGGGAGATTGTACACTTAGCACATCATTCCCCATCATGCTTCCACTTGGATTAGGTAATGATGATGTCATCATATCAGGTGGTTGCAATTGAGAATGAGTTGAATTCAATTCATCACATCTCATATTACTCCCATTTGGATGAACTCCACTGACATCATTATCTTGATCCAAGGTTTCAAATAAGGAGTAATTTTCCCTTATTTCGCTCCTCTTAGGAAATTCATCCACTAAGGATGTGACATCCCGTGATTCAAATTCAGTTATACTCTCACTTTCCTACTCACCTATGAACACATACCCTTTTGAGTGTTCGCAGTATCTCATGAAAATACTCTTATTTTCTTTGGGACCCAATTTCCCAAACTTGTGAGAGGACTCATGAATATAGGCAGCACAACCCCATGGCTTAAGAAAACTTAAGTCCGGTTTTCTAACTGTCCATAACTCATATGAAGTGGAAATAACTGATTTGGAAGGCATCCGATTAAGTATATTGGCAGCAGTTAACAACGCATCACTCCAAAAAGTGATAGGTAAGTTAGCATGTGCCATCTTGGACCTAACCATTCCAGTAGGGTTCTGTTTATTCTCTCTGCAACACCATTTTGTTGAGGAGTATATGGAATAGACAACTATCTTTCTATTCCTTTTTCATCACATAATTTTCTGAACTTATCAGATAAATATTCTCAACCCCGATCGGATCTAAATACCTTTATTTTCTTGTCTAATTGATTTTCTACCAGGTTCATAAACCTTCTGAAACAACTTATGCTTCAGATTTATGAGAAATCAAATAGACATATCCGACTCGAGTATAATCATCTATAAAAAAAATTGATGAAATAAACAGCCCATTGCCTTCCTTTCACATTCATTGAACCACAGACGCCCAAATGGATTAAATGCAGAGGAAATTCAGCTCTTTTACCTTTTCCAAATTGTTTCCTTGTCATTTTCCCTACTAGGCAATGCTCACTTATGGACAAATCGACTTTTTCAATATTGCCTAACAAGCCCTCTTTGGCTAGTCTATTCATATGTTGTTGGCCCATATGACCAAGTCTAGCATGCCACCATATTCACATCATTATCATATAAGGAAGAAGACGTGAAACAAGGGAATAACATATTGACATCATCACAATCAACATTTAGTACAATAAAACTATTCAGTAAGTGACCACAACCATAGTAATTTGTGTCTAAACACAAATCTACACCTCTATTATGGAAGTTCATATAAAAACCAAGCTTGACCAACACCAAAACAGACACTTAAATTTTGACGAATCTCCGGAGCATATAGAACATCAAGGTGCGTCCACCACTCATGTTCAATCGGCAGGTGCCAATCCTTTTAACTTCAGCTCTGGAGTTATTTCCCTCATAGATCCACTTAGTTCCAATTGGTATCGTTGAAATTCCACGGAGGATCCTCTATCCTTCGCTATATGGTCTGTCGCTCCTGAATCTTTTTCGGCTCACAACAGTTGCGAGCATAGTGACCTCTCTTGTCACAATTGTAACATTTCACCCTTGACATTTTCTTCACTTGAGGACGTTTTCCTCTCTTGTGTTGGTTAACTCTTGATTTCTTGCAATAAGGACTTGATCATTTGCATTCCCACATATTGACCGAATCAATACGCTTGCGCTTAGAGCACAAAGCCCTTTCTGAGCTAGAACTAGCATTGAAAATATCTATTTTCGGCTCAAATGCCGTTAGGCGGTCCTCAGCTAGCTCAAGGTGGCGCATGGCATCCTCAAGATCTTCCATAACATGGTCAAGAATTTCTAGTGCTTCTTGCTTTTCCAGCACATATTGAATCTTCATATTCAATATTTCACAATTGTTGCCGTTCATATCAGCAATTACGTTCTTAGTTGCTGAAATCATCGATCTGAACACATCAGACATACATGCACGAATAATTAATGCCTATCATTTATGCATCCACTTTGCACAGACCCATCATATCAATGAACAATTTCAAGTAAGGTTTCAGAATCAAAAGGTCACTATGTTTCCAATCATCCTCCAAAAATCCTAACTTAAAATTATCATTAATATAATTGTCTTATGCAAAATCAATTATATGAAGTTACAAAAAACTTCTATGAACTACCCACAGCTAATTACCCACAGCAACCAGCAATAACAGAAAGCAACAGATAAATGACATCCAATGGAATAACAATGCTTTCACATAATATAACTATACATTACACTAAGCAATATATATTCAGAGAAAAAAAATCGACATGGAAAGAGATATTCTCATCAAAAACATCTCAAATTAATCCAAGAAATAAATAGGGAATGTCCATTCTAATTTATCAGCCATAATATCTGAGAAATTTGAAGGCACATTTGCCAACCATGGAAAAACTTTTGGAGAGCTTTCATGTCGCCTCCAAGGCGCATTCACTCGGCGCCATGTGGCGCTCAATCTAAGGGTTGAAGTTTTGGCCAACTCAATCCTACAGTACTCTCTTACAAAAGCTTCCACTAGTCTCTTATAACCCGGGACCACGTTGACCTCCCATAGCCGATCCAACATTGCTTGCCATTCAGGTGGAAGAGTGTTTATCAAAGCCGGCACCTTCTCAAAATCCGACATAAGATAACAATTCCAGATGATTTCCTGTATCATCTAATTGACCCTGACCACATGTGATACTAAATCACCATCATGCCACCGATAATTAGCTAATTTTGACATCAGCCTTTTAAGTTTTGCATTTCCCTCGTCCGTTGTCGGGATAGCAGGTATCCGTGCATAACGCATCATAGTTCCTGCAACAAATGCAGAACTAAAAATGGATCACTTATAATCCATAATAAATATAAGAGAAAATACATAATTTTCCAAAATTCATGCAACAAATGCAGAATTAAAAAATGGATTAATTATAACCCACATAGGCATGACTGAAAAAAAAAAAAAAAAAAAAAATTTCCTTTTTTTTTTTTTTTTTTTTTTTTTTTTTTTTTTTTTTTTTTTTCGTCAACGGTCAACGGTCAACAATCAACGGTCGGTCAACAGTTAGTCAACGATCAACAGTCAAAGGCGCGCGGGTCGGTGGACCGGACGGACCGGTCGGGCCGGTCGGACCGGCCGTGTAGGTCGGACGAACCGACCGCACGTGCCGCGCGCGTGCGGCGGGCGACGTCACGCGGGCGTCAGTCGGCATGTGCCTCGCGTGTGAGCGTGCGACGTCACGCGACGTCGGCCGACATGTGCGCGGCATGCGCTTCGGGTCGGGTCGGTCGCCGTCGGGTCGGGTTGCCGGCCGGTGACCGCCAGCCAACCGTTGTCGACGCCGACGTCATCAATGACGTCATCTCGGCGGTTACCGACCGTTGGGTGACGTCACGATGACGTCGGCCCAGTGACGCGCACGTGTCGGTTCGCTGACCGGTGCGTGCCGTTTCACCGGTCGCCGGCGCGCACGTGCCGGTTCGTCACTGGTGCGTGTGACGCACGCGCTGGCCATTGCCGCGCTTCGGGCACATCGCACCCACGTGCAGCGCCTTCCGGCCGCGCGTATGGGCGCGTGCGGCGTCGTACGGCGGCGCACGACATGTCGCCGGACTCGTCTCAACGATCTCTTTCACCCAGTGCCTTCATAATTTGATTTTGACTTACAAAAACCCCGAAAAATGGCCGAACAGCACTCGGGTGTCGAGATTTCTCGCCCTGATCCGTACGGCCGAAAATTTTTCGCGAAAAATCAATCAAAAAACATCAAATTGATCGGGAAAACGTGAACTAGGGCTCTGATACCAATGTTGGGAATAACGGATCCCCGAAAACCGAATTCGACACTAAATCGAACCCCTAAAACGAATGCGGAAGACAAAGCCCGGGAATAACACGTATCACCGATCGTAAAGCACACCACGGATTCGAGCGTACCTTGTTAGCCACAGATTAGACACCAATGCTGAAGATCGAGGAAGAAATTCTGATTCGATGATGTCAATTTTCCTTGAAAAGGGAAACAACGTGCCTTAAGCGTTTGGAGGGAAAGAGAGAGTGAGAAGCTTACGTTAGAATGGCCAAAGGGTGTCTTCTCTCTCTCTCTCCTCCCTTTTATACCTTCCCCCATCCACGGGCCATATTCCCATGGGCCGGGTTTTTTGGGCCCAACTTGGGCGGACGGGTCAACTCAGGCCCATCAATAAAGAAAAAATCCATCAAATCACTCGTTACCAAAATAAGATAGTATCGCTGACCTATGCGCTTACCTATCACCATGCTGGATAATATGCCAATCTAATTATGACTCAAAATGGGTTGGATTAGTTGCCAATCATGCAATGTCAATTATTGGGTTGGAATAAGCCATGTCGATCCTCCTAATTATATTCTTGCTAAGTTCGTGAATGTAAGCAAGAAATCATCGATTTCGTTTAATGTTATGTTCGCATTTTTATAGGCCATGAGAGATGGAAGCGCGAAGAAACTCGGTCCATTCCAAATTTGACATGTAATAATCATGAAAATGGCCATGCTCTTTATCTATAATTATCATTTTCATTGTTCTCAATTCCGGAATGGCCATGAAGTCTAAGGCCAATATAATGCGTCCATTTTGTCACGTCTTGGTAATTTTTGCTCCAGGGGTATTTTCTAGGAGGAGATAAAGAGGGTTTCTTCCTTTTTCCCCTATTTTCTACTCTTGTATCATTTATATGTCAGAGCACTAGATAGATATTAGCTAACCTTAAGAAAAATATATTCCTTTAAAACACTAGCAGAAGGGCACAAATACGGGTGAGAAAATTGGAAAGAAAAATTGAAATGATTTGTTTATTTAGGGGGAAAATTAAAATTCAAAATGTGGCTGTGATTTAGGGAGAACGGAAATAGTGGAAGGCTGGTAAAGCTAGTGTTTTGAGTCTATTTAATGACAAAGCATACAGAGATACTATTATTCTATAAGAAATTTTCTCGGTGATTTAGTGACTCAAAAACATCAATTTGACAAGAAGAGTGTTTAATGGTTCTGTTTGGATTATACAATTAACACGACCAAGCTTCATCTATTTAAAAAGATGTCGACTAAATAAAATTAATGTAGTAAGATTACAAACTATATCATACTATTATATTTCATTTGTGAGCGCTTTTGGCCTTGATAACCTATATGCACTTACATTTCATCAATTAGAAACATATGTTAGCTTAATTATGAGTCATGAAGAGTTGATTTAGTTGCCAATCATGCATGCCAGATTATTGGTTGGGTTTTAATCCAAGTCAATCCTCCAAAACAAATGCCTTGCCAAAAAAAAGAAGTTATCAATTTTATTTGATATCAAATGGAGTGATTTAAGTGCGCAGAAAGTCACTCTATTCCGCATTTGACAATGAAATGGCCATGAAAAGGGCCATTGTCTTAATGAATTATCATGGATATTATTGTTCTCAGTTCCAAAATGCAAGTGACATCAAGAAAAATGTTTTGCTCAATCTTGGTCAAATGTCAATTTTGGACAATCTAAATTCCTCGGTTAACCAGCGGCCGAGGACCACAACTTCCATTTTGACTAATCAACACAATTTTCTAATGATGATTTTCCTATTTCCATACCATACCATTATGTTTTCTTGGTACCTATCTGAAATAGATTATTAAGTGGACAGGGATAATATCATATCCGTTGGAGGAATAGGGCGTTGATTTGATTCTGTTCGGATTATAACCCAGCTTTATCTAATTGAAGATAATATAAAACCAATAAATTAAAGCAAAACAACCGCAACCCATTTTTTTCTTATAGTATGGATTTGTTCGCAATTTTAGTCAATAAAAAAAACCACTAGTGTCAAACTCATACTAAGTGAAGCGAGCCTCAAGCTCATACTAAATAAGAAACTGAATATTCATTAGTATACAATTGATGGAAAATTTTAGAAAACATCATCACATCACATTGATAATGGTTACAATGGGTGACATAGGTTTATCTTTGCCATAAACAAAGTCATAATAAAAAGAGGTAGTGACGTGTTTTCTTTTAGTATGGATTTGGTCGCAATTTTAGTCGATTTGAAACCACTAATGTCAAACTCATAATAAGTGAAGCGAGCCTCAAGCTTGTACTGAATAAGAAACTGAATATTCATTAGAATACAATTGACGGTAAATTTTAGGAAACATAATCATGCTTCCAATGAGTGACATAGGTTTATCTTTGCCATAAACAAAGTCATAATTAAAAAGGTAGTGACGTTGATAATGTTTTTCGGCTTTTCTTTATGATTCAACATCATCTCTTGATTTTTTTTTCTATTCAACTTAATTCCTAAACTTTTAAAATTTTGCCCAATGTCGTTCCGTAAAAAAAAAAAAAAAAAAAAGAGATTAGCTAAAATAGATTCTAGCGCTGTTAACTTGCCGTCGAATTTACATAATGGTATGTCCACATTAGCAATGTATCTTATTCGGGGCACACTGTTTGAAATCTAAGGCAATCGCTACCCCTTATAGAGGGATGCAACTTTTGTGATGATGGTTATAGGAAGGGAGGGACAAGGCGTTGCGGTGGTCATGGCGATGTCGTGGCCGCAGGCCAGCGACAAGGTAGCAGTGAAGAACGACGACAATGATAGTGATGTGGGCGACATCAATGCCTAAAGAAGAAAGGGGAGAGATGGAAGGATTAATTAATGTTAGCACCAAAAATTGGCTCAATGGGCCATGGATAGATAGCAAAGTCCACCAAGCCCAATACGCAAAAAAAATAGGCCTACAATAGCTTGGGCAAGACTCGCTGTTGAGGATACCAGTAGTTCGGTACCAAGTATCACCCATGAGCAAGAGAATAAATATGAAGGCAGTTTCTGAAGAATTCAATACCGACGACACAGGCGGATAAGACGATACGGTTATCAGCGCAATACCGAAGACTTTAGAAAATTTGAAATTGAAGTGATAACGGTAGGAAGGCGGATTTTCACAACACTAGATTATAAATAACCAAGGAAGCATCATTATAAGGGATTGCACATTTTGCAGAAGAAACTTCAATACACTTTGTTGCAGCTATCTTTACTTATTCTCGTTTTCGTATTTAGTTTTGATTAGTTTAGATTTATCCTTTATTTTACCATAATTACATTAGAATCCGGTGCTTCCTTTCCAAAATGACACAAAACCCGATACAAACAAAAAAACCAAAGAAACCTCTATATGATGAAAGATGTTTGGTTCGAGAACCGTCTCAGCCAAACAATTAACCTTATACCACAGGTGCAAAAATAAAATTTTGAAAAGCGATTTTGCTCCCTATTGATTTGATTGTTAATTATAAGAGTGGGCAATTATGTATTTGGACCGAATGTTTTTTGGTTTTGTACCAAGAATGATTTTGACCCCTCAAGGGGGAACAAATAGGTTTAGAGGCATTACCTAAAAGATGGACCTATCAACCATGATTAGGCACGGGCTCTTCCAAGCCCATACCTTGCGCGACATTGGAGGATTCAAATGAATTTCGTTACAAAGAGTCGCCGTTAGCCTATGAAGGTCGGCTAGAAACCAAGTGGGGCATGGGAGTACATCTCACTTCCTATGCAACTAGAGCATCTAGGTTCGGAGACTTGATTATACTAATTAACCAATTAGTGCAATTTCAATACCTAATCTTGTTCATTTAAAAAAAAAAAAAGATGTTTTTGTCAAGCAACCTGGATTGATTTTATATCTATTCACTAACATGTGAGGTGATCATACGAGTGCATAATCATTAAAATAACAATTAGTAGCCAAGGAAAGCAATTAAATAAATTGCATGGGAGAGCAAACATTTAACATCAAAGAAAAGATAAATACTAATCCTAACTAAAGTAAAGGGAAGCCAAAATCAACATACCAAAATTGCACAATCAAGGGTATTTGTTTTTAAGGACAACTAAAACCTTTTGAGCAAGATTCTAAATTGAAAGACTCTCATTTTTCAGGAGAAAATAAATTAAGAGATTAATTTTAACCTTTTTGAAGATTTTTTTATTTTATTTTTTTGTATTTTTTTGGAAAAAATTGAACTTTTTGAATTTTCCAAAACCTTTTGATTTTTTTTTTGGGTGTCTTTCTAATTACTACTGAAATTTTTAGACTTTTCTGAATTTTGGAATTTCTGAGAATTTTTGAATTTTCCTTGATTTTCTAATTTTTCTCTTTTTTTTTTTAAATTTAAAAAAATCGAATTTTCAATATTTTCTGTAATTTTTTTGAATTTTTATTATTTTCGATTTTTTTTTTTGAAAATTTTAATATTTAATATTATTTTATTCGGTAAAACGGATCCTGACCGGGTAAACCCAATCCGGCCCATTGACCCGACTCGATGACCTGGACCCGACCCAATTTTTTTTAAATTTGTTTAATTAATTATTAATTTTATTTTTTTAAAACATTTTTAAAAATAATTTTTGTAATTATTTTTTGTCTTTTCCTCACTTCGTCCTTTTCCCTGCACATTCTGCTCGTTGGTCCTCCCCGAAGTCAACTTTTGCCATGTTATAGTTTTCTATTTTTTATTTTTTTGGTTTTGCTTTTTTTTTTTTTTTTTTATTCTTTATTCTTTTTTTTTGACTTCGTCCTTTCCCCCCCGCACGCCTTCAACCCAGCTTCGTCTTCAGCCTCTCGGCCCTCCTTCAACGAAGCCGAAGGTCCACAGAGAACCAGAACATCAACCTTGCTTTTTTGATGGCCAAAAAAAAATTTCCAAGCACTAAAAGAATCTAAGATTAAATAAAATGATTTAAGCCTCTTGCAAACTACGCCCGTCTACTCGCAACTACTGTTCATGGCGACAAACACCTTCTTTCAAAATCACCACTCAAGGAATGTTTATCCGGAAAGATGCCATGCATGCGAAAACGTTGAAACGCGAATACACGAAACGGAAGGTAGCAGCGCGGACCTATTAAAACTCATTTGACAAAGATTGTTGTAAAATTTTTTGTGCAATAATATTTGTTGTAACATTTTTGTGCAATACTATTGGTTATAACAATAAAATATAAACAAAGATAAAAACTATGAGAAAACGATAGCAAATATAGTAACGACCAAGAAACCAAATAAAGATTTGCTAAATGTTATAAAATTCTTGACGTATTATATCAAAGGTGAAATATGCAGAATTTCCTTAAGGCGATTAGTTTATGCTAACGATGTTAAACATAAAAATTTATAAATTTATAATCTCCTTAAGGCAATCATTACACTTGGCATGCTTTAGATCATCTATACGTGATTAGTATTTAGACTCATTCATTGCATTGAATCTTTGTATTAAACTTCGATGGTAAACCTTTAAACAAAAAAAGAAAATTTCACGTTGTACTTTATGAAGACCAGGAATTTTTATTTTTTTTAGGTAGGCATTGTATCATGAATTATTTTTGTGGGGCCTTCTAACTTTCTTATCTTCAAAGTTTTTTAAGTGTGTTTCATCTCCCATTGTGTCGATTTCATCCCAATATTTTTCTAAATAAAGTCTATGCAAACTTTTATATCTATCTCCACAATTACACATAATAAAAATGATAAGATTAACAAAATAAATGCCCCTTATTAAAGAAAGAACCGTACAAAACAGGTTCGGAGATTATATCATGTCCTTGAGGGGTTAACGTGGACACTGTGAGTGTGACGAATACCAAATATTGATATAAAACAAGCTAAAAATAATGCTAGCTGCGAAATAAGAAAATGATTGCTCTGTCTCTACCTCCTTTTCAACGATGGACCATTTCATTTACTTAATTATCCATTGTGTTACTTTTGCATTGATTAAGTATTGAGGGTGTTAGAATTTAACTGAAAAACTGAACCGAAATAGAAATTGAATCAAATCGGACCGAAATTTCGTGCATTTTTAGTTCAGTTCGATTTTCGATTTGAATAATAGGAAAATAACTATTCATTTTTTCTGGTTTAGGTTATTTTGGTTTGGTACAGTTAACCAAACCGAATTGAAATTCTCAACAAAAACTGAACTTCCAAAGCAAAAAAAGGAAAACCGAAAAACCGAAAAACTGAATAGAACCGAACTGGGTTTGGTCGCAATTCCGTTCGGTTCAGCTGCTCACCCTATCTATTTGGTTCAGTTCGAATTTCTTGAAAATCCGTACCTAATAGAACCATTGACACTCCTAGGATAATTGCTGCATCTTGTTGTAATTACAGGTTATTAATGGCTCGATATTATTTCACATCTCTTCACCAAGTCGTAAGTGTTGCAATTATGGATTAGTGGCTCAACAGCATAACCAACATGACGTCCTTTCAGTTTTATGTAGCAGCTTTAATAGAAGTCTCTTCAGTTCACGCATGGAAGATTCCTGTCTTTAAGAAGACGTGTCAAGTTGTGTATCTGACTCTCTGGGGGCTCCTGTGAATTGTGCTCTAGCTGTACTGGTTTCGAGAGGTGTCTAATAGAGTCTTGTTTGCATAATACTAATTTAAATAGGTTCGAGGTGTTGTATGCTGAGAGACTTAGTTGATGAATCTGCTTAGCACTATTGACAAAAACTAGTTGTCTTAAGATTGTTGTAAGAATTTTTGTGCAATACTAATTGTTTTAACCATAAAATATAAGCAAAGATAATAACTATGAGAAAACGGTAGCAAATTTAATAACGACCAAGAAACCAAATAAAGATTTGCTAAATGTTATAAAATTTTTGAGGAATTATATTGAATGTGAAATACACAGAATTTCCTTAGGGCGGTTAGTTCATACCAATGATGTTAAACAGAAAAATTTATAAATTTATAATCTTTTTAAGGCAATTATTACACTTTAAATGCCTTAGATGATCTGTACATTATTAGCATTAGACTGATTCATTGCATGGAATCTAGCGTATTAAACTTCGATGGTAAACCTTTAAACAAAAAATAAAAATAAAAATTAACGTTATACTTTATGGAGACCAAGAGGTTTTTTTAGGTAGGCATTGTATCATGAATTATTTTTGTGGGACCTTCTAACTTTTTTTCTGCAAAGTTTTTTTTTTTTTTGTGATTGATTTCATCCGCAATATTATTCTAAATTAAGTCTCTGCAAACTTTTATATCTATCTCCACAATTACATGTAACAAAAATGATAAGATTATATTTGAATTTATACGTCAGCATTTACAGGCTATGAAATTGTAAATGTTGTGGATTAGAAAAAGTCAAAATGCATGGAAAACAAGTTTATTAAACTAAAAGCTCAACGAGACAAACTTTTAGTTGGTCCCCGATCGTCTCGGGAAGCTCTTTAAAAATGCCTTCTGAACTCACGTCTATGTATACCTCTTTATTATGAAGAAGTGAAATGAAATGAATAACCTTTTTAAAATCGGGTTGAAAAACATCAGAATGCATGATATACAATGAAACATGCGAAAGTTAGAAGTTCAAACTTTAGTTTTTGTTTGATTCGTGATCCTCAAGGACTCTTCAAATAAAGTTGGTCTTTGGCCGCCTAGGGAAGATTTATTAGTTGCCGTGCCTTCTGAACTCTTATTTACAAGAGCCTTTTTGTTACCAAAAAGAGAAATAAATATAAATAACCTCCTTAACACGTTTCCGATTAAAATGAGTCAAAACATATGAAGTAAAACGATTTATGAAAAATGAAAATTAAATAATAAAATGACAAACTATTAGTTTTTATTGATTCGTGATCCTCAAGTGGTCTTCAAACAAAGTCAGTCTACGGCTGTCTTGGGAACCTTTATCAGTTGCGAAGCCTTCTGAACTCACATCTATGTGATCGTCTTTGTTACCAAAAAGAGAAATGAACATAAATAATCTCAGAAAAATTAATTGCACTTTCTATGCTCTAATTCATCTATACATGACAAGTATTCGGTTATCATCGCATGTAATTTTCTGTACTGAACGTAGATGGTAAAATTTTAAACAAAAAGAAATTTTTTGACATTAGAAGTGATATTCTTGGCATTTGGATTATGTTATTTAGGGAGATCATGAGTATTTTTGAAGATAAGTATTGTATCATGAATTCATTTTGAAGGACCTTCTAACTTTCATGTCTTGAAAAATGGTTTTCTTAGTGAGTTTCTATTTCATGTTGCCATCGACCTTAGTCAAGATATAATTTGAAAATTAAATCGATAAAAAATGTTATCTATCTTCACAGTATCACATGATATTTATAACAAAACCATTATGAATAAAATAAATGAATTAACTTAAGTATATTGCATGCATTCCATCTTAAATAAAGTATATCGACTTAATGATATTGATAGAACTTAACAGTTGGGAGAAAAGGGTTGGTCTATTTTTTCTTAAAAATAGAAATTATTTTTTCTTGTATTTGGGGCAAGAACATTCACCATCCATATATGTTGGACAATATGTTTGTTAGTAAATTTTCTTCTTTAATACTATCTTTACACTTTGTCATAATATTGATAACCATTTCTATTCATGAATTATTTTTGGCTTAGAAAACATTGCATGAATTCTTTTTTGGATATGAATAGTGCGGGAATCATGTGCTCAAATGATTAGTCTCTTGTACTCTTTCAAGTTGCATCCATTTTGTAGAAATTTAGTGATTGGAAAAATATTTTCCAAAAAATGATTACTTATATTGTTTAGAAAAATTAGTTGATGCAAAATATTTTCATCACCGATAGTAGTCTATGTCTAACTATTTTCATGGGCAATGAAAAAAATTTCATTCATTCATTTTTCTAGATGATATAAATGATTATTTTTATGAAAATATTTCTCAAATCACTCATTTTCTACTAAACATACGCAGCTGCAAATATTCCAGTAATTGAGTTTAATGAACTAGTGATTGAGTGCTTGTAAGTAATGAAACTAGGTTTGGCAAAGAGCAGTGGAATCGTCATTAACGACTGTAAGGGAATTTGGGGAGCCAAGTCATACCGCATTAGGAGATTCGACTTAGATTAATACAGTTTGCTTGTTTACTATTTACTTAAAAGGAATGGTCATGCCAGGGAATATTTAAGTGCGTTGGGTATCCATGGAGGATTCTTTGCCGTGCCGTGTGGAAAAAAATGGAGCATCGAAGTATTTTCACGTGGTTGAAGAAGCCGAAGTTATTTTCTGGTGTCATGGATCTTCTCTCTTCAGACATCGACTTTTGGACGGAGCAAAGTTCCAGCTGTAGATGTCATATTTAAAAAGAAAAGATTGAACTTCTTTTTAATGGGCACCGAGGGACGCCGGGGGACCCACTTGATCGGTGCAGCTACTGTTAGAGCCCCGAGGTCAACATAAATAATTCACGCCTTGACAAAATCAATGTTAACATGCACACGCGCCCCGGTGTCCCTCTTAACCAAAGATGTCTACTCAATATCATAACAGGGGGAGTCTCTGGTCCAGACAGCAGTCAATACAGACTTTAAATAGTTGGGTTAGCTTTTATCACCGGCTCCTAACAACCACGTGGCATCGGGCATCGGAAAATGACCTTTTGAACAACACTAGATATTATATTGCATTAAATATTTTTTCCTCAAATAAAAGAATGTCACTCAGGACAAGGGGCAGTTCGAACCTCCCCAACATACAGCCATCACCAAACTCAGTCTCTTAAATATAACCTCGTGCTTCGACCAAAAAGAAAAAAATAAATATAACCTCGTGCTATCAAAAAGCCTGAAAAGCAGAAGCCAAGAGACAAAAGAAGAAATTTATGTAATTGAGCTGAAGGCTTACGTTAATTGGTGGACGACAAAAGGAAAGAATAAGGATGATCAACTCCCAGCCTCGTCCGGTTCCTAATTTTGGGAATCGGGTACCGGACCAATTGGTCCTAGGACATGGAACTATCACTTTTTTTTTTTCTTACTAAAGAGTGGCCATACATAACGAGAAAAATGACAAATCTTAAGATATTAACGGAAGTGACAATGAGTGAAGAATTATTGAGCCGTAACTTGTGGTACCATTAAGCAAGATAGTATTTAGTTCACAATTTAATAATTTTTTGAAGAAATGAATAAAAAAAGGTATATGTAGTAGGTTCGGTCTAGTTCCCTCTTGAAATTGAGAACCAGACCGGCCGGTCAGGATGGATCCCGATTTGGGTAGTCCGTTTTGCACATCCCTAAGAAAGATATACGTCTCAAAATACGATATAAAGAGAGAGCTATCCAAATCTCTGAATATCTCTCATGTATAATGAAATAATATTCATACTAAAACCCTAAGTAAAAATACTAATTTGCACAAGTTCGTCTGGCCCGGTAATATCCCATTGCATCCCCTAGTGAGTTTGACCCGGCCCTTGCTTCCACCACAAATACATCACATGAAAAATTCTCAATCAAGTCATCATCGAATTGAGCTTATTAAATTTCAAATTAAGATGGCAAATAAAAAAAAAAGGAAAAAAAGCTATATCACACTAACAGCTTGGTATGTTCAAAAGGAATTATGCCGATGTGACCTCCCTTTTACCAACTTCACTTGCCATGGTCACATGGCTAACTAAAACCCATAAATGTTCATGAGTTATGTCTACACCATATCCCGTTCTCTTTTACACATGTATTGATTGTTACGGCAAAAAACACGAACGTACAACCCTTTCTATCCAATTCAATAAGATTTCTATTCAAGCCAGGAACGTATTTCAACAATTTTTTGCTTGTTCTGGCGTCAAACTGCAGGTCCCATCTTGATTTGGAATTTTACTTTGATTGGAATTTCTTCACGGGTTTAAACTCAAAACATATTCATCGAAATGAATGTTTCATCATACAAGCCAAGCCATGGAAAAATCTAATTTGAGACAATATAGCCCTCCTTTTAGCTTGCAGAATTTCAAGATTGTGAACCATTCATCATGTTTTAGAAATGCAGAAGCAAATCAGGCATCATAGGTCTAACAACTCATGTAAGTCTTTTCCCGTTTAGTTTTATACACTTCATGAAGAATTGGTTATATACAATTGATGGGAAATGATCATCTGGATCTCACAACTATATTCAACAATGATATATTTGGTATGTTTACTCTCATCTCCACGGAATTTGTTTGCGGAACTGTGATTTAGCATTAGGTATCACACATTTACGTTGTTTTATGTTCAGTACAGAACATCAAAGATTTGACAAATATTGCAATTTATCATCGTTAATTGCAATTCACGATGGATCAATCCATGTCTTTATTTACTAGATTATTTTGGTCCCAAGGATATGAGCCTAGGGGACTTTTGTTTTCCCCCCGACATTTACGATTAGTCCAAGATGAATTGGGAACCCGCAATTACGTCAATGATAAAGGCCCAAAGGGCACGTGATGCATCGGAAGAGAGAGATTGGCCTGTAGATTGTACCGCCCAAAAGGAAAAACAAAATAAAAACCATTGTCAATGGAGAATCCTTAAAAACTCTTTGCAATAATGATGGCACGTGCCACAGGAACTCCACCTCGGAGTCTTTGTTCCTCCTTTCAACCGCTAGCATTTTGTCTCTCAGCAAACATTAAAGATTAGAACATTCAAGATGCACATGCGGGGACACGGACATCAACGTAAAATCAAGGGGTAGCAACTAAGGATTAATTATTTATTTGAGCTCCTTTATGATTTATTTTTACTTTTATTTTCACAATGGCATTAATTAAGACGCTTTATACAGCTATTGTGGTGATGATAATACTAATATCGAATAAAATCTAGAAGCTAGAATAAAGCATCTGTTATTTTGTCAGTTTTGGATAATTAATTATTGATATAATGTTGTGGTTGGTTGTTTAAAATATTTCCTTTCTTCAAAGAAAAATAATACTAAAATAAAAGAGAGTAGGAAATTTTCAAATTTGGCGAGAGAATGCACGTGAACCAAAGTTAGAGTCCTGGGATCAATATAAATAATTCACATCTTGACAAAATAATGTTAACATGCACATGCTCCTGATATCCTTCTTAAACAAAAGATGTCTCCTTAAAATTATGATAAGCGGAGTGTTTGGTCCAAACAGAGCCAATTTTGACTTTAAAAACTTGCGTTATTATCGCTTTATTATGGGGATGATAATATCTCTATCGAAGAAAACCTAGAAGCCTGAGATAAAGCATCTCTGATTTTGTCAGTTTGGGACAATCAATTATTGAGGTAATGTCGTCATTGGCACATAAATCATCAGATTTTCAATTCAAAAGCGTCCCTCCACTCATAAAATAGTGTCACAAATACTCCTTGGATCATCCTGACGACGGAACTCGCTGGGGAAGCATCAACGCGTTATAAATTTCCTGATATGGAATTTTTTTAATAATGACAATTTAATATAATCTCAAAATTTAATCTAATGTGCAATAATATCTTTGAACTTTTAATTCGTTCAATGTGGTCTTTAAACTATTATTACTTATTCAATCTAATTTTTAAATATTTTAATTGATTCAAGTCATAAACTTCCATAATAAAATAAAATTAGTCATTAGTACTATTTACAAGTTGAGATAATTATTTTATTGCCTAGATTTTAAGTTATATTTTCATTTGAACATATTTCCTCAATAAAAAATGCTATCTTTTCCTTACCTTTTAACTCTTTTCTTGTCTCTATAAGTATTGTGATAGTTTTATTAAAGCATGTTTAAACTTGTGATCTCTATTAAAGTAAGAGTAATAAACTAGAGTTAACAAAAATAGCCTTTCCCAAACTTGTATTCTCGTTCTATTTAGGGGTCCAAAAACATAGTTAGTCACTCTATCATGGAGTTATTTACTTCTTCGAAAAAACTAAAGCATAGATGTAAACAACACTACTTGTAATTACAAAGCTCATAGGCGGGAACCTTCCACACATGTATATCGTGTGTAAGTAACGAGACTAAACACATGGTTAGCCACTCTGAATACTTCCCTTCTTCAAAATAAAAATAACAATAAAATAAAAGAGAGGAGAAAATTTTCAAATTTGGTGGGAGAATAAATAATTTACATCATGTACATATGCAATGACTCTTTTCTTAATCAAAAAATGGCTACTTAAAGTATCAAAATTAGTGAATGGGGATAAAACAAAATTATATTCGGTACTCATTTCGAAATCTATTTCATAACTCGTTTTCTGACGACTAGAGGAGTTGAATAAGCATAAAATCAGAACAAATTCTCAGCTTCTGTGGAGATTCCTCAGAATTGAGGTTAACATCAGAATAATAAAATATTGGAATGAAAAACACATTGAAATTAGACAGAGAATGAGACAAATACATTTAATCTTTTCGCGATTTTCCATGGGGTTCTCGTATAAGAGCCTCCTAGAAAATGGGGAAATGGCACACCAGAAAGTGACAATGATATTGGTTTGTCTGGTTTGTTAGTACTCTGAGAACTTTTGTGTGAATTTTTCTTTTGTTTGATTATGTTGTACAAGTTAAGCATTATTGAGTGTTGAAATAATTTGTTATGATAAAAGAGGTGACTCTTGATTAAGAGAAGATGTAATTATTGATTAAGAAAAGATGTGACTCTTGATTAAGAGAAAATGCAATTCTTGATTAAGAGAAGATGTGCCTCTTGATTATGAAAATAGATGACTTTTGATCCTAAAAAGAGATTATCGGTGGTTATGAAAGAAAGTTATTCTTGACATGAAGAGTTGCGATGATTGAGGATAAGGTGTAAGACATAAAAATTCATGATGCGGAAGTCAGGATCGATTATAAACAAACCTCCAGCCATTGTTCTTGTTCACGTTCGTCAGAAAACCTGAAATCAAAGAAAATCGGGGACACGCTACTAACCCAATTCCCTCACGTACTAATGGTGTATTTCAAATATGAGAGTTTGTATTAGACCTTGTCATCACACGTCAGAAATGAAAGTACGTTCCCTTTTATATCCCGTCTCCCATCAAGACGGTTACCAAATGGGCAGTTGTCACGAAAGGATACAAAGCGTGGAAAAACTTCATGTCGAATAGTCGCAACTTTAAGAGAAAATGTGGGTCCAAAATGTGGGATCACAAAAAATAAATAACGTTCTCCCACTTGATCCCATCATTTTTCATCATACAGATTATTCAACTAATTCCACGAAAACTTTATGCTTAAAGAAAAGAAACAAAACACATGGATCATGGTGACATGTCCTCTAAGAGTGAGTAATATCTTCCATGTACCACAATGCATCTTATTTCTTTAATGTCAGTCTATATGTGACAACAAATCTTAATGAATAAACCCCATGTTTATTCCAGAACCAAGGATAAATGTTATTCTCATAAACAACAAAATGTGTACACCAAAATTGAGAATCAACATTACAACTGAATAAGAGTTTTATACAACAAAAATCGTTCATATGACGACAAATCACATGATGGGACCTATTCCCATACTAGTTACATGATCCTTATACTTCATTGGTGGCATGCCTTTAGTTAAAGGATCGGCTATCATCAATTCAGTGCTAACGTGTTCAATGACCACTTTATTCTCCTTAACACGTTCCTTTATGGCTAAATACTTAATGTTGATATGCTTACTTCGACTGCCACTTTTGGCATTTTTAGCCATAAAAACTGCAGTTGAATTGTCACAATATATTCTTAATGGCCTAGAAATTGAATCAACAATTCTAAGTCCAACAATGAAACTCTTCAACTATATACCATTCGAGATAGCCCCAAAACAAGAAACGAACTCAGCCTCCATAGTGAAAGTATCAGTCAAAGTCTGCTTGGCACTTCTCCATGACACAGCTTCGCCAGTTAACATAAAAATGTATCCAGATGTTGATTTTCATGAATCAACGCAACCCGCGAAGTCTGCATACGAATAACCAACCACTTCCAGGTTGTCAGTCTGTTTATACATAAGCATATAGTCTTTGGTATCTTGAAGGTATCTCATCACTTTCTTTGTAGCTCTCCAGTGGTCTAAACCTGATTACTCTGATATCTTCCCAACATTCCCACAGCAAAAGCGATGTTAGGTCGAGTACAGACTTGAGCATACATCAAGCTTCCAATAGCAGAAGCATATGGAATGTTGTACATTTGTTCCCTTTCTAGATCATTTTTCGAGCATTGGTTCAAATTAAACCCATCACCCTTCACAATGGTTGCTATACTTGGTGAACAATCTTTCATCCGAAATCTCTTTAGAACCTTATTGATATAGGTTTCTTAAGATAGTCCTAAAATGCCTGGAGGTCTATCTCTATGGATCTTAATGCCAATGACATAAGATGCCTCACCCATATCCTTCTTGTCAAAACTTTTAGAGAGAAATTGTTTCACCTCATGTAACAACTCATTATCATTGGTTGCAAGTAGTATATCATCCACATACAGCACAAGGAAACAAATTTTGCTCCCACTGACCTTCTAGTATATACATTGATCCATGACATTCTCTATAAAACCGAATGAAGAGATGACTTCATGGAACCTTAAGTACCATTGGTGGGATGCTTGTTTCAAGCCATATATAGATTTCTTAAGCTTCCACACCAAATGCTCACTAGAGGGGAATCCTTCAGGTTGTTTCATGGAAACCTCCTCCTCCAGTTCTCCATTTAGAAATGCTGTTTTCACATCCATTTGATATAATTCCATATCAAAATGGGAAACCAATGCCAAAACAATTAGATACAGGAGAAAAAGTCTCCGTGTAATCGATTCCTTCCTTTTGAGTGAATCCTTTGGCAACGAGTCTAGCTTTATATCTTTCAATGTTACCCAATGAATCCTTTTTAGTTTTGAAGACCCATTTACAACCAATGGCCTTCGCACCATTAGGTAACTCAATCAAATCCCAGACTTTGTTAGATTTCATAGAACTCATCTCTTCCTTCATGGTATTGTACCACAAATTGCATTTATCACTATCCATGGCTTGTGAAAACGTTTCGGGATCACTCTCAGCTCCAATATTGTAGTCAGACTCTTGTAAATACACAATATAATCACTAAGAATAGCTGATTTCTTTATTCTAGCAGATATTCTCAATGTTGCATCAACATTCTCTTGAGGAGTGTGTTGTTGAACTGGTTGTTTAATAGTTTCTGGTAATTGCTGAACAATTGGATCTACTATATCAATATCAGCAGGTTGTGGAACTTCAACGATTGGTTGCTCAATAGCTGGCTGAACTAAAGGGGCATTGTGAGCAACAACCAACCTTAAACTTAAGGTGGAAGGTTGAGTGTTTGAATAATCTTCCTTAGGAACAAGGTCCCTCGGTCGATCGCTCCCACTAATCAAGTCATTTTCAAGAAATTTAGCATTTCTTGATTCAACAATCCTAGTGGTATGAGATGGACAATAAAACCTAGGAACATAAAAAGTCCTTTTCAAATTAAAAAAAAAAAAAACCATTATTGAGAACTAGTCTACATGTCCCAATAGCTTCTACATGCGAGTGCATCTTGTTTCATGAATAGATGTTTTGTTTACTTCCCACTGGTTTCCCATGGTTTTGAAAACCCTACAAGGAATTCGAGGTATGGATTGTAGATTCAGAATCAATCCACCAAGTGTTGTGACTTACATCAGTCATATTAGATTCATAACAAATACAAGAGATTGTATTACTTTTCTTCTTGAGCCAGGCCTTAAATTTGACACAATCCTTCTTTATATGCCCCTTCTATTTACAGAAGAAACATTTGGATTCTTTCTTAATGTCAACTTGAGGAGGTATTTTACCTTTTGCCTTATACTTACCATAGCCCTTATTCTTTCCTTGTGTTGCCAAATGAGCACTTTCTCCCAATTCCATAATAAGTCTTTCTTCCTTTTGAACACACATGGTCATGAGTTCATTAATTGACAATTTATTCTTATGTGTGTTATAAGAAATCTTGAAAGGTGCATACTGTTGTGGGAGAGTGTTCAGAATATAATACACAAGAAAAGATTAAGATATCTCAACCTCAAATTTCTTAAGCTGAGTTGCAATGTCCCTCATTTGCATGATGTGCCCACGCACACTTCTAAAACTAGTGAGCTTCAATGATGAAAACTTCATAATCAAGGTCATGGCATGCGCCTTCTCAGAACTCTCAAACTGCGCATCTATGGCCTTCAATAGAGCCTTAGCATTGTTATGCTGAGCAACCGAACCACGAATACTATGAGATATTTTAGCTCTTATAAACATCGTACAAATGTGGTTGGACCACTCCCATTGGTTATAAAGAGCTATCTCAGCTGAAGTGCTCGAATCATTAGGAGCAGATGGTTCATCTTTCCTTATAGCATAGTCAATGTCCATCCACCCCAATTGAAGAAGAACTGACTCCTTCCAAACTTTATAATTCTCACAATTCAGTATAGGAACATCAAACTTAAATTCAGAGAAATTCACAGGTTGCAAAACTACATATCAAATAATCATGCTTATGTCACAAAATTTGAGGCAAATACAAATAAATCATGTTTTACCAATGTAAACATGTCACAATATGAATCACATAACATAAAAATTACATGCGGGCTAAGTTTTTAATTTAAATAGATTCATAATTACTTCATGAAGAAACTACCATATTATATGCCTTTTCTTAATTCCTATGGGTAAATTAAGAAAAATAATATGATATTCCATCCTAATTAATCATATTAATATAATAAAAATTCCTGTGGGATAAAATTCATCATATTAATATAATTAATTACAATCAATGTCCATTTCTAAATATGATCTGGAGGCTCTTAATATATAATTTAATTAATTAAAGATGATGTTGCCACTCTCTAATTAATTAAATATATGGACCATTGAACATTTAATTTCATGTATAAAATGACATAATAAATAAATACATCAAGGGCAGAACAGTAAATAAATAAATTGGCCAAGGACAAGATTGTAAAAACATGAAAAATTTGGGGCAAAAGTGTAAAAGGAGCCGCGCGGAAGAGAATGATAGGCGCGTGCCAAGCATGCGCCAGAATATGCGTGGGCACGTGCCCCGCATGCGCGCGGTTCAACGCGCAAGTGCACGCTGTCTCAACCTCTTTTTCTCGGCGCCCGCATTCGGGTACGAGCGCCTAAGGAGGCTAATGGCTCGGCTGAATTTATTAAGCCCAGACTCTCCCAAGTCCACAAATTCGCAACTTAATGGTTTAAGTTTTTTAATCTGTAAATCAATTTTTAAAATGGAGTCGCCACTAATCAATTTGGGGTGGGTCGATTAGAAACCCAAGCAAAGTATCGGGAGAAATACTTACTCCTGCGCAACCAAAGAAATTAGGATCGGGGACTTGATTACACTAGTTAATTACTAATGCCCTTTCAGTACCTAACCTTGTTTAAACCCTAAGGCTTTTTGGATTTTTGAGGGATTTTTCCATGTAATTTGGGGGAGGAAAAACATTTTTTGGGTCTTTTTCCATTTTTTGACACAAATGGGATTTTTTATTTTTTGGGTATTTTTTGGAAAATACAAGTCTTTTTGGCATTTTATGAATTTTTTGGCTTTTTTTTTCATAGATTTTTGGCATTTTTTGGAAAATATTAAATATTTTTTATTTTTTTATTTTTATTTTTGGAAAATAAATTATTTTTTATTTTTTATTATTTATTTTTAAAATATTATTTTATATTATAAAAAATATTTTAAAAAATGAACCGGGTCGGATCCCCGGGTTGGGTCCGACCCGCTTCGTCGCGCTAGACACGTTGCGGGCCCGACTCAGGTTTTTTTCCTCCCATTTTTAAGAAAATCGCTCTTGGCCCGCTTTATAAAAAGCTCCAGTTCAAAAACTACCCGGCCCACACGTACAACCCGGCCCGGGGAAACCCTACCCGGAAACGGGGAATCGGGTTGCGACAAACCCGCGAATCGACTCGGTTCCCGGCCTCCTCCACCCCTTGCTCTCTTGCGGTGCCGATGAGAGGGACTGTGGCGTCACCGGGTGGACGGCGGCGACGGCGGAGATGACGGACTTGACGGCGACGACGGTGGAGACGACGGTGACGACGGTGGAGACGACGACGACAATCCGCTTATGAGGACAACGAGGGCGAGTGACAATGGGTCTGTGATGGGGATTTCAGTGGCGGCATGGTTCGAAAGGGGGGGAGACGCGACGGCGACGACGTGACCGGAGGCGGCGGATACCTGGTGGTGGTGAACGGTGATGGTGACAACAACAGGGCAGCGACGGCAGTCCCTCAACTCTCAGATCTGGTGTGGCGTTGGCGGGTCAATCACGACGTCGGGGCGAGGAACCGCAGCAACAGAGCAGCGGTCGCAGGTGGCGGAGAGCTTCCAGCTTCCCAGATCTGGCCCTCCCTCCTCCGGCTGACCTCGTTCAGCCCTTATTTCACATATCCAAGCGCTCAGATCTACCTTCCTCGGGCTCACTCGCCGCCGGCCTCCCCCGAAGTCTCTCGGAGGGAGGTCGTTCGAGCTTCGCGACCCCATCTCTTGCGTGCTCGCTCGTTGATTCTCCCTGAAGTCTCTCAAGGGAAGATCTCCGAGTTCGCCGTGTCCTTCGACGGAGGTGGTGCCTCGCTATTTATAGGCGAGGGGGCAGCCGGTCGACGGGACTTCGACCGCCGGTCTTCGCACGCCGAACGGACGCCCGCAGCCGAACCGGCATCCCATCCTCGCTCCTCCAACAAAGCGTGCTCGGCATTGAAGGCAGCCATTAATGGCGCCCGAGATCTGTCATCTTCGGCCGACGTCGGCCTACCCTCCTCAGCCATAGGTTGTCTTCGAGTGCGTGAGTTGCAGAGGTGTAGGGGGAAGAAGGGGGAAGAAGGAAGAAAAAGAGAAGAGAGAGGGGCCGGGCTGGTTTGCGCGGGCCGGGCCATGGGGCTTGCGTAAGGGAGAGAAAAAGAGGGGGCTGGACTGGCTTATTTTTCCTGTTTGTTTTTCCTGTTTTTATTTGTTTTTTTGTTGTTTTCTCTTTTTATTATCTATTTATTCGAAAAATAAATTAAAAACTTAACTAATAAAATAAAATAAGCCTAAATAAAATTAAGGCGTCAACACACGCGCCTAGCAACTGCCATGCACCTTCTTCCTTGCACCCGAACGAATTTCTTCGCCGTTTTTCGCCGTTCCGCTGCGGTTTCACCGGTCGTTTCTTCTCCAAAGAACCCATCTCAGACACAAATGAATAGTGGGTTTTGAAGAGCATGCCGGCACGACCACATGGGTCCAAGTTTCAGCGAAAATGAGCAAAAATTGGCCCCAAATCAGACAAAAATTTCCCAAAACACAATTCCTCAACCACTGCGACTTCCGCCGCCCGATTAGCCTCCGACGAACACTGATATGCCAAAATAACTCATGGCTAATATCCTCATGGCAGTGCGACTGTACTAGTCCGATTTTGAGGGGTGGGTTGCCGGATTTTGCTCAGAATCGACAAATCTCTCTTGGCCTCAAAACTTCGAGGTACTGTTCATCCTCAAAAATGCCCGAAAATACACCAAAAAAATACAAAAATACAACAAAACAAGGCAGAGGCTTTTAACACGCTCCGATACCAAATATAAGACATCAAAATTCTTGATTGTCATGAAAGGATACAAAGCGTGGAAAAACTTCATGTCGAATAATCGCAACTTTAAGAAAAATGTGGGTCCAAAATGTGGGATCACAAAAAATAAATAACATAAGGTACTTATTTTCTAGAGATGTGTTGATTGGTTGTCTATGAATAAACAAAATCACATGCTAATTATCATAAACATAAGTATTCATAACCACTTTTTCTTTGGAACTCTCTCTTCTTTTTGTTCATACAAGAAAATTTAGCAATATATTTATAACAAAAAAATTATGAATAAAATAAATGAATTAACTTAAGTATATTGCATGCATTCCTTCTTAAATAAAGTATATTGACTAAATGTTATTTATAGACTTAACGGTTGGGAGAAAAGAGTTGATCTACTTTTCTTAAAAAATCCAAATTATTTTTTCTTGTATTTGTGACAAGAATATTCACCATCCATATATCTTGGAACCAACCAAAAAAAAAAAAATCCATCCATATATCTTGGATAATGTGTTTGTTAGTAAATTTTCTTCTTTAATACTATCTTTACACTTTGTCATAATATTGACAGCCACTTCTAGTTATGAGTTATTTTTGGCTTAGAACAACATTGCATGAATTCTTTTTTGGAAATGAATAATTCGGGAACCATGTGCTCAAATGATTAGTCTCCTATAGTCTTTCAAGGTGTGTCCATTTACGGAAAAATAGAAATCTGGAAAACATTTTTCAAAAAATGATCACTTATATTATTTAGGAAAATTAGTTACTGCAAAATATTTTCATCATCAATAATAATTTATCCCTGACTATTTTCATAGGCAATGAAAAAAATATTATTCAGTTATTTTTCTAGATGATATAACTGATTATTTTTTGGAAAATATTTCTCAAATCACTCATTTTCTGCTAAACAAATGCAGCTGCAAAAATTTAAGTAATTGAGTCTAATAAACTGGTGATTGAGTGCCTGTAAGTAATGAAACTAGGTTTGGCAAAGAGCAGTGGGATCGTCATTAACAACTATAAGGGAATTTAGGGAGCCAAGTCATACCAAATTAGGAGATTCGACTTTGAACAATACAATTTGCGTGTTTACTGTTCACTTGAAAGAGAATAGTTATGCTGTGGAATATTCAAGTGCCTTGGGATGGAGGATTCTTTGCCGTGCCGTTTGGGAAAATTTGAAGCCGAAGTTATTTTCTGGTTGTCGCAACCTCTTTTTTTCGACGCCCGCAATCGAGTACGAGCGCCTAAGGAGGCTAATGGCTCGGCTGAATTTATAAAGCCTGGACTCTCCCAAGTCCACCAATTTGCAACTTAATGGTTCAAGTTTTTTTACATGTAAATCAATTTTTAAAATGGAGTCGCCACTAATTGATTTGGGGTGGGTTGATTAGAAACCCAAGTGAAGTATCGGGAGAAATACTCGCTCCTGCGCAACCAGAGAAATTAGGATCGGGGACTTGATTACACTGATTAATCACTAATGCCCTTTCGATACCTAATCTTGTTTAAACCTTAAGGTTTTTTGGATTTTTAAGGGATTTTCCATTCATTTGTGGAGGAAAACATTTTCTTTTTTAGTCTTTTTCTCATAAAAAGCATTTTTTTTGGATTTTTGATCTTTTTCTGAAAATAAAAATAATTTTTTTGGCTTTTTCTAATTTTTTGGCCTTTTTTGGGAAAATATGATTTTTTTTATTTTTTTTATTTTTGGAAAATAAATTATATATATATATTTTTTTGTAATTAAAATATTATGTTTATTATTATAATAATATAAAAACGAACCGGGTTGGGCTCCCGGGTTGGGATTGACCCGGTTCGCAACCCGCAAGACTGGACGAGCCGCGTTGCGGGCCCGACCCAGATTTTTCTTTTTTTCTTTTTTCTTTTTTTAATAAAAAAACAAGCCTCACCCAAATAGCCCTATTTTCCAAAAGGGCCCGGCCCAAGCGTGAGGGCC